>CM059416.1:21655000-22905000 GCA_030378225.1 Knoxia roxburghii | reverse complement strand
CTAGAAGCCTTGTAGTAGGAAAATTTTATGTAATCGAAGGCGTTATGGTGGGTGACTTGATTTCGTGGGTTATGCTTTATCGTTAATTCGTAGAAAACCAAGAAAACCCAGAACGAATTGCAAGATGACCAAACAATGCAGTGAGAGTGAAACAGAATGTTGATGGAAGGGAAAGAAGCAGCGGCGCCGACGAAAACTCGTCGGTGGGAGCCACCGCTAGCGCCTGCAGCAGTGCCGCGCAGCAACTGCTGTGTGGCGCATAAGGCAGCAACGCGAGGGCTCACGCGCGCAGCAGGCTCTAAGGCGCGCGCGGCCCTTTTTTTTATTCCATTTTCGTTTTTTTTGAAATCTTGTTTTCAAGACTCAATCCATCAAGTGATGTGACGGGACAAGAGATCAAGGCAACAGATGGAAGCAATTAAAATCATAATAGTCGAGAAATTTATTTTACGCATTTATTTCCTGTATTTATAGTTTTAATTATATGTTGTAATTTTTGTGTTGTAAGTTAGATGAATATTTTAAAGCATGCTGATTTATGTTGCACATAACCTACGATTAGTTAATTTCATGTTACAACCTAAAAAACCACCCTCATTTTAGAAATCTAAGTGGGGGCGGGTTGGTTAATATTCTCATAGCCTCCGTTACGAATTCATATGTGATGTGGGTGGACTTGCGCGTTGGCATTAGAAGAAATGCGATACCCTCTCCATTTGAGGTGCACTATCATAAGGTAACAAGCTCAGAAGTTAGGTAATGGCACACACTTAGTGTATGATTTGTAGTATTCCTCCCATCGAGGTTATACTGCTTATTTGTACGGCTGAAAAGCACTGACTAGTAGCTACATTGATCAATAGATCGTTTGGCCAGATAGTGTAGTTAATGGACCTAGTTCTTCTCAAATGAATGTAGGTTAGCCTAAACGTCCAAACTATCATGGCTTGCAAAAGTCCCGGTGAATGAGATATTGGTGGATTTAATTATTGTTTGAGGGATGTTAATAATTGGTTTTGAATTTATTTTTGAAATTTTAGGTTTGCTGAAACATTGTCTGTTTAATTTATTTACGGTCTTCGATATGACATTTAATCCGTTAGCTACGATATTGAAAGACAATAAGTTAACTGGTCCAAACTATATTGATTGGTGTCGGAATTTTGACATAGTCCTGACTGCTGAGCAGTATAAGTTTGTGCTCACTGAAGTCTATCCAGATGTGCCCAATGATGAATCTCCTCAAGAAAATAAGGATGCCTATGTGAGGTAGAGAAAAGCGGATGAGATGGCGCGGTGTTACATTCTGGCCTCTGTGTCAAATGTTCTGCAATATCAGCTTCATCCCATGGTCTCCGTTTTCAACATAATGGCTCACTTGGGAGAGATGTTTGCTCATCAAGACCGGACAGCAAGGTAAGCAGCCATGAGGAAAATTATGAATGTAGAATGGCTGAAGGCTCATCGTTGAGAGATCATGTGCTTCACATGATTAGTAACATCAATAAAATAGAAGTACTGGGAGGTGAAATTGTTCTGAAGAGTCAGATCGATATCATCCTCCAGAGCTCACCTTCTAGTTTTGAGCAGTTTCAGGTAAATTACAATATGAATCAAAGCGTTTATACTCTTCCCGAGCTCCTAATAGCATTGGTGTCGGTCGAAGGCATCTTCTGTGAAAATAAGCAAGCTTTGGTCACAGTGAAGACTTCTAGTTCCTCTTCTGCGCCTAAAGGCAAGAACAAGAGAAAGAAGAAGACCAAGAAACATGCTACCAAGCCAGACATTGCAAAGAAGAATAAGCCTAAAGGCAAATACTTTAAGTGCGGTAAGACGGGACATTGGAAATCGGATTGTCCAAAGCTCAAAGGTACGATAGTTTCTGCCTTAATTACTGAGACATGTTTTAGCGGCTATTCCCGCAGATACTTGGTCCGTGGATTCAGGCACCACTGATCATGTTTGTAATTCTTTGCAGGGGTTCCAAGTAACTCGGAAGCTTAGAGAAGGCGAGCTGGAAGTCTACTTGGGCGACACTACAAGAGTGTCAGTGGAAGGAGTGGGAGTAGTTACTTTGATTTTCAAAAATTCTAGGATAGAATTAGCTAATTGTCTTTATGTACCGAGTTTTAAAAAGAACCTTATTTCGGTTTCTAAACTCTTAAAGAATGCTTATAAGTTTATTTTTTTTGATAATTCTATTGCTATTAGAAAAGATGGCAAGCTTATTTGTTTTGGTTAATTAGTTGACAATTTGTTTTTGATTAAATCAAACTCCCCTGTTGTGCAAACCACATAATTAAATGGCGCATCATCTAACAGTAATAAGAGAAAATAACCTTCTAAAACGAATTAAACCTATCTTTGGCATCTTAGGCTAGGCCATATAAATCTTAGAAGGATTAAAAGGTTAGTCAATGATGGACCTTGAAGTTCGTTAGAGATTGACTGTTACTCAACCTGCGAATCTTGCTTGGAAGGTAAGATGACCAAGAGACATTTTAAAGCAAAAGGTTGTAGAGCCAAAGAAGTATTAGAGTTGATTCACTCTGACTTGTGTGGACCAATTTTTGTCCAAGCATGATGTGGGTTTGAGTATTTTGTGACATTCGTAGATGATTACTCAAGGGACAGATACATTTACCTAATGCGCCACAAGTCTGAATACTTTAGTAAATTCAAAGAGTATCGAGCAGATGTGGAGAAACATCACGGTAAGAGTATCAAGACACTTCAATCAGATGGTGGTGATGAGTACCTGTCCCATGAATTTTGAGAATACCTCAGTGAGGTCGGAACTCAGTCTCAGTTGTCTACACCTGGCACACCATAGCAAAATGGTGTAACAGAAAGAAGAAACAGAACTCTCATAGAAATTGTTAGGCCAATGATGAGCTATAGTGATTTGCCTAGTTCGTTCTAGGGATATGCCTTATAAACTGCAATATACATTCTAAATATTGTACCATCTAAAACCATGCCTTCAACCCCTATAGAGTTGTGGAATGGGCGCAAGCCCACGCTAAGACATCTCAGAATTTAGGGTTGTCTAGCACATGTGCTTAAGGCAGATGCGGCTAAGTTAGATGTAAGAATAGAAGTAATGTTGTTTGTAGGATATCCTAGAGGAACGAAAGGTGGTCTGTTCTATAGTCCTAAATATCAGAAGGTGATAGTTAGTACTAATGCCAAATTTTTTGAGGATGACTATATTCTAGATCACAAGTCCAAAAGTAAGATAGTACTAGAAGAACTTAAAAAAAAAATGATAATCTTGATACACCAGCATAAGTAGATACACCACACACTGCACAAGATATCACAGATAATGCTCCAACACAGGTGGTGCCTCATCGTAGTGGGTGTTGGAGTAGAATACATAAGCTATGCTTGTATTGTATAGTTTCCCAGTTTAATATATCGATTTGTGTTTCAGTCATATTTTGTTGTGTATATTTATGTCCATTTATATTATGTAAGTAGATGATGAGGTGTCTTGTGTGACACAGTAGATCTCATCATTGGTTGAAAGACATAATATATAAATGAGGTTCGTAACCGAGACAGCTTTGGACAAACTGTCAGTCTAGGTTATTATGTGATTCAGATAATTAGTTTGTCTAAACTAATTGAATCATATAGATGTGCCCGTGGCATATTGAACTTGACTCTTAGGAATGATTTGTCTTGTACTGATTTAATAGACAAATCGATCCTTGTAACTCTATATATAGACAACGGATTAGCTATTCCACAATATGCAATTCATAAGTTTTTAAGACAAGAAAACTAGAGAGAGAAAACTTTTTTCTCCCTCTAGTATACTCTCAGGCGGACGGTTATTGTCCAAGGCAGTGGTCGGTGGTTAATTCCGGTAGGCGGCGGTGGCAGGAGAAATCCGGCGGCAGCGACGATTGAAATTCAGGCGACGACGAGTTGCAGAATTTTTTCGGCAGGTGGATTGTGGTGATTAGCTTATCAATTGCTCATTAGATTGCTACACACACAGCATACAAGCAAAGTATTGAGGCATACAAGAGAATCACCTGAGGGAACGCTTCAATAGGTATTTCTTATGTTTCCACTTTTAGTTGAGAATTTATTTATTGCGTGATAAATTGCATAAGTACATGCCAAGATCCTGCGCAATGTTATTTCAAACAAAGGTTGGAATAGCGATTGTGCTAGCGTCCAGGCCTGGCCAAAGATTTCGATTCTGGAATGCATATCACGAAAGTGAATTTCTAGCTAGGCCTGGGCAGATAATCTTTCTATTGGTATCAGAGCCTGGTTTTTGGTTTTGTGCTTGTTCGATTTATTACATGGATTATGAAAGTTTGTAATAGTATAACCACGTGCTAGAAGCCGTGTAGGATTAGATCAAATCTGTAGTAGGATTTTTTCTATGTAATTTTGATTATTTAATTTTCCTAGAAAGCCTTGTAGTAGGAGAATTAATTTTTTGTAATCGAAGGCGTTATGGTGGGCAACTTGAATTTGTGGGTTTTGGGTTTTCGTTAATTCCAAGAAACCCAGGAAAACCCAGAATGAATTGCAAGAAGACCAGATAGCGTAGAAGAAGTGAAGGAGGGATTGGTGGCAGGGGCGGCGCTGGTGACGACTCGTCGGCGGGAGGCGCTTCCTACAATCGCCGAAAAATGGCGGCACCATTGCCGCGTAGTGTAGTAGATTTGTTGTGCCAGCGCACGGTAGTAGGCGCGGCAGCAGCGCGCAGGAGTTGGGCCGTGCACTGCGGCCTTTCAGGTCGCGTTTTGGCCCGTTTTTCCTCCATTTTTCATTTTTTGAAGTTCAAGACTCTTTCCACCGAGTTACGTGGTGGGACATGAGATCAAGGCAGAAGATGAAAGCAATTAAAACCATAATAGTCGGAAAATTTAATTTTCGCATTTATTTCCCGTATTTATTGTTTCAATTTTTTTGCTTTAATTTTTATGCTGTATTTTAGATGCATGATTTTAAAGCATGACTGGTTTTATGTTTGCATATAACTTATGGTAGTTAATTGCATGTTAAAACCGTAAAAACTGTCAATTTAGAAATCTAAGTGGGAGCGGGTTGGTTTAATATCCCCACAGCCACCATTACGAGTTCATATGTGATGTGGGTGGGCTTGCGCGTTGGCATTAGGGCCTTCCTCCATTCGGATGAGTCCAACCACAAGATCGCTTGATTATGAATTTCTGAGTAAGATGACTAAAGTAAGTTTAACTAGGAGAAATGCGACACCCTCTCCATCTGAGGCGTACTATCCTGAGGTAACAAACTCAGAAGTCACGTAATAGCACACACTTAGTGTATGATCTGCAGTATTCCTCCCATCGAGGTTACACTGCTTATTTGTACGACTGAAACACTGACTATTAGCTACATTGATCAATAGATCATTTGACAGATAGTGTAGTTAATGAACTTGGTTCTTCTCAAATGAATGTGGGTTAGCGTAAACGTCTACACTATCGTGGCTTGCGAGAATCCCAGTGAATGAGATGTTGGTGGATTAAAATTATTGTTTTGAGGGAAGTCAATAATTTTTAGAATTTTGTCATGTTCAAAATTCTAGGTTAGATAACTAAAATATTGTCTATTTAATTTACAATATTCGATATGGCATTCAACTTCTTAGCTACTATATTGAAAAACAACTAATTAACTTGTCCAAACTATGTCGATTGGAGTCGTAATTTGGACATTGTCCTGACGGCTGAGAGCACTCCTATAAGAGATCATGTCATTGACATGATTAGTAACATCAACGAGGTTGAGGTAGTGGGAGGCGAAATGATGATGAAACCAAAGTCGATATTATCCTCCAGAACTTGCCTCAAGGCTATGAGCAGTTTCAGTTGAACTAGAATATGAATCAATTATTTTGTAATTCATCCGAGCTCTTGGAAGAGTTGGTGGTGGATAAAAGTCTTCCTCAAGAGAAGAAGCGAGCTTAGTCACAGGTAAAGCTTCAAAATCTTCTTCTGAGCCTGAGGCTAGAAAGAAGAAAAGAAAGCTCGAGGGAATAGCTCAAAAGGTGCGAATCACGCCTAAGCCAGATATTGCAAAGAAGAAGTCAAAAGACAAGTGCTTCAAGTGCAATAAGACAGGCCATTGGAAATCGGACTGTTCAAAGCTTAAACGTATGATAGTTTCTGCCTTAATTACTGAGACATATTTTGCGGCGATTCCCACAGATACTTGGTGTATAGATTTAGGTGCCACTGACCATGTTTGCAATTCTTTGCAAGGGTTCCAAGTAACCCGGAAGCTTAGAGAAAGTGAATTGGATATCTACAGGGGCGACACTACATGAGTGTCAGTGGAAGTAGTAGGAGTAGTTACTCTGAATTTCGAGAATTCTAGTTTAGAGTTAGTTAATTGTCTTTATGTAACGAGTTTTAGAAAGAACCTTATTTTGGCTTCTAAACTCTTAAAGAATGGTTATAAGTTTATTTTTTCTGATGACTCTGTATTTATTAAAAGAAATGGAAAACTTATTTGTTCTGGTTCATTGGCTGACAATTTGTTTGTGGTTAATTCTAACTCCCCTGCTGTGCAAAACATAGAAACTGATAGCTCTTTATCTAACATTAATAAGAGGAAGAAACCTTCTAAAATGAATCAAACCTATCTTTGGCATCTCAGGCTAGGTCATATAAACCTTAGTAGGATTCAGAGGTAGGTCAATGATGGACCTTTGGTTCATTAGAGATTGACAGTTATTCAACCTGCGAATCTTGCTTGGAGGGTAAGATGACCAAGAGACCTTTTAAGGCAAAAGGTTATAGAGCCAAAGAAGTACTAGAGTTGATTAATTCTGACTTATGTGGACCAATGACCGTCCAAGCACGAGGTGGTTTTGAATATTTCGTGATGTTCACAGATGACTACTCAAGGTACGGGTACATTTACCTAATGCGTCATAAGTCTGAGTGCTTTGGCAAGTTCAAACAGTTTCGGGTAGATGTGGAGAAGCATCATGGTAAGAGTATCAAGATACTGCGATCAGATCATGGTAGGGAGTACCTGTCCCACGAATTTTGAGAATACCTCAGTGAGGTAGGAATTCAGTCTCAGTTGTCTCCACCTGGCACTCCACAGCAGAACGGTGTAGCAAAAAGAAGGAATCGAACTCTCATGGAAATGGTTAGGTCGATGATGAGCTATAGTGATTTGTCGAGTTCATTCTGGGGATATGCCTTAAAAATAGAGATGTATATTCTTAATCTTGTACCATCTAAAATCGTGCTTCGACCCTAGTAGAGTTGTGGAACGGGCGAAAGCCTAGTCTAACACATCTCAGAATTTGGGGTTTCCCAGTACATGTGCTTAAGGCAAATGCGGCTAAGTTAGATGCAAGAACAGAATTAATGTTGTTTGTAGGATGTCCTAAAGGAACGAAAGGTGGTCTGTTTTATAGTCCTAAAGATAAGAAGGTGGTGGTTAGTACCAACGCTAGATTTTTAGAGGAAGACTATATCCTAGATCACAAGCCCAACAGTAAAATAGTACTAGAAGAGCTTAGAAGACAAACTAATAATCCTGATGCACCAGCACAAGTAGATACACCACAGACTGCACAAGAGATCATAGATGATGTGCCTACACAGGTGGTGCCTCGTCGTAGTGGGAGGGTTGTAAGATTGCCCGACAGGTTCATTGGCGTGGAAGAGGCCTCAGACCTAGTCCCAGGTGCGCCTTAGCCTGACCCAGTAAATTACAATGAGGCTCTCTGAGATAAAGATGTAGAATCTTTGCATAAGACAATGATATCCGAGATGGGGTCAATGAACCACAATCAAGTCTAGGAGCTTGTGGACCTGCCTGATGGGTTTAAGCCCATTAGATGCAAATGGGTCTACAAACGTAAGAGAGGACTTGACGGAAAGGTGGAAACCTTTAAAGCTACGTTGGTGGCGAAGGGATATACTCAGAAAGAGGGAATCAATTATGGGGAAACCTTCTCACCCGATAGCTATGCTTAAGTCGATCTAGATTCTCTTGGCCATAGCTGCTCATTTAGATTATGAGATATGGCAGATGGATGTCAAAACAGCTTTTCTAAATGGAAGTCTTGAGGAAACCATCTTCATGCAGCAACTAGAGGGATACGTTGAAAAAGGCCAAGAGCATAAGGTTTGCAGGCTTAAGAGGTCAATTTACGGACTTAAGCAGGCATCTAGATCTTGGAACATCCAGTTTGATGAGGTAATCCAGTTATATGGATTTAGTCAGTGTCTGGATAAGCAATGTGTGTACCACAGACGTGATGGAAACTCAGTGGTGTTTCTTGTGCTTTACGTAAATGACATTCTATTGATTGGCAACAACAAGAAAGTGTTATCAGACGTAAAAGCATTGCTGTCCAAGCAGTTTGATATGAAGGACTTAGGGGAAGCGGTAAATATCCTTAAGATGAAGATAATTCTAGATCGTATGAAACGTTTATTAACGCTCTCCCAAGCTTCATACATAGATACGATTCTGGCCCATTTTAACATGCAGAACTCCAAGAAAGGTTTTCTACCTTTCATACATGGAGTGCATCTATCTAAGGAACAGTCTCCCAAGAATGAGACTGTTCCTTAGATAGAAGACATGAAGACAGTTCCTTATGCATAGGAAGTCTCATGTATGCCATGTTGTGTACGAGGCCTGATATCTTTTATGCCGTTGGCATTGTAAGCAGATATCAGAGTAACCCAGGGAAAGATCATTGGGAGGTACTAAAATACATTCTCAAGTATTTGTGCATAATGAGAGACCAAGTGTTGGTTTATCAGGTGCCTGAGCTGATACACCGAGGTTACACAGATTCATATTTCCAAGGCGACAGGGACAAGAACAAGTCTACCTCAGGGTATGTGTTTACTATAGGAGGTGGAGCCATAGTTTGGCGGAGTGTTTAGTAGAAATGTGTGGCGGACTATACCATAGAGGCTGAATACGTTGTCGCATCAGAGGCAGCGAACGAAGCAGTATGACTCAAGAATTTCCTAGTGGACTTAGATGTGATTCCTGGTTTGCAGAATTCTATCACGATGTATTGTGATAACAATGGTGCAGTAGCAAACTCGAAAGAACCACGAGCCCACAAGGCGAGTAAACATATACAGCGCAAGTACCACGTGGTTGTGGCTAAGATAGAATCAGAGATAACCTTGCAGATCCATTCATAAAGACATCAACTTCAAAAGTCTTTGAGGCTCACGTGGAGGGCATAGGAATCAGATACTTAGGGGAGCCATGACAGATTTTCTAGATATATAGTAGCAGAGTGTATAGGAGTTGAATGTAGATGTATACTTAAAGCACAACATAAGTATTAGTGGGAGATTGTTGGAGTTGAATACATAAGCTATGCTTGTATTGTACATTTTCCCAGTTAATATATTGATTTATGTTTTGGTTATATCTTCCTGTGCATTATTTGTCCATTTATATTATGTAGTTAGATGATGAGGTGTCTTGTGTGACACAGTAGATCTCATCATTGGTTAAAAGACAAAATATATAAATGAGGTTCGTAACCGAGACAGCTTTGGACAAACTATCAGTTTAGGTTATTATGTGATTCATATAATTGGTTTGTCTAAACTGACTGAATCATATAGATATGCCCGGGGCGTATTGAACTTGACTTTTTTGAATGATTTGTCTTGTACTGATTTAATAGACAATTCGTTCTTAGTATTCTATCTCTTAATCCCTAGACTCGAGCGGGCATGAGAATTAGACATCGTGTACTTTAATCTGCCAATGGGTGAGGTCAATTGTGGCCAATAGTCTCGTTAGGTTAGGTGCACGTGTTTATTTGCTTGGTGTGCTGCTGCTTGTTGAAAGGAAACCATGTACTGGTACGTCTGGGGTGATGGTGCTCCCGAGATGAGCTCGTTACATTTATTATACTAAACCCAGCTGGTGGACTTATGTCCGGTATAGTAAAAAGGTCGAGTGATACTAGTCTCGAAATTAAAAAAGTTAATTAATTAATTTATTAGTAAATTAATAAGTTAACGAGCACTATATCTTTGATGTGGGGAGATTAAGAATAAATTAATTAAGTTGTTCCGGGAGCAATTCTGGTGTTGGATGGTTGTGCCATAATTAATTCGTTAGCGGTACGATTAATTATGTATTGGGTTATTGACAAAGGTAGATTTAATTAATTAATTAAGTAATTAATTAATTATTGTGTCAGTTGGTTATGAATCATACCAGGAACTGGATTGGGGATAAGTGAATCCTTGTATCAGTTGGTCATGAATCATACCAGGAACTAGATTGGGATAAGTGAATCCCTATATCAGTTGGTCGCGAATCATACCAGGAACTGGATTGGGGATAAGTGAATCCCTGTATCAGTTGGTCGTGAATCATACCAAGAACTGGATTGGGATAGGTGAATCCCTGTATCAGTTGGATGTGTATCAGTCCCGGAACAGGATTGATGGAAATAGAAACCCAGTAAGAAGGCCAATCCTAATCCAACTTGGGGTCTCTCTTGTAACTCTATATATAGACAAGGGATTAGCTATTCCACAATATACAATTCATAAGTTTTCAAGACATGAAAACTAGAGAGAGAAAGTCTAGGGAGAAAATATTTTTCTCCCTCTAGCATAATCTCAGGCAGCCGATTATTGTCCTAGACGGTGGTCGGTGGTTAATTCTGGCAGATGGCGGTGGCAGGGGAAATCTGGTGACGGCGACGGTTGAAATTCAGGCTGCGACGAGTTGCAAAATTTTTTTGGCAGGTGGATTGTGGTGATTAGCTTATCAATTGCTCGTTAGATTGCTGCACACACAACATACAAGCAAAGTCTTGAGGCATACAAGAGAATCACCTGAGTGAACTCTTCAATAGGTAATTCTTATGTTTCCGCTTTTAGTTAAGTATTTATTTGTTGCGTAATAAATCGAATAAGTAAATAACAAGATCTTGGCAATGTTATTTCAAGCAAGGTTTGGAATAGCGATTGTGCTAGCGTCTAGGCCTGGCCAGAGATTCCGATTCTGAAATGCATAGCACGAAAGTGAGTTCTGGCTAGGCCCGGGCAGATAATCTTTCACCCAAAACACCTGGCTCGCTAACACTAGACTTATCAAGGTGCATTTCATCTACATACGCCCTATTCAACAGACGGGCCAAAAAGGACAGACTGGCAGAGACTGTAGGAAGGACAGTCTCCTGGAAATACCTTAAAAGGTAAATATAATAAATGTAAACAATTTATAAAAATTAATATAGATGAAATCAAATTCCCATTATTTTCATACATATATTAAAAGTACCTGACGTCCTGGTCCATGTAATTCGAATCCCCCTGAGATGGTACAATGGTCAACCTCTTCTAGAACTCATGTACACATGGGAGTAGGGATAGTCTGTCGATGACTGTGCTCTGAATATATCACAAGCACATGAAATCCCACGTGTCACCTTGACCATGCATCCACACTACTCGAGGACGGTGCTGGACAACTTATTATTCCTTCAAACTGCTTTTCTTACCAACTTCAAGCAATGGTGTGACACATACTTGTTCAGGTAACAGTATGGAAATTCCTGCATACTGGTTCGTGTCATGGAAATGGAAGACTCAAAGGATCCACTATTATTGTGTGAAATTAAAGTCAAATAAAAAATTAAAATTAAATATTAATAGAGTAAAATCAATTAAATAAACAATTAATTAATTATAATTAAATATTACTAGAGTGAACTCAAATAAATAAAAAATTAATAATTAAACTCACCCAATGTGAGGGTACATGTTGCTGAGATGTGAGTCGATTTTAGTGAACAACGTGTCAAGAGAATTGGTGGAAGAATTAAGCCAATCTTTCATTGCAGCATGAGAAGCCTCAACCCTATTAGTGGTAGTATTCCCAAAGTGGAGAAATTGATTTGTCCAAGCCCGACAAAATTTCTTCTTGTGAACGAGAAAATAATCAATAGCCAAAGGCTCTATTAGAGAGTATTTAACATTGAACTGCTGCAATAGGAGGTTTTACTCTTCTACAGTTGGGGTCTTAATAAATTTATTCCACCAGTTCTCTTGGATATGACATTCCAAGTTTTTATTTCTTCTCCCAACTTTTTTTCCAACCAAGCATTGACATCACGCGCAATATGCCACCGACATAACAAGTGGTGTGAAGCTGGAAAATGATCCTTAATAGGCTGTAATAAACCCAGCTCCCTATCGGTCACAATCATGTTTCATACCAAACTAGCAGGCAGTAAAAACCTTAAGTTCCTCATCACCTAATCGTAGGTATCTTTTGTCTCATCTCTAACAATGGCAAATGCAACATTGAAATTCTTATTGGTAGAAGTCATACATACCATCTCGACGACGAGCATTTGGTACTTGTTGGTCTTGTACGTTGAATCAACCCCGACCACCCAATACCATCTGTAAAACATCTGAATTGATGTCGGATGCGCAAAGAAGATATGTGTGATCTCATTAGTGTTCGCATCCTTGAGAATCTTGACATAATACTGCTTCTCCTCAACCAAATGCAAAAATTGCTGCCCAATATTTATACCTTCTAACCCATCTATCTTCATATCTCCTTTCAAATTGTATATCGATTTGATTGGTACCTGGGTTTTGGGAAACTGTTTATTAACAGATTCCCAAACACACTTTGGCTTCACATTCGCCCCAAGCATAAATTCAGAAACAGCCTTTGAATATTTAGTAAAATGGCTCAGCTGTGTGCCCATATGAATGCACTATACCTGAAAACTGTATAATATTAATAAACATAAATGATAAATATCAATAAAATTAATTATTATGACACGTGAATGATGTAATACCAGTATGATTGTGCGTTGACGGTGCTCTTGGATTGGTATACACCTTGTGACGTCCCAAGTCAATTTGCTTACAAGTTAACCTGAATAGGCAATTACAACCGCTCCATTTGGTATTATTCCGTTTGGTGGGGAGAGAGGCTTTCAATGGCTTTCTCCATCGCTTGCACAAAAAGTAATAGATGACAAAGCCTTGATTGCCCATTCTCTTTGTAAGGAGGAACTTAAGGCGTTTTGCTATTTTTTGGAAATGTTTCAATGCAACACTAATAGTGCGAAACTCTTGATCAATCGGAAAATGCCCACTCAAATATATTCAAACCTCAAGTTCCATAGCCTCCCCCTGAGCCTCCTCAACCTCATCATCCTCTTCTTCCTCCTCTTGATCCTCCTGCTCTTGATGAACCTCCTCATCCTCTTGCTCGTACTCATCATCCTCATCCTGTATATAAATACACACCTAAATTAAAACGCAACACTTTAAGGATTCTCATAGACAAAAACGTACTCAAATTTAAATAGGTAATAGTATAAATGCAACACTTTGACGATTCTCATTGACAAAAATGCACACAAATTTAAATATTTCATAGTAAAAAGCAACAATTTAATGATGTATAATGCAATAAACACCACAAGTATTAAATTTCAAATGTCACAAACGCTACAAATATTACATTCAGTATATACAAAACGCACCCATATTTATATTCATGTATGCAGAAACGCTACAAATTTAACATTGACAACATATAAAATGCATAAAATTTTATATCACACTTGTAAAAAACACAGATATATTTACATACTATCATTAAGAAATGTTACAAATATTAAATTTAACACATATGATATGCTGTCAGATTTAGTTTTGTATATGCATAAACGCAAAAACTTTACAATTTTAGTATATGAAAACGCTAGGAATTTTACACTCGCGGTACACAAAATGCATCACTTTTTATATTACGCATGTCAAAAATGCAGAGAATTTTAGATAATATCACTACAAAACGCAAGCAAAAAATGAGCCAGCCAAGGACGAAAAGCTAAAGTGCAGTGTTTCTACCTATTGCGAACGTCAATTTTGTGCGTTTTACTGTAAGAATTTCAAAAAACTTACCATTTCATGATGATTCTCGTGCTAATTCTTCTATGGACTTCAACAAAACAATTGCCCGAACGTTTTTGTAGTGAAGGATTTGTTTGGATTGGATTTTTTGGGTGTTGTTTTGAGTTTTTGGAAGGTTTTGGTTCAAGGGTTATATTTGTAATCTTGCCACATTTTTTTGTGATACAAATAGAAATTCCATTATACAAATAGCAAGTCCTCCCCAGTGATAACGATAGTCTATACAATGTCGATGTCGTATTCTTTTCATATGGTTGTTTCTACTCCTCTCATTAGGTCCAGCTATGTTTCTTTAATTTGTTTTCTAGTACACGTTAATGCCTTCATTTGTTTTAAAAAATATGTCAAAATATAAGTAATTTATTTAATTATAGGAAAATAAGTAATTATATTTTTAAGTATTTACTCTTAATTAATTAGAGTAAATTTCAACATTGGTCACCATACTATATTTAGGTTTTGGTTTTGATCATTATATTTTGAAAACTATTTTTAAGGTCATCATACTTTACTTTTCTTTTAAAAAATAGTCACTCCGTCAAGTTTGGCCGTTAAACCACTAACGGTCAACTTTTTTTAGGGTTATTTTCATCTTTTTATTGACTCCTCAAATTAAAAAAAGAGTAAACTTTGAATTTGGTCATCATACTAAATTAAATTAATGCAATTTCGGTCCCCCATAATAAGGGTTAAACATTCGTGAGAATCAGATCATAAAATCTGTTGAAAACATCATGGTACAAATGATTTTGAAGAAAAAAATTAGGTTTGACTAGTAATCAAATGAGTTAATCCGTTATCTTCTAAACTTTTTCATAAAAAATGACTAAAACTGCTGAAAAAAAAATTGGGACTAATATTGCAACTAAAAAATAAAAGGGACAAAAAGTGAAATTATTCCTATTATGGGGACCAAAATTGCATTTAAGCCTTTCCAAAATCGTGCTTTTGGGCATCTTACTTTAAAAATTATATTTGAAGTCATCATACTTTCATTTTTTTATTCAATTTTGGTCATTTCGTCTAAATGTTTCGTTAAATCTCTAACGGTCATAATTTTTTGAGGGTAAATACGGAAAAATACACTCCATCATGCACGTGGAATTTCTTTTTTTATTAATTATTTTTTTCGCATCTCAGCCGCCAACACGCACACCCCACCCCTTCTCCTTTGTTGCCGCCAACCACCACCTATCACCACCATCTTCTCAGCCACTCCAAAACAACCCCAATCAACTCTACTACCTCCTTCTCAAAAAATTTGATCCATCTACTTCATAAAATCCAAAAATAGAAACAAAATAAACTTAAAAACAACATTAAGAAAAAGCACAGAAAATAGGAGCCCCAAAAATCAAAGAGTCAAATCACCATCAAGGTAGCCTCCTTCTCTCCCTTGCTCTTGCATCGGATCTAATAGTGGTGTGCGACGAAGCAATGGAGAGGGGAGGGGGGGAGGGGGAAGCAAACTCTGCCTAGGAGGTAGCGGCGATGATAGCTGGTGATCCAAACACAGAGAGAAGATAGAGGTTAGTTTTGGGTTGGGGCTTGGTTAGCAACCTGAAGGGAACGATCTAAAAGTGAGCCGAAGGGAAAGGATATGGGGTTGTTGGATGAAGAAAGAGGCCGAGACAATGGCGACACCGATGAAGAGAGGAGGTGGGAGAAGGAAGATATAGGAGACAAAGGAGAAGGGAAAGGGAAGATGGACGAAGAAGAAACGAGGAGAGAAGATGTCAGCGAATAAGGGTGACAACGGGGTTGGGGTTTTTTCGGGGCAGAGCAGACGAGGGAGACAAAATAGGGGGATGGTTGGTGATGGCAAGCAACCAAGATTTCAAACCCAACTTCAACGGTAGCTCTGTTAAATCGAAAAACAAGAAAACCTTTTAGGTTTCTTGTTAAGTTTAATAAAAATTGCAGTTTTAGTCCTTAAGGAAAATACAACTTTTTAGGGTCACCACTAAACAAAATTAAGGATAAGAGAAGCGAAGGAATTGATTAAAATAGCCCTACAAAAATGATCCTTTAGGGGTTTAACGGAGCATTTAGATGGAATAACCAAAATTGAAATGAAAGTACGATGACTTCAAATATAATTTTTAAAGTAAGATGATAATGTGAAATTTTGAAAAAGTATGATGACCAAATTAAAATTTTACTCGTTTTTTAATTTAAGGAGTCAATAAAAAGGACAAAATAGCCCTAAAAAAATTTGACCGTTAATGGGTTAATAGCCCAACTTAACAGAGTAACCATTTTTTAAAAGAAAAGTAAAGTATGATGACCTTAAAAATAATTTTTAAAGTATGGTGATTAAAATCAGAAACTAAATATAGTATGGTGACCAATTTTGGAATTTACTCAATTAATTACTGCATTAACTCATTGTTATTGAGATAAGAAATTCTTCCCTAATATCTCCCTTTCTCACGAAGAAATGAATTAAAAAATTCTTTCTAAACCTCATTACCAAATAATGAATTAAATATTTAAAAAAAATAATGAGTTAAACTAGGGATATAATAGAAATTATAATTTAAATTTTTTGAAAACGTGTAACTAAATGATTATTTTTTTACTATACGTGTCTCGTAAAAAATGACATATGAATGACACTGAGTATTCGCGAGAAACTTTAGAAGTTGCGTGGTTATTAAAGATATAATGGAATAATTGGATGTATTGGTGCATTTATCTTATTTACCATTAATCAATAACATTGTTAAAATGACAAATATTTACATTTTCAATGGAAGAAAATAAAGAATAAAAAAATTATTAATGATGCTTTAAAAAATTAAAAGAGACTATTAAAAAAGATAAATTTAAATATATAAATAGACTATTAATTTGATATAGAGTACTATTTGTTTTTATAAAATATATTATATTTAAATAATCATTAAATTACATCACATTAATTTCAATTCTCTTTAAAATTTATTTTATATTATTTTAAAAGAAAATTCTTCTATTCATTTCATAAAATTTTTTCGCAAATTATACTATATACCCTAGGTGTATATATCTATTACTATATTTGAAAATAAAGTAATAACAACTCAGTAATTATCTAATTAGTTATTTAGGAAATTGCTGAGTTGTCATCATTTTATTTCTAAATATAATAATAGATATATATACCTAGGGTATGCAGTATAAAAATTGAAAATTTTCTCTGTAAAAACTACTTACATTTTTTAATTCAAAATACCATAAAGAAAACCTTAAATAAACATGGCCGGAAATCTAATTCCTTGTTTCCTTTTTTATTCTTTTACAATATGCCGGGACAGACTTATCAAATTCTTCTGCCTAACATTCTTTTGTTTTTTGTTTTTTGTTTTTTTTTTATGTATCCCATTTTCAATGTAGCTACATAGATGATGCGACTCAAATTCATATCTTTTTAGGAGTTAAATTATGCACTTTTAGCCTATTATTATTAGATTTTAATCTAATTATGCCTTAAAATTGTACTTATGGCTGATTTTGCATGATTTGCAGTGACATGCGGAGTTGAGGACGATACACAGAGACTTTGGCGCATAAAAGAGCAGAAATCGTAAAGAAATGAAGAAAACTTTGAGCAAATGTCAAGAAAATCAAAGGTGCACGAGCAGGCCCTTTATTGATGTGAACCAAATACACCATATTTTATAGCTCTTTTAGCATGAATTTCTCTTGAGTTGCATTCATTATAGAGGAAAAATGATGAAGATGTGTATTTGTGCTATAGATCTGGAAATGCAATCACATTTGTTATCATGTGTGATTTTTGTAGGGAAATGGTGATTTTGGTTCACTCTGAGAGCATTTGGGATTAAGGAAAGAGAAGGAGAAAAAGGATGAAAAGAGGAAGCTAGCTGCGCTACTGAAGCTTGTGGAAATTGAAGAAAATATGAGACCGCGATGACACCGCTACATCGCCGCCTCATCGCGGTCTAGTAATGTCAGCAGCGATAGCAGTTCTACTTATTCTACAAGTTCATCCCAAAGTTTGATATAATTGCACCATTGGTCATTCCGACTTTCTAACGTTAAAAGCTCTGTTTTAGGTATTTGAAAGATGATTTTGGATTGAAAGAATTTTCTCAACACAAGATACTCTCTCTAGTTTAGGGTTTGCCAATTTTAGCATAGATTGAAAGGGATTTAGCCCCAAATACCAAAGGAATCGTAGCGATGAGTCCTCCAAGACACCATGGCTACATTCTTAGGGTTTGGCAAGCTTCTCCCTTTTTTCTTTAATATGTGTTGTTAGTTTATTTCTTGGATTTTTGTATTGTAAACTCCATGGGGATTAATATTGTGTAAATATTCACTTTTATTCTCATTCTATGCATGGGCATTAGTGTACTGATTGAATGCGTGAAACTAATGAGTTAGGTAAAATATTGCTACAATGCCTCTAGGTTGCTTCGTCTCTTTGAGATTTGGAAACTTAGAGATTTAGGTTGATTGGGCAATCCAACATGTTAAAACTACCGGAGCAAAGAATGACGAGTTAAGAAGAGTACTGCAATATTAATTAACCATGGGGGGAGCAAGACACAAATCCAAGTCCTTTTATCCTTAGTTCACACCTCACTAGCTCACCTTCATGGGCGATAGTTTAGCATTTAATTCCTAGTCATTGTAGTATAATATTTCTTGCATATTCTATATCTCTTGTGTGTATTTAAGAATCTCATGAATTAATTCAACACCTTCCCTGCGGGATCGACACCTAAAATACTACACGATGGGGTTTTGAGTCCCTTAGTGTAGAAGCTTAGGTAATTTATTTGGTAGGCGTGAGTTTCCAGCAAATCATCTATCAGGTGCCATCGCCACATAGCTTCCATCATGCGTCACTTAGGCGGTATGCAGGCGGTAGCACTTGCTACTAAATTCTCTCAGGGCTGCTCAAGCGATGACCAGGTGCCAGCACCTCTTCATGCCCTATGCCTCAGGCGCCGGTCAGGTGCCAGCGCATCCTCCACGGCCTGCTTGCTGAAGCTACTAAATGACACCTTTGCCATTGGAATTAAGTAGATTCAATTGCTCATTTAGGGCCTTTTAGACATTATTATTCATGTAATCTTGTTATGTATAGGCTTAAGGGCCAAGAAAACACATACTCTACACTTTTCGAAACAGATAGTAGCACTTTCTTAGAGAGAAAACAAGAGAGAATATGGCTTTTACACTTAGAAGACTAGGGATTTTCACATATCTAAATGATAGAGGAAGTGAAAATCCATGTAAATCCTATGGATTTAAACAACCCACTAGATTTTATATGGATTCTTGAAGTATTGATCATGGGTTACTTTGTATCGGATCAAAAATATAGCAAAGCTAACCTTTTTATTTACTTTCTCGGGAATAAATGGTTATATTTCTTATTGGCTTTGCTTAATTTCGTGTTTCTATGTGTGGTTTCCATTATGGTTATGTTTGTTTCATGATATTCATGTCATTGACTTCAATTAAGCATGCAATTATTATGTGACAAAATATGGGAAGGAATTCTATATAAAGCATATGTTTCAATGATGTATAAACAAGTACTTATAGTTACAGGGATTGAAACCAGTATGATGTGTTTCCGATGTGTGATTGAAACCAGTTTCCTAACCCTAGAAGAACATGAAATAGTAAACTAGTATATTTACAATTATGCTACATGTAGTAATCCAATTCTTTTCACACCTCCTTAAGTTAGAGCATGCAGATCACAAATGCCTAACTTGCGAAGTAATCTATCGAGAGATAGATTACTTGAATAGGCCATCAGAACTACTGAAGAAAATCAAGACACGAATTGAAAACTGTGGACGAAGAAACTGGAACCGCGAACAGAGGCCACGATTGAAAACTAGGATCGCGGTCAAAATCTGCGATAGAAAAAAAAGTCATTGCTGGATGAACTACGATGAAAAAATAGAGAATATCTGCCAATAAGGAACTGCAACTGAGGAAAGCAGCACCATATCAGAAATCAACAAATCAAGGACAAAATAAAACCAAAAAGAAGGATCACCGCCGACTACCAACGACGGAAAATTTTTTGACTAAAAGAAAAGTTGAAAGCTGTAAGAAAATCTTGCTAAGAACACCGGGAATACCACTATCGGGAACCAAACCAAGAAAACAATGAAGCTGGACCGACCGCCGAGAATATCACCGCCAATCAAGAAACCGAGAATATCACTGATGGAGAGAAAATTAAAGAAACCAATGAAGCTGGTGAAGAACCTGGCCGCTATCGCTGAGTGGTGACTGCAATTAGGCCGAGATGTCGCGGTTGAATCGTGATAGACCAGAAACCGCAATTGATTTGCGATATCGACAATAATAACAAAGCCACCGTAAGACTTGAAAGATTATCTGCCCGGGCCTAGCCAGAAACTCAGTTTTGTGCTATGCATTCCAGAATCGGAATCTCTGGCCAGGCCTAGATGCTAGCACAATTGCTATTCCAACCCTTTTGAAATAACATTGCGCAGGATCTTGGTTTGTACTTATTCGATTTACCACGCAACAAAAATTCTTAATTAAAGCAGAAACATAAGAATTACCTATTGAAGCGTATACTTAGGTGATTCTCTTGTATGCCTCAAGACTTTGCTTTTATGCTATGTGGGCAGCAATCTAATGAGCAATTGATCAGCTAATCACCACAATCCACCTGCCAGAAAATTCCAGCACCACCGCACCTAGAACGTGTACTACATGCGCCGCCTGGAGGAAAGAGAAAGCTACACGCACCGACGAGAAAAATTGGGAAAAATCCCAGCCGCCAATAGCCTTAGAAATCTGACTTTTAGAAAGAAGATTTTTCTCTCTCTAGGATTTTTTCTCTCTAAGTTTTCTTGTCTTGAAAACTTATGAATTGTATATTGTGGAATAGCTAATCCATTGTCTATATATAGAGTTACAAGAGAGACCCCAAGTTGGTTTAGGATTGGCCTTCCTATTGGGTTTCTGTTTCCTTCAATCCTGTTCCTGGAGTGATACATCCAACTGATACAGGGATTCACTTATTCAAATCCAGTTCCTGGTATGATTCACAACCAACAAATACAGGGATTCACTTATCCCCAATCCAGTTCCTGGTATGATTCACAATCAACTGACACAAGGATTAATTAATTACTTAATTAATTAAATCTACCTTTGTCAATAACCCAATACATAATTAATCGTACCACTAACGGATTAATTATGGCACTACCATCCTACACCAGAATTGCTTCCGGAACAACTTAATTAATTTATTCATAATCTCTCCACATCAAAGATTTAGTCCTCGTTAATATATTAATTTACAGATAAATTAATTAATTAACTTCTTTAATTCGGAGACTAATACCACTCGACCTTTTCACTATACTGGACATAAGTCCACAGGTCGTGTTTAGTATAATAAACATTACGAGCTCATCTCGGGAGCACCATCACCCCGGATGCACCGGTACATGGTTTCCTTTCGACAAGCAGCAGCACACTAAGTAACTAAACACGCGCACCCAACCTACCAAGACTATTGGCCACAATTGACCTCACCCATTGGCATATCAAAGTACACTATGTCTAAACATCATGCCCGCTCGAGTCTAGGGATTAAGAGATAGAATACCAAGAATGATTTGTCTATTAAATCAGTACAAGACAAATCATTCCTAACGAGTCAAGTTCAATACGCCCCGGGCATATCTATATGATTCAATTAGTTTAGACAAACCAATTATCCGAATCACATAATAACCTAAACCGACAGTTTGTCCAAAGCTTTCTCGGTTACGAACCTCATTTATATATTATGTCTTTTAATCAATGATGAGATCTATTATGTCACACAAGACACCTCATCATCTAACAACATAATATAAATGGACAAATAATGCACAACAATATATAAACAAAACATAAATCGATATATTAACTGGGAAAATGTACAATACAAGCATAGCTTATGTATTCAACTCCAACAGGACTGAGTGCTACTGGCGTCAGACTTGCTATAATAGAATAACAATATTAAGAAATTTTGCCTGCTCTGATACCATGACAAAATATGAGAAGAAATTTTGTACAAAGCATTTGTTTCATTGATGTATAAACAAGTATTTATAGTTACAGGGATTGAAACCAGTATGATGTGTTTTCGATGTGGGATTGAAACTAATTTCCTAATCCTAGAAGAACAAAAAGTAGTAAACTACTATATTTACAACTATGCTAATATATAGTAATACAATTCTTTCCACATTATGAGTTTTTTTATAATGTTTATATTTTCTAAGAATAAACTCCAAAATTGATCCATTACATATTGAACAAAGAACATTTTTGTCTATTACGAAAAAACCCCATGTTTTTTGTTCATTACATCACATATTTAGAATATTTTAGTACAAAATCCCTTTTTGCCTGTCTCGGGCAGGGGCAATTTTGTCTTAATGAGATATATTTTTATTTTAACCTCCTCAAAGTTATAAAATAATTAAAAAACATTTTTATAATCTCACCCCTCTTAAATTCCCCTAACTTTTAAGGAAATCACTTAACCCACCTCTTCTTTTTCTCCACTCTCCCCTTCCCTCCGCAACCCCACTGCACATCTGCCTCTTCTCTTCCATTTTTTTTTTATTCTTCTTATTCTATTTTTTTGGTGCCGCCTCCTCTCCTTCTTACTCTTCTTCTTCTTCTTGCCGCCAAATCTATTGTTGTCCTTCTCTTCCCCCCAATACACTGTCATTCAGATTTGAACAAAAACCCATCAAGAAAAGAAAAAGTTCACTGAATATGCAATACAAGAACTTGGGTAGATCCGGGCTAAAAGTTTTCCAACTTTCGTTTGGGGCTTGGGTTACTTTTGGCAATCAACTCAACGTTAAAGAAACAAAGAATCTCCTCCAGTGTTGCAGGGATCATGGGGTGAATTTTTTTCTACAATGCTGAGGTTTATGCCAATAGCAGGGCTAAAGAAATCATAGGACAAGCCATCAGGGAGCTGGTATGGAAGAGAAGTGATGTGGTGACCTCCACAAAGATTTTCTGGGGTGGGCCAGGCCCAAATAATAAAGGATTATCAAGGAAGCATATCATTGAAGGGACTAAAGCTTCTTTGAAATGGTTGGATATGGATTATGTTGATGTCATTTATTGTCATAGGTCTGATGGTGGCACCCCGATTGAAGAAACTATTAAGGCTATGAACCATGCAATTGATAAGGGTTGGGCTTATTATTAGGGAATAAGTAAATGGTTGTCATAGAAGATCACAGAGGCTTGCTATATGGCTCAAATTGGCTTAGAATTTGATTTGGGCTGGAAACTTGTGATGCAATGTTGGAAGATGACGTTGGCTTGGAAATTAAAACTTGGAAGATGATTTTTAATGCTGTAATGTTGGCTTTGAATTTTGGTTTTTCCTATTGGTTAGGTTTTTCATCTTCGAGAGAAGACGATTGAATGGAGACGTCGGGTAGAGGTCGGCGAGGTCGTCATCGGCGGTGCAATGGATGGCAGAGTGGAGATGAGGGAAGAGAATGGGAGGGTAAATTGATTTACTAAAATTTAGGGGCATTTAGGAGGGTTTGTAAAATAGTGGGACTATAAAAATATTTGTTTGAGTATTTTATAATTTTGAGGAGGTTGAATCAAAATATATCTCAATAAGACAAAATTGCCCTTGGTCGAGACATGTAAAAAGGAGTTTTGGACCAAAATATTCTAAATATGTGATGTAATAGACAAAAACATTGGTTTTTTTTTTTTTTTTTTGTAAATGACGAAAATGTTCTTTTTCCAATATGTAATGGACAAATTTTGGAGTTTATTCTAATTTTATAATTAAATAGTTTTTAAAATTATTTAATTGATGTAAAATGGAAAATTATATTAAAAGAATGATAGACAAGATTTCTTACCATGCAAAACTGGAATTCATATCAAGAAAAAGAAGGTTTCATATCATGTAAAGCTTAAATTTATATCAAGTCAAACAAAGTTTCATATCAAGTAAAAATAGGGTTAACATTTTTTTCAATTAGAACATGTTTGTTGTACTGATATGAAACCCTATAATGCATGATATAAAACTATGTTCTATCTGATATAAAATTATATTTTGTATGATATGAACCCTTTGTTTCTTTTCATATAAAAATATCTTTTGTTTTAGTAATATGAAAGTCTGACGAGGTCTCTTCTATGGAGATAGAAGATAGCTCTTGTTTTGCTCTATCTATTGTTGTATATTCTCTCTCTCTCTCTCTCTCTCTCTCTCTCTCTCTCTCTTTCTCTCTCTTGGTAGAATAATGGTTATATGAATTGGACTTCAAAAGGAAGATCCGGGTATAGTCACACCACAATAGTAATAACCCAATACTACTGATAAAGTTTTGAGGATGCAAGAGTGTATTGTATACTTTGGCTACTCTATAGCTCACGAGGTTAATATAATAAATTGTATAATTTTATTGAAGGCTCACAGCCCCTATATATAGGAACATGGCCAGCCAACAAGTGAGGCAAATCCTAGTTACTAGGATTTCCTTCTTTAAGGCTACAAGTCTCTCTCTTACAAAATTTGGAAACTTGAGAGATATTGAGATTTTTTCCTCAATTATTCTTTCCTAATCTATCAAAATTTCATAAAATTAAAATCATGTCTTAATCTTACTATATCCTTATTTAACAAAAAATAGCTAAAATAAAAATATACCCGGGACTGTGGAAACCTTGCCGCAATTTTGGCCATGTGGTGGGGGTTCCTCCTTCCTTCCTCTTGCCTTCTTGTTCGAGTAAGCTTGTGGATCCTCTAGAAGCATCCTTGTCCGAATTCCTCCTCCCTATTGGGCCTTATTGGACTTTATTGGACTTGATTAAGGGTAAAACTCATCCATGAACAATTTCCAAAACCCCTTAAATAAGTACAAGGACTCTAAACGTTCAAAAGAGTAACATATGGCCCAAACTCTAATCCTATGGCCAAAAATAATGTATTCCAAATAAAAATGAAGGCTAGCTATTACAAATGCTTAAAAATAGGACTTCTCTTGGTGCTTGTTTGTCCTTGAAGACAAGTTCTTCATTGTAACACTTCAGAGTCATAGCACTGAGGGCTTCATGCACTTCTTTAATCTCGCTCTTGTGATAGGTCCATCAATGTCAATGAGATGGTCTCTTTGATGGATCCTTGTGCCTTGAGCTTCCTCTTGAGAGTTGTTGTTGGAGTAGTAGCACCATGAGGTGGTCCTTGGATCACATAAAAGTCTGTTATACGTAATATGAAATGATGTTCTATCTGATATGAAACTATATTATGCATAATATGAATTTTTTGTTTGCTTTCATATAGGAACCTATATGTTGTATTTGATATGAAATCCTACTATACATAATGTGAAAACATGTTATATCTAATATAAAACTATGTTTTGTGTGATATGAATCTTTGTTTGTTTTCATATAAGAATCTCTTTTGTTATAGTGATATGAAAGTTTGTTATACGTAATATGAATGATGTTCTGTCTGGTGTGAAATTATGCTCTGTATGATATGATTTTTTTTGGCTTTCATATAGGAACCTTTATGTTGTATTTGATATGAAAACATATTTTATCTGATATGAAATTATATTTTCACGATATCAAACCTATTTTTTATTTCCATATAAGAATTTTTTTGTTGTAGGGATGTGAAAGTATGTTGTACATATGAAATGATGTTTTGTCTTATATGAAACTATAAGATAAACAAAAAAGAGAATCCACAAGCCAGAAAAGTAGTAAAATAGAGCAAGTACGAAAGTAATATAGTATATGCAGTTGGTGAGGTATAAAATAGGGGAAATAAGACACAAAACAAGAAACAAAAGTTAAGAGATGGGATTTTCAATTCCTTGCTGAAATTAGAGGCTTCGGTTATGGTTTTCTAACATCAAGCGAGGTTAAAGCTCCTTAACAGCCAGAATCGAAAATAATGAAGTGAAAAATAATGAACTTGGGGTAACACCTGTGTCGTTTACTCCACGGTCACCCTATCACCTAACCATGAAATCCCTGTTTACTCTAAGAACTCACCTGGCACAGTTCTTATCTGATGAACTGACCTCTTCAACATGACAACCACACACTAGGATATAGAATTTCCACCTAGCCAGCAGACACAAAGATATCATCAATTAAGATCTCTCTACAAGCATTCGACCATGTTTCACTCTGAAGGAATTATTTGCCCGGGCCTGTTCAAAAATTCTCACTTCCGTGCTACGTATTCCAGAATCAGAGAATCTCAATCGAACCAGAACGCTCATGTAATATGATTCAAACCCTTTTGAAATACCACACGAGCACTGGATCTTAGTTCTACTGTATTCTATTTATCACGCACTCAAAATAATTCTAATTAAAAGCAGAAAAAAAAGAATTGACCTTTGAAGCGTGCCCTCAAGAAAATCTCTTGTATGACTCAAGACTCGTTCGAAAATTGTGTGGGCAATTAACCACCAAATGAATGGATCAACAACCAAGCAAGAAGCTCGCTGGAATTCCTACCAGCTTGTGCCGCCAGAAAAATTCCACCACAACCCCCGCCGCGTGTTCACACGTGCCACCCTGGAGAAAACTTGCTATTGCTGCCGGCCTTCACTCGCCGTCAGAGATGAAGAGGGTTGCTACTTTGACCAGAATTCACATGCAATTCAAAGGAGAGAAAAACTTAAAGGATTGAGTTCTCTTCTTTTCTTTCTCTAGCTTTCTCTCTCTAGTTTCTTCAATTGAGAAACTTATGAATTGTGTCATGTGTTGTTAACCCTCTATGTCTATTTATAGAGTTACAAGAGAGACCTTAAGTTGGGAAATGATTGGTCTTCCTATTAGGTTTGTGTTTTACTTCAATCCTACTCCTGGACTGATTCCCATCCAACTGATTCAAGGATTCACTTATCCTTAATCCAGTTCCTGGACTGATTCACAACCAACTGACACAATGATTAATTAATATCTTAATTAATTAAATTTACCTTTGCCAATTAACCAATACATAATTAATCGTACCACTAATAGATTAATTATGGAACTACCATCAAAACCAGAATTGCTTCTAGTATAACTAAATTAATTAATTCTTTATTCTTCCCACGTCAAAGATATAGTGTTTGTCAATTTATTACGTTACTAATAAATTAATTCATCGACTTCTTATTATCCGAGATTAGTACCACTTGACTTTATTACTATACCGGACATAAAGTCTACTAATCAGATTTAGTATAATAAACCTTTCAAGCTCATCTCGAGAACATCATCACCTCGGACCCACCGGTACGCGGTTTCCTTCGACTCGCAATGACACACCAAGCAACTAAACACGCGCAGCCAACCTACCGAGACTTTAGGCCTCAAGCGACGGCACTCTTTGGTAAATCAAACTACGCAATGCTCAATTCTCGTGCTCATTCTCATCTATGGATTAAGAGATAGAATTCAAGGTTTGAATTAACTGCAAACGAACAATACAAGTTAATTCAATCCTAAATGGTCATGCTCAATTTGCCCCGGCCATATCTATATGATTCAATTAGTCTATACCAACTAATCTCAAAATCACATAATGGTTTAAACCAACAGTATGTCCACAACTGTCTTAGCCACGAGCCTAATTTTTATATCAAGACTTCAAACAATGACAAGATCTACTGTGCTACACCCAGCACCTCATCATCTAGTCACACGATATAATTAGAATACATATGTAAAAATACAAAGTAATTAAATAAAACATATAACTCGATATAATTTTCATACAAGCTCAGCTTTCAATAGTCAAAACTAACAATCTCTCACTAATACTCAAAGCTGTACTTTGAAGTAATACAAATCTGGCATATCTGAAATTTCTACTACTGTTATACTAATATAGAGAGAATTTTCAAGACTTAGCTAAGAATCTAACTCCCACGCTCTTCACATGAGTCTTTAGCAGTCAATGTCTTTGTGAACGGATCTGTAAGGTTGTCTACTGATGCTATCTTAGCCATGACCACGTCTCCTCTTTTAACGATCTCGCGTATTAGGTGATACTTGCGCTCTATGTGTTTACTCGCTTTGTAAGCTCATGGTTCTCTTGAGTTGGCTACTACACCGTTGTTATCACAGTATGCTGTGATTGATCTCGTTAACTTATGAATCACATCTAAGTCCTCTTGGAAGTTTCTGAGCCATACTGCTTCTTTCTCTGCCTCTGATGATGCAACATACTCAGCTTCATGGTAGAGTCTACCACGCATTTCTGCTTGACACTCCTCCAAATTATGGCTTCACCTCCTAAAGTAAACACAAACTCAGAGGTAGACTTACTTTTATCATCATTGCCTTAGAAATCTGAATTTGTGTAACCACGGGGCCCATGCTCTTGTGCCTTATAGACGAATATTTGGTCCCTCGTTCTACGTAAATACTTGATGATGCACTTTACAGCCTCCCAATGAGTTTTTCTGGGTTTACTCTGATATCTGCTAACCATGCCAACAACATAGCAAATATCAGGCGTTGTACACAACATCACATACATGAGACTTCTTACTGCAGATGCATAAGGAACTGTCTTCATGACTTCTATTTCCTCAACAGTCTTTGGAGACTGCTCTTTAGATAGATGCACTCTGTATCTGAAAGGTAGAAAACTTTTATTGGAGTTTTGCACGCTAAAACGAGCCAGAATCATATCTATGTTTGAAGCTTGAGAGAGCGTCAAAGAACATTTCCTACGATCTCGAATAATCTTGATCTCAAGGATATGTCTAGCTTCTCCCAAGTCTTTCATATCAAACTGCTTAGACAGTCATGCCTTTACATATGATAAAATTTTCTTGTTGTGTCCAATAAGAAGAATATCCTATAAGTAAAGTACAAGAAACACCACTGTGTTTCTGTCAAGCCTCTAGTACACAAACTACTCATCCAGACACTGAGTAAATCCATAGGATTAGATTACTTCATCAAATTGGATGTTCCAAGATCTGGATGACTGCTTAAGTCCGTAGATGGACTTATTAAGCTTGCAAACCTTATGCTCTTGGCCTTTTGTAATAAATCCCTCTGGTTGCTGCATGAATATGGTTTCCGCAAAACTTCCGTTAAGGAAAGCTGTCTTGATATCCATTTTTCATATCTTATAATCTAAATGAGCAGCTATGGCGAAAAGTATCTGGATCGACTTAAGCATAGCCATTGGGGAAAGGTTTTCTGATAATCGATTTCTTCTTTCTGAGTATACCCCTTCGCCACAAGCCTAGCTTTAAAGGTTTTAACATTTCTATCAGGTCTTCTCTTGTGTTTGTAGACCCACTTGCATCCAATGGGTTTAAAACCATCGGGCAAGTCCACAAGCTCCCAGACTTGATTGGAGTCCATTGACCCCATCTCTTATTTCATTTCCTTCTACCAAGATTCTATATCTTTATCTCAGAGAGCCTCATTGTAGTTCACCTGGTCTGGTTCGTGCGCACCAGGGATGAAATCAGAGGATTCTCCTAAGCCCACGTACCTCTCGGGTTGGCTTACAACCCTCCCACTACAATGAGGCACCACCTGTGTAGGCGCATCATCTGTGACATCTTGTGCAGTATTCTTTGATGTGTCTACTTGTACTGGTGCAACAGGAGTAGTGGATTGTCCTCTAAGTTCTTCTAGTATGATTTGTTAGTAGGCTTGTGATCTAGAAAATAGTCTTATTCTAAAAATCTGGCATTAGTAGTAATTACCACCTTCTGATCTTTAGGACTATAGAATAAACCACATTTCGTTCATTTGGGGCATCCTACAAACAGCATTACTTATGTTATTGCATCTAACTTACCCGCATATGCCTTAAGCACGTGTGCTGGACAACCCCAAATTGTGAGGTGTCTGACACTGGGTTTTCGCCCAGACCACAACTCCAAAGGGGTTGAAGGCACGGATTTAGATGATCCAAGATTTAGAATGTATGCAGCCGTTTCTAAGGCATATCCCAAAACAAATTTGAAAAATCACTATAACTCATCATTGATCTAACCATTTCCATAAGAGTTCAATTTCTCCGTTCTGATACACCATTATGCTGTGGTGTGCCAGGTGCAGATAATTGAGACTGAATACCTACTTCCACTAGATAATTTCGAAAATCAGTGGACAAGTACTCACCACCACGATCTGATCGTAGTGTCTTGATACTTTTACCATGATGTTTCTCCACATCTACCCAATACTCTTTGAACTTGTCAAAGCACTCAGACTTGTGGTGCATAAAATAAATGTATCCATACCTCGAGTAATCATATGTGAATGTCACAAAATATTCAAAACCTCCCCTGGCTCGAATAGACATTTGTCCACACAAGTCAGATTCGTAGGTTGAGGGAGAGTGAGAGAGAAAATCGCATGACTAATGCGCACGAACTAGGTAAAAATCTGCCCAAATCGAGCAATTCCACCGTGGTTCGGGCGCATTAGTCACACGATTACACGATGGATCAAGTGCTTAAAGCACGCGACTTTGGTACAAAAAATCACCCTCGGAGGACAATTACACGGTCAGCGATAGTTCAACACAAAATCCCCAGGGGATTTTGTTACCAAAAATTGCCTCCCCAGGGTGATTTTCTGGGGTTGACGCGTTTGACGGTAGTCAAACGGTCCCTTTTTTTGTTTCTCATAATTTTAATTATTTATCTATATGTATAATAATGCTTTATTTAAATGCTCAATTCATGAAATTTGTTTTAGTTTGCGGGGAAGATGGAGTGCAGAAAACACTACAAAATGAAAACCTAACTTTCCACACTAACGTATTCAAAGACCCTGTCATGCAGTATTTTAGGTGTTGGTCCCATAGAGAGCAGCAGTGCAATTATGTAGATTCTATTTTCTTCTGATTAAGGTGGACAGAAGCATAAAAGATACACCAACAAACATTCACAAAGCACACAAATTAGCAGGTTGGAATAAGGTTGGTTTTGAGGGTGGAGATTCGGCTACCATCAGAGTTAGAGTTGTGTTGTGACATAGCATATGGGGTCAGGCTTATAAGGGATTTCCTCAGTTTTGACGCTCTAATTGGAAGACCCTTGTCCATTTGGGCCACTGTTGAAGTTGGCAGGCTGTCCATTTAGGCTATTCGACGGGCTTTGCTCAAAGGGTACAGCTGCTAGTTGTCTTCCATCACCTGCAAGTGTATCTGATTCAATTTGGTCTTTATGGCTGCCAATCTATCTTTTTCCCCTTTAGTTGCCTCAGCCTTTTCCACGGACTGCTCTTTCTTCCCTGTATGTATCGACGTCTCATGTGCCCAGTCTTCAATCTGGAGTGCCATATTTTCATACAACTCTCGAACTTCTTCCACGGATTTGTGAATCAGACTTCCTCTAGCACTTGTGTTCACCAAGCTAATAGTTGATTTGTCCAGACCTCTGTAGAAGATATGCAACTCCCTTCCTGTCTCTATCCCATGGTTTGGGCACTTTCTCATCAGATTCTGAAACCTTTCCCAAGCAGCAACAAATGATTCCACCTATTCTTACTTGAACCTATGTATTTCATTCATCAACCTCTCGATCTTAAGAGGGGGTTAATACTTTTTCAAGAACTTCTCATTCAATTCTGCAAAGGTCCAAATTGAGTATTCAGGCAACAAATTTATCCAACTACTGGCATTCCCCCTCAGGGAAAAGGGAAACAAGATTCCCTTCAACTAATAGTCACTAAGGTTTTAAACCTTAGTAGTATTGCAAATAGCTAGGAATTTCCTCAGGTGGTCATTGGCATCATCATCGTCTGCCCCAAAGAAGTGACCTATTCTGAATCAGGGTAATCAGATTTAGCTGAATCTGATACTGTGCAGCCCCTCCAACCATTACTTTATTGGTATTCCAAAAGTTGGGTGCAAAGAACTACCAAAAAATATTCCTAGTGGGCGGTTGTTGTTGTTGTTCCTCCATTTCACCTCCTGTTGTTTCTCAACTTTTCCTAGTTCTTTTCAGCGACCTTTCTAACTCTGAATCTCTATCTAATAATCCTCTGACACCAGTAGACCTGGCTTGCACCATACACCACAGAAATGTTCCTGCTCAAAAACTTTAAAAAAAAAATTAAACCCACACAAAGGCTACCGTGCTCCCCGGCAACGACGCCAAAAATGGAGTGCAGAAAACACTACAAAATAAAAGCCTAACTTTCCACGCTAAGGGATTCCAAGACTCTGTCGTGCAATATTTTAGGTGTCGATCCCACAGAGAGCAGCAGAGCAATTATGTACATTCAAATTTGTTTTGATTAAGGTTGATATAAGCATACAAGTTACACTAGCAAGCATTCACAAAACACACGAATTAGCAGGTTGTAATAAGTTTGGTTTTGAGGGTAGAGATTCGGTCACCATTAGAGTTAAAGTTGTGTTGTGACATAGTAGATGGGGTCAGGCTTATCAGGGATCATATTCCAGTTCGGCAATATATCCTATTTATGCGTTCAATTAAAGGCTTCAACATGTTCCCCAAAGGAAGACGATACACGTAATCCGAGGTCCAACATGAACATACAAGGAACCAATCACTAAGGAACCTGATTCTACCATGAGAAAATATTGAATCAACCATCGGATATATACACATCCAACGAAATTAAGCAATACATATACACTCAAGCACTAATGACTGGGGAAAAATATTCTTCCGTTACACGAAGGAGGGTTCACGGTCAGACCGGCACTCAGCTGCTCCGAAGTAGAACACTTTGGCTAGACAGCGGTCGTGAGTGCTTGCTTCCATATGCTTGACTACCACCAACACTAAATCTGTTGGTTTTTGAATACTAAAGCTTTGCTTGTATTAAAACTATTTTCCAGTTTATATATATCGATTAAATATTTTGGTTAAATTTTTTTTTATGTTTTACAAATGTTGTCGATTTATATTATATAATTAGATAATGAAGTGTCTGTTGTGACATAGAAGATCTCATCATTGGTTAAAAGACATAATATATAAATGATGTTTGTAACTGAGACCATTTTGGATACAATGTTAGTTTAAGTTATTATGTGATTCAGAAATTGGTTTGTCTAAACTAATTGAGTCATATAGATATGCCCGGGGCATATTGAGCGTAACCGATTAGGATGAATTGTCTTGTAGTGATTTAATAGACTATTCGATCCTAGTATTCTATCTCTAAATCCCTATATTTGAGCAAGCATGAGGATTAGATATAGTGAACTTTAATCTGCCAAAGAGTGAGGCCACTTGAGGCCAATAGTCTCGGTAGATTGCGTACGCATATTTGATTGCTTGGTGTGTTGTTACTTGTCGAAAGGAAATCATGCATCGATGCGTCCATGGTGATGGTGCTCCCTAGATGTGCTCGTTATATTTATTATACTAAACCCGACCGGTGGACTTATTTCCATTATAGTAGAAAGGTCGAGTGGTACTAGTCTCAAATTATAAGAAGTTAATTAATTAATTTATCATAAAATTAATAAATTATTGAGCACTATATCTTTGATGCTGAGAGATTAAAGAATAATTAATTTAATTGTTCCGGAAGCAATTCTGGTGTAGGATGGTAGTGCCATAATTAATCCGTTTCTGGTACGATTGATTATGTATCGGGTTAATTGATAAAGTAAAATTAATTATTTAATTAATTATTCCTAAGGGTTAATTAGTAATTAACAAAGTGAAATTAATGAATTAGTTAATTAAGTATTAAATTTCAATTGAAATTAGGAAATCCAATACATTAGGAAATCTATTTGGATTTGGAATCTAATTAGATTTGGTTAATTGGATTTGGAAACTAATTAAGAAACCTAAACCCATTAGGAATACCAATCCTAAACAAACTTGGGGTCTTTCTGGTACCTCTATAAATAGATAAGAGATTGGCAATACACAATGCACAATTCATAGTTTCAAGTTCTTAAGAAACTTAGAGAGAGAAATCAAAAGAATTCTTTCTCGAAGTCAAATTTTTTCATCCAAGCTTGGCTTCACAGCTCCCTAGTTTGGCAGCCGGTCTTTATCATCTTTTTCTGGCGGCACGTAGGCTTGAGTATGGTGGCGTGTGGATCTCGAGGTCGGCACGTGTGTGTCACGCGCGACGGCTTTTGGTCAGTTTTTCTTCCGGCGACTTCTTGGATGATTTTTCCGACTAGTTTTTTGTGGTGTTTTATTTATCGTTGGTTTGTTAGTTCATTGCCCACACAACATACGAGCTGGTCTTGAGTCTTACAAGTGACCAACTAAGTACCCGCTTCAAGAGGTAATTCTTAAACTTCCATTTTAATTAAGAATTTGTTGTTGCGTGACAAATCGAATAAGAAGAAGCTTTGATCCTGCGCAATGATGTTTCAAGCAAAGGGTTGGAATAGTAATTGTGCTAGAGCTTAGGCCTGGTCAAGATTTTCGATTTTGGAATGCGTAGCATGAAAGTAAATTTTTTACCGGGTCCGGGCAGATAATCTTTCAATTGGTATCAGAGCTATGGGTTTGACTTTGTGCTTGTTGGATTTGTTACATGGTTTTGATTGCAGGTGGTTTAGAAATCCCGACTATTATGGTTGCATTTTTATGTTTTTTTAATTAAACTCCGGGACATGTCCGGGTTGTTTTTTATGAATGCTTGTAATAGTAAAACCACGTGCTGGAAGCCGTGTAGGATTAGATTAAATTTCTCGTAGGTTTTTTTCTATGTAATTGTCATTTTTATTTTCCTTGAAAGATTTAGCTTTGTAGTTAGGAAAATATGTAATAACGAAAATGAGCAGAAGATCAAAGACGACACTGGGTATCGGACGACGTCGATGAAAATTCCCCGACAGACGTTGCCGGCGACGTGCAGTAGCAGCGCAGCAGCTAAATGCCACGCAGCAGGGCTACTGCGGGCAGCTAGAACTGCGCGCGCAAGCCCAACTAAGGTTGTATATGCGTGTCCCGTTTGGGTTGCACGAATGGCCCTTTTCTGAGGTTATTCCGAGATCCAGTTTTTCAAGAGTCAATCTATCGAGTGACGTGACTGGACATGAGAACAAGGCTGCTGATGGAAACAATTAAAACCATAATAGTCAAAATTTTTATTTTACGCATTTATTTCCCGATTTATTGTTTTAATTGTTTACATTTTTTAATTTTGTGTTTTATTTCTTACGCATAATTAAAGAATATTGCATTTATGTTGCCCATAACTTAGGATTAGTTAATTGCACATTAAAACTGGAAAAAACACTCATTTTAGAAATCTAAGTGGGAGCGGGTTGGTTAAATATTCGCATAGCCTCCATTACGAATTCATATGTGATGTGGGTGGACTTACGCATTGGCATTAGGGCCTTTATCCATATCAGCTGAGTTCAACCATAAGATCACTAGTTTGAATTTCTAATTAAGATTACTAGAGTAAAACAGAATTGGAGAAATGTGAAACCCTCTCCATCTGAGGCGCACTATTCTAGGTAACAAACTTAGAAGTCACGTAATGGCATACACTTAGTGTACGATTTGTAGTATTCCTCCCATCGAGTTTACGCTGCTTATTTGTACGGCTGAAAGCACTAACTATTCGCTATATTGATGAGTAGATCATTTTGGTCAGGTGGTGTAGTTAATGAACTTAGTTCTTCTTAAATGAATATGGGCTAGCGTAAACGTTCACACTATGGTGACTTGCATAAATCTCGGTGAATGTGATGTCGATGAATTTAATTATTGTTTTGAGGGATGTCAATAATTAATGAATTTTCAAAATTCTTGAATTTATTTACTGAAACATTGTCTATTTATTTATTTACAGTTTTTGATATGACATTTAATCCGTTAGCTACAATATGAATCAAAGAGTTTATACTCTTCCCGAGCTTCTAACTGCATTGGTGTCGGCTGAAGGCATCTTCCAAGAGAAGAAGCAAGCTGTGGTCATAGTCAAAGGTTCGAGTTCCTCTTCTGCCTAAAGGCAAGAAGAAGAAGACCAACAAGAAGATTGATAATCATGCAGCGAAGCCTGGCATCACAAAGAAGAAGAAGCCTAAAGGCAAATACTTCAAGTGCAGGAAGACGGGATATTGGAAATCAGATTGTCCAAAACTCAAAGGTACGATAGTGTTTGCCTTCATTATTGAGATGTGTTGAGTGACGATTCCCACAGATACTTGGTGTGTGGATTCAGTCACCACTGACCATGTTTGTAATTCTTCGAAGGAGTTCTGGGTAAACCGAAAGCTTAGAAAATGTGAGCTTAAAGTCTACTTGGGCGACACTACAAGAGTGACAGTAGAAGCAGTGATAGTAATTACTATTAATTTTGAAAATAGTAGTTTAGAATTAAATAATTATCTCTATGTACCCAGTTTTAAATAGAACCTGATTTCAGTTTCTAAACTCTTAGTGAACGGTTATAAGTTTATTTTTTCTGATAAATCTGTTATTTTTAGAAAAGATAGTAAACTTATTTGTTCCGGTTCATTAGTAGATAATTTGTTTTTGATAAAATCAAAATCACCTGTTGCGCAAAATACAGAGCTAAATGGCGCATCAATTAACCTAAATAAGAGGAAAAAAACTTCTAAAACGAATCAAACCTATCTTTGGCATCTTAGACTAGGTCCTATAAACCTTAGTAGGATTCAGAGGTTAGTCAATGATAGACCTTTAAGTTCATTAGAGATTGATAGCTACTCAACCTGCGAATCTTGCTTGGAAGGTAAAATGACCAAGAGACCCTTTAAGGTAAAAGGTTATAGAGCCAAATAAGTATTAGAGTTGATTAACTATGACTTGTGTGGAAAAATTTCGGTCCAAGAACGAGACGGGTTTGAGTATTTTGTGGCTTTCACAGATGATTACTCAAGGTAAGGATATATTTACTTAATGCGCCACAAGTCCGAATGCTTTAGTAAGTTCAAAAAGCATCGGGCAGATGTGGAAAAACATCTGAGTAAAAGTATGAAGACACTACAATCAGATCGTGGTGGAGAGTACCTATCCCATGAATTTCGAGATTACCTCTCTGAGGTTGAAATTCAGACTCAGTTGTTTGCACCTAGCACACCACCGCAGAATGGTGTAGTAGAAAGAAAAAATAGAACTCTCATGAAAATGGTTAGGTCGATGATAAGCTATAGTGAATTGCCTGATTCATTTTAGGGATATGCCTTAGAAACTGTAGCATACATTCTAAATCTTGTACCATATAAATCCATGCCTTCAACCTCTACAGAGTTGTGGAATGGGAGCAAACCCAGTCTAAGACATCTCAAAATTTAGGGTTGTCTAGCAAATGTGCTTAAGGCAGATGCGGCTAAGTTAGATGCAAGAACAGAAAGTAATGTTGTTTGTAGGATATCCTAGAGGAACGAAAGGCGGTCTGTGTTGGTGTATGTGCCCTAATGAGGGCTATTTATGTAAATAAACTTTGAGGGTTATTTATGTAAATAAGACATTTGTCGTTTGATTGATTGTTTATCTGATGAGTTAATTTCATGAAATTATATTCTTGTGCATATTGAATTTCATGAAATCGATCCGCCAAAAAGAAACACTCCATGGACTTTGAGATCATGAGTGATTCTTTTGAGTAGTACTCGTACGAGGATCCTTAGACCAGAAATCACTGCATAGTCTTAGGTGAATTAGAGTGTGCTTTGACATATGCCTAACGGGACTTTAACAGGTTGCCAAGTACGGGTATAATTGGGTACACTATGAGTCACGCTAAGGTATGTAGGTGAAGTGATGGGACTACAAGTCTCTCTTAAATGAGAGATGATATCTTGGCCGCTTGATAGTGAACTGAGAAGTGCATGGCCGTGCCCAAGAAATGATAAGGGTTATCATTTGCTTGATTAAGTTCAGTGTCACTAAGAGATCAAGTAAAACGTTTAGCCATATAAGGATGATTGGTTCCATGCCTTATGCTAAACTGGATATCAGTGTAGAGGACATTACGTAGTATACTCAGAAGGTTGTGTTGAATCACCATTCGACCCTCCGTTCTGAATTGTGTAGTCATTATGTCTTGCTAGAGACCACTAATGATTTATGGATTAATTAATGAGATTAATTTATTCATTGTCAATTTGGAATGGGCCTACAGGATCGCACATAAGTGAGTTCGATGATTCATAATTAATTAAATTGCCTGTTATACTTAAATTGATAATATTTAATTAAATGGTTTAATTAAATATTATTGAAGAGTTTTATGGTATTAATTAAAAGTTAATTAATTACTTGGGAAGAATTGAGTTGAGCTGATAAATCAAGGGACCTAATTGTGAATTAAGGTTTTTGACCCATCAGCCTGATCCATGGATCAATGGGTTGATCCATGGTGTTGGTTAAACCCAACTCAGTAAATAATTTATTAATTATTATTTATTATTATTAAAACAGATACTTCTCAAATCAGAGAAGTATCTGGGAGTCTGTTAAATGAATTTTAACAAAATTCAGTTTAAAGACGTTTTAAAGATTTTGAAAGAAAAAAGACTCTGACTCCAAGAAAGACAGACGCTCTTCCAAAACTCTTCCCCAGAGAAAATTGTTTTCTCTTGACAGGCAAATTTTTGGGGCTAGCACCAGTTCTGAGAGAACTCCAGTGCAAGAACGTAGAGGCAATTCGCGTGAATTGTTTTTTGTGGTGAACGCAATCTTCCCAAAGGATCCAGGCGACTGCACAACCGATTACGCGTTAAGGGTAAGACCCGATCCTCTAAGTGTTTAGGCTATTCCGTAGCATAATTTAAGAAATTATGCATGCCTAGCTCCAACAGTCTGTTCTATAGTTCTAAATATCAGAAGGTGATAGTTAGCACTAACGCCAGATTTTTAGAAGAAGACTATATTCTAGATCATAAGGCCAAAATTAAAATCATACTAGAAGAACATAGAAAACAATTTAATAATCCTGATGCACCAGCACAAGTAGATAACCACAAAACACTACACAAGGTATCACAGATGATGCACCTTCACAGGTAGTGTCTTATCGTAGTGGGAGGGTTGTGAGACAACCCGCGAGGTTCGTTGGCATGGGAGAAGCCTCCGACTTCGTCCCAGGTACACCATAACCTAATCAAGTAAACTACAATAAGGCTCTCCAAGATAAAGATGCATAATCTTAGTGAAAAGCAATGATATCCGAGATGGATCGACCACAATCAAGTCTGGGAGCTTGTAGACCTGCCAAATGGTTTCAAACTCATTAGATGTAAGTGGGTCTACAAACACAAGAGAGGACCTGATGGAAAGGTTGAAACCATTAAAGCTAGGCTTGTGGCAAAGGGGTATACTCAGAAAGAGGGAATCGACTATGAGAAAACCTTCTTCCTGGTAGCTATGCTTAAGTCAATCTGGATTCTCTTGGCAATAGCAGCTCATTTAGATTATGAGATTTGGTAGATGGATGTCAAGATAGCTTTCCTTAATAGAAGTCTTGAAGAAACCATCTTATGCAGCAACCAGAGGTATTAATTGACAAAGGCCAAAAGCATAAGGTTTGCAAGCTTAAGAGATCCATTTACAGGCTTAAGTAAGCATCCAGATCTTGGAACATCTGATTTGATGAGGTAATATAATCCTACAGATTCACTTAGTGTCCGGATGAACAATGTGTGTACCTTGGCATGATAGAAACACGATGTTTTTTCTTATTCTTTACGTAGATGACATTATAATTATTGGCATAAGAAAGTATTATCAGACGAAAAGGCATGGCTGTCCAAGTAGTTTGATATGAAAGACTTGGGAGAAACGAGACTTATCCTTGGGATTAAGATTATTGAAGATCGTAGAAAATGTTCACTAACATATAGAACTCCAAGAAAGGTTTTATACCTTTCAGACACGGAGTGCATATATCTAAAGAGCAGTCTCCAAAGACTGTTAAGGAGATAGAAGCCATAAAGACAGTTCCTTATGCTTTTGCAGTAGAAAGTCTCATGTATGCAAGGTTGTGTACGAGTCCTGATATTTGCTATGTTGTTGGCATTGTAAGTAGATATCAGAATAACATCGAAAAAACTCATTGGGAGGCAGTAAAATGCATTCTCAAGTATTTGTGCAGAACAAGAGACCAAGTCTTGGTCTATCAGGCGCATGAGCTTGTGCGTTATGGTTACACAGATTCAGATTGCCTAGGCGACAGGGACAAGAGTAAGTTTACATCAGGGTATGTGTTTACTTTGGGAGGTGGAGCCATAGTTTGGCGAAGTGTCAAGTAGAAATGCGTGGCAGACTCTACCATGGAGGCTGAGTACGTTGCAGCATCAGAGGTAGCGAAAGAAGCAGTGTGCTCAAGATTTTCCTAGTTGATTTAGATGCGATTCCTGGTTTGCAAAAGTCGATCACAGTGTACTGTAACAGCAACGGTGCAGTAGCAAACTCGAAGGAACCACTGGCCCACAATGTGAGTAAGCATATATAGCACAAGTACCACCTGATACGAGATACCGTCAAGAGGCAAGACGTAGTCATGGCAAAGATAGTATCAGAAGATAACCTTGCAGATCCATTCACAAAGACACCAACTGCGAAAGTCTCTGAAGCTCACGTGGAGGCCATGACCATTAGAGACTCAGCTAAGCCTTGAGTGTTTTTCTAGTTATTGTTGTAGCTGTATAGATTGATGTAGTTTTATACTTAAAACGCAGTTTAAGTATTAGTGGGAGATTGTTGGTTTTTGAATACTAAACCTTTGCTTGTATTAAAACTATTGTCCGGTTTATATATCGGTTAAATATTTTGGTTAAATTGTTTTTTTATATCTTACATGAAGGAAACAGATCTAGTCCAGGCTAAACCGAAAATCTCACTTTCGTGCTATACATTCCAGAATTAGAGACTTTCAATCTGGCCCAGACTCTAAATCATTTCCCCTGAACGGATCTAGGCTTATACAAATTTGATTTAATAAAATTACACGCTAAAAATTAAATCTTTAATTTAAAGTGGATGTCTAAAAGATTATACCTTTGAAGCGTGTCCCTCGCAAATAAAAAAATCGATGAATCCACTAAAAAGTCCTGAGAATAAATCTGACTATCCCAAAATTTAGTGGGTGACTATCCATGGGATTGGTAAGGCACAAACGAAGAAATCCAAAAGAAACCCGCGTCAAAAAAACTCGATTTGCCTAAACAGATCATTGCCCGGAGCTGTCCTGCGCAAACACTGCCGACCGCTGAACACAACCCAACTCCATTCGGTCGATCACCACAATACGGCCACGATTTGGGCAACTAGAACCGTGGATCACCAAGCTAAGTAAGAGATATACATGGAAATAGCTGGATCAACATGCTGGAGTAGTTGAACTATCACCAAAATTTGAAGAACTGCGGCGGCGCTAAAAAACTCATGGCGGCTGTGGTGAATAAATAGTAAACCAGACGAGCTGCTCAAATAAATCCGATGGGCTGAGTTATTTCAAAGAAAGAAAGATCCTTAATCGACTTCGAGAAAGATCTTCGACGAGGAAGATGAAGTTCTATCTCTAGACTACTATTTCTCACTCTAGGCAACTTAGCCTACAAGGTTTCTTAATGTCTTCAATGCTTATATTAAGCTATTTATAGGGTGCTTCAAGGGAGACCTAATGGGCTTTTGAGTTGGACCTTAATGTTGGACTTTGTTGACTTCCTTAGTCTTCCCTAGACTAGTCAACTCCTATCGAATCTTTCGAATTAATTCCTTAACCCACTTCGTCAATTAAATATTAATCGACCCTTAGAATTATTTCGTATAATTCAATTTGTTAATTAAATATAAAATTAACTCAAGGGTAATTTATTTAATTCACCTTGTCAATTAATCCAACGCATAATTAGTCGTACCACTAACGGACCAATTATGAAATTACTGCTCAAAAATGAAATTACTTTGCACTCACTTTGTAATTCTTCTATCTATCCACATCAAAGATATAATGCTCGTCGATTCATAAATTTACTGACAAATTAATTAATTGACTTCTTGGTATCCGAGATTAGTACCACTCGACCTTCTTATTATACCAGACATAAATCCACCGGCCGGGTTTAGTGTAATAAACTTTTTGAGTTTATCTCGGGAGCACCATCAACCTGGAAAACTGGTACATGGATTCTTTCGATAAGCAACAGCACACTAAGAAGTCAAACACCGCATACCCAACTTGCCGAGATCTAGGCCTTAATTGACAGCACCCTTTGGCAAATCAAAGCGTACGATATCTAACTCTTGTGCCCGCTCTAGTCTAGGGATTAAGAGATTAAAATATTGGGTTCGAATTAACTATGCCGATCAGTACAAGTTAATTCAATCCTGAATAGGTCGTGCTCAATATGCCACGGACACATCTGTATGATTTAATTACTCTAGATAAATTAATTATCCAAATCATACGATAACCTAAACTGATAGTGTGTTCAAACTATCTCAGTTACGAGCATCTACTTACATATCATAAATTCAACCAATGATAAGATTTACTGTGCTACACCCGACACCTTATCATCTATGTATATGATATAAAAGAACAATTAATACTGAAACAAAATTGATATGTAAACTGTGGATATTAGTTTTTATTACAAGTAATAGATTTTCAGTATTCAAAACTAATATTACATATGTTGTCCATTTCTATTATGTAATTAGATAATGAGGTGTCTGGTGTGATACAGTAGATCTTATCATTGGTTAAAAGACATAATAGATAAATGAAGTTCCTAACTGAGACAGTTTTGGACACACTGTCAGTTTAAGTTATTATGTGATTCGGAAATTGGTTTATCTAAACTAATTGAATCATATAGATATGTCCGGGGCATATTGAGCGTGACCAATTAGGATGAATTGTCTTGTACAGATTTAATAGACTATTCGATCCTAGTATTCTATATCAAAATCTCTAAATTTGAGCAGGCATGAGGATTAGACATAGTGAATTTTAATCTGCCAAAGAGTGAGGTCACTTGAGGCAAGAGTCTTGGTAGATTGGATACGCGTGTTTGATTAGTTGGTGTGTTGTTACTTGTCGAAATAAAACCATATACCAGTGCGCCCGGGGTGATGGTGCTCCCAAGATGAGCTCTTATGTTTATTATACTAAACTCGGCCGGTGGACTTATGTCCGGTATAGTAGAAAGGTCGAGTAGTACTAGTCTCGAATTATGAGAAGTTAATTACTTAAGTTATCAATAAATTAATAAATTAACGAGCACTATATCTTTGATGTGGGATTAAAGAATAATTAATTTAGTTGTTCCGGAAGCAATTCTGGTGTAGGATGGTAGTGTTATAATTAATTCGTTAGTGGTACAATTAATTGTGTATTGGGTTAATTGATAAAGAAGAATTAATAATTTAATTAATTATTCTTAAGGGTTAATTAGTAATTAACAAAATGAAATTATTTAATTAGTTAATTAAGTCTTAAAGTTCAATTGGAATTAGGAAATCCAATACATTAGGAAATCTATTTGGATTTGGAATGTAATTAGATTTGGTTACTAATTGTATTTGGAAACTAATTAAGAAATCTAAACCAATTAGAAAGGTCAATCCTAAACCAACTTGGGGACTCTCTTCTAACTCAATAAATAGACAAGAGATTGAGAATACACAATACACAATTCATAGTTTCAAGTTCTAAAGAAACTTAGAGAGAGAAATTCTAGAGAGAGAAATCAAAAGAATTCTTTCTCGAAGTCGAATTTCTTTCTCGTGGGCTTGAGTGCGGCAGCACGTGGATCTCTTGGTCGGCGCGTGTGTGTCACACTTGGCGGCGTTTGGTTGGTTTTCCTTCCGGCGACTTCTTGCTGGACTTTTTTGACCAGTATTTTGTGGTGTTTTGTTGATCGTTGGTTCGTTGACCACACAACATACGAGTTGGTCTTGAGTCATACAAGCGATCACCTAAGTACACGCTTCAAGAGGTAATTCTTAAACTTCTGCTTTGATTAAGAATTTATTATTGTGTGACAAATCAAATAAGCAGAAGCTAAGATTCTGCACAATGATGTTTCAAGCAAGAGTTAGAATAGTAATTGTGCAAGAGTTTAGGCCTGGTCAAGAGTATTAATTCTGGAATGCGTAGTACAGAAGTAAATTTTTGACCTGGCCCGGACAGATAATCTTTCAAAATCATCTGGGGGTTCTTCTCCAGTATGGAGTTCAGAACTCCATAGATCCGAACTCACAAGACATCAATCGAAAAAACCCTAGATCAAGTTTCCTAAAGAAGACTCAAAGTAGCGGCCAAATGATAAACTAAACAAAAGATGCCTCAAGGACTTGTTTATGGGTATTTATACCTTCTACAAATTAAAGTAGTAATAAATTACAACTAAACGGGGTAAAATGGTAAATCCCCAATGTGAGGGTTCTCCATTGAACATTCTGGACTTTGATCTTTAAGACTCACAAAATTATGGATGTTTCTCTTTTTGCTTTTATAGCAGCATTTCTCTTTAGTTTGCACTGGAATTCATCATCTTCGGGTTCTTGCCTACATTACGCAATTAGTCAACATAAGCTGATAAATCTCTGGAGTGAAGATGAATCTTCACTAAAACTGCTGAATAATTGTATAAAAGCAAGAATAATTGTGATGAACTCGGTTTACTTCAGAAGATACTCCCGCCACAGCGTCATACTGCTTCCTATATAGAGGTAGCTCATCCCACAGGCGGGGCAGAGTAAGGAGATTTTGATGTTGATGCTGTTTACATGGAGAGGGGTGTCAATACCCATATGCGATGCATCACGGATAGACGTTATACAGCTATAGGTACGCACTCAAAAAATTGATAACTAAGTATATTTGATAGTTTATTAGTATTTTATAATTTGTACACTTAAAGAAAATCATAGTTGTCCCAACCAGAATATATCCATTCTTTCTTTACTGGCATTTGAGACGTACATTCAGATGGCAATTGTGGTTTCAGAGCTGCAGGTAATCTCTATGGCAATCAGGATGAATGGGGATCGGTTCGGCATGCTGCAAATAGTAAGATCCAATTCTTTTACATCCAAATATGAAAACGCACTGGTAATCCATCTCAATTCCGCACTGGTTGTTGTTTCTCTGTATTACCTTTGAGGGCAGTAGGTGGTGCCACGGGACCATCTCGGCAGATAGGCATTGCTCATGTTCATGGAATTCATTATATACGTGTCAATTTGACCGATGATTACCCTGTTCCTGCATTGGCCCTTTAAAAGCTTTTCCCGTTTCATGCCGTCCTGGTGGTTGAGATGTTCCCGCGTCCATTTTGTGCGTTTTTTATAGAGAAAAGGTTGAAATCTTAAAAATTTTGAAGTTGGATGGTTTTGTAGGATTTCAATCGCATGAAACCATATAAATAGCCCAAAGGCAAACAATCACTCGCTTTAGGCACGCCATCCACCGTGTAATCACGCGACTAATGCACGCAAACCACAGTGGAATTGTCCAGTTTTGGCGATTTTTACCTAGTTCGCTTGCATTAGTCGCGCGATTTTCTCCCTCACTCTAGCCAAAAATAGGCATTTTTTCTGTTACTTTTTAACATATTTAGGCGATGTTCCACTGATATTCGTGCATGTTAATGGTGATTTTTCAAGAAAATTAGAAATTTCAACCTTTAACAGTCATTTTCAGAATTTCACTAATTTTTTTTTGCTACAAATAGCTTTTCAGCCCAATAAAACACTACCTAAATCTGTGCTGTACTGGGAAGATTCTGGAGAAGCTGCCACCACCACATTAGGCATCTGCACTAAGTCGTTTTAATATTCAAGAACGGGGTTTAGTAAGTCATACAAGTCAAGGTTCCTTCCTCCAATTTGCTACCCGCAATTTGCTCCAATTGTTTATATGTTAAAATTCAAAAATATTACCCAAAACATTATATAAATAATCTGAACTATTGTTATTCGAATATTAAAATGTCCAGTTTAAAAAGCAGATAAAGAATAGAGAATTTCAAATCTCTATAAAATAGTTTTTAACTAGATCGTGCGCTCGTGCATCGCACGACACCCATAATAACTACCAAATTATTTATAATACTAATAATAATTTAAATATTATTTTTATTTATTTAAATGTATAATATTCTATATCAATGTTAAATAAGTATCATTATTTTACAAATGATTTGTATATAATTTTTTAGTAAAATGATTATATTAATAATTTATTTATCAGTATTATTATTATAGAATTTGTTATATAAGGGAGATATTGTTAATGATATTTTAATTCAAATAGGTAATATAAAAATTAATTTATAATAATTAATATAAATATCTGTTCAAAATTTTAACTTATTTTATTTAATATATAATTGTGTTCTTTTTTTTTTTTGAGAGTAAAAGGCATTTTATTGGATTACTGGAAATTGTCCAGCACAAGATGAGTATTTTGAGCACGTGGGATCCAGAAAAAATACTAAGCAAAGAGGCATTCACCAAACTTCTACAATCCTTCACGCAGAATAACATGCGAGCTCTCCTCTAGATTCCGTATCAAGCATTCATTCCACGTTCCCGCCGTGAGCTTTAGCAAAGAAACAATGGCATTTTTTGGTAATTCCGTCGAATGATGAAATCCCCAGAACGGGTTCAAACCCGGGAGCCATGGGTCGAGCCAAATGCTGGTCTGCCTACCCGAAAGAATCCTTCGACGTCCACCAAGCTTCAGGCCCGGAATGCCCTCCATGATGCCCCTCCAAGTCGAAGAGGGGCATGAGCCCAGCGACACCTCAAACAGAGAACTCTTGGGAAAATATTTAGTCTGCAAGATCTGAGCCACTGTTGTATCCGGCTGTGTAAGAATGCACCATGCCTGCTTCGCCAAAAGAGCCCGATTAAAAGCCTTTAGATCACGAAAGCCAAGCCCTCCGTCTAATTTCTTCGGTGCAAGTGAGTTCCACACCACCTAATGAATCTTGCGTCTCTCGGAGTTAGAACTCCACCAGTAACGGGCAATAAGGGTTTGGATTTCTGCAATAATACCATCCAGAATTAAGAAGAAAGACATTGCATATGATGGAATCGTCTGTAAGACCGACTTAATCAGAATCTCCTTCCCTGCCTTAGAAAGGTCTTTTCCGATCAACCTTGAATGCGATTGGCAACCTGATCATGGATATGAGAAAAAACCTCCTTCACGTTGTTGCCTATGACACTCGGCAATCAAAGATATTTTCCATGTGAGCTAGCTTCAGGAATACCAAAAATGGTGCAGATAGCTTGCCTCAGTGTCCCGGGGGGGGGGGGGGGGGGGGGAGGGGATATCCGGGCTAAACAGCACACCCGACTTGTCGCGATTAATGCATTGACCTGAGATCTCCTCATAAGTGGAAAATGCCCACTTCATGTGAACAGCTTCCTCAGTCGTGGCATTACCCAAAAGATGGGTATCATCGGCAAACAATAAATGAGAAACCCAGGGAGCGTCACGGCCTATGGAAATACCGCCCAACTTCACACACTTGTAGATCTTGAAGCAAGATTGATAGCACCTCACTGCAAATAATAAAACGGTAGGGTGATAAGGGATCACCTTGCCTAATGCCCCTCTTGGGAATCACCGAAAAGAACTGACCAACAAGGGAAACAAAATCATGACTAAAGCCCAAAGCTCTCAAAGTGCCAAGAACAAAACTTCACTCCAAACGGTCAAAAGCCTTACTCATATCAATCTTTATACTCATGTGTCCCTTCGAGCCTGTAGTTCTAAGCTTCATGGAATGATGAATTTCATATGCCACCAACGCATTATTAGTGATCAATCTGCCAGGCACAATAGCTAACTGGGACACCGAGATAACTCGAGGAAGAGCCTATCTAAGGTGATTTAAAACAGCATTGAAAGCCAACTTGTACACCACATTACATAAACTTATGGGCCAAAATTGTGTGACCAATTCAGGTTTTGTGATTTTCAGAATGAGCACAATATGCGTAAGATTGAGAGCCGGGTTGAAATGCCTGTCATTCAGAATCCTCAACACATTTGAAACGATGTCAGAACCCACAATATGCCAGTATTTCTTTAGAAAAATAGGATTTAAACCATCTAGACCATGCGATTTATAAGGATGCATCGCCTTTATAGCACAAACCACCTCCTCCTCAGTATAACAACTGTCAAGATACGCATTAAAGTCCGCGGACACTCTCTGCTCGATTCTACTCAAGATATGGTGCATAGTTACTCTGCTGGGTCAAAAGATGTGAAAATATTCACAAAGTAACTTTGGACAATTGCCTTAACCTCCCCCGGATCTGTGCGCATGATGCCCGCACTATCCCGCAGAGACCGTATCATATTATTTGTCCGCTGACGACTAGCTGCCTGGTGGAAATATCTAGAATTGCAATCCCCATGATGGTGCTAGAAGAACTTAGATCGCTACTGCCACTTTATCGCCAGCTGATCTTGCATAATTTACAGGTCCACTTGTAGCATACGGAGACGGTCCTGTATCCCTGCAGTAATTCGGCTTTGCCGAAGAGAATGAATTTCTGACTTTAATCTTTCAATATCCTTCTCTAGTGTTTTAAAGGGTCCACCACCCCAACGACTCAAACTCAATGAGCAATTATAAAGATTGCTCATGACCTCATACCCACTTTCTAGCTTTCTGAAATAATCTGTTCACATTCACTGAATTTCATCCAGAAGGCCTCAAAATGAATACACTTCCTCCGCCATCGTGTGGCCGGAAGGTCTGAAAATTAGCTCAAATGGACCACCACTGCTGCATGGTCCAATGTGCAGGAGGAAACACTTTTGGAAAAAGTTGCATGAAATAAACCAGACATCGCAAGATTCCAAGTAGCCCGATCAAGTCGCGCCCGCTGTGTATAGGGGTACTTAAGCAATCTAGACCATGTCAAGCGAAGCCCCACATCAAGAATCTCTATCAAATCACATGATTCCAAGGCATCCCGAAATGCTTACAACTGCCAGGTTTGTCGCGGGCCACTACCTTGGAATTCATGTTGATGCAACACCTCATTAAAATTGCCCAAAACACATCCATGGTTTCTGTGTGTTGTTGCAAAGCGTCTAAAAACTCTGGCTGACCATAGTAGCCTATAATTCAAATAAAAGAACCCTGAAAAGAAACAAAAGTATCAATAAAACAATCACAATTAATCTTGAGTACTACTTGTACATCCTTCTCCTATAATAAACATAAACCACTGCTTCTGCCGTTTGCCTCATGGCAGACACCAAACAATCCCAATTGGTTCCCAATATTAATGAAAGTTGACTGGTTGCACTTCATCTCACTCAAGAAAATAAGGTGGGGATGATGAGCGTGGATAAAACCACGCAGTTCCTAAATTTTTCGGGGGTTCCCAAATCCCTGGCATTTCCAACTCAACAGATTCATTGAGCTAGGCGGGACTGGCCAGTACTACCAGTCTCCGCTGCTTTGCCATCCATAACATCAGTTGTCATCAGATCATCATTCTCGGAACCCAAATCCAACTTTAGCCTTTTATCCAAACGTTCCACTAGAATCTCCGCAAAACCAGACAGTGGCTCACTGTCAGACATAAGCTTACGCTTAACAGATAGTTCCAGCGGGCTACGAGCCTGGGTCGGGTGCGGCGCAGTGTGCTTATGTCTGGAGAATTTGCGAACTGTGTTACGCGCGGGTGTGTCCAAAGTCATCGGGGTAGTGACCAATAATTCAGGAATTAAACCGGGGATTGAAACTGCACGAACAACACTTTGGGGAACTTGATCAACCCGAACTGGGGAAGAGTCAAGTCCAAGCATCAAAGCATGGGCAACTGCCTGAGAATCCTTATACTTGTGGGCAGAAACAGGAGCATTAACATTCAACACTGGCATAGCAGCCGAAGCCTCCACCTGAAGGGACTGCTCAGAAACAATTATAGCCTGGGAGGAAGTTGGTCCCGAAAGTTTCCCAGCAAACTCTAGGCATGGCTTCTCCTCCCCCATCCAACTCAACCACATTATCCGTATCACCAATATCTTCAGCCCTGTCAGAAGATGCCTCCGGAGACGGCGGACACCCTGCTTTGGCAGCTGGTGAAGAGAGAGGCCTACTATATGAGAATGGTCGCATATTCATTGGAGCTCGAAACCACGAACCAGACAGGAGAGCAGGCACACTGCCTTCAACCTTTTCTCACAGTCCTTGTTAGAATGACCAATCACCCTACAGTGGTAGCAAAAATCGGGCAAATTTTTGTACCTCAACGGGAGACGGCGGATGTTATCACCACCAGTAATCTGCAGCATCCGGCGCAAAGGCATTGTGATATTGATATTTACCCCTACCCAGAGAAACTATACAAAAGCCGTCAACATCTCTGTCTACTTCCATAAATTGCCCAATAAGGTTACCCAAAAACTCCGCATAGCCAGAGTTCATCCATCTTATGGGAAGACGATACACGTGCACCCAAAATGAGCAATCCGTCGGGGTAATCTGTGCACCAACCATGTGCACAGTAGCCTCAGGTAAGTAGAGATGGCTCCGATCAAACAACCAGGGTCTCCCCGCCATAACCCTAACTTTATCCAACTCATGTTGAAATTGGAAGAGCATCGTATTGTCACCAAGAGATTTCACAGTCAACCAACCTGTGAGTTTCCAAAGCTTACGATACAATGAGAGAACATGATCCGGGGGTATCGCTCGAGATGAGAGTATTTTCCCGACTAGCGCATATGTCGAATCCAACTGCACTTCCAGGAAGGCCGTCTGTTGTAGAGCTACAGTCTCGTCTTCGCCTAGAGAAAGCTTATCATATAACACTGAAAGTGAATCCTCCATCGTTGCCTAAACTAAGAGATCTGCGCTAAACTTTACCAGCACAAACCAATACCAAAGATGCACAATCAGAGAAATAGCACAAAATAAACCGCAAATCAAACCAAAATCAGTACAGCACAAATAGGGAAGATGAATACTTGACCAGCAAGAAAAGTAGCGCAAAGAGAAGAACGAGTAGGGTTTCTCTTGAGACTTAACAAAACGACAGAAAGTATATATAATTGTGTTCCTAATATTATTACCGTCAGCATGATGATAAAGAAGTAAGAAAATCAAGGAATATTACAGAATCATAATAATCTGACAATATAAATTTATCAAAGCAATCTGGGTTTTACGCCTTACTTTTAATCCTCACATTTTCAGGCAATACCCTTATTCTCTAAATCTATACTCAGACTATAGATTCTAACCCATTCTTAATTAAATATTATCATGCTGACGATTTCTCAATAAAGGATCTTAAAACATGTACTTATTCATATGCTTAACTTTTATTCCAACCATAAGGCTTTTAGCCTCTCATCTTATAAGAATAAAAATAAAAAAATAATAAACTTACTTGTTTGATGAAACCAGAGGAATAAATATATAATAAAAATCCCAACGCAAAGATAAGCTGGAAGTATAATAATCTTCAACTAAAAGATTTTATAAAAACTAGAAGGAAAATTTTTACAAGAGAAAGAAGGAGTTGAATGAAATCTCTCATCCTTCAAGAACATCCTACTCTATTTATAGTAATCCTAAATATACTATTCTGGACTTCAAAATGAAAATTTAAGTCCGAATTCTTATCCTATTAGACTATAATTGAAGCTATGACATCATTGCTGACATATTAAAGCATAATTGAATCTAATACATCATTGCTTACCTATACAAGCATAATTGAATCTATTACATCATTGTTGTCATATACAAGCATTTCTTTAAGTCTTCATCAGCTTCTTATCTTGTCTTCCTTTATGTCTCTATCATCTTTTATACCTTCTTTTTGCCTTTATATTTGCGTGTTCTTCATTAAGATCTGATATTAATGCCTTCAATTGTTCGTCCATGAATTCTTCATCAAAATCCTCATTGTCATCTGGGTCTTGAGATTCCCTTGCTAAGATATGATCTTCGGAAGAGGTCTCCATAGAAATGTCTGACTTAGTATCATTTGAATCATTCTTCTTTAAATGCCTTTTAAGCTCATCCATATAAGCTTTAATTAAATCTTGTTGAGAAATATGATCCTTTTGGAGTTTAATCTTCATTGCAATGTGTTGGAAAGGATCAATTTATTTCTGGATATGATTGTCCTTGAGCTGAGTGTAATGGCTGACTTTTTATTGAATTGCTGAAATAACTTCTTGACCATGTAATTCATTGGTCATGGGATCTATTTTTGTCATTTTATCCTAGAATTTTGTATAAGAAATTTTTAAAATAAATGGTAGTTTTTCATCAGTATAACTGATCTCTGGAATCCATCTCTAAATCCAAGGAATGGAGAATTCTATAAAAACCACATATTAGCGGTTTATTCACTGAATCTATTAAATGTCACCAATTCAGATATTTTTGGAGAAACTTTCACCCAGTCTCCATAGAAGGAAAGAAATTTATCAGAAATGATTGTTTTAAATGGAGAATATTGGTACCACCATTTTATGAACCAGCTTGGTATGGGATCATTATAAATATTCCCACAAATCTTAATAAACCAAGAATGCTTTTTATTATTATTTTCATATAAAAATATTTGATTATGGGCTTCAATATAATCCCAATAATTATATTTATAAGTAACCTTTGTTTCAGGAATTATGAATTCCTTATCCTTCATAGTAGATAATCCCCATTCTTCTGCAGATATAATCTTTTCATTATAATTTTACTAAAATTTTAAACTTTGCTTCCCTTATAAGGGTAAAAATGCGTTATTTCGCATGTTCCTGAAACCTTTAAAATAGTTTCATAATACATTCTAGGTTTATAAGCTCCATGAGCATGCGTATAAGCTCCACTAGTATTTAATGTAGTATCTAGATATCTATTAATTAATATCCACGGGTCTTTTCCCCATTGTAAATCTTTTTCTTCTATAAGAAATAGAATCTCCTTTTTAGGATGAATTTTATAATTGTTAATATTATCTTCTGATAAAACTGTTTCCACATATGATGTGGTTTCTTCTTTAGAAGAAGATTCTCCTTTTTCTTGTTCTAAAAATTGTTGGAATTTATTATATAATATGGGATTATTAGATAAATCAGCAATATTAGCTGATACCAACTTTTTATTACCCATTTGAGAAAGAATATTTCTCCCTCATCCATAAGTATAAGAGGTAGAACCTCGGCCAGAAGCTTGAGAGGTATAACCTCTGCCTCGTCCTCTATAAGAGTCTCGTGGTATCATCCTGTATAAATTCATGAGATAAAAAGTCAAGAAGACTATTTTCTTTCCCTTTCTTATAAATTATTTCAAAATCAAAAGGGGCTAAATTAGCATGCCATCTAGCATAGATTTGCTTAGCTACATCATGCTTGAAATCTTTATTAAACATATACTTGGCTGCCTGACAATCAGTTTTAATGATAAATTTTTGATTGTATAAATCATCTTGAAATTTTAACACACATTTTACTATAGCAAGTATTTCTTTTGTTATAGTAGCATAATTTTTCTGATTTTTAGTTCATTTCCCTGAATGATATCTAACTAATTTTTCTATTTTATCATCAGGACAAAGTTGTTTTAATATACCTCCATATCCTATATCAGAGGCATCTATTTCTACTATTTTAATCCATCCAGGATTTGCTAATATTAAGCATGACAATGATTTAGCCTTTTCTTTAATCTTTTGAACAGTTCTAGTATGTTCTTTTGTCCAAGGTTTAGGTTTATCTTTTAGACGATCATATAAAATAGCAGTGTCATATGCTAAATTTTTATAATATGGAAGAATATAATTGAGACTTCCTAAAAACCTTTGCAATTGTGTTTTATTTGTGATTTCATCTGGAAATTTAGATGCGAAATCTATACTTCTATCGATATGAATGATTTGGCCTTTTTCAATATTATGTCCTAGAAATCTAATATTAGTTTGAAATAAAACTATTTTTGATTGTGATATAACAAATCCATTATTTTTTTATAATTGTTTTAAAAATATTTAAATGATTAAAATTGGTTTGTATATCTTTAGAGAAAACTAAGATATCATCAATATAAACAATAATAAAGTTACTATAAGGAACGAAAACATCATTCATAATTTTCTGAAATTCAGAAAGGTACATTTGTCAATCCAAATGGCATTACCTTCCATTCATAATGTCCTATTGGAACATTAAAAGCAGTTTTATCTTGGTCTGATTCTTTAATTTGAATAAAATAATATGATGAATATAAAATAAATAAAATCAAAGATAATTAAATTAAATAATTATATATTATATATATTTTCGGGTGAAATATAGAAAGATATGTGTAAAAAGACAAAAAGTTAATTTTTAAATTACGATATCAACAAATAATATTTTAAATTTTGAAATGGGATTTATGATAATTTTAGTAATTGATAAGTAAAATTTAAATAGATTGATTGATTAAAAGTGTGGTTTTTTAACTTATAGATAAATACATTACATTAGATAATAATTATTATTTTTTTAAATTATAATAAATGTGAAATTTGAATTGGATATATATTATGTTTATTTGTTAATAATGGAGTAGTGTTATATCGCGTCCCCCCTTTTTGTTATTGAACGCCCCCAGTTTTTCAAAAAAAGCCCTTCATATTGTTAAGTAGCGCCTCCTTAATTCTTATTTCTCGCTCCCTTAATATTTATCTTCTGCCCCTCCTATTATTACCTAACTCCCCTTCATTAATTTATTAAAAATTTTATAGTTCTTTTTTCAATCTAAAAAATATATAAAAATTATGATTAAAATAACGTAGATATGTGGAACTATAAATGAAATTTTTAATGGGTATTTTTATTAAATTGATTAAGGGTAGTTAGGTAATTTAATATATTATTATATTTTATATTTAAATATTATATTTAAATATTATAGTTGGTATTTCTTAATTTTTCAGGAATAATTTAAGTATAAAAGGGGTGCGAAATAACAAAGTAAAGGGTGTGAAATAGGCCTTCACTAATAATGTGAATCACATTAAATCAAATTAATGATACTCTCGGATAAGACATTAGATGATAATGATTATTTTTGTTTAAAATTATAATAAATGTGATATTTTAATTGGATATAGATTATGCTTATTTGTTAATAATCATAATTATTTATAAAACATATTAATGATGTTGTCAGATCAAGAAATTAATGAATTTTAGATTATTAGTTTCTTGTCATACAATGTTAAATTTTAAAACTAAATTATGTTTAAAATAAATAAAAATAACAATATAAGAATGTATTATTAACATTTAAAGAGTTATAAATTTGTAGTTATTGGGGTATAGATGAAGAATATATTGAGGTCTTGTTGGGATGTGGAAAAAGTAAATATATAAGTATTTTCAATTTGAATATGGAGAAAATAATATATATGATTAATTCACATTATTGATGTGAAAGTAAAAACTAAACATACAAAAAAAAAACATATATTTTCTCTCATTAATAATAACATCATTACAAACTCCAAATGCATTAAAATACTTAAAATGAAAAATTGTATAGTTATTTGGGTATAAAAAGATTAAATAATAGTTGTACTAATTTCTTTCACATATGACAATGATAGGTCATAATGATAAATTTAATTAAGGAAACCGTATATGCGCAATTAGTGAGAATTAATTATTAACATAAATAATTAAAAAATTATTAACATAACTACATTATTGAAAAAATAATAAAAAATAATAAAAAAATAACTGCTCCAACGAAATAAAAAGAAATTATTATTGCAATTAATACAAATTTTAAGCGATAATGAAAAAGAGTTGAAGAAATATCAAAATTGAAATCGATGAGAAGAATTACAGATATGCAGAATGAGAGAGATTTGTCAATTATTTGTGGCACCCACAAAGATTCTTGAAAAGAAAAATACAAAATAACATGGTAATGAATCTGTATCTTAGTTAAATAAATAATAATTAAATTATGATAAAAAAAGTAGTGAAAAATCATTGAGCCACAAAAAAAATGACGAAAAAATTATTATTATTAAAAATAAAAAAATTTTTAATAGATAATGGAAAAATAGTTGGATAAAGATGAAAATTGAAATTGGTGAAAAGAGTTAGGGAGATGAAAAAATGAGAGAGATTTGTCGATTTCTTGTGTAAACCAGAAATGAATATTCTGAAAAAAAAAAACACATGCACGAAAAAAACATGGTCATGAGTTTTATCATAACTAAAGAATTTGATAAAGATATAAAAGAAAATAATTAAACCAATAATAATTGAATTATGAAAAAAAAAAAGTAAATATATCATGCCACCGAAAAAATAAGAAATTTTTTTAATTATTATTATAATTAATAAAAATTTTAAGAGATAATGAAAACATAGATGGATAAAAAATATGATTGCAATTGATAAGAAGATTTATGGAGGTAATAGTGAGAGATTTGTTGATTTCTTGTGTAAGTGATGAAGATTTCTTGAAAAAAACACACAAAACATAGTAAATAGTCTCTATAATGATTGAAGAATATTATGAAGATATAATATAAAATAATTAAAAAATAATAATTAAATTATGGTAAAAATGAAGTAGTGAAAAATATTGAGCGACCAAAAGAAATTTATTATTATTACAATTAACAAGAATTTTAAGAGGTAATAAAAAAAGAGTTGGAGAAATATTACGATTGAAATTATGTGAGAATATTTAGGGAAATGAAGGATGAGAGAAAGTTTTAGATTGCTTGTGGAAGCCATGAAAATTTCTAAAAAAAATACAAAAACATATTAATGATTCTTTATCATGATAATATATATAATCATATATAATGAAGATATAAAATAAAAGAATTAAAGAAAATAAATACAGAGTCCGTTTACGGTGGTCCTATAGGAGTATGATGAATTTTACTCCTACTAGCGCGCCACAGTAGCGCGCTACATTAACGCGCTACAGTTTTTTTTTTTTTTTTGACTCACAGCCTTTTTTAAAAAAATACTTTTTTTAAAAAAAATACTTAACAATGGAGATCAGATCAGGATTATATAGGAATCAGATCAGCGAATAATTGACTTCAGATCAACAGACTATAAATATCAGATCAAGAACATAAAAGAAATCATATACTCGAACTAAAACATACTTAACAAGGGAGATCAAATCAGGATTATATAGACATCAGATCAGAGAATGCTTGACATCAGATCAACAGACTATACATATCAGATCAAGAATAAAAAAGAAATCATACAGTAGAACTAAAACATACTTAACAAGAGAGATCAGATCAGGATTATATAGACATCAGATCAGGGAATACTAGACATCAGATCAACAGACTATAGATATCAGATCAATAATATAAAAGAAATCATACACTAGAACTAAAACATACTTAACAAGTGAGATCAGATCAGGATTATATAGGCATCAGATCAGAGAATACTTGACATCAGATCAACAGAAAATAGATATCAGATCAAGAATATAAAAGAAATCATACACTAGAACTAAAACATACTTAACAAGTGAGATCAGATCAGCGAATACTTGACATCAGATCAAAAGACTATAGATATCAGATCAAGAATATAAAAGAAATCATACACTAGAACTAAAACATACTTAACAAGTGAGATCAGATCAGCGAATACTTGACATCAGATCAAAAGACTATAGATATCAGATCAAGAATATAAAAGAAATCATACACTAGAACTAAAACATACTTAACAAGTGAGATCAGATCAGGATTATATAGACATCAGATCACAGAATACAAGACATCAGATCAATAGACTATAGATTTCAGATCAAGAATATAAAAGAAATCATACAGTAGAACTAAAACATACTTAACAATGGAGATCAGATCAGGATTATATAGACATCAGATCAGAGAATACTTGACATCAGATCAACAGACTATAGATATCAGATCAAGAATATAAAAGAAATCATACACTAGAACTAAAACATGCTTAACAAGTGAGATCAGATCAGCGAATACTTGACATCAGATCAAAAGACTATAGATATCAGATCAAGAATATAAAAGAAATCATACACTAGAACTAAAACATACTTAACAAGTGAGATCAGATCAAGATTATATAGACATCAGATCAGCGAATACAAGACATCAGATCAATAGACTATAGATATCAGATCAAGAATATAAAAGAAATCATACACTAGAACTAAAACATACTTAACAAGTGAGATCAGATCAGGATTATATAGACATCAGATCAGAGAATACTTGACATCAGATCAACAGACTATAGATATCAGATCAAGAATATAAAAGAAATCATACACTAGAACTAAAACATGCTTAACAAGTGAGATCAGATCAGCGAATACTTGACATCAGATCAAAAGACTATAGATATCAGATCAAGAATATAAAAGAAATCATACACTAGAACTAAAACATACTTAACAAGTGAGATCAGATCAAGATTATATAGACATCAGATCAGCGAATACAAGACATCAGATCAATAGACTATAGATATCAGATCAAGAATATAAAAGAAATCATACACTAGAACTAAAACATACTTAACAAGTGAGATCAGATCAGGATTATATAGACATCAGATCAGAGAATACTTGACATCAGATCAACAGACTATAGATATCAGATCAAGAATATAAAAGAAATCATACACTAGAACTAAAACATACTTAACAAGTGAGATCAGATCAGCGAATACTTGACATCAGATCAAAAGACTATAGATATCTGATCAAGAATATAAAAGAAATCATACACTAGAACTAAAACATACTTAACAAGTGAGATCAGATCAGGATTATATAGACATCAGATCAGCGAATACAAGACATCAGATCAATAGACTATAGATATCAGATAAAGAATATAAAAGAAATCATACAGTAGAACTAAAACATACTTAACAAAGGAGATCATATCAGGATTATATAGACATCAGATCAGTGAATACTTGACATCAGATCAACAGACTATAGATATCAGATCAAGAATATAAAAGAAATCATACACTAGAACTAAAACATACTTCACAATGGAGATCAGATCAGGATTATATAGACATCAGATCAGAGAATACTTGACATCGGATCAACAGACTATAGATATCAGATCAAGAATAAAAAAGAAATCATACAGTAGAACTAAAACACACTTAACAAGTGAGATCAGATCAGGATTATATAGACATCAGATCAGGGAATTATACTAGGCATCAGATCAACATACTATAGATATCAGATCAAGAATATAAAAGAAATCATACACTAGAACTAAAACATACTTAACAAGTGAGATCAGATCAGGATTATATAGACATCAGATCAGAGAATACTTGACATCAGATCAACAGACTATAGATATCAGATTAAGAATATAAAAGAAATCATACACTAGAACTAAAACATACTTAACAAGTGAGATCAGATCAGGATTATATAGACATCAGATCAACAGACTATAGATATCAGATCAAGAATATAAAAGAAATCATACACTAGAACTAAAACATACTTCACAATGGAGATCAGATCAGGATTATATAGACATCAGATCAGAGAATACTTGACATCAGATCAACAGACTATAGATATCAGATCAAAAAATAAAAAAGAAATCATACAGTAGAACTAAAACACACTTAACAAGTGAGATCAGATCAGGATTATATAGACATCAGATCAGGGAATTATACTAGACATTAGATCAACATACTATAGATATCAGATCAAGAATATAAAAGAAATCATACACTAGAACAAAAACATACTTAACAAGTGAGATCAGATCAGGATTATATAGACATCAGATCAGAGAATACTTGACATCAGATCAACAGACTATAGATATCAGATTAAGAATATAAAAGAAATCATACAGTATAACTAAAACATACTTAACAATGGAGATCAGATCAGGATTATATAGACATCAGATCAGCGAATACTTGACATCAGATCAACAGACTATAGATATCAGATCAAGAATATAAAAGAAATCATACACTAGAACTAAAACATACTTAACAAGTGAGATCAGATCAGGATTATATAGACATCAGATCAGAGAATACTTGACATCAGATCAACAGACTATAGATATCAGATCAAGAATATAAAAGAAATCATACACTAGAACTAAAACATACTTAACAAGTGAGATCAGATCAGCGAATACTTGACATCAGATCAAAAGACTATAGATATCAGATCAAGAATATAAAAGAAATCATACACTAGAACTAAAACATACTTAACAAGTGAGATCAGATCAGGATTATATAGACATCAGATCACCGAATACAAGACATCAGATCAATAGACTATAGATATCAGATCAAGAATATAAAGGAAATCATACAGTAGAACTAAAACATACTTAACAATGGAGATCAGATCAGGATTATATAGACATCAGATCAGAGAATACTTGACATCATATCAACAGACTATAGATATCAGATCAAGAATATAAAAGAAATCATACACTAGAACTAAAACATGCTTAACAAGTGAGATCAGATCAGCGAATACTTGACATCAGATCAAAAGACTATAGATATCAGATCAAGAATATAAAAGAAATCATACACTAGAACTAAAACATACTTAACAAGTGAGATCAGATCAAGATTATATAGACATCAGATCAGCGAATAGAAGACATCAGATCAATAGACTATAGATATCAGATCAAGAATATAAAAGAAATCATACACTAGAACTAAAACATACTTAACAAGTGAGATCAGATCAGGATTATATAGACATCAGATCAGAGAATACTTGACATCAGATCAACAGACTATAGATATCAGATCAAGAATATAAAAGAAATCATACACTAGAACTAAAACATACTTAACAAGTGAGATCAGATCAGCGAATACTTGACATCAGATCAAAAGACTATAGATATCTGATCAAGAATATAAAAGAAATCATACACTAGAACTAAAACATACTTAACAAGTGAGATCAGATCAGGATTATATAGACATCAGATCAGCGAATACAAGACATCAGATCAATAGACTATAGATATCAGATCAAGAATATAAAAGAAATCATACAGTAGAACTAAAACATACTTAACAAAGGAGATCATATCAGGATTATATAGACATCAGATCAGTGAATACTTGACATCAGATCAACAGACTATAGATATCAGATCAAGAATATAAAAGAAATCATACACTAGAACTAAAACATACTTCACAATGGAGATCAGATCAGGATTATATAGACATCAGATCAGAGAATACTTGACATCAGATCAACAGACTATAGATATCAGATCAAGAATAAAAAAGAAATCATACAGTAGAACTAAAACACACTTAACAAGTGAGATCAGATCAGGATTATATAGACATCAGATCAGGGAATTATACTAGACATCAGATCAACATACTATAGATATCAGATCAAGAATATAAAAGAAATCATACACTAGAACTAAAACATACTTAACAAGTGAGATCAGATCAGGATTATATAGACATCAGATCAGAGAATACTTGACATCAGATCAACAGACTATAGATATCAGATTAAGAATATAAAAGAAATCATACACTAGAACTAAAACATACTTAACAAGTGAGATCAGATCAGGATTATATAGACATCAGATCAACAGACTACAGATATCAGATCAAGAATATAAAAGAAATCATACACTAGAACTAAAACATACTTCACAATGGAGATCAGATCAGGATTATATAGACATCAGATCAGAGAATACTTGACATCAGATCAACAGACTATAGATATCAGATCAAGAATAAAAAAGAAATCATACAGTAGAACTAAAACACACTTAACAAGTGAGATCAAATCAGGATTATATAGACATCAGATCAGGGAATTATACTAGACATCAGATCAACATACTATAGATATCAGATCAAGAATATAAAAGAAATCATACACTAGAACTAAAACATACTTAACAAGTGAGATCAGATCAGGATTATATAGACATCAGATCAGAGAATACTTGACATCAGATCAACGGACTATAGATATCAGATTAAGAATATAAAAGAAATCATACAGTATAACTAAAACATACTTAACAATGGAGATCAGATCAGGATTATATAGACATCAGATCAGCGAATACTTGACATCAGATCAACAGACTATAGATATCAGATCAAAAATATAAAAGAAATCATACACTAGAACTAAAACATACTTAACAAGTGAGATCAGATCAGGATTATATAGACATCAGATCAGCGAATACTTGACATCAGATCAAAAGACTATAGATATCAGATCAAGAATATAAAAGAAATCATACACTAGAACTAAAACATACTTAACAAGTGAGATCATATCAGGATTATATAGACATCAGATCAACAGACTATAGATATCAGATCAAGAATATAAAACAAAATCATACAGTATAACTAAAACATACTTAACAATGGAGATCAGATCAGGATTATATAGACATCAGATCAGCGAATACTTGACATCAGATCAACAGACTATAGATATCAGATTAAGAATATAAAAGAAATCATACACTAGAACTAAAACATACTTAACAATGGAGATCAGATCAGGATTATATAGACATCAGATCAGCGAATACTTGACATCAGATCAACAGACTATGGATATCAGATCAAGAATATAAAAGAAATCATACACTAGAACTAAAACATACTTAACAAGTGAGATCAGATCAGGATTATATAGACATCAGATCAGCGAATACTTGACATCAGATCAAAAGACTATAGATATCAGATCAAGAATATAAAAGAAATCATACACTAGAACTAAAACATACTTAACAAGTGAGATCAGATCAGGATTATATAGACATCAGATCAACAGACTATAGATATCAGATCAAGAATATAAAACAAAATCATACAGTATAACTAAAACATACTTAACAATGGAGATCAGATCAGGATTATATAGACATCAGATCAGCGAATACTTGACATCAGATCAACAGACTATAGATATCAGATTAAGAATATAAAAGAAATCATACACTAGAACTAAAACATACTTAACAATGGAGATCAGATCAGGATTATATAGACATCAGATCAGAGAATACTGGACATCAGATCAACAGACTATAGATATCAGATCAATAATATAAAAAAATCATACAATAGAACTAAAACATACTTAACAAGGGAGATCACATCAGGATTATATAGACATCAGATCAGCGAATACTTGACATCAGATCAACAGACTATAGATATCAGATTAAGAATATAAAAGAAATCATACACTAGAACTAAAATATACTTAACAATGGAGATCAGATCAGGACTATATAGACATCAGATCAGTGAATACTTGACATCAGATCGAAACACTATAGATATCAGATCAAGAATATAAAAGAAATCATACACTAGAACTAAAACATACTTAACAAGTGAGATCAGATCAGGATTATATAGACATCAGATCAGAGAATACTTGACATCAGATCAACAGACTATAGATATCAGATTAAGAATATAAAAGAAATCAAACACTAGAACTAAAACATACTTAACAAGTGAGATCAGATCTGGATTATATAGACATCAGATCAGCGAATACTTGACATCAGATCTAAAGACTATAGATATCAGATCAAGAATATAAAAGAAATCATACACTAGAACTAAAACATACTTAACAAGTGAGATCAGATCAGGATTATATAGACATTAGATCAGAGAATACTGGACATCAGATCAACAGACTATAGATATCAGATCAATCATATAAAAAAATCATACAATAGAACTAAAACATACTTAACAAGGGAGATCACATCAGGATTATATAGACATCAGATCAGCGAATACTTGACATCAGATCAACAGACTATAGATATCAGATCAAGAATATAAAAGAAATCATACACTAGAACTAAAACATACTTAACAATGGAGATCAGATCAGGACTATATAGACATCAGATCAGCGAATACTTGACATCAGATCGAAACACTATAGTTATCAGATCAAGAATATAAAAGAAATCATACACTAGAACTAAAACATACTTAACAAGTGAGATCAGATCAGGATTATATAGACATCAGATCAGAGAATACTTGACATCAGATCAACAGACTATAGATATCAGATTAAGAATATAAAAGAAATCATACACTAGAACTAAAACATACTTAACAAGTGAGATCAGATCAGGATTATATAGACATCAGATCAGCGAATACTTGACATCAGATCTAAAGACTATAGATATCAGATCAAGAATATAAAAGAAATCATACACTAGAACTAAAACATACTTAACAAGTGAGATCAGATCAGGATTATATAGACATCAGATCAACAGACTATAGATATCAGATCAAGAATATAAAAGAAATCATACAGTATAACTAAAACATACTTAACAATGGAGATCAGATCAGGATTATATAGACATCAGATCAGCGAATACTTGACATCAGATCAACAGACTATAGATATCAGATCAATAATATAAAAGAAATCATACACTAGAACTAAAACATACTTAACAATGGAGATCAGATCAGGATTATATAGACATCAGATCAGAGAATACTGGACATCAGATCAACAGACTATAGATATCAGATCAATAATATAAAAAAATCATACAATAGAACTAAAACATACTTAACAAGGGAGATCACATCAGGATTATATAGACATCAGATCAGCGAATACTTGACATCAGATCAACAGACTATAGATATCAGATCAAGAATATAAAAGAAATCATACACTAGAACTAAAACATACTTAACAATGGAGATCAGATCAGGACTATATAGACATCAGATCAGCGAATACTTGACATCAGATCGAAACACTATTGATATCAGATCAAGAATATAAAAGAAATCATACAGTAGAACTAAAACATACTTAACAAGGGAGATCAGTTCAGGATTATATAGACATCAGATCAACGAATACTTGACATCAGATCAACAGACTATCGATATCAGATCAAGAATATAAAAGAAATCATACAGTATAACTAAAATATGCTGAACAAGGTGGATTAAATCATTATTATATAGACATCAGATCACAAAATAGTAGACATCAAATCAACAGACTATAGTTATCAGATCAAGAATATAGAAAGAAATCATATCATACAACAAAAACGTCCATAATATGTATCATAATATCTAAAATTATTTAATTATAAAACAAATAAAATGATAATTTAAAAATATTTTTTTATAAAATTCAAAACCATTAAAAAAAAATACTGAATTGTTTAGAAAAAAAATGGACGAAAAAAAGTCTCAAAGAGGATGGCAAAAAAAAAAAGCCAAAAAAAAAAAAAAAGAAGACTACTGTAGCGCGCACTGTAGCTCGCTACTGTAGCAGTAGGAGTAAAATTGCATGGTGATCCTATAAGATATAGAATGAGTGTGCTAAATTTTGATAACTTTCAAAGACAAAACAATAAACAATTTAAAATTCCAAGAACAATACATATCATAATGAATGACAATAGACAAAATTAATGCAAAATTATTTTCTATTTATTATTAAAATTATAAGAGATTAATATTACCTTTGAGAAATACGGGGGAGATGAAGGAAAATTGTGAAAGCCATGAATATTTTTGTTGAAGATTTCGTCTCTGTGTAGTGTGGTTTGGTACTGTGAGAACAGATGATTGATTTTATAATAAGAGTTCAAGAAAAGGATATGATTATATTTTATAATTTAAATTGATAATTGATGATTGATGATTAAGTTACTAATAGTAATTGATAAGTTAAATTGAGTTTATTGACAGATTGAAGAATAGAATAACGTGAATGGAAGAATTTTTTATAAGAATACTTGACATGTCAACAAAGTTATGGCAGATTGTGAGGGAATTATCTGTCAGAATCACTTTCGTGCAAAGCATCCCGAATCAGAAATTTCCAATCAAACTCAAACGCTCGTACAATCCGATTCTAACCCTTTTAAACTATCACACATTCATAGGGCCTTGGGTTATCTTATTCAAATTTATCTCGCATACAAAATAAGATAACTAATAAAAGCGGAAAGAAAGAAATCGACCTTTGAAGCGTGTACTCAAGAAATCTCTTGTATGAATCTAAGACAAACTCGTACATTCTGTAGCAACGATCTAATGAACTGATTGAATCAGCACCAACAGAAAACTAGCACGAAACCAGTACCTAGAAAATCGCGGCCGTTGTCCTGGATTTCTCGCTAAAGCTATGCGTCACAAACACGTGCTGCGGCTGCCACCGTCCGAGTCTTACACTCGCCATCAGAAACCGTCGAAGGGTCACCGTCACCACTGGATTATTTCTTGCGCCGCCGCCACACACACTCTCTCTGACTTTCTCAAACTTTCTCTCTCTAGATTACTAAAGTGCTTGTCAATTATGACTTCTGTGTTGGTATCACTGACCCTTGTGTCTATTTATAGAACTACAAAAGAGACCTTCAGTGGGCTTGAGTTAGGCTTTCTTTTTGGACTTGGGTTTATTAGTTTCCAAATCTCTTCTAGATTTTCTAATACTTAATTTACCCAAGGATTAATTAATTAATTAATTAATTCCACTTTGTCAATTAACCCAACAAATAATTAATCGTAAAACTAACAGATTAATTATGGAATTACCACTCAAACCGAAATTACTTCCGGAACCACTTATTTAATTATTCTTTAATTTCCCTACGTCAAAGATATAGTACTCGTCAATTTATTAATTTAATGATAAATTAATTAATCGACTTATTCTCATCTGAGATTAGTACCACTCGACTTTATTACTATATCGGACATAAGTCCACCAGCTGGGTTTAGTATAATGAACTTTACGAGCTCATCTTGAGAGCACCATCAGCCTAAATGCACCGGTACATAGTTTCCTTTCAACAAGCAACAACACAACAAACAATCAAACACGTGCATCCAACCTACCGAGAATATAGGCCTCAAGTGACCACACTCATTAGCAGATTAAAATACACTATGTTTACTCCTCGTTACTATTCTACTCCAGGGATCAAGAGATAGAATACAATGTTTAAATTAACTACTTAAGAACAGTATAAATTAATTCAATCCTAAACGGTCATGCTTAATATTCCCCGGACACATCTATATGATTCAATTAGTTTAGAAAAACCAATTTTCAAATCACATAATAACTTAAATCGATAGTGTGTCCAAAACTATCTCAGTTACAAGCCTTATTTATATATCGCGACTTTAACCAATGACGAGATATACTGTGTCACACCAGACACCTCATCATCTAGTCACATGATATAAGAGGACGATATGTGTAAAAACATAAAACAACTTAACTAAAATGTTCAATCGATATATAAACGGGGAAATAGTTTTTATACAAGCAAAGTTTTCAGTATTCAAACCAAAAGTCTCCCACTAATACTTAACCTGCACTTAAAGTATAAAACTATTTAATTACATTAATATACTTTTATACTAAACCCTAGAGAACAGTCAAGACTCAGCTAAGTATCTACCACCCATGCCCTCCACGTGACTCTCAAAGACTTTTGCAGTCAATGCCTTCGTGAATGGATCTGCAAGGTTCTCTGCTGATGCTATCTTTGCCACGAGCACGTCTCACTTCTTAATGATATCTCGTATCAGGTGGTACTTGCGCTCTATGTGTTTACTCATTTTGTGGGCTCGTGGTTCCTTCGAGTTGGCTACTGCACCATTGTTATCACAGTAAATTGTGATTGACCTCGGTAACTCAGGAATCACGTCTAAATCCACTAAGAAGTTCTTGAGCCACACTGCTTCCTTTGCCGCTTCTGAAGCTGCAACGTACGCAGCTTCCATGGTAGAATCTGCCACGTATTTATGTTCGACACTCTGCCAAACTATGGCTCCACCTCCCAAAGTAAACACAAATCCAGAGGTATACTTATTCTTGTCCCTATCGCCTTGGAAATCAGAATCTTTGTAACCCCTCGGAACTAGCTCATGCACATGATAGACCAAAACTTAGTCTCTCGTTATGCGCAAATACTTGAGGTTGCACATCACAGCCTCCCAATGAGCTTTTTCGGGATTACTCTGATATCTCCTAACCATGCCAACGGCATAGAAAATATCATGTTTCGTACAAAACATTGCATACATGAGACTTCTTACAACTGAAGCATAAGGAACTATCTTTATGGTTTCTATCTCCTCAACAGTCTTTGGAGACTGCTCTTTAGATAGATGCACTCTGTGTCTGAAAGGTAAAAAACCTTTCTTGGATTTCTGCATGTTGAAACGAGCCAAAATCGTATCTATGTATGAAGCTTGGGAAAGCGACAGTGAATGTTTCCTACGATCTTGAATAATCTTGATCCCAAGGATGTGTCCATCTTCACCCAAGTATTTCATATTAAATTTCTTAGACAACCATGCCTTTATGTCTGATAACAATTTCTTATTGTTGCCAATAAGTAGGATGTAATCTACGTAAACTACAAGAAACACCATGCTATTCCCGTCACGTTTGCGGTACACACACTGCTCATCCAAACAATGAGTAAATCTGTAGGACTGGATTATCTCATCAAACCAGATGTTCCAAGATCTAGATACTTGCTTAGGTCCATAGATGGACCTCTTAAACTTGCAAACCTTATGCTTTTGGCCTTCAGCAATGAATCCATCTGGTTGTTGTATGAAGGTTATTTCCTCAAGACATCAGTTATGTAAAGCTGTCTTGACATCCATCTGCCAAATCTCATAATCTAAATGAGCAGCTATGGCCAAGAGAATCTAGGTCGACTTAAGTATAGTTACCGGGGAAAAGATTTCCTCATAATTGATACCTTTTTTCTGAGTATACCATTTCGCCACAAGCCTAGCTTGAAAGGTTCGGTTCCTCTCTTTCTTTTGTAGACCCACTTGCATCCAATGGGTTTAAAGCCATTAAGCAAGTCTACCCAGACTTGATTAGAGTCCATAGACCCTATCTCAGATATCATTGCCTTTTGCCAAGATTTTGCATTCTTATCTCGGAAAGCCTTATTGTAGTTAACCGGGTCTGGTTCATGAGCTCTAGAGACCAAATCTGAAGATTCTCCCAATCCCACATACCTCTTGGGTTGTCTCACAAGCCTCTCACTACGACGAGACACCGCTATAGGCGCATCTTCTGTGACAATATGTGCAGTATTTTGTGGTGTATCTATTTGTATTGGTGCAACATGAGTAGTGGATTGTCCCCTAAGTTCCTCTAGTACGATCTTGCTATTGGGCTTTTGATCTAGAATATAGTCATCTTCTACAAATTTGGTGTTAGTGCTAATTATTACCTTATGATCTTTAGGACTATAGAATAAACCACCTTTCGTTCTTCTAGGATATCCTACAAACAACATTACTTCTGCTATTGAATCTAACTTACCTGCATCTGCCTTAAGCACATGTGCTGGGCAACCCCAAACTTTGAGATGTCTCAGACTGGGCTTATGCCCCGTCTACAACTCTGTAGAGGTTGAATACACATATTTAGATTGTACAAGGTTTAGAATATAAGCCATTGTTTCTAAGGAAAATCTCCAAAACGAATTAGGCAATTCACTATAACTCATCATCGACCTAACCATTTCCATAAGAGTTCTGTTTCTCCGTTCTGCTACACCATACTGTTGAGGTGTGCCAGGTGTAGATAACTAAGATTGAATTCATACCTCTAACAGATAGTTTTCAAATCTAACTGTTCCACGTAAAGATTTTTCCTCTCGACATACCTACTTCCTTGGTCGCAAAATAGCCATCTGAATTTGCCCAAAAGGTATTTGCCATTACAATCTGATCGTGGTGTCTTGATACTCTTGCCATAATGTTTCTCCATATCTGCCCTATTCTTTGAATTTACTAAAGCATTCAGAATTGTAGCGCATCAAGTAAATGTACCCGTACCTCGAGTAGTCATCTGTGAATGTCAAAAAATACTCGAAACTTCCTCTCCCTTGAATAGACACAGGTTCACACAAGTCAGAGTGAACCAGTTCCAACACTTCTTTGGCCCTATACCCCTTGGCCTTGAAAGGCCTTTTGGTCATCTTACATTCCAAGCGGGATTCACAAGTTGAATATTTGTCAACTTCTAATGAACCTAAAGGTCCATCTGTGACCAACCTTTGAATCCTGCTAAGATTAATGTGACCTAGTCTAAGGTGCCAAAGATATGTTTGGTTCATCTCAGAAGGTTTTTTCCTCTTATTATGATTCAATGATGCGTTATTTGTTTCTGTGTTTTGCGCAACAGGGGAGTTTGATTTTAACAAAAAAAATGATTATCTACTAATGAACCGGAACAAATAAGTTTCTCATTCTTATAACCATCCAACATGAGTTTAGAAACTGAAATTAAGTTCTTTCTAAAACTCGGAACATAAAGACAATTATTTAAAATCAAAACAGACTTTTCGAAATAAATCCTAACTACTCCCACTGCTTCAACAGACACTCTCGTAGTGTCGCCCAATTAGACTTCTAATTCGCCACTTCTAAGCTTCTGACCTGAAACCCCTGCAAAGAATTACAAACCATCGACCGATGCTGATGTTGTAGAACATTTGATATAGAAGCCAGAATGTAACACCGCGCCATCTCATCAGCCTTCCTCTACCTCTGATAGGCTTCCATCTCTTCTTGAGGTGTCTCATCATTAGGCGTCGGCAAGCAAACCTCAGTGAGCACAAACTTGTACTGCTCATCCATTAGGAAAATGTCCAAGTTGCAATTCCAATCGACAAAATTCAGACCGGTTAATTTATTTTCTTTTAGTATAGTAGCTAACAGATTGAATACCATATCGATAATTGAAAAAATAAATTAACTGAACATGTTTCAGTATAAATAATTCAAAAATATTGACTCCCTAAAAATAATATAATCTATCTACCAACATCTCGTTCATTGGGGTTTACGCAAGTCACGATGGTGTGAACGTTTTCGTTAGCCCACATTTGCTTGAGAATAACCTAGTTCATTAATTTCATTATCTGATCAAACGTTCTATTGATCAATGAAGTTAATAGTTGGTACTTTCAGCAGTACAAATAAGTAGCATAACCTTAATGAGAAGAATACTACAAATAGTACACTTAGAGTATGCCATTACGTGACTTCTAATTTTATTACCTAGGATAGTGCACCTCAGATGGAGAGGAAATCGCATTCTCCAATTTAACTTACTATAGTCATTCAACCTAGTGATCTTATGGATTAGACACATCCGATATCAAGGAAAGCTCTAATACCAACGTGCAAGTCTACCCACATTACTAAGAAATTTGCAATGGAGGCTATGAGAATATTAACCAACCCGCACCCACTTAAATTCTTAAAATTGAGGATTTTTCTGGTTTTAACATGCCATTAACTATCCTAAGTTATAAGCAACATAAAACCAATGTTTTAATCATTCATAAAAAATAAAGCATAAATTAAAACACATAAACATGCAACTAAAATGATAAATACGAGAAATAAATACATAAAGTAAATTTTCCAACTCTTATGGTTTTAAATCTGTATGCTGCTTGCTTCTACTACCTTGTTCACGTATCCCGTTACGTCACTCTGATAAATTAAGTCTTGAACTTGAAAGACCTCATAACTAACTCGAAAAAGGGCCACAAGTGCAGGAAACAGAACAAACCCGGGCTAAATCAAAAATCTCACTTTCGTGCTATGCATTCCAGAATCGGAGACTTTCGACTCGGCTCAGGCTCAAATTCATTTCCCCTGAACAGATCTAGGCTTGTACTTGTTGAATTTATTAAAACGACACTCAAAGATTAAATCTTTAACTAAAGCGAAAGGATAAAAGATTATACCTTTGAAGCGTGTCCATAGCAATAAGAAAACCAAAGCTGAAAATCTTGTTGTTTATCGCCCGGGACCAATCACGAGATAATCCCGAGAATAACTCTGTCACTACCTTGAAATCGCGTAGGAAACTATCCATGAGGTATCTAAGACACTAAAGAAGAAATCCATATGAGAACCACTTCAAAAAACTCGTCAGATCATCAGCAGATCGTTGCCCGAAGATCAACCTCTTATTTACCGCCTGTTGCGAAAACCAAGTCTTTTGCGGAAATCCCACACAGAATCCCAAGGAGAACTCCAAACAACCTCAAACTTGGGTGGGAAAGTAACTACGAGGTGAATAAAGGCACTGGAAAGAAAATCCAAAGAAACCTATTTCAAGAAAGTCGCATATCTGAAAAACAGATCTAGCCCGGGAAATTGATTCTAATCTAAAAGCCCACACCGCCTCAATAAAACTTCGTGGGTAAGCTATTGTTCGTAGATCTAGACTTTGGTGAACTAAAAGAAATGAGCCAAAGGATCAATGCAACAAATAAACAATGCCCACTACAGAATTAGCAAAAACTTGCGTCGACAAGAAAAATGCGCAGCGAACAAACTTTTTCGGACAGCTAAGAGGTGATCTTGGGTTTCTAGAATCGTGGGCTGAGTTTTTCGAAAAGAAAGATCGCAAACCAACTTCAAGAAAGAACTCTCAAGGAAGGAGAAGAAGTTCTCTCTCTAGACTTGTCTTTCTCACTCTACAGCATTTGCCTACAAGGTTTCTAATGTCTTCAAATGTGCCTAACATTAGCTATTGATAAGGAGATCCTTGGGAGACCTAGTGGGCTTTTGAGTTGGGCCTTCATGTTTGACTTTCGTTGATCCCTTAGTCTTTCCTAGACTAATCAACTCCAATCGAGTCTTTTGAATTAATTTCTTAACCCACTTCGTTAATTTAATTAATCGAACCCTTAGGATTAATTAATTCAATATGAATTAATTTCTTAAGGCTTAAATCCATTTTTGGTCCCTCGTAACATGGGTTATTCTAGTTTTGGTCCCCTATATGTTTTAGTCACCAATTTTAGTCGCACTTAAATTTTTTTTTACCAATTATGGTCCATTGTAACAAAAAAGTTTAGAAGATAACGGATTAACTCATTTGATCGCTAGTCAAATCTAATTTTTTTCTTCAAAATGATTTGTACCTTGATGTTTTCAACCAATTTTACACTCTGGATCCTCATGAACGTTCAACCCATTTAGGGTTTCGGCTGTCATTTTGGAGTGTGAGTCGATCTAAATGGGTTGAACATCCATCAGGTACCGAGTCATAAAATGGATTGAAAACATCATGGTATAAATCATTTTGAAAAAAAATAGCTTTGACTAGCAATCAAATGAGTTAATCCATTATCTTCTAAACTTTTCCGTTAAAAGGGACCATAATTGGTAAAAAAAAAATAAGTGGGACTAAAATTGGTGACTAAAACAAATGGGAGACCAAAAATTGGAATAAACCATGTTATGAGGGACCAAAAATAGATTTAAGCCATTTCTTAATCCACTTAGTCAATTAAATATTAATTAAACATTTAGGATTAATTAATTCACTTTGTCAATTAGTCAAACGCATAATTAGTCGTACCACTAACGGACCAATTATGGAACTACCGCTCAAAAACGACTTTACATCGCACTCACTTTATTATTCTTCTATCTCCCCACATCAAAGATCTAGTGCTCGTCGGTTCATCAATTTACTGACAAATTAATTCACCGACTTCTTGGTATCCGAGATTAGTACCACTCGACTTTCTTATTATACCGGACATAAAGTCCACTCGCCAGGTTTAGTATAATAAACCTTACGAGCTCATCTCGGGAGCACCATCAACCCGGCGAACCGGTACGTGGATTCCTACGACTAGCAATGGTACACAAGAAGCTAAACACCGCATACCCAACTTACTGAGATTTAGGCCTCAATTGACCGCACCCTTTGGCAAATCAAAATATACGATATCTAACTCTCATGCCCGTCCCAATCTCGAGATTAAGAGATTAGAATACTAGGAACAAATTAACTACACTGATCACTACAAGTTAATTATATCCAAACTGGTCGTGCTCAATATGCCCCGGGCATATCTGTATGATTTAATTAGTCTAGATAAACTAATTTCCAAATCACATGATATCCTATACAGATAGTATGTTCAGACTATCTCAGTTACGACCATTCCTTTTATATATCAATACTTTAACCAATAATGAGATCTACTGTGTCTTTCCACACCTCATTATCTAGTTCTATGATATAATGGAAAAAATTTAATACTGAAACAAAATGATATGTCAACTGTGGATATTAGTTTTTCATACAAGCAATAGCTTTTCAGTATTCAAAACTAACAATCTCCCACTTATACTCAAAGCTATGCTTCGAAGTATAAAAACTAGTTTAATACACTTATTCGTATGTCACACCAAAAGGTAGAGAACTATCAAGGTTCAGCTAAGTATCTAACTCCCATGTCCTTCACGTGGTTCTCAAAGACATGTGCAGTCAATGCTTTCATGAATGGATCAGTAAGGTTTTCAACTGATACTATCTTCACCCACGTCTCCCCTTTTTACAATTTATCGTATTGGGTGGTACTCGCGCTCTATGTGTTTTCTCGCCTTGTGGATTTGTGGTTCCTTCAAGTTTCTCACTGTAGTATTGTCATCGCAGTAAACTGTGATAACCTGGGAAACTCAGAAATCACATCTAAATCCACTAAGAAGTTCCTGAACCACGCTGCTTCCTTCGCTGCCTCTGAAGCAATGAATTCGGCCTCAATGGTGGAGTATGCCATGCATTTCTACTTGACACTCCGCCATACTATGGCTCCACTCCCAGAGTAAACACAAACCCAGATGTAGACATTCTTTCTATCCATATCACTTTGGAAACCATAATATATGTTACCCCTAGCTCTTGCGCATGATATATCAAAACTGGGTTCTTCATTCTGGACAAATACTTCAACTTTTCCTGGGTTACACTGATATTTGCTAACTATGTTGATGACAAAGCAAACATCAGTCTCGTACACAACACGCATACATGAGACTTCCTATTGCAATTGTCCTCATAGCTTCTATCTATTTAGGAGACAACTCCTCAGATAGATGCACTCCGTATCTGAAAGGTTGGAAACTTTTCTTGGAGTTATGTATGTTCAAACGAGTCAAATTCATGTCTATGCAGGAATTCTGAGAAAGTGTCTGTGAACATATCCTACGATCTCAAATAATCTTGATCCCAAGGATATGTCCACCTTTTCCCAAATCATTCATATCAAACTTGCTTGAACGACTATGCCTTTATGTCTGACAATACCTTCATACTGTTTCCAATAGGAAAAATATCATCTACATAAAGTACAAGAAACATCACTGAGTTTCTATCATGTCTGCGGTATACAAAATGCTCATTCAGACACTAGGTCTGGTTTGTGAGCTCCAGGGATCAAAATTTGAAGATTTTTCCAAGCGCACGTGCCTCTCGGGTTGTCTGGCAACCCTTCTATTATGATAAAGCACCGCCTGTGTAATCGCATCATCTGTGACAACTCGTGCAGTATTTTGTAATGTATCTACTTGTACTGGTGTATCAAGAAATTCTAGACTGTCCCTTAAACTCTTCTAGCACAAACTTGTTACTTTGTTTATGGTTTAGAATATAGTCCTCTTCTAAAATCTAGTGTTGGTATTAACCACCACCTTCTGATCTTTGGCACTATAGAATAAACCAACCTTCATTCCTCTAGGATATCCTACAAAAAGCATTACCTTCAATCTTGCATCTAACTTGTCCGCATCTACCTTAAGCACATGTGATGAACAACCCCAGATTCTGAGATGTCTAATGCTAGGCTTTTGCCATGACCACATCTCTACATGGGTTAAAGGCACGGACTTAGATGGTACAAGATTTAGATTGTAAACCGTTTTTTCTAAGGTATATCCCCAAAATGAAAGGGCAACTCACTGTAACTCATCACAGATCTAACAATTTCCATAAGAGTTCTGTTTCACCATTCTGCTAAACCATTATGCTGGAATGTGCCAGGTGCAGTCAACTGGGATTAAATCCTCATCTCTGATAAGTAGCTCCTAAATTCACCAGATAGTTATTTACCACTACGATTGAATCATAATGACTTGATACTTTTACAATGATGGTTCTCCACATCTGTCCGAATCTCTTTGAACTTGCCAAAACATTCGGACTAGTGGTACATCAAGTAAATGTACTCGTACCACGAGTAGTAATCTGTGAAGACCAAAAAATTCTCAAAAACTAACTCTAGCCTGAATTATCATAGGTCTACATAAATCAGAATGAACCAACTCTTAAAACTTTTTTGACCTTTAAAACTACTTGGTCATTCTACCCTCTAAGCGGAATTCGTAGCGTAACTGTCAATATCTAATGAGCCTTAGGGCCTATCATTGACCAACCTTTGAATTCTACTAAGGTTTATATGACCTAGTCTTATGTGCCAAAAATGAGCTTGGTTCATTTTACACGATTATTGAAAGATTCTATGCCCGGGCCTAGCCAGAAACTCACTTTCGTGCTATGCATTCCAAAATCGGAATCTCTGGCTAGGCCTAGACGCTAGCACAATAGCTAGTCCAACCCTTGCTTGAAATAACATTGCACAGGATCTTGGTTTGTACTTATTCGATTTATCACGCAACAAATAAATTCTTAATTAAAAGCGGAAGAATAAGAATTACCTATTGAAGCGTTTACTTAGGTTATTCTCTTGAATGCCTCAAGACTTTGTTCGTATGTTGTGTGGGCAATAATCTAACGCGCAATTAATCAGCTAATCACCATAATCCACTTGTCGAAAAAATTCTGCAGCTCGTCGCTGCCTGAATTTCAACCACCGCTGCCGCTGGATTTCTCCAGCCACCACGCCTGCCGGAATTAACCACCGACCGCCTCCTGGGACAATAACCGGCCGCCTGAGATTATGCTAGAGGGAGAAAAATGTTTTCTCTCAATAGACTTTCTCTCTCTAAGTTTTCTTGTCTTGAAAACTTATTAATTGTATATTGTGTAATAGCTAATCCCTTGTCTATATATAGAGTTACAAGAGAGACCCCAAGTTGGTTTAGGACTGGCCTTCCTACTGGGTTTCTGTTTAATTATGTACCCCAATACATAATTAATCGTACCACTAACGGATTAATTATGGCGCTACCATCTTACACCAGAATTGCTTCCGGAATAACTTAATTAATTTATTCATAATCTCCCTACATCAAAGATTTAGTGCTCGTTAATTTATTAATTTACTGATAAATTAATTAATTAACTTCTTTAATTCTGAGACTATTACCACTCGACCTTTTTACTATACCAGACATAAGTCCACCAGCTGGGTTTAGTATAATAAACATAACGAGCTTATCTCGGGATCACCATCACCCCGGACGTACCGGTACATGGTTTCCTTTCGACAAGCAGTAGCACACCAAGTAACTAAACACAAGCACCAAACCTACCGTGACTATTGGCCACAATTGACCTCACTCATTGGCAGATCAAAGTACACTATGTCTAATCCTCATGCCCGCTCGAGTCTAGAAATTAAGAGATAGAATACTAAGAATGATTTGTCTATTAAATCAGTACCAGACAAATCATTAGAAATGGTCAAGTTCAATACGCCCCAGACATATCTATATGATTCAATTAGTTTAGACAAACTAATTATCTGAATCACATAATAACCTAAACTGACAGTTTGTCCAAAGCTGTCTCAGTTATGAACCTCATTTATATATTATGTCTTTTAACCAATGATGAGATCTACTGTGTCACACAAGACACCTCATCATCTAACTACATAATATAAATGGGCAAATAATGCACAACTAAATATAACCAAAACATTAATTGATATATTAACTGATAAAATATACAATATAAGCATAGCTTATGTATTCAACTCCAACAATTATTCCCTCTCATTATGATTCAATGATGTGTTATTCATCTCAGTGTCGTTGCACTACAGGGGAGTTAGTTTTTATCAAGAAGTGATTGTCCACCAATGAACTTGAATAGATAAGTTTTTCGTTCTTTCCAATAAAAGAATTATCAAATAAAATGAACTTATAACTATCCAATAAGAGTTTAGAAACATCAAGTAAATTCTTTCTACAATTCTTATCATAAAGACAATTATTCAAAAAACTATCACAGCATTATTTAGAAAATAAGTCTAGTTACTCCCACTACTTTCACTGACACTCTGATAGTGTCACCCAAGTAAACTTCCATCTTGCCCTCTCTAAGCATCTGGGTTACTTGGCAAACCCTGCAAATAATTACAAACATGATTAGTGGTTACTGAATCCACACACCAAGTATCTCTGGGAATCACCACTAAACATGTCTCAGTAACTAAGGCAAAATGGTCGTACTTTTGAGCTTTGGACAATCTGGCTTCCAATGTTCTACCTTGTCATATTTAAAGCACTTGTCTTTCAGCTTCTTTTTCTTGGCAATGTCTATCTTAAGCACTTGATTAGCAATATTCAAAGTTATGAGGCAAACCCTGGATTATCACCTCCTAAAACCTCAATCTCATTGATGTTACTAATAATCTCAAATACATGATCTCTCACAAGTGTGCCCTTAGCCATATTAGTCATTTGGCATTTCTGGGCATACCTCAGTGAGCACGAACTTGTATTGCTCAACCGTGAGAACAATGTCCAAATCGCGTTTCCAGTTGATATAATTTGGACTAGTTAATTTGTTCTCCTTTAGTGTGACAAATATTGTATTAAACCCCATATCGAAAACTGAAAATAAACAGTCAAGTTTCAGTATACTTTTTCGAAAATATTGATATCCTCAAAACAATATAATCTCCCACCAAATTCTCTCACACCAGGATTAACGCAGGTCATGATGGGTGAACGTCTACACCAACCCACATTTGTTTGAGAAGAACATAAGTTCATTGATTCCATTATCTGACCAACGATCTTATGATCAATGACATTACTAGTCAATGTTTTTATCCGTACACATAAATAGCGTAACCTCGATGGGAGGGATACTGCAAACGGTACACTAAGTGTATGCTATTACATGACTTATAAGTTTGTTACTTAGGATACTAATGCGCCTAAGATGGCGAGGGTGCCGCAACTTTCTCCAATTAAACTCACTATAGTCATCCCTTTAGAAATTCATTCCAGTGATATTTGTCATTGAAAACTCATCCGATAGGGAGGAAGGTCTAAACCAACGCGCAAGTTTAACAACATCACCAATGAATCTGTAATAGAGGCCATGGGGATATTTACCAACCCGCTCCCACTTAGATTTTGAGTTTGAGGATTTTTACGTTTTAACATGCAATATCTTAACTATGGATATTCGCACCCATAAAACCGTTGAAGTTTTAATATGCAAATAATCTACCTTAGTTAATTGAACTTATAAAACCAACATGCAATAACTTAACTTCGTTATTCGCACCTATTAAAACCGTTGGAGGTTTAATATGCGAATAATCTACCTTAGTTAATTGCACTCATTAAAAAAAATGGTTTGTTTTCGCCCATGAATAAAACGAAAACACACAAGCAACGAAAAGAACATAAAGTGGGAAATAAATGCATAATTAAATATTTCCCAACTACTATCGCCTTCTCTATCTTTACTTCCTTTGAACACCTTGTTGACACGTCCCGTCGCATCACTCCCACTCGTTATAAGGACCTATAGAATTTATCTAGTTTTTCTCAGTTTACTACGTAATTAGGAATCACCCAAAATTAAGACAAAACAAAAAACCATAAATTAACTTTGCCTATAACGACTCGTTATTTGGTTCCTCCTAATTCGTCCGGGTTTTCTCAATTTTCTACGTAATTAGGAATCACCCAAAATTACGATAAATCAAAACCCACGAATATGAGTTACCCACAATAACATCTCCGTCATAATACATATATTCCAATGTACAAATGTGTTTTCTAGGAATTTAAAGACGACAACATTAGATTAAATCCTATTACAAGATCTATCTAATCCTACACGGCTTCCAGCTCGTGGTTATTACTATTACAGACATTTTCATTCAATAAAACAAAATGAGCCCGGACATGTCCCGGGGTTTATGAATGAAAAATAAATCTACCATAATAGCCGGGAACTAATAACCACCTGTTTAAACATTTTGACAAAAATAATAATGCCAAATAAAGCCGTGTAATAAATCAAACAAGTATAAAGCCAAAACACTCGCTCTGATACCAATTTGAAGGAAACAAAACAAACTCGGGCTAAATCAAAAATCTCACTTTTGTGCTATGCATTCCAGAATCGGAGACTTTCGACTCCGCTAAAGCTCAAACTCATTTCCCCTGAACGGATCTAGGCTTATACTAGTTCAAATTATTAAAATGACGCTCAAAGATTAAATCTTTAACTAAAGTGGAAGGATTAAAGATTATACATTTGAAGCGTGTCCCTAGCAATAAGAAAACCAAAGCTGAAAATCCTGCTATTTACCGCCTAAGACCAATCACGAGAGAATTCCGAGAACAACTCCTTCTCTACCTCAAAATCGTGTGGGCAACTATCCACAAGGTAGCTAAGACACTAAGGAAGATATCCATATGAGACCCACTTCGAAAAACTCGTCAGATCCTCAGCGGATCGTTGCCCGAAGATTAGCTTCTTATTTACCGCCTGCTACGAAAACCAAGTCTCTAGCGCAAATTCCACACAGAATCCTAAGGAGAACTCCAAACAACCTCAAACTTGGGTGGGCAAGTAACTATAAGGTGGCTAAAAACTGGCAAAGAAATCCAAAGAAACCAACTTCAAGAAACTCGCAGTTCTGAAAAACATATCTAGCCCGGGAAACTGATTCTAATCTGAAAACCAACACCGTCTCAATCAAACTTCGTTGGTAAGCTATTTTCTCATAGATCTAGACTTTTGCGAACCAAAAAGAATGAGCCAAAGGATCAACGCAACAAATAAACAAAGCCCACTACAAAATTAGCAAAAACCGGCGCTGATGTTTCCAAAAACGTTAGCGGCACTTAGGCCAGAAAAATGGGCAGCGAATGGACATTTCGGGGTAGCTAAGTGGTGATCTTGGGTTTCTAGAATTGTGGGCTGAGTTTCTCGAAAAGAAATATCAAAAACTGACTTCGAGAAAGAACTCTCAAGGAAGGAGAAGAAGTTCTCTCTCTTGGCTTAATTTCTCACTCTAAGGCATTTACCTATAAGGTTTCTAATGTCTTCAAATGTGCCTAACATTAGCTATTTATAGGGAGCTCCTTGGGAGACCTAGTGGGCTTTTGAGTTGGGCCTTAGTGTTTGACTTTCGTTGACCCCTTAGTCTTCCCTAGACTAATCAACTCTAATCGAGCCTTTTGAATTAATTTCTTAACTCCCTTCGTTAATTTAATTTAATCGAACCCTTACAATTAATTAATTCAATATGAATTAATTTCTTAATCCACTTAGTTAATTAAATATTAATTAAACCTTTAGGATTAATTAATTCACTTTGTCAATTAGTCAAACGCATAATTAGTCGTACCACTAACGGACCAATTATGAAACTACCACTCAAAAACGACTTTACATCGCGCTCACTTTATTATTCTTCTATCTCCCACATCAAAGATCTAGTTCTCGTCGGTTCATCAATTTACTGACAAATTAATTCACCGACTTTTTGGTATCCGAGATTAGTACCACTCGACTTTCTTATTATACTGGAGATAAAGTCCACCGGCCTGGTTTAGTATAATACACCTTACGAGCTCATCTTGGGAGCACCATCAACCTGGCGAACAAGTACGTGGATTCCTCCTACTTGCAATGTCACACTGGAAGCTAAACACCGCATACCCAACTTATCGAGATTTAGGCCACAATTGACTGCACCCTTAGGCAAATCAAAGCATACGATATCTAACTCTCATGCCCATCCCAATCTCGGGATTAAGAGATTAAAATACTAGGACCGAATTAACTACACCGATCACTACAAGTTAATTCTATCCAAACTGGTCATGCTCAATATGCCCGAGCATATCCGTATGATTTAATTAGTCTAGATAAACTAATTTCCAAATCACAGGATGACCAATACCGATAGTATGTTCAGACTATCTCAGTTACGAGTATTTTTTTATATATCAATATTTTAACCAATAACGAGATCTACTATGTCTTTCCACACCTCGTTATCTAGTTCTATGATATAATGAAAAAAATTTAATACTGAAACAAAACGATATGTCAACTTTGGATATTAGTTTTTCTTACAAGTAATAGCTTTTCAGTATTCAAAACTAAAAATGCGCATTTGTCGCGTGCAAAACCCTTGCGCACGGGCCGCGAACGCACAAAGCTATGCGCCGGGCTTATGCGCGCGGCGTGCGAAGAGCTGGGTACCCTAGTATTGCACAAGCGCAACGCAGCGACAGCTGTGCCCACGCGAAGCTCTTCCGCGCTGAGGTGCCTGCTGCTGGCGACTCTTTCGCCGATGTCGCCTTCTGGGTTTTTTACTCCGCACCCACTCGTTATTTAGTCTTCTTGAAATTCGCCTGAATTTTTTCGCAATCCTTGGAATCACCCAAATTGCGATAAACAAAAAGCCACGAATCCAAGTCTCTCACAATAACGTCTTCAATTACAAAATTTTTCTAAATACAAGGCTGATTTCTAACAAAATAAAATCGACAAATTATATAGAAAAAATCCTACTACAGATTTAATCTAATCCTACATGGCTTCTAGCTCGTGGTTTTACTATTACACGCATCCATATAAAAAAAACAACCCGGACATGTCTAGGGTTTAATTAAAATATAAACGCAAACCATAATAGACTAGATTACCACCACCTGCAATGAAAAAACATGTAGCAAATTGGAACAAGTATAAAGCTAAAACCTTTGCTTCGATACCAATTGAAGGAATTATATGTACAGTTCTGATAAAAAATCTCATATTCGTGCAAAACATCAAAATTGGAAATTTCCAATCAAACCCGAACACTCGTACAGTCCGATTCAATCCCTTTTGAAATATCACACGAGCATAGGATCTTGGTTTATCTTATTCGAATTTGTTACGCATACAAAACACGATAACTAATAAAAGCATAGAGATAAAAATCAACCTTTGAAACGTGTACTTAAGAAATCTCTTATATGACTCTGAGACAAGCTCATACGTTGTGTGGGCAACGATCTAACGAACCAATTGAATCAGCACCAATAGAAAAACAACACCAAACCAGCGCCTAGAAAATCACGTTCGCAGTCCCAGATTTCCCACCGCAGTCGCACTTCACCAATACATGCCTTTGTTGGTGTAGAATACATAAGCTATGCTTGTATTGTACAGTTTCCCAGTTTAATATATCGATTTGTGTTTCAATTATATTTAGTTGTGCATTAATCATCCATTTATATTATGTAAGTAGATGATGAGGTGTCTGGTGTGACACAGTAGATCTCATCATTGGTTGAAAGACATAATATATAAATGAGGTTCGTAACCGAGACAGCTTTGGACAAACTGTCGGTCTAGGTTATTATGTGATTCAGATAATTAGTTTGTCTAAACTAATTGAATCATATAGATATGCCCGGGGCATATTGAACTTGACTCTTAGGAATGATTTGTCTTGTACTGATTTAATAGACAAATCGATCATTGTATTCAATCTCTAAATCCCTAGACTCGAGCGGGCATGAGGATTAGACATAGTGTACTTTGATCTGCCAAAGGGTGAGGTCAATTGTGGCCAATAGTCTCGGTAGGTTGGGTGCGCGTGTTTAGTTACTTGGTGTGTTGCTGCTTGTCGAAAGGAAACCATATACCGGTGCGTCCGGGGTGATGGTGCTCCCGAGATGAGCTCGAAATGTTTATTATACTAAACCCGGCCGGTGGACTTATGTCCGGTATAGTAAAAAGGTCGAGTGGTACTAGTCTCGGAATATTATGAAGTTGATGAATTAATTTATCAGTAAATTAATGAATTAACGAGCACTATATCTTTGATGTGGGGAGATTATGAATATAATTTAATTAAGTTGTTCCGGAAGCAATTCTGGTGTAGGTTGGTAGTGCCATAATTAATCCGTTAGTGGTACGATTAATTATGTACTGGGTTGTTGACAAAGGTAGATTTAATTAATTTAGAAATTAATTAATCCTTGTGTCAGTTGGTTGTGAATCATCCCAGGAACTGGTTTGGGATAAGTGAATCCCTGTGTCAGTTGGGAGTGATTCATCCCAGGAACTGGATTGGGATAAGTGAATCCCTGTGACAGTTGGGAGTGTATCAGTCCAGGAACAGGATTGAAGGAAACAGAATCTGTATCAGTCCAGAAACAGGATTGAAGGAAAACAGAAACCCAGTAGGAAGACCAATCCTAAACCAACTTGGAGTCTCTCTTGTAACTCTATAAATAGACAAGGGATCAGTCATTCAGAATATACAATAACACAATTAATTCACAGGATTTCTAGAGAGAGAAAATTATAGAGAGAGAAAACGTTTCTCTCTCCAAGTTGAATTTTCAAGAAAGTGTGCAGCTGGTTTTTGGGTTTCTAGTGGCTGAAATTTTGGCCTTGGTCTATACCAGCTGCGCGTAGCTTTCTCTCTCTGCGGGCGGTGCGTTTCTAGTACGTGCCAGGTGCTGCGGGGCTAGAGTTTTCTAGCAGGTGGATTGTGGTGAGTAGCTGATCAATTGACTTCTAGTTCGTTGCCCACACAACGTGAAGTCATAGTCTTGAGGCATATAAGAGAATCACCAAGTGCACGCTTCAAAGGTACTTTTCCAAGATTCCGCTTTAATAGAAATTTTTGTTGCGTGGTAAATCGAGCAAGTGCAAACCCAGATCCTACCAAAATCTTTCAATTGGTATCAGAGCCTGGTTTAGGGGGTTCTGTGCTTGTTCGATTTATTACATGGTTTTATTTGCAGGTGGTTTAGAATCCCGACTATTGTGGTTACGTTTGTATGTGTTTTAATTAAACTCCGGGACTTGTCCGGATTTAATTTTATTATGAATGTTTGTAATAGTATAACCACGTGCTGGAAGCCGTGTAGGATTAGATCAAATCTGTAGTATAACCACGTGCGTGCAGGGACAAGGGATCAGTCCCATGCGGGCGGTGCTGCGGCCCGGGCGGCTCGTTCGGGCTGTTCGGGCTGTTTTTGGCCCGTTTTTCCTCCAGTTTTCATTTTTTGAAGTTCAAGACTCTCTCCATCGAGTGACGTGACGGGACACGAGATCAAGGCAGAAGATGGAAGCAATTGAAACCATAATAGTCGGGGAATTTATTTTTTCGAATTTATTTCCCGTATTTATTGTTTTAATTTTTATGCTTTATTTTTATGCTGTATTTTAGATGCATGAATTAAAGCATGTCTGGTTTTATGGTTGCACATAACTTAGGTTAGTTAATTGCATGTTAAAACCGAAAAAACCCTCAAATTGGAAATCTAAGTGGGAGCGGGTTGTGTTATATCCCCATGGCCACCATTACGGGTTCATATGCGATGTGGGTGGGCTTGCGCGTTGGCATTAGGGCCTTCCTCCATTCAGATGAGTCCAGCCCCGAGATCGCTAGACTATGAGCTTCTGAGTAAGATGACTAGAGCGAGTTTAACTAGGAGAAATGCGACACCCTCTCCATCTGAGGCGCACTATCCTGAGGTAACAAACTCAGAAGTCACGTAATGGCATACACTTAGTGTACGATCTGTAGTATTCCTCCCGCGAGGTTACGCTGCTTACTTGTACGGCTGAAAGCACCGACTATTAGCTACATTGATCAAAAGATCGTTGGTCAGATAGTGTACTTAATGAACTTGGTTCTTCTCAAACGAATGTGGGTTAGCGTAAACGTCCACACTGTGTGGCTTACGAGAACCCCGGTGGATGAGATGTTGGTGGATTAATATTATTGTTTTGAGGGAAATCAATAATTAAATTGAATTTTCATGTTTTCGAAAATTCTAGCATATATAACTGAAACACTGTTTGTTTACTTTCCAGTTTAAATCGATATGGTATTCAATCCTTTAGCTGCTATTTTGAAAAACAACAATTTAACTGGAACTAATAATGTCGATGGAAGTCGTAACTTGGATATTGTCCTTAGGGCTGAGAGCGCTCCTGTGAGAGATCGTGTCATTGACATGATTAGTAACATCAACAAGGTTGAGGTAGTGGGAGGCAAAATCATTGGTGAAACCAAAGCCGATATTGTCCTCCAGAGCTTGCCTCAAAGCTATGAGCGGATTCAGTTGAACTACAACATAAGTAAGATGTTGTGGAGTTCATCCGAGCTCTTGGCAAAGTTGATGGCGCCTCAAAGCTATGAGCGGATTCGGTTGAACTACAACACAAGTAAGATGTTGTGGAGTTCATCCGAGCTCTTAGCAGAGTTGATGGCGACTAAAAGTCTTCTTCAAGAGAAGAAGCGAGCTTTAGTCGCAGTCGAAGCTTTAGAATCTTCTTCTGAGTCTGAGGCTGGAAAGAAGAAGAGAAAGCTCGAGGGAGTAGCTAAAAAGGCACAAATTGCGCCTAAGCCAGGTATTGCAAAGAAGAAGTCGAAAGACAAGTGCTTCAAGTGCAATAAGACGGGACATTGGAAAGCGGATTGTCCAAAGCTTATAAGTACGATAAATTATGCCTTAATTACTGAGACATGTTTAGCGGCGATTCCCACAGATACTTGGTGTGTGGATTCAGGTGCCACTGACCATGCTTGTAATTCTTTGCAAGGGTTCCAAGTAACCCAGAAGCTTAGAGCAGGCGAATTGGATATCTACTTGGGCGACACTACAAGAGTGTCAGTAGAAGCAGTGGGAGTAGTTAAGTTGAATTTCGAAAATTCTAGCTTAGAGTTAGTTAATTGTCTTTATGTACCGAGTTTTAGAAAGAACTTGATTTCGGTTTCTAAACTCTTGAAGAACGGGTATAAGTTTATTTTTTCTGATGACTGTGTTGTTATTAGAAGAAATAGAAAACTTATTTGTTCTGGTTCATTGGCGGACAATTTGTTTGTGGTTAACTCTAACTCCCCTGTTGCGCAAAACATAGAGATAGATAGCTCAGAATCTAACATTAATAAGAGGAAGAAACCTTCTGAAATGAATCAAACCTATCTTTGGCATCTAAGGCTAGGTCATATATACCTTAGTAGGATTCAGAGGTTGGTCAATGATGGACCTTTGGGTTCATTAGATATTGACACTTATGCAACCGGTGAATCTTGCTTGGAACGTAAGATGACCAAGAGACCTTTTAAAGCAAAAGGTCATAGAGCTAAAGAAGTATTAGAGTTGATTCATTCTGACTTGTGTGGACCTATGACGGTCCAGGCATGAGGGGGATATGAGTACTTCTTGACGTTCACGGATGACTACTCTAGGTACGGATACATTTACCTAATGCACCACAAGTCCGAATGTTTTGGCAAGTTCAAAGAGTTTTGGGCAGATGTGGAGAAGCATCATGGTAAGAGTATCAAGGCATTGCGTTCAGATCGTGGTGAGAAGTACATGTCCCATGAATTTCGAGATTACCTCACTGAGGTAGGAATTCAGTCTCAGTTGTCTGCACCTGGCACGCCACAGCAGAATGGTGTAGCAGAAAGGAGGAATCGGACTCTTATGGAAATGGTTAGGTCCATGATAAGCTATAGTGATTTTCCAAGTTCGTTCTGGGGATATGCCTTGGAAACGGCAATGTATATTCTTAATCTTGTACCATCTAAAACCGTGCCTTCAACCCCAGTAGAGTTGTGGAACGGGCGGAAGCCCAGTCTAAGACATCTCAGAATTTGGGGCTGCCCAGCACATGTGCTTAAGGCAAATACGGCTAAGTTAGATGCAAGAACAGAATTAATATTGTTTGTAGGATATCCTAGGGGAACGAAAGGTGGTCTATTCTATAGTCCTAAAGATCAGAAGGTGGTGGTAAGTACCAACGCTAGATTTTTAGAAGAGGACTATGTCTTAGACCACAAGCCCAAGATAGTACTAGAAGAGCTTAGACGACAAACTACTAATCCTGATGCACCAGCACAAGTAGATACACCACACACTGCACATGAGATCACAGATGATGCGCCTACACAGGCGGTGCCTCGTCGTAGTGGGAGGGTTGTGAGACAGCCAGACAGGTTCGTTGGCATGGGAGAGGCTTCAGACCTAGTCCCAGGTGTGCCTAAACCTGACCCAGTTAACTACAATGAGGCGCTTCGAGATAAAGATGCAGAATCTTGGCGTAAGGCAATGATATCCGAGATGGGGTCAATGGACCACAATCAAGTCTGGGAGCTTGTGGACCTGCCTGATGGGTTTAAGCCCATTGGATGCAAGTGGGTCTACAAACGTAAGAGAGGACCTGACGGGAAGGTTGAAACCTTTAAAGCTAGGCTGGTGGCGAAGGGGTATACTCAGAAAGAGGGAATCGACTATGAGGAAACCTTCTCCCCGGTAGCCATGCTTAAGTCGATCCGGATTCTCTTGGCCATAGCTGCTCATATGGATTATGAGATTTGGCAGATGGATGTCAATACAACTTTCCTGAACAGAAGTCTTGAGGAAACCATCTTTATGCAGCAACCAGAGGGATTCATTGAAAAAGGCCAAGAGCATAAGGTTTGCAGGTTTAAGAGGTCTATTTATGGACTTAAGCAGGCATCCAGATCTTGGAATATTCGGTTTGATGAGGTAATCCATTCCTTTTAATTTACTCAGTGTCCGGATGAGCAATGTGTATATCGCAGACGTGATGGAAACTCAGTGGTGTTTCTTGTGCTTTATGTAGATGACATTCTATTGATTGGCAACAACAAGAAAGTGTTATCAGACATAAAGGCATGGCTGTCTAAGCAATTTGATATGAAGAACTTAGGGGAAGCGGGACATATCCTTGGAATCAAGATTATTCGAGATCGTAGGAAACGTTCGTTAACGCTCTCCCAAGCTTCGTACATAGACACGATTCTGGCCCGTTTTAACATGCAGAACTCCAAGAAAGGTTTTCTACCTTTCAGGCATGGAGTGTTTCTATCTAAGGAGCAGTCTCCTAAGACTGTTGAGGAGATAGAGACCATGAGGACAGTTCCATATGCTTCGGCAGTAGGAAGTCTCATGTATGCCATGTTGTGTACCAGGCCTGATATCTGTTATGCCGTTGGCATGGTGAACAGATATCAGAGTAACCCCGGGAAAGCTCATTGGGAAGCAGTAAAATGCATTCTCAGGTATTTGCTCAGAACAAGGGACCAAGTTCTGGTCTATCAGGCGCTTGAGCTGGTACCCCGAGGTTACACAGATTCAGATTTCCAAGGCGACAGGGACAAGAGCAAGTCTACCTCAGGGTATGTGTTTACTCTAGGAGGTGGAGCCATAGTTTGGCGGAGTGTCAAGCAGAAATGCGTGGCGGACTCTACCATAGAGGCTGAGTATGTTGCCGCATCAGAGGCAGCGAAAGAAGCAGTATGGCTCAAGAACTTCCTAGTGGACTTAGATGTGATTCCTGGTTTGCAGAAGTCTATCACGGTTTATTGTGATAACAACGGTGCAGTAGCAAACTCGAAGGAACCACAAGCCCACAAGGCGAGTAAACATATACAGCGTAAGTACCACCTGATACGAGACATCGTAAAGAGGGTAGATGTGGTCGTGGCTAAGATAGCATCAGAGGATAACCTTGCAGATCCATTCACGAAAACATTGACTTTAAAAGTCTTTGATGCTCACGTGAAGGGCATGGGGATCAGATGCTTAGGAGAGCCTTGACAGTTTTTCTAGATAGATAGCAGCAGATTGGGTAGGATTGTATGTAGTTGTATACTTAAAGCACAGCTTAAGTATTAGTGGGAGATTGTTGGAGTAGAATACATAAGCTATGCTTGTATTGTATAGTTTCCCAGTTTAATATATCGATTTGTGTTTCAATTATATTTAGTTGTGCATTAATCATCCATTTATATTATGTAAGTAGATGATGAGTTGTCTGGTGTGACACAGTAGATCTCATCATTGGTTGAAAGACATAATATATAAATGAGGTTCGTAACCGAGACAGCTTTGGACAAACTGTCGGTCTAGGTTATTATGTGATTCAGATAATTAGTTTGTCTAAACTAACTGAATCATATAGATATGCCCGGGGCATATTGAACTTGACTCTTAGGAATGATTTGTCTTGTACTAATTTAATAGACAAATCGATCCTTGTATTCTATCTCTAAATCCCTAGACTCGAGCGGGCATGAGGATTAGACATAGTGTACTTTGATCTGCCAAAGGGTGAGGTCAATTGTGGCCAATAGTCTCGGTAGGTTGGGTGCGCGTGTTTAGTTACTTGGTGTGCTGCTGCTTGTAGAAAGGAAACCATATACCGGTGCGTCCGGGGTGATGGTACTCCCAAGATGAGCTCGAAATGTTTATTATACTAAACCCGGCCGGTGGACTTATGTCCGGTATAGTAAAAAGGTCGAGTGGTACTAGTCTCGGAATATTAAGAAGTTGATGAATTAATTTATCAGTAAATTAATGAATTAACGAGCACTATATCTTTGATGTGGGGAGATTATGAATATAATTTAATTAAGTTGTTCTGGAAGCAATTCTGGTGTAGGTTGGTAGTGCCATAATTAATCCGTTAGTGGTACGATTAATTATGTACTGGGTTGTTGACAAAGGTAGATTTAATTAATTTAGAAATTAATTAATCCTTCTGTCAGTTGGTTTTGAATCATCCCAGGAACTGGTTTGGGATAAGTGAATCCCTGTGTCAGTTGGGAGTGATTCATCCCAGGAACTGGATTGGGATAAGTGAATCCCTGTGACAGTTGGGAGTGTATCAGTCCAGGAACAGGATTGAAGGAAACAGAATCTGTATCAGTCCAGAAACAGGATTGAAGGAAAACAGAAACCCAGTAGGAAGACCAATCCTAAACCAACTTGGAGTCTCTCTTGTAACTCTATAAATAGACAAGGGATCAGTCATTCAGAATATACAATAACACAATTAATCCACAGGATTTCTAGAGAGAAAATTCTAGAGAGAGAAAACGTTTCTCTCTCCAAGTTGAATTTTCAAGAAAGTGTGCAGCTGGTTTTTGGGTTTCTAGTGGCTGAAATTTTGGCCTTGGTCTATACCAGCTGCGCGTAGCTTTCTCTCTCTGTGGGCGGTGCGTTTCTAGTACGTGCCAGGTGCTGCGGGGCTAGAGTTTTCTAGCAGGTGGATTGTGGTGAGTAGCTGATCAATTGACTTCTAGTTCGTTGCCCACACAACGTGAAGTCATAGTCTTGAGGCATACAAGAGAATCACCAAGTGCACGCTTCAAAGGTACTTTTCTAAGATTCCGCTTTAATAGAAAATTTTGTTGCGTGGTAAATCGAGCAAGTACAAACCCAGATCCTACCAAAATCTTTCAGCCTTCGCCGCTGTGAATCTTACACGCGCCGCTAGAAACCGTCGAAGGGTCACCGCAGCTGGAAGCCGAAGAGTCACCACCGCTGCTGGATTATTTCCTGCGCCGCCGCCACACACTCTCTTTGGCTTTCTCAGAGTTTCTCTCTCTAGATTACTAAAGTGCTTGTCAATTATCACTTTTGTGTTGGTGTTGCAGACCCTTGTATCTATTTATAGAGCTACAAGAAAGTCCTTAAATGAGTTTGAGTTAGGCGTTCTTGTTGGGCTTGGGTTTATTAGTTTCCAAATCTCTTCTAGATTTCCTAATACTTAATTAACCAAAGGATTAATTAATCAATTAATTCCACTTTGTCAATTAACCCAACACATAATTAATCGTACCACTAACGGATTAAATATGGAATTACCGCTCAAACCAAAATTACTTCCGGAATCACTTATTTAATTATTCTTTAATCTCTTCACGTAAAAAATAAAGTGCTCGTTAATTTATTAATTTACTGATAAATTAATTAATCGACTTCTTCTCATCCAAGATTAGTACCACTCGACTTTATTACTATGTCGGACATAAGTCCACCGGCCGAGTTTAGTATAATAAACTTTACGAGCTCATCTCGAGAGCACCATCACCAGGATACACCGATACATGGTTCCTTTCAACAAGCAACAACACAACAAGCAATCAAACACGCGCATCCAACCTACCGAGAATATTGGCCTCAAGTGACCGTAATCATTGGCAGATTAAAGTACACTATGCTTAATCCACATGTCTGTGCTAGTCTAGGGATTAAGAGATAGAATACAAGGTTTGAATTAACTACTTAAGAACTGTATAACTTAATTCATCCTAAACGGTTATGCTCAATATGACCCAGGATTATCTATATGATTCAATTAGTTTAGACAAACCAATTTACGAATCACATAATAACTTAAACTGATAGTGTGTCCAAAACTTTCTCAGTTACGAGCCTTATTTATATATCATGACTTTAACCAATGATGAGATCTACTGTGTCACACCAGACACCTTATCATCTAGTCACATGATATAAGAAGACGACAAATGTAAAAACATAAAATAATTTAACTAAAATATTCAATCGATATATAAACCGGGAAATAGTTTTCATACAAGCAAAGCTTTCAGTATTCAAACCAACAGGTTGTTCAATGAGCTTTTTTAGGATATCATGCTTTAGTAGAGATAATGATTTAATAAATATAGACTTAGTTGTTATTCTGTACATGAAGAAGGGGCATCCTTAGACTATGTAGAAACATTTATAAGTGGTTTGACACAAAATAATAGGGTTCCGTGATTATAAAAAAAGCATGTAAAAATAATTTTCCACTAAAAGATGAAATTTAAAATTCATTAAACGGGTCGACCCAGCTCGAAATAGGTCAACCCGGGTTGAAATAGGTTTACGTGATTCTAAAAATACATGTAAAAGATAATTTTGTATTGAAATGATGAAAATTCAAAATTTTGAAACGGGTCGACCCAGTTCGAAACAAGTCAACTCGGGTTGAAATAGGTTTCCATGATTATAAAAACGCATGTAAAAAATAATTTTGCATTGAAAGGATAAAAATTCATAATTTATAGAACGGTCGACCCAGCTTGAAACTGGTCAACCCAATTCGAATGGGACGACCTAAAACACATGACTGAAACCCATTTTAAAAAATGAGTTGAATTATGGGTCAAACCGCGAGTCAACCCGTTGGGTTAGATATTTGACCTGCTGAACTTGTGCCTCTTGACCCGCGATGTGTTGGGCGCAACCCTTATGGGGTGTGTGACTGGGTTCTTGACCCGTTTGACCCACAACCCATTTGACCCAACCCAACAACTTAAATTTGCGGGTTGGGTGGGTTGCGGGTTGATATGCTCAAATACAACACTAATAAAAACCTTCTTTTAGCACACTGAAGGACTACAAATCCTATCGTGTAGTAGAGAAGGGTATCGAATCCACAGGGAACACTGGACGCTTGTGTATCAAACTAGAATAAAAACATGCAAGATGCAGAGATTGAAATGGATTTCGTTTGATTAAATAGAAACAAATAAAATTCAGATAATAAATTGATAGGATGTTTGAGCAGTGGTTTAATCATTTTCACTGTCTTCTAGTACTTATCATGCATTGGTTTCACTATCTCTTTTCAGACCTTAGGCTTATGCGGCTGACAAAATCCAATTTTCATATTACACAAATAAACCACCAACAAGATCATAAACTTACTCAACATTTAATTCCCAAAAGAGGAAACCGCCAACAAGAAAATAAGTTTACTCAAGATTCAATCTCAAACAGTATAATAGCCAAATCGCCAAAAGTCAACAAAGCCCAAATCAACCCAATAAACCATTAAAACAATAGATAATAAATCAATGGAATTCAGATACACTACACAATAGGAGCATAAACTGAAAGATTATCTGCCCGGGCCTAGCCAGAAACTCACTTTCGTGCTACGCATTCCAGAATCAGAATCTCTGGCCAGGCCTAGACGCTTGCACAATCGCTATTCAAACCCTTGCTTGAAATAACATTGCGCAGGATCTTGGTTTGTACTCATTCGATTTATCACGCAACAAATAAATTCTTAATTAAAAGCAGAAACATAAGAATTACCTATTGAAGCATTTACTCAGATGATTCTCTTGTATGCCTCAAGAATTTGTTCGTATGTTGTGTGGGCAACAATCCAACGAATAATTGATCAGCTAATCACCACAATCCACTTGCCGAAAAAATTTTGTAGCTCGTCGCCGCCTGAATTTCAACCGCCGTCGCCGCCGGATTTCTCTTGCCACCGCCGTCTGTCGGAATTAACCACCGACCGCCGCCTGGGACAATAACCGGCCGCCTGAGATTATGCTAGAGGGAGAAAAACATTCTCTCTCTAGACTTTCTCTCTCTAAGTTTTCTTGTCTTGAAAACTTATGAATTGTTTATTGTGGAATAGCTAATCCCTTGTCTATATATAGAGTTACAAGTTGGTTTAGGATTGGCCTTCCTACTGGGTTTCTGTTTCCTTTAATTCTGTTCCTAGACTGATACACATCCAACTGATACAGGGATTCACTTATCCCAAACCAGTTCCTGGTATGATTCACAACCAACTGATACAGGGATTCACTTATCCCCAATCCAGTTCCTGGTATGATTCACAACCAACTGACACAAGGATTAATTAATTACTAAATTAATTAAATCTACCTTTGTCAATAACCCAATACAAAATTAATCGTACCACTAATGGATTAATTATGGCACTACTATCCTACACCAGAATTGCTTCCAGAACAACTTAATTAATTTATTCATAATCTCCCACATCGAAGATATAGTGCTCGTCAATATATTAATTTATTGATAAATTAATTAATTAACCTATTTAATTCCGAGACTAGTACCACTCGACCATTTTACTATACCAGACATAAGTCCACTAGCTGGGTTTAGTCTAATAAACATAACGAGCTCTTCTCGGGAGCACATCACTCCAGACGCACTGGTATATGGTTTCCTTTCGACAAGCAGTAGCACACCAAGCAACTAAACATGCGTACCCAACCTATCGAGACTATTGGCCACAATTGACCTCACCACTGGTAGATCAAAGTACACTATGTATAATCCTCATGCCCGCTCGAGTTTAGGGATTAAGAGATAGAATACTAAGAACAATTTTTCTATTGAATCAGTACAAGACAAATCATTTTAAATGGTCAAGTTCAATACGCCCCAGGCATATCTATATGATTCAATCAGTTTAGACAAACCAATTGTCTGAATCACATAATAACCTAAACTGACAGTTTGTCCAAAGCTATCTCAGTTACGAACTTTATTTATATATTATGTCTTTTAACCAATGATGAGATCTACTGTGTCACACAAGACACCTCATCATCTAACTACATAATATAAATAGACAAATAATGCACAACATAATATAACCAAAACATAAATTTACTGGGAAAATGTACAATGCAAGCATAGCTTATGTATTCAACTCCAACATAAACAACACAAGATTCAGCCGGCTCACCCGTGCTAACAACGGTCTATCACCCTGGAGTAGCAGAAGTGCCTCATGAAGCTGAAGAAAATAAACTACATAATAGCTCCAACAAATGCAAATGCACTGATTCCACCTAGGATTGCCAGATCCGGGATTAAAATTCCATGAACTTCTTAGAACCGCATGGTTCTAAGCTGAATTGCCATATCCAAATGAAACCCTAGCTACCCAAAGAACAAGCAGAGTAGTCGGCTCCAAAATAGAATAGATAAAGCAAAAGTTACCAACAGTATTTGTCTTTAAAATTTATAATAATACAGCATTCTAGGGTTGTAAATAACTTGAAACAGCAGTGGTACAATAGTCCTTTCAGCACACTTGCCCATATGAAATGACTTATTTAGTCCAGGAATGACCAACTTGCCCACCTTCATCAATTCAGCACTTCATGACCTTATTTTGAGTGGAAAAGTGATAAAACAAGTCCTGAGCTTGCATTTCCATCAAAGCACATAATAAGCTTGAAAAGTACTAAAGAGTAATTAAAACTCTATCTAAATGTAATGAACTTCTGTGGAAAATTCTATGAAAATTGATGTAACTTAGGGTTACATCACTCCCCCACACTAAAGTCTTGCTTGTCCTCGAGCAAGGTCATCAAGAACCAAAAAAAATTTAACAAAGCCAATCATAGTTCTGACTCCAGTGTTTTGGAGTTTCTAAACATCAGAGTTAAAATAAAGCAAGTAGCATAGATCCAGACAATGGTTCAGTCGGCACATGAGAATTCAGATACAAGTTAAACAATTGGTTGAAATATTTCCTAATCCAAGTATTCTCACTAGTGAGCCCAAGAAACCATAGGCTTCAGGCAAAATCACACCCCAACACTAATTCCGGAAAGGTATCGATCAATAGGTCTTTGGCCAAATGTGATGGTTTAGGTTAAATGAAAGTCAAGGCTGGAATGTTGGAGCTAATATGTTTAGTACTTAACCTGATTCCAGTTCCTATTCATTTACTGACTTTGGATCTTAATATTGACCAAAGGTACAGGGCTTAGGTATCCCTCACTTTCTCAGAAAGTTTTTTTTTTTTTTAACTAAAGGTTCAGGGCTTAAAGATCCCTCACTTCTTTTTCTTAATTGATTACATTTACGAACTACTTACTGCCTTCAATCTCTATAGATCCAATTCTCAATCATTTTAATCTACTAGACCCAGAATTACGAACTTTAGGGAAAATTAAACAAAAGGGACATGGTACCAAATGAAGAGAGAATAAGTTAATATAATATTCAACAACAATTAGGCTTATGCTCAACTGGTTACTCCTGAAGGTTTGAGTTCCTTGGCTGGTCAAAAGGGAAGAAAAAGATTTCTACTGCCCATATCATTTTAACACCCCATGCCCATAATCAATGAGCAATATGCATACCATCTCAAATTATGGATTCTCAATCTAATTCAAGCCATTCACACAATCAAATGAAGGAGCAAGCAAGAAAAAAATACTTACTATGGGCTCAAATGCTCAATCATATGAATTATGTTTAATACTTCAAACCAGCAAATACTTCATGAATTTTTTCACAAGCATCATCAGTCCATCTAAAGAGATCCACTGTATAAATAATACACTACTTGCTCAAAATATAGATGTTCAGAAAGTACAATTTATTTAGATAAAAATCTCAATGGAGTTTTGTAGAATTTTAAGCCATGGATTGGCAGAGAAAATTTCAAAATCAGTGGTTCAGAAGAACTTACCTGGATGCACAAGTCCAATTCACTAATCTTATCAGATGATATAATATCCTATACACTCATTCGTCTTCAAGTAAGCTGCCAAATATAGATAAACAATCAAGGAACATATCTTCTAAAATTGCTATCTATCTAAGCTATTCTACATTTAACATGTACCAACAAATAATATTCACAATAGTGGCATAACGTGATTGCATAATTTATAGATTATATATATTAAAAAATTAAAACTGAAACACCCCACTTGACATTGGGGAAAACCTACGAGTTAAAAATAAACCAATATCCAGAAATTAAAGACGAGTATCTATGACTCGTAAAATCCCAAAAACCAGCAAGAGAAACAGTTTAAACAGAATTTAAAAGTATATAAAAAAAAAACAAGTCTTAGAAGCAGGAATCAAGGCTGAGATTGTGTGGGGTCATGCTTGAGCTGACTGAGTGAAAGAATTGCCACATAGGATCTGGGTTTGCACTTGCTCGATTTTCCACGCAACAAAAATTTCTAATTAAAGCGGAACTTTAGAAAAGTACCTTTGAAGCGTGCACCTGGTGATTCTCATGTATGCCTCAAAGACTATGACCTCTTGTTGTGTGGGCAATAATCTAGAAGTCAATTGATCAGCAACTCACCACAATCCACCTGCTGAAAAAATTCAGCACCTCCGCACCTAGCACGTACTGCAAACGCACTGCCCAGAGAGAGAGAAAGCAACAGACGGGGCTAGCAAAACCAAGGCAAAATTTTGGCAAAGGTAATCAAAAATCAGCCGCCCCAATTGGTTAATAAAATTCGCTTATGAGAGAGAAAATTTTCTCTCTCAAGAATTTTATCTCTCTAGATTCTTGAATAATGAATCTATTGAATTGTTATGTCTTGAATGGCTAATCTCTTGTCTATTTATAGAGTTATAAGAGAGACTCCAAGTTGGTTTAGGATTGTTCTTCCTAATGGGTTTAGGTAATGAATTAGTTTCCAAATCCAAGTAGGCAACCAATCTGATAGGATAAACCAAATCCTACTAGATACCTAATCTCTAGGATTTCCTAATTCCAATTGAAACTTAAGACTTAATTAATTAATTAATTAATTCCACTTTGTTAATTACTTAATTAACCCTTAGGAATAATTAACCAATTAATTAATTAATTAAATCTATCTATGCAATTAACCCATTACAAAATTAATCGTACCACTAAAGGATTAATTTTGGCACTACCATCCTACACCAAAATTGCTTCCGGAACAACTTAATTAAATTATATTCATTAATCTCCCCACATTAAAGATATAGTGCTCGTTAATTAAAATTAATTTACTGATAAATTAATTAATTAACTTCTTTAATTCCGAGATTAGTACCACTCGACCTTTTTACTATACCAGACATAAGTCCACCGGCTGGGTTTAGTATAATAAACATTTCGAGCTCATCTCGGGAGCACCATCACCCCGGACGCACCGGTACATGGTTTCCTTTCGACAAGCAGCAGCACACTAAGTAACTAAACACGCGCACCCAACCCACCAAGACTATTGGCCATAATTGACCTCACCCATTGGCAGATCAAAATACACTATGTCTAATCCTCATGCCCGCTCGAGTCTAGGGATTAAGAGATAGAATACAAGGATCGATTTGTTTATTAAATCAGTACAAGACAAATCATTCCTAAAAGTCAAGTTCAATATGTCCCGGGCATATCTATATGATTCAATTAGTTTAGACAAACCAATTATCCGAATTACATAATAACCTAAATTGACAGTTTGTCCAAAGCTGTCTCGGTTACGAACCTCATTTATATATTATGTCTTTAAATTAATGATGAGATCTACTGTGTCGCACCAGACACCTCATCATCTACTCACATAATATAAATGGACGATTAATGCACAACAAGATATGACTGAAACACAAATCGATATATTAAAATGGGAAAATATACAACACAAGCATAGCTTATGTATTCTACTCCAACACAAAGAACTTGTGTGGCTATGATCTTGGCATGCAGATCCAGTCGCTTCTCAAGGTACTCCTGGAATAACTCCAGGTGCTGCTGTGTAGTCTGCAGAGCGATAATGTTGAGTTGGATCTGCAAGCTCTGGTTCTTCAGCTGCTGGCATATGGCATCACTCCCTTTCCCAGGGCTCAAATCTTTTCCAAATTGACCCCCTAGTCTCACAATCTCATCAGTTTCGTATGGTTCAAATACAACACTAATAAAAACATTCTTTTAGCACTCTTAAGGACCACAAATCCTATCGTGTAGTGGAGAAGGATATCGAAACCACATGGAACACAGGACGTTTGTGTATCAAACTAGAATAAAAACATGCAAGATGTAGAGATTGAAATGGATTTGGTTTGATTAAACAGAAACAAATAAAATTCATATAATAAATTGATAGGATGTTTGAGCGGTGGTTTAATCGTCTTCATTGTCTTCTAGTACTTATCATACATTGGGTTCACTATCTCTTTTCAGACCTTAGGGTTATGCAGCTGACAAGATCCAATTTTCATATTGCACAAGGAAACCGCCAACAAGATCATAAACTTACTCAAGATTCAATTCCCAAAAGAGGAAACCGCCAACAAGAAAATAAGTTTACTCAAGACTCAATCTCCAACAGTATAATAGCCAAATCGCCAAAAGTCAACCAAGCCCAAATCAACCAAAGAAACCATTACACCAATAAAAAATAAATCAAAGGAATTCAGATACATTACACAATAGGAGCATAAACAACACAAGATTCAGCCGGCTCACCCGTGCTAACAACGGTCTGTCACCCCGAAGTAGCAGAAGTGCCTCACCAAGCTGAAGAAAAGGAACTACAGAACAGCTCCAACAAGTGCAAATGCATTGATTCCACCTAGGATAGCTAGATCCGGGATTAAACCGCTATGAACTGCTTAGAACCACATGATTCTAAGCTGAATCGCCATATTCAAATGAAACCCTAGCTACCCGAAGAACAAACAGAGTAGTCGGATCCAAAATAGAATAAACAAAGCAAAAGTTACCAACAGGATTTGTCTTCACCATTTATAATAATATAGCATTCTAGAGTTACAAATAACTTGAAACAACAGGGGTACAACAGTCCTTTCAGCACACTTGCCCATCTGAAATGACTTGTTTAGTCCAGCAATGACCAACTTGCCCACTTTCATCAATTCAACACTTTATAACCACATTTTGAGTGGAAAAGCGATGAAACTAGTCTTGAGCCTGCATTTCCAACAAAGCACATAATAAGCTTGAAAAGTACTAAAGAGTGATTAAAACTCTATCTAAATATAATGAACTTCTGTGAAAATGCTATGAAAATTGATGTAAGTTAGGGTTACATCACGGATAATGGGTCAAAATTGACAGCCCTAGACTCTAATCAAATGTTTGTGGGTATATCTATACGTGTGCACTTAAAGCCTCATTTTAAGAGCTGAACTATTATTTCCCGCCTCTTTTTACTAGTTACGTCCTCTTTTAAATGATTTTTTCTTTCTTTTAATCAAAATATTTTCCCTCTCTCTTTATTTTCAATCACATTTAGTTTGATTTTAGGCATTTTGGTTGGAATAGAATGTATAATTAACCTCAAGAAAAAAAGCAAAAGAGCCAAAAAAAATGAAAGTACAAGTTTATTTGCTTGAAAACATGAAATTTTTAGAGGAAAAATTATTTCCCTTGATAGAATGTGTTGGGCGCATGTAATGCGGGAACAAGAAGTCCATCCTACCCCATGGCAAGTCAGCTAGATCGACCACCCACAACTCTAGTGGTTGTCGATCTTGGATGATTCAGGGTCGAAAAAAACGGTTGTTCGATTTTTTTCAACTCGTTTGATCGTCGGTCGTTCGAGAAATAAGTTTAACCGACAGGTGGGACTTCAGGATTTTTAGTCCCACTATATATTGAAACCAAAAATTCGAATAACTATCCAAAGTGTGGGTTATCCCCGTTAAGAAAAAACAAGGCAAGTAAAAAAGGATGTTATAGTAATTCTTTGTAGGCTAAATTTTGTAATTGTAAAGAAAAATTAAAGGTATTTCTCTAATTGTAATGGTCTTTCCTTTAATTTTAGTAATAGCTTATAGCTCAATACTTGTCTCAAAAGGTAGAGGCGGAAATGTACAAAACAGAGTAAAATGGAATTGCTGCCGTCATATAATTGGCGAACTTTTATGGTACGGTATGGTATTGTTGGTTAGTGCTCAAATATGTGACATGTCATTTGAAGTAGGAACTTTCCCTTTCAAGCATTGCCATTGTTGTCCGGTCACTGGGTTCCATAGTTCCACCATAGACGTGCTTTTTACTTATTTGGAATCCTACAAGGTTTCCACTTGTCAGGTATGATATCATTGACTAGTTATACGAGACAATGCATGTGAAATTGATATAGGCAATTTCCTACGCTTAGTTGAGTGACTTCTTTGTGTGTTTCATCAATCCCTAGTACTATAGTATTTTTTGACCAAAAAAATTCTAAAATTGAAATTGTAGACTAAAAATATATAATTTGGAGGGGTGAACTAAAATAGGTCAATTGGATTTTAAAAATTCGAAAGTAAGAAGATCTGAATTTTATAAATTCGAATCTTTCTCAAACCCGTTTAAATTACAAACTAATTACGTTTTAATTAACTTAATGAAATTCAGATTTTTGACTAATTACGTTTTAATTAAGTTAATGAAATTCGGATTTTTGAAATCTGAATGTTAAGAAAAAAATTAAAGACAATTAAAAATAAATTTTTTTAAATTAAATATTATTAAAAAATAGATTCAGATTAATCCGAATCTTTGGTCATTTTGACTAAGATTCGCATTTTGTAAATCTGAATGTATTTGAAATTAAAAACAAAAAAATTAATATATTAAAAAAATAGTTGATTGGATCTATTAGCAACAATGAAATCACAAATTCTAATCTTCAAAAATTAAATGTAAATAAATCACTACGAAAGAACATATTGAACCATAATATTAAAAAAACATTGAAATATTAAAATATGATAAATATCATAAATTTCAAATATCAATCCAAAAAACTTTCAAAGGAAAAACTAAAAATCTATCATATCCAAATCGGCGAGGTCGAGTCGCCTGTCTTTGACCCACTCTCTTAGCAATAGGGCCTGTACTCGAACCTGCACCCGATGGACCTCAACGCAGTGAACCTCCACCTTGTGGCGGCGGCGAACTTCCATCATCCGCCAATAATTTCCACATTCAAACGCTGTGGTCCTTCGGGTGCCCTCATTTTTTCTACCTCCTCCCCTCGGAGGAACGTTCCTTATTCGACGAACCGGCGTGGGGCCTGAGAGAATGGAGGTGAACATCGGGGAGTATTTGGCTACCTTCGAATGCCGCAAAATGTTCGCGACTAAGTGTGAGGACATTGTGAAAGAGTTGGTCATCTCTTCGACGTACTGCTGGACTATGGGGTCGCCACCAATGTAATTACCCTGGAATTTCATGCTCCTATTCTATGTGTCACTCACTGTCTCCGCCTATAAAAAATTAAAAAATTCAATAGTTAAAAAAAACAATTGAAAGAATATTGCCACATAGGATTTGGGTTTGCACTTACTCGATTTACCACACAACAAAAATTTCTAATTAAAGCGGAACCTTAGAAAGTTACCTTTGAAGCGTGCACCTAGTGATTCTCTTGTATGCCTCAAAGACTATGACCTCTTGTTGTGTGGGCAACAATCTAGAAGTCAATTGATCAGCAACTCACCACAATCCACCTGCTGAAAAAATTCAGCACCTTCGCACCTAGCGCGTACTGCAAATGCACTGCCCGGAGAGAGAGAAAACAATTTTCGCAGCCAGCAAAATCTAGCCAAAATTCGGCCAAATAAACAAGAAGGGCCAGCCGCAAATTGTCCTTAAAATTCGTTCTTGAGAGCTAGAGAATTTTCTCTCTAGAATTTTATCTCTCTAGATTCTTGAATAATGAATCTATTGAATTGTGTTGTCTTGAATGGCTAATACCTTGTCTATTTATAGAGTTACAAGAGAGACTCCAAGTTGGATCTATTAGGTAATGAATTAGTTTCCAAATCCAATTAGACAACCAATCTGATAGGATAAACCAAATCCTACTAGATTCATAATCTCTAGAATTTCCTAATTCCAATTGAAACTTAAGACTTAATTAATTAATTAAATAATTTTACTTTGTTAATTACTTAATTAACCCTTATGAATTAATTAAATAATTCCACTTTGTTAATTACTGAATTAACCCTTAGGAATAATTAACCAATTAATTAATTAAATCTACCTATTTAATTAACCCATTACAAAATTAATCGTACCACTAACGGATTAATTTTGGCACTATCATCCTATACTAGAATTGCTTCCGGAACAACTTAATTAAGTTATATTCATTAATCTCCCCACATCAAAGATATAATGCTCGTTAATTAAAATTAATTTACTGATAAATTAATTAATTAACTTCTTTAATTCCGAGACTAGTACCATTCGACCTTTTTACTATACCGGACATAAGTCCACCGGCCGAGTTTAGTATAATAAACATTTCAAGCTCATCTCGGGAGCACCATCACCCCGGACGCAACGGTACATGGTTTTCTTTCGACAAGCAGCAGCACACCAAGTAACTAAACACGCGCACCCAACCCACCGAGACTATTGGCCACATTTGACCTCACCCATTGGCAGATCAAAGTACACTATGTCTAATCCTCATGCCCACTCGAGTCTAGGGATTTAGAGATAGAATACAATGATCGATTTGTCTATTAAATCAGTACAAGACAAATCATTCCTAAAAGTCAAGTTCAATATGTCCCGGGCATATCTATATGATTCAATTAGTTTAGACAAACCAATTATCCGAATCACATAATAACCTAAACCGACAGTTTGTCCAAAGCTGTCTCGGTTACGAACCTCATTTATATATTAAGTCTTTCAACCAATGATGAGATCTACTGTGTCACACCAGACACCTCATCATCTACTTACATAATATAAATGGACGATTAATGCACAACAAGATATGACTGAAACACAAATCGATATATTAAACTGGGAAACTGTACAATACAAGCATAGCTTATGTATTCTACTCCAACAATCTCCCACTAATACTTAAGCTGTGCTTTAAGTATACAACCACATACAATCCCTATACAATCTGCTGCTATCTATCTAGGAAAACTGTCAAGGCTCTCTTAAGCATCTGATCTCCATGCCCTTCACGTGAGCCTTAAAGACTTTAGAAGTCAATGTTTTCGTCTGATGCTATCTTAGCCATGACCACGCATACCCTCTTTACTCGCCTTGTGGGCTCGTGGTTCCTTCGAGTTTGCTACTGCACCGTTGTTATCACAATAAACCGTGATAGACTTCTGCAAACCAGGAATTACATCTAAGTCCACTAGGAAGTTCTTGAGCCATACTGCTTCTTTCGCTGCCTCTGATGCGACAACGTACTCAGCTTCCATGGTAGAGTCCGCCACGCATTTATGCTTGACATTCTGCCAAACTATGGCTCCACCTCCTAGAGTAAACACATACCGTGAGGTAGACTTGCTCTTGTCCCTGTTGCCTTGGAAATCTAAATCTGTGTAACCTCGGGGTACCAGTCAGACGCCTGATAGACCAGAACTTGGTCCCTCGTTCTGCGCAAATACTTAAGAATGCATTTTACTGCCTCCCAATGAGCTTTCCCAGGGTTACTCTGATATCTGCTCACCATGCCAACGACATAACAGATATCAGGCCTTGTACACAACAGAGCATACATGAGACTTCCTACTGCCGAAGCATACAGAACAGTCTTCATGGCCTCTATCTCCTCAACAGTCTTAGGAGACTGTTCCTTAGATAGAAACACTCCATGCCTGAAAGGTAGAAAACCTTTCTTGGAGTTCTGCATGTTAAAACGGGGCCAGAATCGTGTCTATGTACGAAGCTTGGGAGAGCGTTAACGAATGTTTCCTACGATCTCGAATAATCTTGATCCCAAGGATATGTCCCGCTTTCCCTAAGTCCTTCATATCAAATTGCTTGGACAGTCATGCCTTTACGTCTGATAACATTTTCTTGTCGTTGCCAATCAATAGAATGTCATCTACGTAAAGCACAAGAAACACCACTGAGTTTCCATCACGTCTGCGATATACACAATGCTCATCCGGACACTGAGTAAATCCAAAGGACTGGATTACCTCATCAAACCGGATGTTCCAAGATCTGGATGCCTGCTTAAGTCCATAAATAGACCTCTTAAGCCTGCAAACCTTATGCTCTTGGTCTTTTTTAATGAATCCTCTGGTTGCTGCATAAAAATGGTTTCCTGAAGACTTCCGTTTAGGAAAGCTGTCTGGACATCCATCTGCCAAATCTCATAATCCATATGAGCAGCTATGGCCAAGAGAATCCGGATCCACTTAAGCATGGCTACCGGGGAGAAGGTTTCCTCATAATCAATTCCCTCTTTCTGAGTATAACCCTTTGCCACCAGCCTAGCTTTAAAGGTTTCCACCTTCCCGTCAGGTCCTCTCTTATGTTTGTAGACCCACTTGCATCCAATGGGCTTAAACCCATCAGGCAGGTCCACAAGCTCCCAGACTTGATTGTTGTCCATTGACCCCATCTCGGATATCATTGCCTTATGCCAAGATTCTGCATTTTTATCTCGAAGCGCCTCATTGTAGTTAACTAGGTCAGGTTCAGGCGCACCTGGGACTAGGTTTGAGGCCTTTCCCACTCCAATGAACCTGTCGGACTGTCTCACAACCCTTCCACTACGGCACGACACCACTTGTGTAGGCACATCATCTATGATCTCATGTGCAGTGTGTGGTGTATCTACTTGTACAGTTGCATCAGGATTAGATTGTCATCTAAGCTCTTCTAGTACTATCTTACTCTTGGGCTTGTGGTCTAAGACAGAGTCCTTTTCTAAAAATCTAGCGTTGGTACTTACCACAACCTTCTGATCTTTAGGACTATAGAATAGACAACCTTTCGTTCTCCTAGGATATCCTACAAACAGTATTAATTCTGTTCTCGCATCTAACTTAGCCGTATCTACCTTAAGCACATGTGCTGGGCAGCCCTAAATTCTGAGATGTCTTAGAATGGGCTTCCGCCCGTTCCACAGCTCTACTGGGGTTGAAGGCACGGTTTTAGATGGTACAAGATTAAGAATATACATTGCCATTTCTAAGGCACATCCCCAGAACGAACTTGGCAAATTACTATAGCTCATCATGGACCTAACCATTTCCATAAGAGTTTGATTCCTCCTTTCTGCTACACCATTCTGATGTGGCATGCCAGGTGCAGACAACTGAGACTGAATTCCTACCTTAGTGAGGTAATCTCGAAATTCATGGGACAGGTACTCCCCACCATGATCTGAACGCAGTGTCTTGATACTCTTACCATGATGCTTCTCCACATCTACCTGAAACTCTTTGAACTTGCCAAAACATTCGGACTTGTGGCGCATTAGGTAAATATATTCGTACCTAGAGTAGTCATCCGTGAACGTCACGAAGTACTCATATCCCCCTCCTGCCTGGACCGTCATAGGTCCACACAAGTCAGAATGAATCAACTCTAATACTTCTTTAGCTCTATAACCTTTTGCCTTAAAAGGTCTCTTGGTCATCTTACCTTCCAAGCAAGATTCGCAGGTTGCATAACTGTCAATATCTAATGAACCCAAAGGTCCATCATTAACCAACCTCAGAATCCTACTAAGGTTTATATGACCTAGCCTGAGATGCCAAAGATAGGTTTGATTTATTTCAGAAGGTTTCTACCTCTTATTAATGTTGGATCCTGAGCTATCTATTTCTATGTTTTGCGCAACAGGGGAGTCAGAGTTAACCACAAACAAATTTTCTGCCAATGAACCAGAACAAATAAGTTTTCCATTTCTTCTAATAACAACTCAGTCATCAGAAAAAATAAACATATACCCGTTCTTCAAGAGTTTAGAAACCGAAATCAAATTCTTTCTAAAACTCGGTACATAAAAACAATTAACTAACTCTAAGCTAGAATTTTGGAAATTCAACTTAACTATTCCCACTGCTTCTACTGACACTCTTGTAGTGTCGCCCAAGTAGATATCCAATTCGCCTTCTCTAAGCTTCTGGGTTACTTGGAACCCTTGCAAAGAATTACAAACATGGTCAGTGGCACCTGAATCCACACACCAAGTATCTGTGGGAATCGCCGCTAAACATGTCTTTGTAATTAAGGCAGAATTTATCGTACTTATAAGCTTTGGACAATCTGCTTTCCAATGTCCCGTCTTATTGCACTTGAAGCACTTGTCTTTCGACTTCTTCTTTACAATACATGGCTTAGGCGCAATGTGCGCCACTTGAGCTATTCCCTCGAGCTTCCTCTTCTTCTTTCTAGCCTCAGGCTCAGAAGAAGATTCTGAAGCTTCGACTGCGACTAAAACTCGCTTCTTCTCTTGAAGAAAACTTTTAGCCGCCACCAACTTTGCCAAGAGCTCGGATGAACTCCACAACATCTTACTTACATTGTAGTTCAACCGAATCTGCTCATAGCTTTGAAGTAAACTGTGAAGGACAATATCGTCTTTGGTTTCACCAACGATTTTGCCTCCCACTACCTCAACCTCATTGATGTTACTAATCATGTCAGTGACATGATCTCTCACAGGAGTGCTCTCAGACCTAAGGACAATGTCCAAGTTACGACTTCCATCGACATTATTAGTTCCAGTTAAATTGTTGTTTTTCAAAATAGCAGCTAAGGGATTGAATGCCATATTGATTTAAACTGGAAAATAAACAAACAATGTTTTAGTTATATATGCTAGAATTTCGAAAAATTCTAATTAATTATTGACTTCCCTCAAAACAATAATCTTAATCCACCAACATCTCATCCACCGGGATTCTCACAAGCCACGCAGTGTGGACGTTTACGCTAACCCACATTCGTTTGAGAAGAACCAAGTTCATTAACTACACTATCTGACCAACGATCTTTTGATCAATGTATCTAATAGTCGGTGCTTTTAGCCGTATAAGTAAGCAGTGTAACCTCGCGGGAGGAATACTGCACATCGTACACTAAGTGTGTGCCATTACGTAACTTCTGACTTTGTTACCTCAGGATAGTGCGCCTCAGATGGAGAGGGTGTCACATTTCTCCTAGTTAAACTCGCTCTAGTCATCTTACTGAGAAGCTCAAAGTCTAGCGATCTCGGGGCTGGACTCATCCGAATGGAGGAAGGCCCTAATGGCAACGCGCAAGCCCACCCACATCGCATATGAACCCGTAATGGTGGTCATGGGGATATAAACCAACCCGCTCCCACTTAGATTTCCAAATTGAGGGTTTTTCCGGTTTTAACATGCAATTAACTAACCTAGATTATATGCAACCATAAAACTAGACATGCTTTAATTCATGCATCTAAAATACAGCATAAAAATTAAAACAATAAATACGGAAAATAAATACAAAAAATAAATTTCCCGACTATTATGGTTTTAATTGCTTCCATCATTTGCCTTGATCTCGTGTCCCGTCACGTCACTCGATGGAGAGAGTCTTGAACTTCAAAAAACGAAAACTGGAGAAAAAACGGGCCAAAAACAGCTCGAACGGCCCGAACGGGCCGCCCGTGCTGCAGCACGGCCCGAAGGCCGAACTGCCCCCGCGCACAGTCCGCACAGGCCGTGCGCGCGGCCCTGTGCTAGCAGCGTTGTGCCCGCGCGCCCGCACGGCCCGCACAGCCCGCCTGGGCCGTGCGCGCGGCCCTGAACGCCCAACAGCACCGCAGCAGCTGCTGCTGCTGCTGCTGCCTGCTGCAGCACCGCCTGGCCGGCGCGACTGCTGTCGTCTTCGCCTCCTGCCGCCAATTCCTCCTTCACTTTTTCCTACGCTATTTGGTCTTCTTGTAATTCGTTCTGGGTTTTCCTGGGTTTCTACGAATTAACGATAACCCAAAATCCGCGAATTCAAGTTGCCTACCATAACGCCTTCGATTACAAAAATCAATTTTCCTACTACAAGGCTTTCTAGGAAAATTAAATAATCGAAATTACATAGAAAAAATGTTACTACAGATTTAATCTAATCGTACACGGCTTCCAGCACGTGGTTATACTATTACAAACATTCATAATAAAATTAAATCCGGACATGTCCCGGAGTTTAATTAAAACCCATACAAACGTAACCATAATAGTCGGGATTCTTAACCACCTACAAATAAAACCATGTAATAAATCGAAAAAGTACAAAAACCCCCTAAACCAGGCTTTGATACCAATTGAAAGAATATTGCCACATAGGATTTGGGTTTGCACTTGCTCGATTTACCACGCAACAAAAATTTCTAATTAAAGCGGAACCTTAGAAAGTTAACTTTGAAGCGTGCACCTGGTGATTCTCTTGTATGCCTCAAAGACTATGACCTCTTGTTGTGTGGGCAACAATCTAGAAGTTAATTGATCAGCAACTCACCACAATCCACCTGCTGAAAAAATTCAGCACCTCCGCACCTAGCGCGTACTGCAAACACACTGCCCGGAGAGAGAGAGAAAACAATTTTCGGAGCCAGCAACAATAATCTTGGCGAATATGTACAATAATTTAAGCAATTAAATTAAACACTTACATATACTCTCTCTCGGGCAAAACACCTCGGTATCCCTCGACCAAATCAATGCTTGGATCATTGATTAGTTTGACAGTATAACGGTTATACCACCTTCGATACTCCTCGTTCGATCTTGGTGGGTCATCTTCTTGAACATCAGTTGGCATTAACTCTAGCCTATTCTGCCAATCTGCCTGACATTCCATTGGAATGATTATTTGTATATATGTCTTCCCTCAAAAGAAAATTTTGAGGGTTGCCAGGAACGGACTGATGGCACCCAAATTGGCTAAATACCCTATCAGCCTCATGAGGCTTGTGACAGTCCCAAAAAATGAGCTAAGTGCGGGACATCCAACAAGCTGACCCATCTCGACAGAAATCGAAGAGATACTCATTAAGCAAACCGTCCTTAGCCTAAGACAGCCAGGTGAACTAGAAAAATAATTAGGAAACTTATAAAAATATTGATAATTATAATAATTTTATTAATATATTCACAAAATTTAATAAATATTGAAACTTACGTCAGCATCTCAGAGACTCCATAACTAATATCGGTACGTAGGCAAAACATGAGGATTGACATCTTCATATCTGAATCGGACATCCCACCGTTATACCAACGGGCAACTAACTTTGGGTCTATCACTATTTGCCACTCTAATCGGCCTGACGAGACGAATACACTCCCAAGCCCATAACTGTATAAACAAATCAAATTCGCATTAACAAAAAAAATTAACAATGAAGTGATATAAAGTGAAAACACTAAAATAGTAAAAAATAATAATAAAACATATGTAATTGTCAAAAGAACACCAAATCTTTTTACCTGTAGGAGGAACAAAAACCGGTTATGTACCTGGCGTCGTGCATGCAAGCCTTGCATAGACCTCGGTATAAACCGGTGAGGACCATCAATATAGCGACCCCAAACTGGTCATTCTCACTGAATTAGTACCAAGCATCTGAATACAATATCGCCTGATTAAAGTAAAGGTTTATTCTAAAACCCAATAGTAAGAGGTTTACAAATTTCATAAGGGAGATCATCTTCTCTAATTCATAACACCAAACTCATCACAAAGATGCTGCATCCTCAAATCACATCTCCCATAGAATAGAACGACATAACTAGAGTTCTTCTCTTCCAAGCTTGATCGGCCCTACTCCACCCCAAGGTTTCTCGCCTAGGTTGCTCTCCAATAGGTACCTGGGAAGGACATGAGTATGCTAGGCATACCTAGTGAAGATTTTCCACACAGAACCACACAAGGGAACAATATACAAAGCAACCCACTGTCATATACTGAAAGATTATCTGTCTGGACCCGGTCAAAAATTCACTTTCGTGCTATGCATTCCTGAATCGGAATTCTTGACCAGGCCTAAGCTCTAACACAATCGCTTTTCTAATCCTTGCTTGAAATAACATTGTGCAGGATCTTAGCCTACACTTGTTCAATTTATCACGCAACAAATAATTTCTAATTTAAAGCGGAAGTTTTAAAGTACTTTTTGAAGCGTAAACTCAGGCGATTCCCTTGTATGACTCAAGATTTTGATCGAACGTTGTGTGGGCAACAATCTAAGGAACAATTGATCAGCAAAACACCACAACTCCACTCGCCGAAAAATTCTAGCACCACCATCGCCCGCACGTCATCTTCATGCGCCGTAGCCGTCACCAGATCTCCCACGCACCGCCGGCAAAAAGAAAACAATCACTGGAGCTTCGTCTCGGGAATTTGGCCGACGCACAAAGAAGGAGAAATCTGACTTTGAGAGCTGAATTTTAATTCTCTCTAAGATTTTATCTCTCGTTTTCTTGTCTTGAAAACTTATGAATTGTGTGTATTGAATTGTTAATCTCTTATCAATTTATTTATAGAGTTACAAGAAAGACCCCAAGTTGGTTTATGATTGGTCTTCCTAATGGGTTTAGGTAATTAATTAGTTTTCAAATCTAATAGAATTTCCTAATCCAATTAGATTTCCTAATCTTTAGGATTTCGTAATTCTAATTGAAACTTAAGACTTAATTAATTAATTAAATAATTCCACTTTGTTAATTACTTAATTAACCCTTTGGAATAATTAATTAATTAATTAACTCTACTTAATTAATTAACCCACTACATAATTAATCGTACCACTAACGGATTAATTAAGACACTACCATCCTACACCAGAATTACTTTCAGAACAACTAAATTAATTATTCTTTAATCTCTCCACATCAAATATATAGTACTCATTAATTTATTAATTTACTGATAAATTAATTAATTAACTTCTTATAATCCGAGATTAGTACCACTCTACATTTTTACTATACCGGACATAAGTCTATCAGCCGAGTCTAGTATTATAAACATAACGAGCTCATCTCGGGAGCATCATCACCCCGGACGCACCGTCACATGGTTTTCTTTCGACAAAAAATAACACACCAAGCAACTAAACACGCACACCCAACCTACCGAGACTATTGACTACAAATGACCTCACTTTTTGGTATATCAAAGTACACTATGTCTAATCCTTATGCCTGCTCAAGTCTAGTGATTAAGAGATAGAATACTATTAACGAATAATCTATTAAATCAGTATAAGACAATTCATCCTAAATTGTCAAGTTCAATATACCCCAGGCATATCTTTATGATTCAATTAGTTTAGACAAACCAATTTTCCGAATCACATAAAAACCTAAACCGACAGTATGTCCAAAAATGTCTCGGTTACGAAAATCATTTATATATTATGTCTTTTAACAAGTAATGAGACCTACTATGTCACACCAGACACCTCATCATCTAATTACATAATATAAATAGACGACATAATCACAAGATATAAACTAAAACATTTAATTGATATATTAATTGGGAAAATGTATAATACAAGTATAGCTTTAGTATTCAATCTAACATATACAGGCTCAAGAACACACATGGCAAGGCATGACACACGCTACAATAACCCATAACCACGGAATGCAAACAAAGTCAGCCTGATGACCAGGTGATCAGTGTTGTAGTAGGTAGAGCCAGAAATCTCACCTTAGCCAATTCTGAATCCACCCTATGTCCACCAGACATCCCGGGACTATCTATATATAACATGTGCAAAATCACTGAACAGCCTTAGCCTCAGTCACAGTCCTGCCCACTGGCGATAGGGAGGCTCGAACAGGAGAGGATCCTCAAAAGCTTCAAGCACAAACAAAGTACATAAAATACCAAACATCACGCACCGTGCCAAACTCACAAAGTTACACATATCAACCATAATCCATTCAAGCAGCAGTCATATCATGTCACCAATCCACCAACAGTTCATGTATCACGAGATAACACAACAAATATACTTAGTTCCACATAAACCAACCTAAGGTGCCGGCAAGGCCATAATCATCTAAGCATAAACATAAGATTAAAGGCAACGAATACAAACCGTTTCCCAAGTTCAACCCAAGTTACATGTAACAGCCTTTTGATCCACTACTAGTAATCCGGGGTTGAACATCACATAGACAAGTGAGAGTTACTCACCTTGTGAACCAGATGCCCACAACAACCTAAAACCAGTAACCAACCCTATCAGTCGGTCCCAAAGCCTCAAGGTCAGCTACGCAATATCAGCCAAACATAACCCAAGTCAACGTACCAACACCAACCAACCTGGCCAAACATACACCAATATAAGCTAATACCCTATTGACAATCAATCCATAGTCCTAGGTCATAAACCAACCGAGACAAGGCTTTAGGGTTTACCAAGGTGGCCGTCAGTGCTGGAATAGAGAAGCAAGAGCAGCAACTGGAAACCGGAGAGGGAAATCGGTGACACAAGTGGTAGGTCGGCGGCGGCCGGCCAACTAAGGTTCCAACGATACCCCAGAACATCACTTAAATGCAGACCCGGTCGAGGGGTTTTGCACCGGAGAGATCAGAGAGTTCTTTGGTGGTAGTTGCAGCTCTAAACGATGCCGGACATCTGTAGTTCATGCCGGCCAATGGTGGTAGCAATGGTTTTTCACCCCTTCCCGATACACCCAACAAACCCAGGAACTAATTGGTGGATTTTAATCACGAGGACATGAGGAACACGATGGTGGTGAGGGCCGGCCCATAACTTGTCCAGAAAGGGGAAATCGCTGGTGAGAGAGGTGGTGGGAAGGCGCGACCCGCGCAACAGAAAATAGGCCAAGAGAAGGGCCAACGAGGGTTGGGTTTTACTCACAGAGCGAGGCTGTGAATGGCGGTAACAGGCTGCGGCTAATAGAAGCCGACAAGGAGAAGGGTTTGGGATCTTACGGGGAGACAGAAAAGAGAGGGAAAGAAATTGATTAAGGTTTTGGTTAAAGAAGTATTTATATGGTGCGTATTTGCACCTTAGGCCCCTCTAGTTTAATCTCTCCACACTTCTCACCTTCCTATTGTCTATATTATTCACCTATGCCCCAAAATTGTGTTCTATCAGTTAATCACCTCCTTAGATATGTTTAGAACTTAATTTATTTTACCAATTCCGTATTAAAACCCGTAAAAGTAGGTGAGGATTGTCACTTGCTTGTCCGGGATGTTACAATCACCCTCCCTTAGGACATTTTGTCCTCGAAATTATTGTGGGTAGATTCTAAGGGAGACGAGTCATTTTCCTAAATCAGAATATCCTCGATGATTAGTTCCTTAGGGTGCGCCTGCTGGAGCCAAGCTTGGATTTATCGGTGCATTTAAAGATTTTGTTATTATTATGATCTTTCCCTAATTCACGCAATTCTTAGCCTTGCGTCCCCAAATACTTAAAATAAAGATTCGATGGGATTTAATAGTTTAGAAGGTGAAGAAGATTCTGCCCCCAGAAGATAGAGGACAGGGTATCAATTATCAATGTTATTAATATGGGTAAATCTTGTGTTGAAAGAATTCTCATAGAAGGAATCTTGATTGGTTTGAAGAGGTTTCGCCTTTCTTTCCTCCTTTTCCCATAAATTGATAGATGATTTACATATTTTTGACGGTGTTGCTAAACTGAGGGTTATTCCAACAATCTCCCCAGCCCATGCAACGGGAAGAAGCTAGCACTCTGGAAACTAAGACCCTGGAGATGCACAAGTAAGGTTTAGAATCCTTTACCTGTTGTACCGCATGACACAATACCCAAATAGAAAAGAAAAAACAAAGCAAAGAGTAAATCTCATGGAGAAAGATACAATATATAAAGTGGAACTGTCTCCTAATGACCTTAATAGGATGAAGTCTCGTATTAAAATGTTGGAAAGGCAGGCAGAGATTGAAGAATTGGAATTACAGTTCCTCAGGATGCCAGTTGCCCAAGACAGCAAAAAGGTACAAGAAGTAACAGAACACACTTAAAATGGAGTGTGAACAGCCGAAGGTCTCATTAAAATAAAATGTTCAGGAGCCAGAAGGTTAGAACAATCCATGGGCGACATCTGAAAACTTGGGCAATATCAGAAGGAACCAGTCAAGAACTTTGCAACCACAAGCAATTGAACAGATAGTTGAAACTTCAGCCGTTCAGAGCATATCAATGAAGGAAAACAAAAGAACTTGGCGGGACAGTTGGAAAGCAGAATAATTCAGATAAATCAAGAGTTTGAAGAGTGAAGTGGCAACTCTATCTGATGAGCTAGAGCGCTCCAGGCAGGAGAAGGAAGAGGTAAGACTTCACTATCCGCAGCTTACTTGGAATTATAAAATAGTACAGAAATAGAAAGATGAAATCTACCATGATTTCTAGCAATAATGTATAACATTTATGAAAATGAAAAAAGAGAACTAAGATTCCCAAATCATCATAAAGCAACTTAAACCTCGGGAAGAGAATTTTAAGAAGGAGCCTGTCAATGGGTAAATTTTGAGTTAACCTCATCCTTCAAGAGTAATTCAGTTCTTCTCTCATTCTCCCCTGCAATCGAAAGTCCCTACTCCGTCAAATAGAGTCTTTGAGCTTGATTTATTCACTAACCAAAAGTAGAATTTGAAACTAATCAAAACTACTTATTTAAGCTTGGAGGAGAAAGCCGGTTGCTTCAACCAAAGTTTCCAAACCCATTTTGAACAAGCTAGAGTAAAATTCAAAATCCAAGGTTGGAATTATGAATTAAGACTTGTGAAATCCTAAATCACTTAGAGATGGTAGAACTGACTAACCAAGGAGCTTGGGAACTAAATTGACAGCTTCGTGAAACTTCCCCATTTCTTTCGGTTGAGAGAGTGTGCAGCCCGATTGAGTGAGAACTGTCAGCTGTAGGTTTAATCAGAAATCGTTAATCTCTGATCCGAGGAAGAGAAATCAAAAGAAATTAACTACAAGGAATTTTTGGAGCTTATCGAGAGGAACTAAGGCTGGCGGGTGTTTCGTACCAATACACTTTTCACAAAATCCGAGAGGCCAAAATGAAATCCAAATATTCGTGAGCCAACCTTGAAAGAAGAGGTTTAAACTAAGTATAAGTTTGGTTATAACAGAAAAGGAACGAAGCAGATATGAAACTTAAAAGTTGCTTGACTAGTTCAGGATTTTTCAGAAAGTCTGTGATACCATCCCTGTTTCAGCAGGAGCTTGGGTCGATCTCTGAGGATAAGAACCCATAACAGGTTAACCGTCTGCCCGGAGATCGAATAAGACTTGCACATCTTGCAATGTCACCGTTATTTCGCCGAATTGGAAATCAAAAGTGTGTATTTCCGGGCGTCATCTCTCGACCAATGCCGTTATTAGGCCCCAGTCGAGTTCAATCGACCCCACACGAGTAGCCCTCCCAAATCCAAAGCTGTCAATTTCATCATGCACTTAGACTGGTTCCGTTGAAGAAAGCATATCTGGTCTGGGCTAAACCGAAAATCTCACTTTCGTGCTATACATTCCAGAATCAGAGACTTTCGATTTGGCCTAGATTCTAAATCATTTCCCCTAAACGGATTTAGGCTTATACGAATTTGATTAATTGAAACGACACACTAAAAATTAAATCTTTATTTTAAAGCGGAAGACTTAAATATTATACCTTTGAAGCGTGTCCGCAAAGCAATAAAAAAACCAAACCCTTGAAAATCCTGATATTTACCATCCGGGACCAATCACTAGAGAATCCCGAGAATGACTTCGTCTCTACCTCAAAATTGTATGGGCGACTATCCATAAGGTAGCTAAGACACTAAGGAAGAAATCTATAAGAAATCCACTTTGAAAAACTCGTCAGATCCTCAGCAGATCGTTGCCCGAAGATCAGCCGCCTGTTTACCGCTTGCTTGCACACCACCACTATAACCCACCAAAAGAATTCTCCAACCACGATCTAGTGCCATGGATCACCGATCAAGACCGAGATCAACACAACGTAGGTATAATCAAGTGACTCGGATAATCAATCAGAGAGGTGGTGCATGAATCAAGAAACCCGCCGGCGGCGAGCGAAAACCAAGGCAGCGGTGCGAACTTCAAGAAGAGGCAGCGGCGATTCTCGATGGAGATCCGGTGGAAAACGAAGTCTGGCAAACTACTCTAAGTCAAAGGGTTGAGCTTTTCGAAGATTGAAGGACCCTAAGCCGACTTCAAGAACGAACTCGACGCAGAAGTTAAAGTTCTCTCTCTGGGTTACTCCTTCTCTCTCTAGGCAACTTAGCCTCCAAGGTTTATTAATGTCTTCCAAATGCCTAACATGGACTATTTATAAGAGTTTCAAGGGAGACTTAGTGGGATTTTGAATTGGGACTTAGTGTTGGACTTTCTTAGTCTTCCCTAGACTAATCAACTTCAATCGAACCTTTAGAATTAATTTCTTAACCCACTTAGTTAATTACATATTAATCGAGCCCCTAGGATTATTTCGTATAACCCACTTCGTCAATTAAATATTAATTAAACATTTTGTATTATTTAATTCGTTTGTCAATTAGTCCAACGTATAATTAGTCGTACCACTAACGAACCAATTATGAAACTACCGGTCAAAAATGAATTACTTCGCGCCCACTTTATTATTCTTTCATCTCCCCACATCAATGATATAGTGCTCGTCGATTCATAAATTTACTGAAAAATTAATTCATCAACTTCTTGGTATCCGAGATTAGTGCACTGGTCGGGTTTTGTATAATAAATCTTATGAGCTCATTTTGGGAGCACCATCAACCAGGCGAACCGTACATGGATTCCTTTGACAAGCAACGACACACAAAGAAGTCAAACACCACATACCCAACTTATAGAGATCTAGGCCTCAATGGACCGCACCTATGGTAAATCAAAGCATACGATATCTAACTCTCGTGCTCGCAGTCTAGGGATTAAGATATCAGAATATTAGGTTCGAATTAACTATGACGATCAGTAAAAGTTAATTCAATCCTGAAAAGGTCATGCTCAATATGCCCCGGGAACATCCGTATGATTTAATTAGTCTAGACAAACTAATTATCCAAATCACACGATAACCTAAACTGATAGTATGTTCAAACTATCTCAGTTACGACCATCTGTTTATATATCATTACTTTAACCAATAACGAAATTTACTGTGCCTTTCTACACCTCGTTATCTAGATATATGATACAAAGGAAAAATTTAATACTAAAACATAAACGATATGTCAACTGGGTATTAGTTTTTGATACAAGCAATAGTTTTTAAGTATTCAAAACAAACAATCTCCCGCTAATACTCAAAGCTATGATCTGAAGTATACAAACTGGTTTAATACACTTATTCTAATGTCACACCAAAATCTAGAGAACTATCACGGTTCAGCCAAGTATCTAACTTTCATGCCCTCTAATTGGTTATCAAAGACTTTTTCAGTCAATGCTTTCGTGAATGGATCTGCAAGGTTGTCTACTCATACTATCTTCACCTACGTGTCTCCTCTTTACGATTTCTCGTATTGGGTGGTACTCGCGCTCTATGTATTTACTCACCTTGTGGATTTGTGGTTCCTTCGAGTTTCCCGCTGCACTATTGTTATCGCATTAAACTACGATAAACCTAGGCAACTCAGGAATCACATCTAAATCCACTATGAAGTTCCTGAACCACACTACTTCCTTCGCTGCCTCTGACGTGACAACGTATTCAGCCTCAATGGTGGAGTCTGTCATGCATTTCTGCTTGACACTCTGTCATACTATGGCTTTACTTCCCAGAGTAAACACAAACCCAGAGGTAGACATTCTTTTGTCCATATCACTTTGGAAATCCTAATCTGTGTAACCTCTTGAAATTAGCTCTTGGGCCTGATAAACCAAAACTTGGTCCTTCATTCTGCGCAATTACTTGAGCTTTTCCTGGGTTACTCGGATATATGATAACTATGTTGGTGTATGTGCCCTTTCGAGGGCTATTTATGTAAATAAACTTTGAGGGTTATTTATGTAAATAAGACATTTGTCGTTTGATTGATTATTTATCTGATGAGTTAATTTCATGAAATTATATTCTTGTGCATATTGAATTTCATGAAATCGATCCGCCAAAAAGAAACACTCCATGGATTTTTAGATCATGAGTGATTCTTTTGAGTAGTACTCGTACGAGGATCCTTAGACCAAAAATCACTGCATAGTCTTAGGTGAATTAGAGTGTGCTTTGACATATGCCTAACGGGACCGTAACATGTTGCCAAGTACGGGTATGATTGGGTACACTATGAGTCACGCTAAGGTATGTAGGTGAAGTGATGGGACTACAAGTCTCTCTTAAATGAGAGATGATATCTTGGCCGCTTGATAGTGAACTGAGAGGTGCATGACCGTGCCCAAGAAATGATAAGGGTTATCATTTGCTTGATTAAGTTCAGTATCACTAAGAGTCAAGTAAAACGTTTAGCTATATAAGGATGATTGGTTCCATGCCTTATGCTAAACTGGATACAAGTGTAGAGGACATTACGTAGTATACTCGGAAGGTTGTGTTGAATCACCTTTCGACCCTCCGTTCTGAATTGTGTAGTCATTATGTCTTGCTAGATACCACTAATGATTTATGGATTAATTAATGAGATTAATTTATTCATTGTCAATTTGGAATGGGTCTACAGGATCGCACATAAGTGAGTTCGATGATTCAGAATTAATTAAATTGCCTGTATTAAGTATAAGAGTTATACTGAAATTGATAATATTTAATTAAATAGTTTAATTAAATATTATTGAAGAGTATTATGGTATTAATTAAGAGTTAATTAATTACCTAGGAAGAATTGAGTTGGGCTGACAAATCAAGGGACCTAATTGTGAATTGAGGTTCTTGACCCATCAGCCTGATCCATGGATCAATGGGTTGATCCATGGTGTTGGTTAAACCCAACTCAGTAAATAATTAATTATTATTAATTTAATTATTATTAACAGACAAGTCTCAACTCTTTTAAAAAAAGAGCAGAGAAGTATCTGTGAGAAGAGAGATATTTAAAACTAATTCTGTGTTGAAACACGTGAAAAAGAAATTTGAGAAAACTCTCTCTCTGACTCTTCCAAAATATTCTTCCAGAGAAAAATCATTTTTTTTTCTCTTTTGCAGGCAAGTTTTTGGCTAGCACCAATTCTGATAGGCTCCAGTGCAAGATCGTAGAGACAATTCGCGTGAATTGTTCGTGAACGCAATCTTCTCAAGGGAGCCAGGTGGCGAGCGTAACCGATTACGCTTCAAGGGTAAGACCCGGTTTCACATGCATTTAGGCTATTCCATAGCATAGTTTGGAAATTATGCATGCCTAGATCCTAACAGTGGTATCAGAGCCAGGTTAATCTTGTTTTAATTAAAATTGTTTTAATTGAAACAAAAGGGTTGAAAAATCGGGTATAAGCATTTTTCTTTGAAAAACATTTTGGAGAAAAAAAATAAAAAAAAATTATACTGCTTGAAGTAGCCGGGTTCTGGGAATTTTTGCCGAAAAGTTGTTCCGGCCGGCCGGAAATTCGCTGGAAAATCGCAAATTGCTCAAAATTGGGTTTTTTTGGCCTGAATTTTTTTGTGCGTTTTGTTCTTTTCCTCATGGGAAACTATTTTGGGCTTGTTTCGTTTCAAAACATTTGTTGCATGGTTGTTTTTGAAAGAAGTTTTTCTGGGTTTGGGAAAAATGTCGCCAAGAAGAAAGAAAATAAATTTTTTCCGATTTGGGTTTTGAGAACCGTTGGAAACTCGCGCCGGTTGTTTCGCTAAGGCCGGGGAAAGGTTCCTCGCGCCATCGGGAAACGAAGTGACGGAGAACTGGCTTCCTCATTTGTTCCGTCGGGAAATCATTTTTGCCGGGGAGTCGCGGGGTCACGGTCTTCGTCACTTCTTGTCGATCGATGAATTGCCGAGGTGGATCGCGATTTGATCGGGGTCGGACTGGGGCAGCGCCAGAAGAGGCGAATCGTTCAGCAGAAAACCGAGATGCGACGCCGGCAGCTAATAGGGGAAGAAGAAAGGAGGTGGTGGGAGGCTGGTGCCCTAATTGGGCTAAAATGACCAGATTGCCCCCGCCGCACTCCAAAATCTCGAAAATGCCATTTTTGAAAATTGTTTTAAAATTTGCAAAACAACCCCAGAAGTTTTAAACCTTAAAACCCTAGCCCGTGAGTTTTTGTTAATTACAGATTTGCCCTAAAATTTTCAGAAAACTTAATTTTTCTGAATTTTAAAATTTGATAAAATTTAATTTATGATTTAGGATAAATTAAAAGATATTATCAGATTTTAATTGATAAGATTTAATTATTAAGATAAAATAAAATCTTATCAAATAGTTAAGATAGGATTAGATTTGAATTTAATTTTTATCCTATAGAATTTTAAAATTTAGAATTTTGAATAATTATCTTAATGAGATTAGGATAATTATAAATATTTAAATTTTAAAATTTGAAAGATTATCTTAATGAAATTAGATAATGAGATGAATAAATAAATAAATAATTAATTAATAAGAATAGTTAATTAATTATTATTATTTGATTTTCCATATAATGTGTTATTTATTTAAAGTGTTTAAATAATTGCATGCATTATTGGTATGTCCATGCATCATTCGATTAAAATGAATGAACATGGGGTTGATTAAAATTGATCATGACACGATCAATTAAAATTGATCATGACACAATCCCTAATTAAATGATTCGGCTTAATAAAATTGGCTTGTATGAAGCATATGCATTTGTGTGTTTTTCTATGCATGAATTGGACTTAAAATTTATTATTTAAATTTTGGGGCCTGCGAGCCATTTTAAATTTGGGTCTGCGTGCCTATTAAATCATTATGTAATAGTTAGGCCCAAAAAGGAGGTTCCAAAGGAGTCCATGGTAGAGCCCAGGAACGGAAACCCAACTATGGAGGCCCAAAAGAAGATGTTTTTCCTATAAAGCCCAGTAATAGATTAGAGCCCAATTCATCGCATTTTCACAATTTTATGTTTTGTGAATGAATGAAAAACGACAATGCATGCTAAGCCGTTAAAAATAAAATCCCCAAATACCTAAGTCTAAATTGCTTCCATACTTGGGGGCTCATCAAATCGTCGAACGTCTGACGGACTTGGAGAGCCCAAGGGCCTCAGATTTTTTCGTGAGGCGAGTTGTCATGTAATAAAAGCCCAACTTTACTCACTACCACTATAGTGTGAAAAACTGCTTGGGCTAGCCCAACTTTACTCACTAACACTATAGTGTGAAAAATTGTTTGGGTCTTTTATTGATATGAGGCTTCAAGGGATGGTTTGACTTAGGAAAATTGGTCCTAGTTGACCCGATAAGTTGACTGGGATTGATTTTGCAATGATAAGATGGTGTCAAACATTTGGAATGTTCATCCTATCACCGAAAAGTTGCATAGTGATGCAATTGGAAATCGTTAAATTACATGAGATGTGATTTGAATGTTGCCTACCAAAAGAGCCTAATCCCTGCGATACTTTCCAAAGCAAGACTGGGGTTGACTCTTTGTGTATTTTCAGCCCACAATCTAGCACCAACACAAAATTGTTTGGGATTTCAATTTTGGCTATTGTGGAAAATATTTTAAAACTCATTCTAATATTTTGCATTTTTCTTTTGTAGAAATGGCATCTACTAGCACTAATACATCTAATCTCACTCTAAGAAGCATTTTGGACACAGAAAAACTTGTTGGTCCAAACTTCTTAGATTGGGAAAGAAACTTGAGAATTGTTCTCAAACAAGAATGGAAGCTAAATATCTTAGACGCCGCTTTACCTGAACCACCTGTAAATGCTACGGCTGCTGTTCAACGAGCATGGGAAAAGCTGAAAAGGGATTCCGATGACGTGACATGCCTGATGCTCGCGACTATGTCAGGCGAGCTTCAGAAGCAATTCATGAATTCAGAAGCGTTCCAAATTTATGTGTCACTAACGGAAATGTTCCGTGAACAAGCCCGTAACGAAAGGTTCGTTACGATAAAAGCATTGATCTCGTGCAAGATGGCAAAGGGTTCATCAGTAAACACGCATTTGATCAAGATGATGGGGTATATTGATACCTTAGAGAGATTAAATGCACCTCTTGCTAGAGAGTTAGCCATTGACATCATCTTGGCTTCACTGCCTGATGATTACAATGACTTTGTGGTGAACTACAACATGCATAACATTGAGAGGACGATTCCTGAGCTCCATGGAATGCTTAAAAATACTGAGCAAACCCTTCGGAAGGCTGTAGAAAAAGGTAAGGGCAACAAGAGAAAGTTTAAAGGCAAGGCAAAAGTTGCTGAAAACAAGAAGCCTCGTAGTAAGACTGCTCCTAAGGCTCAGCCTCAAACTCCTCCTGCTAAGAAAAATGCTTAGAAGGACACTGTATGTTTCCATTGCAATCAAAAGAGGCATTGGAGAAGAAACTGCAAGCTGTTTCTTGAAGAGAATAAACAGAATCCTTCGGCTTCAGGTATCTTTGTTATTGAAATTAATCTTTCTATGTCCACCTCATGGGTATTAGATACCGGATGTGGGGCTCACATTTGTACTAATGTGCAGGGACTGAGAAATAGAAGAATGACAAAGAAAGGCGAAGTAGATCTCCGAGTGGGCAACGGGGCAAGAGTTGCAGTTGTTGAAGTTGGAGATTACACTTTGTCTTTGCCTTCCGGTTTAAACATTGTTTTAGAGAATTGTTATTATGTACCTACTATGAGTAGGAATATTATTTCAATTTCTTGTTTGGATATTAAAGGATTTCGTTTTATTATTGATAATAATTCGTTGTCTTTGTATCAAAAATATGTTATATACGGAGTTGCAAATTTCTGCAATGGCCTATATATCTTGGATTTGACCCAAAAAAAACCGGTTTATAACATTGAAAAGAAAGCCAAATTAATTCAATCTGATTTAAGTCCAACATATCTGTGGCATTGTCATTTAGGCCATGCAAATGAGAAGCGAGTTCAAAGACTTCATAAGGATGGAGTGCTTGGGTCATTTCATTTCGAATCATATGACACATGTGAACCTGTTTGCAAGGCAAAATGACGAAGAGTCCTTTCAGCAAGAAAGGCGAGAGGACTAGTGAGCTATTGGCTCTAATACATACAGATGTATGTGGACCAATGAGCACACAAGCCAGAGGTGGATTTGAATACTTCGTGACTTTTACCGATGACTATAGTAGATATGGTTATGTCTACTTAATGAGGTATAAAAATGAAACTTTTGAAAAGTTCAAAGAGTTTAAAAATGAAGTAGAAAAATAGTTAGATAGAAGGATTAAGGCTATTCGCTCCGATCGGGGAGGTGAATACCTTAGTGATGAGTTCGATGGCTATCTAAAACAGTGTGGAATTGTTTCACAGCTGACTCCACCAGGAACACCTCAATAGAATGGTGTATCCGAGAGGAGGAACCAGACCTTATTAGATATGGTTCGATCTATGATGGGCCAAGCAACTCTCCATATGTTCTTTTGGGGTTATGCCCTCCTTTCAGCAGCCTATTTACTAAATCGTATTCCATCTAAGGCAGTAGATAAGACTCCATATGAAATGTGGACGGGTCAAAAACCCTATATGTCCTATCTACGAGTTTGGGGTTGTCAAGCTCATGTAAACCATTTACAAAGTGGTAAGCTTAAACCTAAAACTGATAAATGCCTGTTTGTGGGATATCCTAAGGAAACAAAAGGATATCAATTCTACAATCCAACTGAGAACAAAGTGTTTGTTGCTCGAGGAGCCACTTTCTTAGCGAAAGATTTTCTCTACAAGAAAGACAGTGGGTGTAGAATAAATTTTGAAGAGGTTCAAGAACCACAAGAGAATGTAGAATGATCTACAGAAACTCAGATAGAAGTTGACATGGAAACTCATGAAGATGAGCAGCCTGAGTCAACAACACAAGAACCTATAAGGTCTAGTAGATCTCGTCATGAACTCGAGAGATACGGATTTCTCGTGACTGACGATCAAGATTTGATCTTGGTGGACTCTGTTGAGCCCGTGAACTACAAACAGGTTTTAGAAAGTCCAAATTCAAATAAATGGCTACCAGCAATGGAATATGAAATGGAATCCATGAGGGACAATAATGTATAGACTTTGATTGATCCTCTTGTTCAGGCAAAGGTTGTTGATCGCAAGTGGATTTTCAAGTTAAAACCTGGCGGGATCTTCAAGGCACGACTAGTGGCTAAAGGTTTCAGATAGACTCATGGTATAGACTATGATGAAACCTTCTCCCCTGTCATGATGCTCAAGTCCATTCGGACTATGCTTGCCATAGCAGCATATTTTGACTATGAGATATGACAGATGGATGTTAAGACGGCTTTCCTGAATGGAAACTTACTCGAGGATGTTTATATGAAACAACCCGAGGGATACATCGATCAAAAGCATCCTAATCGAGTATGTAAGCTTCAGAGGTCCATCTATGGACTAAAGCAAGCATCTTGAAGTTGGAATCTTCGTTTTGATGAGGAAGTAAAAGGTTACGGATTCATCAAGAATGAAGATGAGCCTTGTGTTTACAAGAAGGTTAGTGGGAGCCAGATAGTTTTCCTTGTCCTTTATGTGGACGACATCCTACTCATAGGAAATGACATTCCTATGTTGAAAGATATCAAACAATGGTTGGGGAGTGTATTTTCTATGAAAGACTTAGGAGAAGCTGAAATGATACTGGGTATCAAAATCTATAGGGATAGATCAAAGAGGCTTCTAGGACTAAGTCAAGAAGGGTACATAGACAAAATATTGAAGAGGTTCAATATGTCTAACTCTAAGAATGGTATGGTACCATTCAGACATGGCATTCTCTTTAAGAAGAACCAAGGTCCTTCAACAAGAGAGGAGATGGATACAATGAGTAGAGTCCCATATGCTTCGGCAATAGGATCTATCATGTATGCCATGTTATGTACCCACCTGGATGTCGCACATGCACTGTGCATGACTAGCAGATACCAACAAGATCCAGGAATGGCTCATTGGACTGCAGTCAAAGCAATCCTAAAGTACTTGCGAAGGACTAATGGATTGATGCTAGTGTATGGAGGACAAGAACAGCTCATCGTACAAGGTTACGCTGATACTGCTTTCCAAACAGATCAAGATGACATGAAGTCACAATCAGGCTACGTGTTTAGTCTGAATGGTGGTGCAATAAGTTGGAAAAGCTCAAAGCAAGATACAACAGCCGATTCTACAATAGAGTCTGAGTACATTGCTACATCAGATGCTGCAAAGGAAGCTGTTTGGTTGAGAAAGTTCGTGTCAGACATCGGAGTGATACAAAGTATCCAAGATCCGATAGAACTTTTCTGTGACAATAACGGGACCATTGCACAAGCTAAGGAGCCTCGGTCACACCAGAAAACCAAACACATACTCAGAAGGTTTCACATCATTCGAGAGATCATCGATCGTGGGGATGTGAAAGTGTGCAAAATAGGGTCAGACAACAATGTAGCAGATCCTCTCACAAAACCTCTACCACAGTCAAAGTTTGATAGACATGTAATAGAGCTTGGTCTTAAACAGTTTAAGACATAGCCCTTCAACGGGCAAGTGGGAGATTGTTAGTGTATGTGCCCTTTTGAGGGCTATTTATGTAAATAAACTTTGAGGGTTATTTATGTAAATAAGACATTTGTCGTTTGATTGATTATTTATCTGATGAGTTAATTTCATGAAATTATATTATTGTGCATATTGAATTTCATGAAATCGATCCGCCAAAAAGAAACACTCCATGGACTTTTAGATCATGAGTGATTCTTTTGAGTAGTACTCGTACGGGGATCCTTAGACCAGAAATCACTGCATAGTTTTAGGTGAATTAGAGTGTGCTTTGATATATGCCTAACGGGACCATAACAGGTTGCCAAGTACGGGTATGATTGGGTACACTATGAGTCACGCTAAGGTATGTAGGTGAAGTGATGGGACTACAAGTCTCTCTTAAATGAGAGATGATATCTTGGTCGTTTGATAATGAACTGAGAAGTGCATGGCCGTGCCCAAGAAATGATAAGGGTTATCATTTGTTTGATTAAGTTCAATATCACTAAGAGATCAAGGAAAATGTTTAGCTATATAAGGATGATTGGTTCCATGCCTTATCTTAAACTGGATATCAGTGTAGAGGACATTACGTAGTATACTCGGAAGGTTGTGTTGAATCACCATTGAATTGTGTAGTCATTATGTCTTGCTAGAGACCACTAATGATTTATGGATTAATTAATAAGATTAATTTATTCATTGTCAATTTGGAATGGGCCTACAGGATCGCACATAAGTGAGTTCGATGATTCAGAATTAATTAAATAGCCTGTATTAAGTATAAGAGTTATACTTAAATTGATAATATTTAATTAAATAGTTTAATTAAATATTATTGAAGAGTATTATGGTATTAATTAAGAGTTAATTAATTACCTAGGGAGAATTGAATTGGGCTGACAAATCTAGGGACCTAATTGTGAATTGAGGTTCTTGACCCATCAGCCTGATCCATGGATCAATGGGTTGATCCATGGTGTTGGTTAAACCCAACTCAGTAAATAATTAATTATTATTAATTTAATTATTATTAACAGACAAGTCTAAACTCTTTTATAAAAAGAGCAGAGAAGTATTTGTGAGAAGAGAGATATTTAAAACTAATTCTGTTTTGAAACACGTGAAAAAGAAATTTGAGAAAACTCTCTCTCTCTGACTCTTCCAAAACATTCTTCCAGAGAAAAATTGTTTTTTTTCTCTTTTGTAGGCAAGTTTTTGGCTAGCACCAATTCTGATAGGCTCCAGTGCAAGATCGTAGAGACAATTTGCGTGAATTGTTGGTGAACGCAATCTTCTCAAGGGAGCTAGGCGACGAGCGCAACCAATTACGCTTCAAGGGTAAGACCCGGTTTCACATGAATTTAGGCTATTCCGTAGCATAGTTTGGAAATTATACATGCCTTGATCCTAACAAACTGTGCCGATGGAAAAGCAAATATCAACCTCATACACAATATAGCATACATGAGACTTCCTACCGCAAATGAATAAGGAACTGTCTTTATGGCTTCTATCTACTTAGGAGACTGCTCATTAGATAGATGCACTCCGTATTTGAAAAGTAGGAAACCGTTCTTGGAGGTTTGCATGTTAAAACGAGCCACAATCCTGTCTATGTAGGAATCCTGAGAAAGTGTTTGTGAACATCTCCTACAATCTTGAATAATCTTGATCCCAATGATATGTCCTGTTTTTCCCAAATCCTTCATATCAAAATTGCTTGAACGACTATGCCTTTACATTTGACAATACCTTCTTACTATTGCCAATAAAAAGAATATCATCCACGTAAAGTACAAGAAAGACCACTAAGTTTCCATCATGCATGTGACATACACAATGCTTATCCAGACACTGAATAAACCCATAGGACTGGATTATCTCTTCAAACCGGATGTTCTAAGATCTGGATGCCTGCTTAAGTCCATAAATTGACTTCTTAAGCTTACAAACCTTGTGATGTTGGGTCTTTGCAGTGTAATCATTGCTTTTTGCCAAGAATGTGCATCTTTATCATGGACTGCCTTATTGTAGTTAACTGGGTCTGATTCATGATCGCAAGGGACCAAATCCAAAGATTTTCCAAAGCCCACGTACCTCTCAGGTTGTTTGATAACCCTCCCACTACGACAAGGCACTGCCTGTGTAATCGCATAATCTGTGACAACTAGTGCAGTATTCTGTGATGTATCTACTTGTACTGGTGCATCAGGAATTCTAGACTATCCCTTAAGTTTTTATAGCACAATCTTGTTACTTGGTTTGTGGTTTAGAATATAGTCCTCTTCTAAAATCTAGTGTTGGTACTAACCACCATCTTCTGATCTTTAGCACTATAGAATAAACCAACCTTCGTTCCTCTTGGATATCTTACAAACAACATTACCTCAAATCTTGTATCTAACTTGTCTGTATCTACCTTAAGGCACATTAGATTCTGAGATGTCTAATACTAGGCTTTTACCCTGACCATAACTCTACAAGGGTTGAAGGCACGGACTTAGATAGTACAAGATTTAGATTGTAAACCGCTGTTTCTAAAGAATATCTCCCAAATGAATGGAGCAACTCACTATAACTCATCACAGATCTAACCATTTCTATAAAAGTTCTGTTTCACTGTTCTGCTACACCATTCTGCTGGAATGTGCCATGTGTAGACAACTAGGATTGAATCCTCATCTCTGATAAGTAGTTCCTAAATTCACTAGATAGTTATTCGTCACCACAATCGAATTTTAATGACTTGATACTTTTACAATGACAGTTCTCCACATCTGTCAGAAAATTTTTGAACTTGCCAAAACAATCGGACTTGTGGTGCATCAAGTAAATGTACCTATACCTTGAGTAGTAATCTGTGAAGATCACAAAATACTCGAAACCAACTATCGCATGAATTATCATAGGTCCACATAAGTCATAATGAACCAACTGTAAAATCTCTTTAATCTAAAAATTTCTTGGTCATTTTATTCTCCAAGCAGAATTCATAAGTTGGGTAACTGTCAATATCCAATGAGCCCAAAGCCCATCATTGACCAACCTTTGAATTCTACTAAGGTTTATATGACCTAGTCTTGGGTGCCGAAAATGAGTTTGGTTCATTTTACATGATTCTTCCCTTTTATTATGATTCAATGATGTGTTATTTATCTCAGTGTTTTGCACTACAGGGGAGTTAGTTTTTATCGAGAAGATATTGTCCAACAATAAACCGAAACATATAAGTTTCTCATTCTTTCTAATAATAGAATTATTAGATAAACAAACTTATAACTATCCAGTAAGAGTTTAGATTCATCAAGTAAATTCTTTATAAAACTCATATCATAAAGACAATTCTTCAAAAAACTATTACAACATTATTTTGAAAATAAGTCTAGCCATTTCTATTACTTTCACTGACACTCTGATAGTGTCACCCAAGTAAACTTATATCTCGCCCTCTCTAAGCATCTTGGTTACTTGGCAAACCCTGCAAAGAATTACAAATATGATCAGTGGTTTCTAAATTCACACACCAAGTATATGTGGGAATCACCACTAAACATGTCTCAGTAACTAAGGCAAAATAGTTGTACTTTTGAGATTTGGACAATCTGTTTCCAATGTCCTGCCTTGCCATATCTGAAGTACTTGCCTTTTGGCTTCTTCTTCTTAGCAATGTCTGCCTTAAACACCTGATTAGCAATCTTCATAGTTATGAGGCAAACCTTGGAGTATCACCTCCAAAAAACCTCAATCTCATTGATATTACTAATCATCTCAAGTACGTTGTCTCTCACAAGTGTGCCCTTAGCCATATTAGTTATTTGGTGTTTTTGGGCATATTTTAGTGAGCACGAACTTACATTGCTTAGCCATAAGGACAATGTCCAAATCGCATTTTCAATTGATATAATTTGGACCAGTTAATTTGTTCTCATTTAGTGTGACAAATATTGTATTAAACGCCATATCAAATATTGAAAATAAATAGTCAAGTTTCAGTAGTTTATCTTTTTTTAAAATATTGATATCCTCAAAACAATATAATATTCCACCAACATCTCTCACACCGGGATTCACACAGGTCATGCGGGTGAACGTCTACCGCTAGGCCACATTCGCTCGAGAAGAACCTAAGTTCATTAATTTCACTATCTGACCAACGATCTTTTGATCAATGAAATTAATAGTTGGTGATTTTAGCCGCACACATAAGTAGCGTAACATTGCGGGAGGAATACTACAAACGGTACACTAAGTGTATGCCATTATGTTACTTCTAAGTTTGTTACTTAGGATACTAATGCACCTCGGCAGAGAGGGTGTCGCAAGGTTCTCCAATTAAACTCACTATAGTCATCCCTTCAGAAATTTAATATAGTGATCTCGTGAATTGAAGACTTATCCGCATGGAGGAAGGCCCTTGACCAACGCGTAGGTCTATCCACAACACATATGAATTCGCAATGGAGGCCATGGGGATATTAACAACCCGCTCCCACTTAGATTTTTAAATTTAAGGATTTTTACATTTTAACATGTAATATCTTAACTATGGATATTCATACCTATAAAACCGTTGGAGTTTTAACATGCGAATAATCTACGTTAGTTAATTGCACGTATTTAAAAAATGTTTTGTTTTCGATCATGTACAAAACACAAAATGAAAATGGACAAGAAAGGATAAGGACATAAAACGGGAAATACGTAATTAAACATTTTCTGACATTATAGCCTTCTCAGTCATCGCTTCCTTTGATGCCTCGTTGACACGTCCTATCGCGTCGCTCCCACTCGTTATTTAGATTCCTTTCAATTCGTCCAGGTTTTCTCAGTTTTGTACGTAATTAGGAATCCCCTAAAATTACAATAAACCAAAACCCATGAATATGAGTTACCCACAATAACGTCTTCGTCATTTTACATAAATTCATATACACAAGGCTTTCTAGAAATTTAAAAATGACATCGTTAGATTAAATCCTACTACAAGATTCATCTAATCCTACATGGCTTCTAGCTCATGGTTATTACTATTACAGACATTTCCATTCAAACTAAAAACGAGCCCGGACATGTCCCGGGGTTTATGAATGAATGTAAATACCATAATAGCCAGGAATACTAATCACATGTTGATAAAATAACAAAGCCGTGTAATAAATCAGACAAGTATAAAGCCAAAACACTCGCTCTGATACCAATTTGAAAGAAACAGATATGGTCTGCGCTAAACTAAAAATCTCACTTTCGTGCTATGCATTCCAGAATATGAGACTTTCGATTTGGCCCAGACTCTAAATTATTCCCCCTAAACGGATCTAGGCTTATACGAATTCGATTTATTAAAACAACACGCTAAAAATTAAATCTTTATTTTAAATCGGAAGACTTAAAGATTATACCTTTGAAGCGTGTCCTCAAAGCAATAAGAAAACCAAAGCCTTAAAAATCATATTATTTACCGCCTGGGACAATCACTAGAGAATCCCGAGAATGACTCCATTTCTACCTCGAAATCATGTGGGCGACTATCCACAAGGTAGCTAAGACCCTAAGGAAGAAATATATAAGAAAACCACATCAAAAAACTCGTCAGATCCTCAGCAGATCGTTGCCCAAAAATCAGCAGCCTGTTTATTGCCCGCCTGCACACCACCACTATAACCCACCAAAAGAATTCTCCAACAACGATCTCCACAACCACCATCATTGATCACCAATTAAGACTGAGATCAACACAATGGAGGTTGAATCAAGTGGCTCAGATGATCAATTGGAGAAGTGATACGTAAATCGAGAAACCTACCAGCTGCACGAAAAAACCAAGGCAATGGCACGAACTTCGAGAAGAGGCGGTGGCAATTCTTGATGGAAATCCGGCAGAAAATGAAGTTCGCCAAGCTGCTTTAAGTCAAAGAGTTGAGCTTTTCTAAGATCGAAGGATCCTAAGTCGACTTCAAGAAAGAACTCAACGAAGAAGGTGAAGTTCTCTCTCTAGGCTACTTCTTCTCTTTCTAGGCAACTTAGCCTCCAACGTTTTTTTAATGTCTTCCAAATGCCTAACATGGACTATTTATAAGAGCTTCAAGGGAGCCATAGCGGGCTTTTGAGTTGGGGCTTAGTGTTGGACTTTCTTAGTATTCCCTAGACTAATCAACTGCAATCAAAGCTTTAGAATTAATTTCTTAACCCACTTCATTAATTAAATATTAATCGAGCCCTTAGGATTATTTCGTATAACCCACTTCGTCAATTAAATATTAATTAAACCTTTAAGATTATTTAATTCACTTTGTCTATTAGTCTAACGCATAATTAATCGTACCACTAACGGACCAATTATGGAACTATCGCTAACTTCACGCTCACTTTATTATTCTTCTATCTCCCCACATCAAAGATATAGTGCTCGTCGATTCATAAACTTACTGACAAATTAATTCATCAACTTCTTAATATCCGAGATTAGTACCACTCGGTTTTCTTATTATAACTGACATAAAGTCCACCGGCCGGGTTTAGTATAATAAACCTTTCGCGCTCATCTAGGGAGCACCATCATCCCGGTGAACCGGTACATGGATTCCTTCGTCTAGCAATGGCACACAAAGAAGCTAAACACCGCATACCCAACGTATCGAGATCTAGGCCTCAATTGACCGCACTCTTTGGAAAATCAAAGCATACGATATCTAACTCTCGTGCCCGCTCTAATCTAGGGATTAAGAGATTAGAATACTAAGATCAAATTAACTACACCGATCAGTACAAGTTAATTCAATCCCGAAGAGGTCATGCTCAATATGCCTCGGGCACATCTGTATTATTTAATTAGTCTAGAAAAACTAATTTCCAAATCACACGATAACCTATACCGATAGTATGTTCAAACTATCTCAGTTACAAGCATCTGTTTATATATTAATACTTTAACCAATAACGAGATCTAGTGTGTCTTTTCACACCTCGTTTTCTAGTTCTATGATATAATGGAACAAATTTAATACTGAAACATAATTGATATGTTAACTGTGGATATTAGTTTTTCATATAAGTAATAGCTTTTTAGTATTCAAAACTAACAATCTCCCACTAATACTCAAAGCTATGCTCTGAAGTATAAAAACTGGCTTAAGACACTTATTCCTATATCACACCAAAAACTAGAGAACTATCAAGGTCCAGCCAAGTATCTAACTCCCATGCCCTTCACGTTGTTCCTAAAGACTTTTGCAGTCAATGATTTTTGTGAATGGATCTACAAGGTTGTATACTGATACTATCTTCACCCACGTCTTCCATCTTTATGATTTATCGTATTAGGTGGTACTCGCGCTCTATGTGTTTACTCGTCTTGTGGATTTGTGGTTCCTTCAAGTTTTTCAATGCACTATTGTTATTGCAATAAACTGTGATAAACCTGGGCAACTCAGGAATCACAGCTAAATTCACTAGTAAGTTCCTTAACCATACTGCTTCCTTCGTTGCCTCTAAAACAATGGATTCAGCTTCAATGGTGGAGTCTGCCATGCATTTCTGCTTGACACTCCGCCATACTATGGCTCTACTCTCAGAGTAAACACAAACCCAGAGATAGACATTCTTTTGTCCATATCATTTTGGAAATCTTAATCTGTGTAACCTCTAGCTCTTGTACCTGATAGACCAAAACTTGGTTCTTTATTATGCACAAATACTTGAGCTTTTCCTGGGTTACGCTGATATCTGCTAACTATGACATCGGCAAAGAAAACATCAGTCTCGTACATAACCCAACATATATGAGACTTTCTACTGCAGATGCATAAAGAACTATCTTCATGGCTTCTATCTACTTAGGAGACTGCTTCTTAGATAGATGCACTCTGTATCTGAAAAGTAGGAAACTCTTCTTGGAGTTTTGCATGTTAAAAGAAGTCAGATTCATGTCTATGTAGGAATTCTGAGAAAGTGTCTGTGAACATCCTCTACGATCTCGAATAATCTCAATCCCAAGGATATGTCCAGCCTTTCCCAAATCCTTCATATCAAACCTTCTTGATCGACTATGCCTTTACGTCTGACAATACCTTCTTACTATTGCCAACGAAAAGAATATCATCTGCGTAAAGTACAAGAAACACCACTAAGTTTCTATCACACCTGCTGTACACACAATGCTTATTCGGACACTGGGTCTGGTTCGTGAGCGTCAGGGATTAAAATCCAATGATTTTCCCAAGCGCACGTACCTCTCAGGTTTTCTGACAACCCTCCCACTACGACGAGGAACCCTCTGTGTAATCGCATCATCTGTGCCACTCGTGCAGTATTCTGTGATGTATCTACTTGTACGGGTGCATCAGGAATTTTAAACTGTCCCTTAAGCTCTTTTAGCACAATCTTGTTACTTGGTTTATGGTTTAGAATATAGCCCTCTTCTAAAATCTAGTGTTGGTATTAACCACCACCTTTTGATCTTTAGCACTATAGAATAAACCAACCTTCGTTCTTCTGGGATATCATACAAATAGAATTATCTCCAATCTTGCATCTAACTTGTCTATATCTACCTTAATCACATGTGCTGGACAAACCCAGATTCTGAGATGTCTAATATTGGGTTTTTGCCCTGACCATAACTCTACAGGGATTGAAGGCACGAACTTAGATGGTACAAGATTTACATTTGTAAGCCGTTGTTTCTAAGGCATATCCCCAAAATGAATGGAGCAACTCACTGTAACTCATCACTGTTCTAACCATTTCCATAAGAGTTCTGTTTCACCGTTTTGCTATGCCATTTAGATGGAATGTGCCAGGTGCAAACAACTAGGATTGAATCCATATCTCTGATAAGTAGCTCCTAAATTCACCAGATAGTTATTCGCCACCACGATCGGATCGTAATAACTTGGTACTTTTACAATGACAGTTCTCAGTATCTGTCTGAAACTCTTTGAACTTCTCAAAACATTTGGACTTGTGGCACATCAAGTAAATGTACTCGTACATCGAGTAATAATATGTGAAGATCACAAAAAACTCGAAACCACATATGGCATGAATTATCATAGGTCCACATAAGTCAGAATGAACCAACTCTAAAATCTCATTAAAAACTACTTAGTTATTATACCCTCAAAGCAGAATTCGTAAGTTGGGTACTTGTCAATATCTAATGAGCCCAAGGGCCCATCATTGACTAACCTTTGAATTATACCAAGGTTTATATGGCCTCGTCTTAGGTGCCAAAAACAAGTTTAGTTCATTTTACACTGTTCTTCCCTCTTATTATGATTCAATGATGTGTTATTTATCTCAGTGTTATTGCACTACTGGGGAGTTAGTTTTTATCAAGAAGAGATTGTCCACCAATGAACTGGAACATATAAGTTTCTCATTCTTTCCAATAACAGAATTATTAGATAAAACAAACTTATAACTATCCAATAAGAGTTTAGAAGCATTAAGTAAATTGTTTATCAAACTCTGATCATAAAGACAATTCTTCCAAAAACTATTACAACATTATTTATAAAATAAATCTAGCCACTCCCACTACTTTGACCGACACTCTAATAGTGTCATCAAGTAAACTTCCATCTCGCCCTCTCTAAGCATCTGGGTGAAGGAAAACAGAACAAGCCTGGGCTAAATCAAAAACCTCACTTTCGTGCAATGCATTCCTGAATCGGAAGCTTTCGACCAAGCTCAGGCTCAAATTCATTTACCCACGAACGGATCTTGGCTTATACTTATTTAATTTATTAAAACGACATCTATCGCACAAAGATCGCATTTTAATTAAAAACGGAAAGATTAAAGATTATACCTTTGTAGCGAAGTCCAACGCAATAAGAAAAATTCGATCTTTAATTGCGAATTCCACTAGAAATCCGAAGAATGACTCCGATCCAACTCCGAAATAGTGTGGGCTATTATTTACAGAGTAACCCACGGAAAAATTAAGAAATCCAAAGGAAACCCACTTCGGGAAAAATCAAATCTGCCCAATAATCAAAGCTGCCCAATAACTTCTTGCGCAAGTTTTTTTAAAAAAAAACAGCAGCTGTTCTTCCGAACCAAAATAAGAAACCAAAATTCTGATTATCCGATCACGATCTGTACGCGGGCTCAAATCTAGATAGCCAAGCCGGCGAATCAGTGTAGCGAACAACCAAAAACCGGCTCTGGAAGAATTCGAACAGCCACAAAATCCTTGCACCGGCGACCATTCCGTACGGCTGCAGTGAAATCGCAACAGCGGCTGGTTCGATCGAGTTACAAATCCGGCGGAAAAACTGATAATAAACAATGGGCTGCTCTAATTAATCTATGGGCTTGAGTTTCCCGAAGAAGAGAAAGCTATCCTAGTCGACTTCGAGAGAAAAATTGATGAGGAAGACAACATTCTCTCTCTAGACTAGACTTTCTCTCTCAAGGCTTTTCTTGGCCTTTAAGTTTCCTTAATGTCTTTCTTGCCCAACAAGGATATTTATATGGAGCTTCTAAGGAGACCTAATGGGCTCTCGAGTTAGGCCTTTTAATTTGACTTTCATTGACCGCTAAGTCTTTCCCGACTAATCAACTCCAATCGACCCATTTGAATTAATCTCTTTAACCCACTTTGTTAATTTAATTTAATCGAACCCTTAGAATTAATTAATTCAAATAGAATTAATTTCTTAATTCATTTTGTCGATTAAATATTAATTAAACCTTTAGGATTAATTAATTCACCTTGTCGATTAGTCAAATGCATAATTAGTCGTACCACTAACGGACTAATTATGGAACTACCGCTCGAAAACAACTTTACATCGCACCATTATATTTTCTTCTATCTCCCCACATTAAAGATCTAGTGCTCGTCGGTTTATCAATTTACTGACAAATTAATTCACCGACTTTTTGGTATTCGAGATTAGTACCACTCGTCCTTTTATTATACCTGACATAAAGTCCACTGGCCGGGTTTAGTATAATAGACCTTACGAGTTCATCTCGGGAGCACCATCAACCCAGCGAACCGGTACATGGATTCCTCCGACTAGCAACAGCACGTAAGAAGCTAAACACCGCACACCTAACCTACCGAGGTATAGGCCTCAATTGACCGCACTCTTTGGCAAATCAAAGCATACGATATCCAACTCTCACGCCCGTCCCAATCTCGGGATTGAGAGATTGAATACTAGGATCGAATTAACTACGGCGATCAGTAGAAGTCAATTCTATCCAAACTGGCCATGCCCAATATGCCCTGGGCATATCCGTGCGATTTAAACTAGTTTAGATAAACTAATTTCCAAACCACACGATAACCTATACCGATAGTATGTTCAGACTATCTCGGTTACGAGCATACTTTTAATATATCAATGCTTTAACCAATAACGGTATCTACTGTGTCTTTCCACACCCCGTTATCTAGTTCTATGATATAAAGGAACAAATTTATACCAAAACAAAATGATATGTCAACTGTGGATATTAGTTTTTGATACAAGCCATAGCTTTTCTGTATTCAAAACTAACAATCTCCCACTAATACTCAAAGTTATGCTAAGAAGTACAAAAACTGTCCAACCCGCTATTACACTGCTGTCATAGTGAAATCTCCAGAACTCTTTTAAGCTCACTCACATGGCTTCCTCAAGAATCTGACTCTCATGCCCTCCACATGTCTCTCAAAGACCTTTGGGGTCAATGGCTTAGTGAAAGGATCTGCAAGGTTATCATCTGATGCTATCTTGGCCACGATCACGTCTCTCCTATTTATAATCTCTCGTATCAGGTGGTACTTGCGCTTTATGTGTTTACTCGCCTTATGGGCTCGTGGTTCCCTCGAGTTAGCAACTGCACCATTGTTATCACAATAAACTATGATAGACCTAGGCAACTGAGGAACCATATCTAAGTCCATCAGGAAGCTCCGGAGCCATACAGCCTCTTTCGCTGCCTCTGAAGTGGCAACGTACTCAGCCTCCATGGTGGAGTCTGTCACGCATTTCTGTTTGAAACTCCGCCATACTATGGCTCCACCTCCTAGAGTAAACACAAACCCAGAGGTAGACTTACTCTTGTCCAAATCACCTTGAAAGTCCGAATCTGTGTAACCCAATGGTACAAGCTCCTGCACTCTATAAACTAGGACATAATCTCTCGTCCTGCGCAAGTACTTGAGAATGCATTTTACTGCCTCCCAGTGAGCCTTCCCAGGGTTACTCTAATATCTGCTAACCATGCCAACGGTAAAAAAAATATCAGGCCTCGTACACAACATAGCATACATAAGGCTACCCACTGCAGAAGCATAGGGTACCGTCTTCATGGCATGTATCTCCTCAGTAGTCTTAGGACACTGCTCCTTAGACAAATGGACCCTATGCTGAAAGGTAGTGAACCCTTCTTGGAGTTCTGAATGTTAAAATGAGCCAGAATCTTGTCTATGTAGGATGCCTGAGAGAGAGTCAGAGAACATCTCCTACGATCTCGGATAATCTTAATCCCAAAGATATGTCCAGCCTCTCCCAAATCCTTCATATCAAATTGCTTTGACAACTATGCCTTTACGTCTGACAACACCTTCTTACTGTTGCCAATAAGAAGGATGTCATCTACGTAAAGTACGAGAAACACCACCATATCACCATCACGCCTACGATAAACACACTGTTCATCCGGACACTGAGTGAATCCATAGGACTGGATAACCTCATCAAAATGGATGTTCCAAGATCTGGATGCTTGCTTAAGTCCATAAATGGACCTCCTAAGCCTGCATACCTTGTGCTCTTGGCCCTTAACAATGAAGCCCTCTGGTTGCTGCATAAAGATGGTGTCCTCAAGACTTCCATTAAGGAAAGCTGTCTTGACATCCATCTACCAAATCTCATAGTCCATATGAGCATCTATGGCCAAGAGAATCCGGATTGATTTAAGCATAGTTATCGGGGAAAAGGTCTCCTCATAATCGATACCCTCTTTCTGAGTATACCCCTTCGCCACAAGCCTAGCCTTAAAGGTCTCAACCCTCCCATCAGATCCTCTCTTTCGCTTGTAGACCCATTTGCACCTAATAGGCCTAAACCCATCAGGAAGGTCTACCAGCTCTCAGACTTAATTTGAGTCCATAGAACCCATCTCAGCAATCATCGCTCTCTGCCAAGAATCTGCATCTTTATCCTGGAGAGCCTCATTGTAGTTAACTGGGTCTGGTTCATCAGCGTCAGGGATAAAGTCCGAAGACTCACCCAAACCCATGTACCTCTCAGGCTGTCTAACAACCCTCCCACTACGACGAGGCGCAGCCTGTGCAAGAGCATCATCTGTGATAGTGTGTGTAGTCTCTTATGGTGTGTCTTCCTATACTTGTGCATCTGGAATAATAGACTGACTTCTAAGCTCTTCCAATACTACGTTGCTGCTTGACTTGTGATCTAAAATATAGTTCTTCTTAAGAAATCTAGCATTGGTGTTGATCACCACCTTCTGATTATGAGGACTATAAAATAGACCACCTCTCGTTCCTTTGGGATAGCCTATAAATAGCATAGCCTTGGTTCTTGTCTCTAACTTGCCTGTATCTGCCTCGAGCACATGTGCTGGACAACCCCATATTCTGAGATGTCTCAGACTAGGCTTTTGCTCATTTCACAACTCTGATGGGGTCGAATGCACAGACTTAGATGGCACAAGGGTGAGGATAAAACATGCTGTCTCCAAGGCATAACCCCAAAACGAGATAGGCAACTCACTGTAACTCATCATCGATCTAACCATATCTACAAGAGTCCTGTTTCTCCTCTCTGCTACACCATTTTGCTGGGGTGTGCCAGGTGTAGACCACTGGGTCTGAATACCCTCCTCTGACAAATAGGACCTAAATTCACTAGAGAGGTATTTGCCACCGCGATCAGATTGCAAAGCCTTGATACTCTTACCAGATGGTTCTCCACCTCAGCCTTGAATTCTCTGAACTTGCCAAAGCATTCAGACTTGTGGTACATCAGGTATATGTATCATATCTAGAGTAATCATCCGGGGAAGTCACGAAATACTCATAACCACCTCTAGCCTGAACTGCCATAGGCCCACACACGTCAGAATGAATCAACTCTAAAACCTCCTTGGCCCTATACCACTTTGCCTTGAAAGGCCTCTTGGTCATTTTACCCTCCAAGCAGGACTCACAGGTCGAATAGCTGTCAATATCCAATAAGTCCAAAGACCCACTATTGACCAACCATTAAATCCTACTAAGGTTGATGTGACTGAGTCTCAGGTGCCAAAGATAAGTCTGATTCAAAGGGGAAGACTATTTTCTCTTATTATGATTCGGTGATAAGCAACTAGTTTCTGTGTTTTGTATTACTGGGGAGTATGTCTTAATTAAAAACAAATTGTCAACCAATGTACCGGAACATATAAGTTTCTGGCCTTTTCTAATAAAAACAGATCCATCAGAAAAAGCACACTTATAACCATCCAAAACAAGTTTAGAAACTGAAAGTAAGTTCTTGCAAAAACTGGGTACATAAAGACAATCTCTCAAATGTAAAGTAGGGTTTGAAAAATAAAGACAAACAACTCCCACTGTAGCAATAGAAACTCTGGTAGTATCCCCAAGGTAGACCTGCAACTCTCCCTCTCTAAGCAGCTGGGTCACTTGGAACCCCTGCAAAGAATTACAAACATGATCAGTGGCTCTTGAATCCATACACCAAGTATCTGTGGGAATTTCCGCTAAACACGTCTCAGTGATTAGGGAAAATTTACACATACCTCGAGGCTTTGGGCAGTCCTTCTTCCAATGTCCTGCTTTGCCACACCTGAAACATTTGCCTTTCCGCTTGTGCTTCTTGGCAATGCCTGCCTTGGGTCCATAATCAGCTCTTGCCTTCTGGCCTCTTTTCCTCTTTTGTTTCCTGGCTTTGGGCCCAGCAGAGGAACCTGAGGGACCAACAGTAGCCAAGGCTTGCTTCTTCTGTACGAATAGGCCATCAGCAAACACCAATGCAGTCATGAGCTTGGGATGTGAATATGAGAGATTCCCCATATTGTAGTTCAACCAAAACTGCTCAAAACTAGGAGGCAAGCTCTGGAGGATGATATCAACCTGGGTTTCCCTATTAATGTCACCTCCCAATACCTCAATCTCATTGATGCAGCTTATCATTCTAGCACGTGATCCCTCATTGGAGTACCCTCAGCCATCCTAGCATTCATGAGTTTCCTCACAGCTGACTGCTTGGTTGCCCTACCCTGATGTCCAAATAACCCCCTGAGGTTGAGCATCATATCGTAGGCTGAGATAAACAACTGATGTTGGTGCTGTAGTACACTCGACATAGAAGCCAAGATGTAGCACCGGGTCATCTCATCAGCCTTCTGCAACCTCGTATATGGCTCTCGCTGCTCATGGGTGGCATCATCGCTGGGCTTAGGGGGGCACTCCTCAGTGAGCACGTACCTGTAACCATCAGCGGTAAGGACAATGTCCAGGTTACGTTTCCAGTCAATATAGTTTGGACCGGTGAGTTTGTTTTGGTTCAAAATGACAGCTAGCGGGTTGAACGACATATCAACTGAAAAATAAACAATTCAAGTTTCAGTATACTTTTTCAAAAATATTGAAAATCCTCAAAAAACAAATATAATCTTCTACCGACATCTCTCACACCGGGATTAACACAGGTCACGATGGGTGAACGTCTACGCTAACCCACATTCGTTTGAGAAGAACCGAAGTTCATTAATTTCATTATCTGACCAATGATCTTATGATCAATGAAATTAATAGTCGATAATTTTAGCCGTACCCAAAAATAGCGTAACCTCGATGGGAGAGATACTAAAAACGATACACTAAGTGTATTCCATTACGTGACTTCTAAGTTTGTTACTTAGGATACTAATGCGCCTCGGATGGCGAGGGTGTCGCAACTTTCTCTAATTAAACTCACTATAGTCATCCCTTTAGAAATTCATTCCGGTGATATCTGTGGTTGAAAACTCATCCGATAGGGAGGAAGGTCTAAGCCAGCACGCAAGTTTAACCACATCACCAATGAACCCGTAATGGAGACCATGGGGATATTTACCAACCCGCTCCCACTTGGATTTTTAAACTTGACAATTTTTACGTTTTAACATGCAATATCTTAACAAAGGATATTCGCACCCATAAAACCGTTGGAGTTTTAATATGCGAATAATCTACCTTAGTAAATTGCACATTACCTTTTAAAAACGTTTTGGTTTGGTTTTCGTTCATGCAAAATAAAAACGAAAAACACACAATCTATGAAAAGTCATAAATACGGGAAATTGAAATAAATAAAATTTCTCGACTATTATGGCCTTCTCTATCGTTGATTCCTTGACGCCTCGGTGACACGTCCCGTCATGTCGCTCCCACTCGTTATTTAGATTCCTCTCGATTTGCCCAGGTTTTCTCGGTTTACTACGTAATTAGAAATCACCCAAAATTATGAGAAACCAAAACCCACAAATATAAGTTACCCAAAATAACGTCTTCGTCATAATACATAAATTCCTATATACAAAGGCATTTTTCTAGGAATTTAAAGACGACATGATTAGATCAAATCCTACTATAAGATTTTTCTAATCCTACACGGCTCCCAGCTCATAGTTATTACTATTACAGACATTTCCATTCAAAAACAATACGAGCCCGGACATGTCCCGGGGTTTATGAAGGAAAAATAAATTTCTACCATAATAGCCGGAAACTAATAACCACCTGTTTAAACATTTTGACAAAAATAATAATGCCAAAATAAAGCCGTGTAATAAATCAAACAAGTATAAGACCGAAACCAATGCTCTGATACCATTTTGAAGGAAAACAAAACAAACCCGGGCTAAATCAAAAACCTCACTTTCGTGCAATGCATTCCAGAATCGGAAGCTTTCGACCAAGCTCAGGCTCAAATTCGTTTACCCAAGAACGGATCTTGGCTTATACTTATTTAATTTATAAAAATGACATCTATCGCACAAAGATCGCATCTTTAATTAAAAATGGAAATATTAAAGATTATACCTTTGTAGCGAAGTCCAACGCAATAAGAAAAATCCGATCTTCAATTGCGAATTCCACTAGAAATCCAAAGAATGACTCCGATATAACTCCGAAATAGTGTGGGCTATTATCTACGGAGTAACCCACGGTAAAATTAAGAAATCCAAAGGAAACCCACTTCGGAAAAAATCAAATCTGCCCAATAATCAAAGCTGCCCAATAACTTCCTGCGCAAGTTTTTTTTAAAAAAAACAGCAGCTGTTCTTCCGAACCAAAACAAGAAACTGAAATTCTGATTATCCGATCACGATCTGTACGTGGGCTCAAAGCTAGATAGCCAAGCCGGCGGATCAGTGTAGCGAACAACCAAGAACCAGCCCTGGAAGAATTCGAATAGCCACAAAATCCTTGCGCCGGCGACCAGTCCGTACGGCTGCAGTGAAATCGCAGCAGCGGCTGGTTCGATCGAGTTACAAATCCGGCGGAAAAACTGATAATAAACAATGGGCTGCTCTAATTAATCTATGGGCTTGAGTTTCCCGAAGAAGAGAAAGCTATCCTAGTCGACTTCGAGAGAAAACTTGATGAGGAAGACAACATTCTCTCTCTAGACTAGACTTTCTTTCTCAAGGCTTTTCTTGGCCTTCAAGTTTCCTTAATGTCTTTCTTGCCCACTTTGTTAATTTAATTTAATCGAACCCTTATAATTAATTAATTCAAATAAAATTGATTTCTTAATTCATTTTGTCGATTAAATATTAATTAAACCTTTAGGATTAATTAATTCACCTTGTCGATTAGTCAAATGCATAATTAGTCATACCACTAAAGGACTAATTATGGAACTACCGCTCGAAAATGACTTTACATTGCACCATTATATTTTCTTCTATCTCCCCACATTAAAGATCTAGTGCTCATCGGTTTATCAATTTACTGACAAATTAATTCACCGACTTCTTGGTATCCAAGATTAGTACCACTCGTCCTTTTATTATACCGGACATAAAGTCCACCGGCCGGGTTTAGTATAATAGACATTACGAGTTCATCTCGGGAGCACCATCAACCCAGTGAACCGGTAGTATGTTCAGACTAATTTCCAAACCACACGATAACCTATACCGATAGTATGTTCAGACTATCTCGGTTACGAGCATACTTTTAAGATATCAATACTTTAACCAATAACGGTATCTACTGTGTCTTTCCACACCCCGTTATCTAGTTCTATGATATAAAGGAACAAATTTATACCAAAACAAAATGATATGTCAACTGTGGATATTAGTTTTTGATACAAGCCATAGCTTTTCTGTATTCAAAACTAACACTGGGTTACTTGCAAACCTTGCAAAGAATTACAAACATGATCAGTAGTTCCTGAATCCACACACCAAGTATCTGTGGGAATTATCACTAAACATATCTCAGTAATTAAGGCTGAGATGGTTGTACCTTTGAGCTTTGGACAATCAGACATCCAATGTCTTCCTTTGCCACACTTGAAGTAGTTGCCTTTTGGCTTTTTTCTTCTTGGCAATTTCTGGTTTCAGCTTATGATTAGCAGTCTTCTGCGCTCTCTTCTTCTTCTTTTTGGCTTTGAGCCCAAAAGAAGAACCTTAAGTCCCGACTGTGGTTAAAGCTTGCTTCTTCTCTTTGAAGAGGCCTTCAGCAGACACCAATGTAGCTAAGAGCTTGAAAAGATTGTAAACATATTGCTTCATGTTATAGTCCCATCGAAACTGCTCAAAACTTTAAGGCAAGCTCTAAAGTACGATATCAACCAGGGTTTCCCCGTCAATCTTTCCTCTCAATACCTCAATCTCATTGAAGTATCTAATCATCGCAAGTACATGATAACCCACAGGTATGCCCTCTGCCATCTGGCTAGTCATTAGCTTTCGCATGACTACTTGCCTAGTAGCTCTGCCCTGGTAACCAAACATCTCCTTTAGGTTTGCCATAATGTCAAAAGTAGAGTTCATTGACTGATGTTGTTGCTGCAATACATTCAACATGGAAGTCAGAATGCAGTATCTGGCCATCCCATCAGCCTTCATCCACTTTTGATAGGCTTTCCTATGCTCAAGAGGAGAGTCATCCCTTGGCTCATCTGGGCATATTTCATTGAGGACGTACTTACACTGCATGACCATGGGAAAATGTCCAAATCGCATTTCCAGTTGATATAATTTGGACCAGTTAATTTGTTCTCCTTTAGTGTGACAAATATTGTATCAAACGCCATATCAAAAACTGAAAAATAAACAGTCAAGTTTCAGTATTCTTTTTAAAAAATATTGATATCCTATAAACAATATAATCTTTCACCAATATCTCTCACACCGGTATTAACGCAGGTCACGTGGGTGAACGTCTACACTAAGCCATATTCGTTCGAGAAGAACCGAAGTTCATTAATTTCACTATCTGACCAACGATCTTATGATCAATGAAATTAATAGTTGATGATTTTAGCCGCACACATAAATAGCGTGACCTCGCGGGAGGAATAAAACAAATAGTACACTAAGTGTATGCCATTACATCACTTCTAAGTTTGTTACTTAAGAGGTAGAACGCCTCAGTATAGAGGGTATCGCAATCCTCCAATTAAACTCACTATAGTCAACCCTTTAGAAATTCAATCTAGTGATCTCATGATTGAAGACTCATCCGAATGGAGGAAGACCCTAATGCCAATGCTCAAGTCTAACCACATCACATATGAATTAGTAATGGAGGCCATAGGGATATATACCAACCCGCTCCTACTTAGATTTTTAAGTGTGAGGATTTTTTTAACGTTTTAACATGCAATATCTTAACTATGGATATTTGCACCCATAAAACCGTTGGTGTTTTAATATTCAAATAATCTACCTTAGTTAATTACACGTATTAAAAAAAAAGGTTTGTTTTCCTTCATGCATAAAATGAAAACACACAAGCAGTAGACCCGTCATATAATAAAAACAATAGTAATGCAAAGCAAGTAAAATCAAATCTAAAGCCTCAAACCACGCGCGTGTAGGTTAGTTGTTGTACTAAAAGTCAACAATTACGGCTGGGGCCCATTAAAACTAAAAAAACAGTACAAAAACTAGTAAGAGTACAATTGAATTGAACTTCTATAGTTGTACTATATAAATTTCCGTGTTTCATACCTTCAGAGTCACTCTCATTTATCTCAAAATATTAATATTTTTATGTTTATACATTTGTTTTGGTCGAATTTTTTTTTTCCCATCATGATAGGGGTATCTCTTAAATTTTGATAAACCAAAATAGTCTAACATAATCTTGATACTATTACTTTTGGTACTTTTTAACGGAAAGGTTGATAGAGATAATGGCTACTATTAGTCAAACCTATTTTTTACTCAATTATGGTTTGTATGTTGTTCAACATTTTTTATGATTCAAATCCTCAATGTTCTATCCATTTAGATGGACCCTTAGGTAGAAGAAATCTTAAATGGGTTGAATATTAAGGAGATCCGAATTGTAAAATGGGTTGACAAAACCATAGTTAAATAAAAAGTAGATTTAACTAGCGGTCAAATAAGTTAAACTATTATCTCCTTAATATTCCCGTTAAAAATGACCAAACGAGACCATTTTGGTTGAACAAAATTTAAGAGGGACTATAAGTGATACAACCCCTATTACGAGGGACCAAAAAGTATTTAAACATTTTTTTTTAAAAAAATTATCCTTTTTCATCTTGAATGATTGAAAAAAATAAATAAAAAATACACGATTGATCTTATTTTAAATGTTTATTTAAAAAATCACATTTAGTTTGGCTTTCCATTGGTTTCAATAGGTTAATAGACGATATTTAATTCCATTTAATTTGTGTCACATGAACACCAGGTCAACTAATTTAATAAATATCAGCCATGTTGACGAGTTATCTTTCTCGGAATTCAAGTCAACGATCGTAGCAAAACTGCCAGGTTGATCTGTTTCTCGAAAAGACCCACAGTTGTGTCCTAACCTTTCGAACTATTCTCTCCTACTATCTTTCAAAGCAAGAATTGAAGTGGAAAAATTGCTCAACTCAAGAAAACGCACTCTTATTTAGACCTCTTTATGAAAAAAACAATTCAGAGGATGGATGATGGTTGGTGATTGATTTAGTCAACACATGACAAGGCATAATAGTTCAACCTAAACTATTGAAACCAACAACAGGTTTGTGGTTTCCTTGCAAGATCAGGGTTGAGTCGCAACTCAGGTATTTTCACACGAAAATATCAATTCAATTATAAAAAACAGTACCCTTTAATTCGAGACGGCCTGTTATAGGCAATTACAAGATCTCTTTGTTTTCTAAAAATGTAACCTTCAATCCGAGTGAAAGAAAGGCTACAAAACAAAACCTATTACAACTCTACTTAGCTTCCATAATTTTGGCATAGAGAGAAATAAAAGATAAAAATAAAAGTTCTAATTAGAAGGAAAAACTCCATCTATCATAGTTGAATTAGACTAGACTTACAAAACCTTATAGTCTAAGAAAACAAATTATAAACCTAATAGGAAGAGTCTTTCCTAGCTTTAGTTGGGCTTAGGGAATGGCTGGATTTGATAACTAAGCCTTTAATTCCTTAATCTAATTTAAGCCTTTATTCTTGGGCTTCAGTCCACATCTACATTCCATCTGCTAGTTCATTATCGAACAATCTTGTGACGTTGATGGGCTTGCGTCTCCAAGTTGGTAGATAGGCTTGGGCCTGTTAGGTGTGGAACTTGATCTTGAACTCTGAAGCTGGGCTTGATCCACACGCCTTCTGAGCTCTAGATCTCGTAACTGGTCCAACGTACTGAGCTTGTGAATCTTTGAAATAGAGTTTTTGACCCACAAACTGGCTCATTGGGTCAACTCTTGTGTAAACCTGGCCTCCCTGAGCTATGTTTTGTGCCAGATAATCTGGAGTGAAAGAAGAACTGGCACTGATTGCTGGTTCTTCTTCTGATGAAGAGTTTACCACCATGATGTTCATATAACATGTGGAATTAGACATTATTGAGAGGCCCATAATTTTTTTACGAGGAGTAGTTAAATAGCTCCTTACTAAATGCAGGAACAACGGGGGATACACTTCGACGAACAACACCTGAACCCTACCACATGGCTGTCGACACTGATTCCCAATTTTTCGACAGGAGTAAATGCAAAAAGATGGCAAAAGCCTACAGACAAATAACTACAACAGTGCATCATAGTTTTTTACACGGTTGAAGTGCAAATTTGCGCAGTGAGAATTTTGAAATGGTTTGTTTGGTTTGTAAGTTTCTTGATTTGGAAATGCATTGCGTATCATTAACTATGATCTATTAATACCAAAATTAGAAGATATGCTTTGTTTGCTGATTTCAAATTTGAAATTGGTTCTTTGTTTTGAAGTGTCATAATTTGTATTCTTCATTGGGGCAAAAATTTGTAATAGGTTACCTGTTTCTGGTTTAACAATGATTTTGAAATGGGTTGGGGTTGAGAAATTTTTTGCTCAATGAGGGCTTAAGTTTGGAATTTAGCGTAGATGATGTGGACATCAGGATAGACCAATCTCCACCAGAAGAAAAGCTGGCTCTTCCTCCAGTTCCAGATAAGTGGTGCAGGAAGCTCAATGAAGAGAGAAAATTGCGCCAACATCTTTAGAAAACTCCACAGTGGATACAAACGTCTTCAAACGAGATCCACTAGTTCATATTGTTGGGCATATGATGAGGAATAGGACAAAAAAGGTGCAAGAAGCCTTGCAATTTGTGATTGAAGAAGCCTAACAATAGGCCCAAACCCATCTACAAACTTGGAGGCCTAAGCCCATTGGTGTGATGAGATTATTCGATAATGGACTTGCAGATGGAACGTAGATCTGGACTGAAGCTCAAAAATAAAGGCTGAAGTTTGGATTAAGAAATTGAAGGCTTAATTGCAAAATCCAGTCATTTCCAAAATCCAACTGAAGTTTGGAAAGTCTCTTCATGTTAGGACTTGTTTTTACTTTCTTATTTCTAGAAGGTTTTATAAGTCTATTTTAATTCAAATAGGATAGATGGAGTTTTTCCTTCTAATTAGGAGTTTTATTTGTCTTATAATACTATTCTATAGTGGCCAAAATTTCCAAGCTATTAGAGTAAGAATAGGATTTTGTTTCATAATATCCAAGCCACTAGGATTTGAGATTACTTTTTAGAAAAGGCTGAATTGGCATTTTGGTCCCTTATAAATGGAAGTGTTGCTGTTTTGGTCCCAAATAAAACTATGATTGCTGTTTTGGTCCCTTATCAATTTTTTATTAGAGTTTTTAGTCATTTTTTACGAAAAAGTTTAGAAGATTACGGATTAACTCATTTGATCGCTAGTCAAACCTAATTTTTTCTTCAAAATGATTTATACCATGATGTTTTCAATCCATTTTATGACTCTATTCGTCATGAATGTTCAACCCATTTAGATCGACTCACAATCCGAAATAATGACCAAAACCCTAAATGGGTTGAACATTCATGAGGAACCGAGTCATAAAATTGATTGAAAACATCATGGTACAAATCATTTTGAAGAAAAAATTAGGTTTTACTAGCGATCAAATGAGTTAATCCGTAATCTTGTAATTTTTTTCGTAAAAAGAGACTAACAATGCTAATAAAAAATTGATAAGGAACCAAAACAGTAATCCTAGTTTTATTTGGGACCAAAACAGCAACACCCCTATTTATAAGGGACCAAAATACCAATTTGGCCTTTAGAAAACGAAGAGAACTCTTTTGTATTCTATTTTAAAGGCCTATTGGCCAAAAGTTTTAATAGAGTTGAGAAGAAGAATTTAGTTTCAATATTCTTATCTTGTGTTTTCGAAAGCTTTAACAGTGTGCTAACCTTTCAACCCGGAATCTCGAGTTCGAATGATCTTGCGAGATCGTGTGAATCATTGCATGGGATAGCACAAAGGGCACCCCCTGGTTTAGTAGTTTTGGCTGAACTATTGATCCATGTCAGATTGACAAATATCACAAACTATCATCCATCATTTGAGAATTTAATTCACACGAAGAGGTTAAACAATAGTGTGTCCTTGTGAGTTGAGTGTTTCCGCCACTTAATTCACTGTTTAAGATATAGAAGGGAGTAGTTAGAAAGATTAGGCAACAATTGGTAAAGTTAGTCTTTTCGAGGTCAATGAAGGGTTGGATTTCACCGTCAGAGTGGTACCAGAGCGAGGTCATATATTTCTATTCCGTATCATATGAATTTTTTATTTTTATGTTGTGTCATTGGTTAGAAAATTTGTCCAATTTTTGATCCAAATATCTAAGTCTTTTTTTAAATCAGTGTATTTGATTTTGCAGGATTTTTATGTGTCACGTGCTTTTGTCGTTGTGAAAGTTAAGGGCGAACACTTCAAAATAAATTTATAAATAAACAAAACTAAAATACAAAAAATATAGTACTTAAGGTTTCGTTCCCATAAGAAAGTTATGTTGATTGATAGTATTATTGGGTTTGAGTCCTCACTTACTACAATTTCTAGTAGTTTTTACTCCTAAAAGCTAACAAAACAAAGGGTAGGATAGTAAATTCAAGTAGGTCATGCAAGTAAATAAACAAAAGAAAAGATAACAGTGGGATAAAAGCGAGAAAATCACACCACTTCAAGATCCAAAGGGCTATTGCTAAGAAAATAACATGCTATTGTCCAAGAACTATGATAATACCTTTCATGTATCTCCACATAAGGAATGAAATAGCCAATAATAGAAATAGGGTCGTCAGTCCTACTCTACTATCAATCCTCTACACCTTCACATCAAGTCAATTGAAGTTACCAACTTACATGGCAAATGGATAATTAGACAACCAAATTTGCAACACAAGAAATCTCCACTGGATTAACCCACATGCCTAGAACAAGTTAAGCACTCTCCAATTCAACAAGTAATGGAGTAAATTCAACAAATATTCCAATAACAAGGTAAAATCAATATGTAAAGACAAGAATTACTTCATTTGCATGAAACCCACTTAACAATATGCATGAAGAACCAAATAAGAGAACAAAATAAACATGGAAATGCTAATTGCTGCATAAAAGGAGTCCATTCACAAGAGAATATATGGTCTTTCTCAACAATAAAGGATAAAACACTTCCAACTCTTGAATTACATCATTAAATAGCAATTCTTCTCCATTGAATCCATGGTTTTGTTTTACATCTTATGGAAATCCACTACCCTCTATCACTTAGAAGGGTAGATTTCTCTATAATCTGCTTAGAACATGATTGTTCTAAGAGAATTCCTAGTGTGTGTGTGTGTGTGTGTGAAAAATTTGAAGAAGTGTGTGTGTTTCTTCTTCACTAAGCTACTCTCTCTAAAACAAGAAAAACCTACTAAGGTGTAATAGTATGTGTCTTGACAAGAGGCCTTGGCTATTAAGAAAGGATTCTGAGGGCTAATTTTGGCAAAACATAACTTAAAACATGCCAAGGGTAAATTTAGACTTTCAGCAGCGATCTCCGGGTGATGGCAACGCGCGACACGGCGCCTAGAGGGCGCCGAGGTCGGCGGCGTACAGGCGTCTGCGCGTTGCCGATCTCGATATCTTCAACTCTTTGTGATTTTTCCAAATTCTTCTCATTAAGTTCCAATTATTCATGTTTTCTCCCTATTTCCAGCAAAAGTCTTTAAGTTTTTTCCAAAATCTGCAACACAACTTTTTATATAAGATCATTCAAATCCAACTATAAGTACATTGAAAGCTCACAAAAGATGTCATAATCATTGAAAACCAACTAAAAGTAAGATAAATGTTCATGATTTTGGGTCATAAAAAGGTATATTTTGGAGTCACTCACACCCTCACACTTAAGACTTTTCTTGTCCTCAAACAAACTAAACAAGAAAACTAATAGAAAGTGAGTCCAAAATAAAATAAGTTCGCTCTAAGATGGGTTTTCTTCCCCCTTTAAGCTAAACATGAAAAACATGCACTCACTTTGCATTCATAGCATCAACATAACATCAATAATTAAGCAAGACAAGCATCAAAACTAATTGACTTCATCACCTCACACTATTAAGGATTCACTCAATAACGCTCAAAGTGTATGGGCTTTGAAATATTCAACAACGCTCAAGTCAATTGTATGAAAGATCTTCAACCATAAACTTGACTCAAGATCACCTCTCCACCCGCCTATTCGAATGTAACACATCGATCAAAAGGACTTTTATTAGGGTTAAACGGGGTTAGGAAAATTGGCTGAGGACAAGAAAATGTCAAGGCTTTAAAATTGGAGATATTGTAAAGAGACTTGCGTTGGTTGGATGCTTCATCAAATACTTATACTTGGATTCTTCTTCTACTAATGGAGGTTTGATGCTTAGATGTCATTTACATCCCCATTCTTATTTCTTCAAACTTAAAAACTTTAACTTTTTTTTACTTTTCTTCTTTTAAGAAACTTCTAAAAACTGAAAACTAACAAACTTAGAATCCATCCAATTATTTTTCAGTTCCACATCCAACCACATACAAACTCTTTAAGGGTCCAAAAACAAGGCTTAACAAAGAAAAAGGCTCAAGTTGGCTTATTGGGACAAAATAAAAACAAAGAAAAGATGGGGCTCAACTTGGTTATACCTAATGGGATAAAGATGATTATGAGAATTGTAAAGCAAAAAAAAGGTAAAAACAAAAGCGAACTAATTGCCTTCATCACTTCGATGTATCACAAACACGTAAAAGGTCTTGATATCTCTGCTAAAGTCAAGTTCTAGATTCAATAATTCATAAATGCCAAATCACACAACCAAAGAAATATGATCAAGAAAATAAGATATGCTCAATCATGGCTCAAATACATGCTCACATAAAATCAAGGGTTTAAATGTGATTACATATGAAGATGTCAACTAATAATTCACATTATACCTACCAATACTTAACCATTTCCATCGTATCTCCACAAATCATGCAATACAAATATACAAAACTAGCTTGAATGGGTCCTTTTGTTTGGAAAATTTTTTACAAAGTCCAAAATAGAGCAAAATTTTTGAAAATTATCCACAAATTGACTCATTCAATACTAGTTCCTTAATTAGCAAGCATGAAAACTTAGAATAACAATTTGTATTCATTCCCCCATGCTTAAGATATACACTGTCCTCAATGTATCAAAATAAAACACAAGTGGGAAAATGGGGTGCCAATTTTTCTTTCATTCTTATAATATCAAAATTAAGCTCATGCCCACATAATTTTAGCCAAAAAAACCAAATGTAAAACACATCAAAGAAAATAAACATACCAAAGCATATAAAAATAACTAAATTGCATAAGTGTCAACAAAATGTAGTAAGAAAGTAATAGTAGTAAGGATTCTCAAACTCTTGTAGAAAAGAAACTAATTGTGGAGCAAATTTAATAGTGCATCACTCTATAAGCTTTCTCTCTCTTCAATACAAGCTCATTATTCTTCTTTCTTACTTCATGAATTAACCATGTCCTGAAAATTGTTACGAATTAGTTAATTTTCACAAGAAAAACAAAGTGGTTTCAGCATACATAATATGATCTCAATATCACCTCATGGTTCACAACCTACCGCAACAAGTTGTGTCAAACTCAAGAAATGAAGAGCATGAACCAAGTACAGGTTATAGACATTTGGGATCCAAGATCAAGAACTAAAGTGAAGAAGGCAATTGAAGCCCTTAGCACAGTGGTTCTTATTTTCAAAGATAAGCCACCATCAAGAGAAGCCATTGTGCTAAGAAATTGGGAAATCTAGCCTTCTATTTTATTTTTCAAGTTTAAGACTATTAATTTTAAGTATTTTTAATTATTGAGTCTTTGTACTTGTTTAAGGGATTCTGTAAATCCTTGTAAGGTTGAGTTTTTCCCTTAAACAAGTCCAATAAAGTACATGATGAAGGAATTATCTGCCAGGGCCCGGTCAAAAATCTCACTTTCGTGTTATACATTCCAGAATCAGAGATTCTCAACCAAACCCAAACACTCATGTAATACGATTCAAACCCTTTTAAAATACCACACGAGCACTGGATCTTAGTTCTACTTTATTCGAGTTATCATGCATTTAAATAATTCCAATTAAAGCGGAAGGAAAAGAATTGACCTCTTGAAGCGTGTCCATAAAATAATCGCTTTTATGACTCTAAGATGAGATTTGAATTTTGATGGGCAATGATCCAACGAACCAGTTCATAAACAATTATACAAAAACAACACAAAAATTGGCCTCCAAAAACCAATCCGGTTTCTTCACAATTTGCGCCGCCGCCGTGCTTGTCACGCGCCGCCTGGCTGAGGTACATCACCGAGAGAGATGCCAGAAAGAGAGCTGCCGCCACTGCAAATTAATATCGCTGCCGCCTTTAGACCTTCCCGACCGACGCCAAAGAGAAAGCCAAGAAGAATTACAAACTAAGCTTTTCTTTATTTATCTCTCTAGTTTCTTGAATTATGAAACTTGTGTATTGTTATTGCTAATCCCTTGTCAATTTATAGAGTTACAAGGAAGACCTTTAGTGGGCTTGAGTTAAGCCTTCTTGATGGGCTTTGGATTTACTAATTTCCTAATCTCAATTAGTTTCCAAATCCATTTAATTTCCAAATCCAATTAGATATGCTAATTCCAATTGAACTTTAAAACTCATTTAATCAATTAATTTCACCTTGTCAATTTACTAATTGACCCTTAGGATTAATTTATTAAATAAGTAATTCAAGTTTATCAATTGACCCAATTTATAATTAATCGTACCACTAACGGATTAATTATGGAATCACTACTCAAACCGAAATTGCTTCTAGAACCACTAATTAAGTAATTTTTTATTCTCCCCACAGATACAGTGCTTGTCAATTTATTAATCTACTGATAAATTAATTAATCGATTTCTTGTTATCTGAGACTAGTGCCACTTGACTTTATTACTATACCGGACATAAAGTCCACTGATCAAATTTAGTAGAGTAAATTCCAAAATTGCTCATCATACTATGGTCAGTTTTCAGTTTCGGTCATCATACTTTGAAAACTATTTTTAAGGTCATCATACTTTCATTTTATTTTCAAAACTGGTCACTCCGTCCATTTTGGCCGCTAAACTTCATAACGGAGCACTTTTTTGAGGGCATTTAGTTCAATCTCCTTTATTTTGCATTTCCAATTTTCCTCCAACTACTGACGGTTAAAATGAGAGGGAATTTGGCATGTGGCCCTAACAACCAACTATAAATCCCAATTTGAAGTATTGTTTCCTTGCACAAAATGTTGTTTTATTTTGTACTGGATTTCAGCCAAATTTTTTTTTGTATAAATAATTATTATTTCATTTGTATAAATAATTATTTTGTAATTTCATTTGGTAGTGGATCTTCTGTAAGGAAAAAATGAAACAAAAAATTCGTATTGCAAAAGTTGAACTGAAGGCTATTATAAATTCATAAATTCATTGCACAAGAATTCTGCTCCAAAATAGCTATAATCGAAACTAACATTGTATGTCATATGTCCAAAATAGCTAGAATCCAAATTAGCATTGCACAAGAATTGATTGCAAACCAATGGCTACCAACAAAACAAAATGGCACTTCACAAAGTGCAGCCAGAATCCAAAAAGGACAGCCAAAATCCAAAATGTGCAACCAGAATCCAAAAGTGCAGCCAACTAAAGAAAGAGATACTTAACTATATTCTACCATGTCTTATTGTAGCCCACCGTCCAACTTTGTAAGGTGCACACAACCCTAGATATTCTTGATTGATACTATACTGAATTTTCTCAGAATCAGTTAACTCCCTTCTTCTTTTGGCAGGGGCAGATGTGGATGGAGCTACTGAACCACTTCCTTGATCTTCATTTGGTTGCTGATGATTATATCGCATCATATTCCTTGCCAATTTTCTAGTTGCATTCTGTTGATATGGATGAATTCAATCCAAAATAGGTAGCATTCAATCCAAAATATTGTTGAAAACAGTAAAAACAAAAAACAAGCATGATTTTTCAGATACCTTGGAATGTTGGGGATGCGCATTTCCTGTTGTTGAGTTTGGATTTACAGCTTCCCTGTTCAGATTTTCATGTTCTGTAGTCCTCACTTTACGAGACCTGCCTCTTTTCCTCCTCTGTCATTAAAATTTAGAATTATCCAACATTAACAATAGAGTACATAGCAATTTACAAGATAATAGAGGACACCATTTGTACCTGAATATTTTGGCCTTTTGCCTCATTACGTGATTCGGCTTATGCATTTTGGCTAGCAGCTTGCCCAACAGTATCTCCATCAGTCCCTTGCTTGTATGTGAGAGTATTATGTCCCACTTCCCCACACCTTTTACAATGAATCAACACATGCCTCATAAGTCGTACAACACTATCTTCTCTAACATTCTGGGATGGTTCTATCCTCCTTTTTTTCTTGGGCCGGCCAGGTTGAACTCATGATAATGGAGGGTCAAGTGTTATCAAACCAAATTTAGACCACAAATCTTGGTTATTTATAGGGTATAACACATGTGCATACAAGCTTAAGAAAGATTCCTTTCTATAACATTTATCCACATAATCCATATGATCTCCCTTATTTCTACGAATGCAATGAATAGCATGCACATAAGGAATACCACACAACTGCCACAACCTACAACTGCAAGTCATATTTTTAAGGCAAACAATAAACTGCTTATTTTAGGGTCCTTTAACCTCATACCCACCAGCCCCATTACTTATACATTTCCACTCCCTAGTATCCTTAGCCAATTCATCCAACATATCATTACAAACAGGAATAATAGGATAATGAAATTTTGCAACTTTTTCAAGCATACTAATAATAGACTTTGATTTAGCATCTAAAATTTTAGAATTGAAGCTTTCACACAAATTATTCACAAGAGTGTCACATTTAGTATGAAAAGAGAAATAGGCCTTGCACCAGTTTGCAGGACTAGAAGCTGTCATTTTTACCCAATTCCAATCAGTGCTGTTGTGCTTTTTCAATTCCTCAATTTCTGCCTCATACTAAGGTATGGTGGTAGCTCCAGCAATGGACCACAGATGATTGTTCAAAACTTTTCCAGGATACTTCTTCTTGAAATTAGCATACGTATACTGTACACAATATCTGTGTACAACATTGGGAAGTAATTATGCTAAAGACCTACTCAAACCCTAGGAAAAATCAGAACATAGGAATATTAGATCAAGTAAAATACGAGATCCTAAAATATGAAAAATAGAAAACTTAAGTCATTAAAGATGAGGGGATACCTTCTGCTGGTCTAAAATGAATGTCCAGTACATTGAATTCTCAATTTTCAGATCTTGAATCAACAAATTCAAGAACCACATCCACTACTCCTTTGCTTATTTCTCCACAACAGCCTATGTTATGGGCCAGTACCCATTGTTAGCATCCACCCCAATTGCAGTCAATATTTGCCCTTTATATGTCCCTTTTGTGAAGCAGCCGCCCAATGAAATAATCGGCCTACATCCACTCAAAAAGCCTTCTTTCAAAGGCCCTAGACAGCAGTACAAGCATATGAATCTAGGGTTTTTCCCCTCCTCTCTAGGGGAAAAGGTAACTTCTATGGTTGTGTTCTTGTGCATCCTCTTCAACTCCTCAGCGTAATCCCAAATGAATTTCTATTGCTCATCTGCATTTCCTTGAAGCTTCTTTGTTGCAATTACCCTTTCCTTGTATGCTTTTGATGTAGATATCTTACACTTGAAGTTTTCATCTTCATTATGTAGAATATGAGATATGGGCATATTCGGATTTGCTCTAAAACATTCCAGATATCTCTCCGCCAACTAGTGTGCAGACATTCTTGGATTTTCTATACAGTCTATGCATCCACTGTGATCCAAATAAAGAGAAGACATGATGAAGTATGTACTGTTGACCGCCTCTCTCTTGGTCGCATTCACAAAACACTTGCAAGGCTTCTCACACTTGGCTCTTAACCTTGTTGCGTCATTGGTGGTTACACTAACAGGATGACTTGTCATAATCCTATGGGTTTTGACCGCTTCTCTAAATTTCTTTTTTGACCCAAACTTTTTACCAATAGTAAAGGTGGGAACCACATCTCCCACAGGACCTCTATAGTTTGTATAGTTGACTGGACCTTCTTCATCTTCAGAATTGTTGTTGCTGTGAAGACCAGCATTCACATTATTTTCAGAAAGGTCATCTTCAACTTCTATTTCATTTTCACTGTCTCGCAATGTGTTTTCTTCTGGCCAATATTGTTCATCACCCTCTGAGTTTTGTGATTGAGTGTCGGCCATAAAACTTGCTGAAAGTCCATCATCCAAATGTAGACCTTTGGTCATGCTCAAAACTGTCATATGCAGACCTCCCATATGCGTCTGCTCCTCTATTTTTTCCTATACAGAAACACCAACTTCCTCTCCTCCACTATTTTTAGCATTGGAAGCAACATCATCTCCAGTTTCTCCCATTTTTTCAGCATCCTCAGCACCCACAAATCCATCTCTTTTACTATTTTCAGCATCCTCAGCAAGATTGTCAGCATTCTCAAGTTCTTTTCTCATGAGTATGTTTTCCAACATCTCCTCGAACTCTTTATCATCTTGAATTGCAGCAATATACTATGAATATCGACCATTGCCAAGATTAACTTCATTTTCTTCATCCAGTTCTAAGGGTTGACCCTCAAACCCCCCCTGATGACCATCAGCTCCATATTTTTCATCCACAACTATAGGTTTCTCATCACCACCCTTATCACAAATATCTATTTTGCTGTATTCTCCACTACCATCATCAGCCAAATCACTTTCACCATTTAAACTCTCTCCATTCGTATTTGATTCTTGTTTTATCCATCCAATTCGAAGAACCGGTGGTTTCCTAGAAGCCTCTTTCAATTTATTCTGCCCAATCGTGAGAACAATCCCTGCATTGCTTTTCAGCAAACCAATACTATCCCCTATTTTCTCTGAAATTTCTTCAATGACCACAGATGGTTTCAGCTTCACAGGCTTCACAAACAAAGGATTTTCAAGGATGACTTCCTCTGGTTTATGGTCACAATAGACTTCTATGACCTTATAATCCTTAACACAAGCTATAAATTTAATTAGGTGTTGATCGGTTTGAAACTCCCTCAATCCATTGTTAAGATCACTCCTACGGTCAAGATAATATTAAAGCACCATCGTTTTCTTGTTATGCCCTACTACATGTGAAAGCTGAACCGATCGCCATCAACCAAATCAAAGTAATCTGACTCACCCCCTTCGTAGTTTTTGTATTTTTCACCAATTATCTGCCCCTTGTGATGCAGTCTTAGCATGAACAGCTTACAGTCGGGTCTTGTATTTCGAGAAATAAAAATAGAGCTAGCACAAAATACACCGGGCAGAGAGTTTTTGGGAAAAGATCAAACTTTACGAAATGAACAAAAACAACGAACTTTACAAAACAAACTTTACAAAATGAACAAAAAAGAATAAACTTTACAAACGAATGAAACAACAAAATTTGAAATTGCGGTTTAATTTTTATGCATCTGACCCGATTTTTAAACTATTCCCCCATATCTGTATGCAAAGTTTAAAAAGGTTTAACTTTTTTTCTTATCAATTTCAAACCCACAAACGGGATTTCCCTTGATCATTTTCAAAGTTGAAAAAAAACCTAATGTGCAGCGCACTAACAAACACAATGGCCAGCACAATAACAACCACAAATAAAGCAAAGGAGTTCAAAACCCAAGCGAATGAAAAAAAAAAACTTACTGTAAGCTGAATACGGGTCGAAATAATCGCCCTTCGTCCCAAACAAACTCCTTTGACATTGACGATGGGTTCTCCGATTAAACCCAAAAAGACGCTATTTTAGTTATGCAATACACGAATCGATGATGATATTGTTAAATCGCTACTGAAATTTTTTTGAACCCTCGCTTTGCAGAATGACAAAGGAGGTTCTTCGGGGTTTGTGTTCATTTTTCGAAAAAAAGTAACAGAAGTGGAGGGAGATGAAAAAGGTGGGTAGTTAAAACTAAAGTACAATTGGGAATGCAAAATAAATGAGATTGACCTAAATGCCCTCAAAAAATTGGCCCGTTATGAAGGTTAACGGTCAGGATGGACGAAGTGACCATTTTTGAAAATAAAATAAAAGTATGATGACCTTAAAAATAGTTTTCAAAGTATGATGACCAAAACTGGAAACTAACCACAGTATGATGACCAATTTTGGGATTTACTTGATTTAGTATAATAAACCTTTCAAGTTCATCTCGAGAGCACAATCACCCCGGACTCACCGGTATGTCGTTTCCTTCGACTCGCAATGACACACCAAGCAACTAAACACATGTAGTCAACCTACCGAGATTATAGGCCTTAAGAGACCGCACTCTTTGGCAAATCAAACTACGCAATGCTCAATGCTCTTGCTCATTCTTATCTAGGGATTAAGAGATAGAATACAAGGTTTGAATTAACTACTAATGAACAGTACAAGTTAATTCAATCCTAAACGATCATGCTCAATATTTCCATGGCATATCTATATGATTCAATAAGTCTATACCAAGTAATCTAGAAACACATAATGACTTAAACTAATAGTATGTCCAAACTGTCTCAGTCACGAGCCTAATTTATATATCAAGACTTCAACCACTGATGAGATCTACTGTGCTACACCCGGCACCTCATCATCTAGTCACACAATATAATTGGACTACTTATGTAAAACACAAAGTATTTAACTGAAACATTTAACTTTATATAAATGAAAAATAGTTTTTCATACAAGCTCAACTTTTCAATAGTCAGAACTAACAATCTCCCACTAATACTCAAAGCTATGCTTTAAAGTAATACAAACTTACAAATATGAAATTCTTACTACTGCTATACTAATGTCTAGAGAACTGTCAAGGTCAGCTAAGTATCTAACTCTCATGCCCTCCACATGAGCCTCAAAGACTTTAGCAGTCAATGTCTATGGGAACAGATTTGCAAGGTTGTCTGCCGATGCTATCTTTACCACAACCACATCTTCTCTCTTAATGATTTCTTGTATCTGGTGGTACTTGCGTTCTATGTGTTTACTCGCTTTGTGAGCTCGTGGTTCTCTTTACTTGGATACTGCACTATTGTTATCACAGTACACTGTGATTGATCTCGGTAATTCTGAAATCACGTCTAAGTCCACTAGGAAGTTCTTGAGCCACACTGCTTCTTTCGCTGCCTCTGATGCTGTGACATACTCAACATTCATGTTAGAGTCCACTATGCATTTTTGCTTGACACACCTCCAAACTATGGCTCAACCTCCCAAAGTAAACACAAACCCGGAGGTATACTTATCATTTCTTTATCGCCTTGGAAATCCGAATCTGTGTAACGACGGGGCACAAGCTCTTGGGCCTGATAGACCAACACTTGGCCCCTCATTCTGCACAAATACTTTAGAATACACTTTATATCCTCCTAATGAGCTTTCTGGGGTTACTCTGATATCTGGTAACCATGCCAACAACATAGCAAATATCAAGCCTCGTGCACAACATAGTATACATGAGACGTCCAATTGCATATGCATAAGAAACTGTCTTCATGGCTTCTATCTCCTTAACAATCTTTGAAGACTGCTATTTAGATAGATGCACTCCCTGTCTAAAAGGTAGAAAATCATTCTTTAAGTCCTGCACGTTAAAACGAGCCAGAATTGTGTCTATGTATGAAGCCTGAGAGAGTCAAACAACGTTTCCTACGATCTAGAATAATCTTGAGCCAAATGATATGTCTAGCTTTTCCCAAGTGATTCATATCAAACTGCTTAAACAACTATGCCTTTACGTCTGATAATACTTTCTTACTATTTCCAATAAGAAGAATATCATCTACGTAAAGTACAAGAAATACCACTACATTTTCGTCACGTCTGCGATATACACACTGCTCATCCGGACACTGAATAAATCCGTCGAACTTGATTACTTCATCAAACCAGATGTTCCAAGATCTCGATGCCTGCTTAAGTCCGTAGATGGACTTCTTAAGCTTGTAAACCTTATGCTCTTGGCCTTTTGCAATGACTCTATATGGTTGCTGTATGAAGATAGTTTCCTCAAGACTTCTGTTAAGGAAAGTCATATTGACATCCATCTACCATATCTCATAATCTAAATGAGTAGCTATGGCCAAGAGCATCCGGATTGATTTAAGCATAGCTACCGGGGAGAAGGCTTCCCCAAAATCGATTCCCTTTTTCTGAGTATACCCCTTCGTCGCAAGCCTATCTTTAAAGGTTTCAACCTTTCCGTCAGGTCTTCTATTACATTTGTAGACCCACTTGAATTTGATAGGATTAAAACCATTGGGCAGGTCCACAAGCTTCCAGACTTAATTGGAGTCTATTGACCCCATCTCTGATTTTATTGTCTTTTGCCAAGATTCTGCATTTTATCTCGGAGAGCCTTATTGTAGTTCACTGGGCCTGGTTTGCGCGCACATGGGACGTAATCAGAGAATTCTCTTAAGCCCACACACTTCTTGGGTTGTTTTACAACCCTCACACCACGACGAGACACCACCTGTGTAGGGACATCATCTGTGACATCTTGTGCAGTATTTTGTGGTTTATCTACTTGTACTAGTGCAACAGGAGTAGTGGATTGTCCTCTAAGTTCTTCTAGCATGATTTTTCCTACTGGGCTTGTGATCTAGAATATAGTCATCTTATAAAAATCTGGCGTTAGTACTTACTACCACCTTCTGATCTTTAGGACTATAGAATAAACCACCTTTCATTCATTTGGGGTATCCTACAAATAACATTACTTCTATTCTTGCATCTAACTTACCCGCATCTGCCTTAAGTACATGTGCTGGACAATCCTAAATTCTGAGGTGTTTGACACTGGGTTTTCTCCCAGACCACAACTCCACAGGGGTTGATGCCATGGATTTAGATGGTACAAGATTTAGAATGTATGCAGTTGTTTCTAAGGCATATCCCCAAAACAAATTTGGCAAATCACTACAACTCATAGACCTAACCATTTCCATAAGAGTTCTATTTCTCCGTTCTGCTACACCATTCTGCTGGGGTGTGTCAGGTGCAGATAACTAAGCCTGAATACCTACCTCTGCTAAGTCATTTAAAAAATCACCTGACAGGTATTCACCACCACGATCTGATCGTAGTGTCTTGATACTTTTACCATGATGTTTCTCCACATCTGCCCGATACTCTTTGAACTTGTCAAAACACTTAGACTTGTGGTGCTTCAAATAAATGTATCCGTATCTCGAGTAATCATTTGTGAATGTCACAAAATACTCGAAACCTTCCCTTACTTGAATAGACATTGGTCCAGGCAAGTTAGAATGAACCAACTCTAATACTTCTTTAGCCCGATACCCCTTCGCCTTGAAAGGCCTTTTAGTCATCTTACCTTCCAAGCAAGATTTGCAGTTTGAGTAGTTGTCAATCTCTAATAAACTCAAATGTCCATCATTAACTAACCTTTAAATCCTACTAAGATTTATATAACCTAGTCTCAGGTACAAAAGATAAGTTTGGTTCTTTTCAGAAGGCTCTTTCGTCTTATTATGGTTTAATGATCTTTGATTCGCAGTTGCGTATTTAGTAGGAGAAGTTGGTTTTAGAATAAATAAATTGTCTACTAACGAACCAGAAAAATGAGTTTCTTATTTCTAATAATAAACAAAGACTCATTAGAAAAAACAAACTCAAAACCATTCTTTAAAAGTTTAGAAACTTAGATAAGATTCTTTCTAAAACTAGGAACATAAAGACAATTTTCTAAAACTAAGCTATTAGAATTCCTGAAATTCAGCTTCACTTCTCCCACTGCAACAACTAACACTTTTGTAGTGTCTCCCAAGTAGACATCCAGCTCGCCTTCTCTTAGCTTCCGAGTTACTTGGAACCCCTGCAAAGAATTACAAACATGGTCAGTGGTGTCTGAATCCACACCCCAAGTATCTGTGAGAATCACCGCTAAACATGTCTCAGTAATTAAGACAAGATTAGTCATACCTTTAAGCTTTGGACAGCCTAACTTCCAATGTTCCATCTTACTGCACTTGAAGCACTTGCCTTTCGACTTCTTCTTCTTTGCGATATCAGGCTTAGGCGTATGATTGCCTGTCTTCTTGGCTTTCTTCTTCTTATTTTCAGCCTTCGGCTTAGAAGTAGATCCCGAAGCCTTGACAGTGACTAAAAAAAATATTGTAAAATACCTCAAAACAATATTTAAATCTACCGACATCTCGTTCATGGGGATTAGCGCAAGTTACATTAGTGTGAATGTTTCCGCTTGTCCACATTCGTTCGAGAAGAACCAAGTTCATTAATTTCACTATCTAACCAAACGATCTATTGATTAATAAAATTAATAGACAGTGCTTTTGGCCGTACATAAGAGCAACGTAATCTTGTTGGGAGGAATACTACAAATTGTACAATAAGTGTTGTGCTATTACGTGACATCTAAGTTCGTTACCAAGGATAGTGTGCCTTAGTTAAAGAGGGTGTCGCATTCTCCAAATTAACTTACTATAGTTATCTTAGTTTTAGAGATTCAACCTAGTGATCTTATGATTTGGACCCATCCGTTATGGAGGAAGGCCTTAATGCCAATGTGCAAGTCCACCCACATCACTTATGAATTCGTAATGGAGGGCAGCAGAATATAAACTAACCCATTCCCACTTAGATTCTTAGAATGAGGGTTTTTCTAGTTTTAACAAGCAATTAACTAATCCTAAGTTATGAGCAACCATAAAACCAATATGCTTAAATTATGCATAAAAAATAAAGCACAAAATAAAGCATATAAAAAATTGCAATGAAAAACTGTAAATACGGGAAATAACTAAGCAAAATAAATTTCTTGACTATTATGGTTTTTAATTGCTTCCATCTTTTGCCTTGTCCAGGTATCCCATTGCATCACTCTGATGGAAAGAGTCTTGCCTTGAAAATCTTGGAACATCCCAGAATTTGTAATAGGACGTCCGCGAGGAGACAGCGACATGAGCAGCTGTTCGCGGCCTGCCTGATGTCGCAATCTCCAATGACGCGTGTTACTGCAGACACGTCTTATCCATGCGGCGGCGATGCCCCAACCAAAAAAAATACCAGTGTCGCCACTTACCGAGTCTGTTGCTCCAGTCCCACTCGTTATTTGGTCTTCTTGCAATTCGCCCAGGTTTTCTCCATTTTTTACGTAATCATTGGAATCACCAAAATCACGATAAACCAAAACCCACGAATTCAAGTCGCCTACAACAACGTCTTCAATTATATAAGTTTCCTAAATACAAGGCTTAATTTAAAGGAAAAATAAATTGACAATTATATAGAGAAAATCCTACTACATATTTAATCTAATTTGACACGGCTTCAAGCACGTGGTTTTACTATTATAAGCATTCATATAAAAAATCAACCAGACATGTCTTAGAGTTTAATTAAAATATACAAACACAACCATAATAGCTGGGATATCAAAAACCACCTGCAACAAATCTATGTAATAAATCAAGGAAATAGATCTATTCCGGGCCAAACTGAAAATCTCACTTTGGTGCTATGGATTCCAGAATCGGAGACTTTCAATCGAGCCTAAACTCTAAAACCATTTCCCCTAAGTGGATCTAGGCTCATAGATATTCAATTTATTAAAATGATACGCTAAAAATTAAATTTTTACAAAAGACGGAATTAAAGATTATACCTTTAAAGTGTGTCCTCGAATTAAATAAGAAAACCAAGCGAAATCCACTATCGAATCCCTCGAATGACTCTCAGGCACACCTTAGTGAGTATATACTGAAAGGATTGCCACATAGGATCTGGGTTTGCACTTGCTCGATTTACCACGCAAAAAAAATTTTCTAATTAAAGCAGAATCTTAGAAAAGTACCTTTGAAGCGTGACTTAGGTGATTTTCTTGTATGCCTTAAGACTATGACTTCTTGTTGTGTGGGCAATAATCCAAAAGCCAATTGATCAGCTATCACCACAACTCCACTTGCCAAAAAAATCCAGCACCTCCGCACCTAGCACTTACTGTAAATGCACTGCCCGGATAGAGAGAAAACTATACGCACAGCTGGTAAAAGAGGACCAAAATTTTGGCCAACACTCACCAAAAACCAGCCGCACAACTCCTTTAAAATTCGACTATGAGAGAGAAAGAAATTTCTCTCTCTAGAATTTTATCTCTCTAAAAAACTTGTGAATGAATTGTGTGTCTTGAATAGCTAATCCCTTGTCTATTTATAGAGTTACAAGAGAGACTCCAAGTTGGTTTAGAATTGGTCTTCCTAATGGGTTTAGGTAATGAATTAGTTTCCAAATCCAATTAGGCAACCAATCTGATGGGATAAACCAAATCCTACTAGATTTCCTAATCTCTAGGATTTCCTAATTCCAATTTAAACTTAAGACTTAATTAATTAATTAATTAATTCCACTTTATTAATTACTTAATTAATCCTTAGGAATTAAAAGATTCTACTTTGTTAATTAATGAATTAACCCTTAGGAATAATTAATCAATTAATTAAATCTACCTATTCAATTAACCCATTACAAAATTAATCGTACCACTAACGAATTAATTTTGGCACTACCATCCTACACCAGAATTGCTTCCGGAACAATTTAATTAAATTATATTCATAATCTCCCCACATCAAAGATATAGTGCTCGTTAATTATAAATTAATTTACTGATAAATTAATTAATTAACTTCTTTAATTCCGAGACTAGTACCACTCGACCTTTTTACTATACCGGGCATAAGTCCACCGGATGAGTTTAGTATAATAAACATTTCGAGCTCATCTCGGGAGCACCATCACCCCGGACGCACCGGTATATGGTTTCCTTTCGACAAGCAGCAGCAAACCAAGTAACTAAACACACGCACCCAACCTACCGAGACTATTGGCCACAATAGACCTCACCCTTTGGCAGATCAAAGTACATTATGTCTAATCCTCATGCTCGCTCGAGTCTATGGATTAAGAGATAGAATACAAGAAATGATTTTTCTATTAAATCAGTACAAGACAAATCATTCCTAAAGGTCAAGTTCAATATGCCCCGGGCATATCTATATGATTCAATTAGTTTAGACAAACCAATTATCTGAATCACATAATAACCTAAACCGACAGTTTGTCCAAAGCTGTCTCGGTTACGAACCTCATTTATATGTTATGTCTTTCAACCAATGGTGAGATCTACTGTGTCACACAGGACACCTCATCATCTACTTACATAATATAAATGGACATATTATGCACAAAAAATTATAACCAAAACATAAATCGATATATTAAACTAGGAAACTGTACAATACAAGCATAGCTTACGTATTCAACTCCAACAATCTCCCACTAATACTTAAGCTGTGCTTTAAGTATACATCTACATACAAATCCTATACATTCTGCTGCTATCTATCTAGAAAAACTATCATGGCTCTTCTAAGTATCTGATCCCCATGCCCTTCACGTGAGCCTCAAAGACTTTCGCTGTCAATGTCTTCGTGAATGGATATGCAAGGTTATCTTCTGATGGTATCTTAGCCACGACCACGTCTTCCCTCTTTACGATGTCTCGTATCAGGTGGTACTTGCACTGTATATGTTAACTCGCCTTGTGGGCTCGTGGTTCCTTCGAGTTTGCTACTGCACCATTGTTATCACAATACACCGTGATAGACTTTTGTAAACCAGGAATCACATCTAAGCTCACTAGAAAGTTCTTGAGCCATATTGATTCTTTCGCTACTTCTGATGCGACAACGTACTCAGCCTCCATGGTAGAGTCTGCCACGCATTTCTGCTTGACACTTTGCCAAACTATGTCTCCACCTCCCAGAGTAAACACATACCCTGAGGTAGACTGGCTCTTGTCCCTGTCGCCTTGGAAATCTGAATCTGTGTAACCTCGGGGTACCAACTCAAGCGCCTGATAGACCAGAACTTGGTCCCTCGTTTTGCGCAAATACTTGAGAATACATTTTACTGCCTCCGAATGAACTTTCCTGGGGTTACTCTAATATCTGCTTACCATGCCATCAGCATAACATATATTAGGCCTCGTACACAACATGGAACATGAGACTTCCTACTGCCTAAGCATAAAGAACTATTTTCAATCTCCTCAACAGTCTTAGGAGACTGTTCCTTAGATAGATGCACTCCGTTTCTGAAAGGTAGAAAACCTTTCTTGGAGTTCTGCATGTTAAAATGGGCCAGAATCGTGTCTATGTATTAAGTTTGGGAGAGCGTTAATGAACGTTTCCTACGATCTCGAATTATCTTGATCCCAAGGATATGTCCCACTTCCCCTGAGTCCTAAATATCAAACTGCTTGGACAACCATGCCTTTACGTCTGATAACACTTTCATGTTGTTGCCAATCAATAGAATGTCATCTACATAAAACAAAAGAAACACCACTGAGTTTCCATCACATCTGCGATACACGCATTGCTCATCCGGACACTGAATAAATCTAAAGGACTGGATTGCCTCATCAAACTGAATGTTCTGAGATCTGGATGCCTGCTTAAGTCCATAAATAGACCTCTTAAGCCTGCAAACCTTATACTCTTGGTCTTTTTCAATGAATCCCCCTGGTTGCTGCTTAAAGATGGTTTCCTCAAGACTTCCGTTTAGGAAAGCTGTTTTGACATCCATCTGCCAAATCTCATAATCCAAATGAGCAGCTATGGCCAAGAGAATCCAGATCGACTTAAGCATGGCTACCGTGGAGAAGGTTTCCTCATAATCGATTCCCTTTTCCTGAGTATACCCCTTCGCCACCAGCCTAGCTTTAAAGGTTTCCACATTTTCGTCAGGTCCTCTCTTACGTTTGTAGACCCACTTACATCCAATGGGCTTAAACATATCAGGCAGGTCCACAGGCTCCCAGACTTGATTGTGGTCCATTGACCCCATCTCGGATATCATTGCCTTACGCCAAAATTCTGCATATTTATCTCAGAGAGCCTCATTGCAGTTAACTGGGTCAGGTTCAGGTGCACCTGGGACTAGGTCTGAAGCCTCTCTCACGCCAATGAACCTGTCAGGCTGTCTTACAACCCTCCCACTACGACGAGGCACCACCTGTGTAGGCACATCATCTGTGATCTCATGTGCAGTGTGTGGTGTATCTACTTGTGTAGTTACATCAGGATTAGTTTGTCATCTAAGCTCTTCTAGTACTATCTCACTCTTGGGCTTGTGGTCTAAGACATAGTCCTCTTCTAAAAATCTAGCGTTGGTACTTACCACCACCTTCTGATCTTTAGGACTATAGAATAGACCACCTTTTGTTCCCCTATGATATCCTACAAACAGCATTAATTCTGTTCTCACATCTAACTTAGCCGTATCTGCCATAAGAACATGTGTCGGGCAGCCCCAAATTCTGAGATGTCTTAGACTGGGCTTGCGCCCATTCCACAACTCTACTGGGGTTGAAGGCACTGTCTTAGATGGTACAAGATTAAGAATATACATTGCCGTTTCTAAGGCATATCCCCAGAACGAACTTGGCAAATCACTATAGCTCATCATGGACCTAACCATTTCCATAAGAGTTCGATTCCTCCTTTCTGCTACACCATTCCGCTGTGGCGTGCCAGGTACAGACAACTGAGACTGAGTTCCTACCTCGGTGAGGTAATATCGAAATTCATGGGACAGGTACTCCCCACCATGATCTAAATGCAGTGTCTTGATACTCTTACCATGATGTTTCTCCACATCTGCCTGAAACTCTTTGAACTTGCCAAAACATTTGGACTTGTGGCACATTAGGTAAATGTACCCGTACCTAGAGTAGTCATCCGTGAACGTCACGAAATACTCAAATCCCCCTCGTGCCTGGACCGTCATAGGTACACACAAGTTAGAATGAATCAACTTAATACTTCTTGAGCTCTATAACCTTTTGCCTTAAAAGGTCTCTTGGTCATCTTACCTTCCAAACAAGATTCACAGGTCGCATAACTGTCAATATCTAATGAACCTAAAGGTCCATCATTGACTAACTTCTGAATCCTACTAAGGTTTATATGACCTAGCCTGAGATACCAAAGATAGGTTTGATTCATTTCAGAAGGTTTCTTCCTCTTATTAATGTTCGATACTGAGCTATCTATTTCTATGTTTTGCGCAACAGGGGAGTTAGAATTAACCACAAATAAATTGTCAACCAATGAACCAGAACAAATAAGTTTTCTATTTCTTCTAATAAATACAGAGTCATCAGAAAAAATGAACTTATAACCGTTCTTCAAGAGTTTAGAAACCGAAATCAGGTTCTTTCTAAAACTCGGTACATAAAGACAATTTACTAATTCTAAGCTACCATTTTCGAAATTTAGCCTAACTACTCCCACTGCTTCTACTGACACTCTTGTAGTGTCACCCACGTAGATGTCCAGTTCACTATTTCTAAGCTTCTGGGTTACTTGGAACCCCTGCAAAGAATTACAAACATGATCAATGCGCCTGAATCCACACACCAAGTATCTGTGGGAATCACCGCTAAACATGTCTCAGTAATAAGGATAGAAACAATAGTACCTTTGAGCTTTGGACAATCTGCTTTACCGCACTTAAAGCACTTGCCCTTGGGCTTGCTTTTCTTGGCGATATTTGGCTTTGCAGCAAGTTTCTTGGCGTTTTTCTTCTTCTTATTCTTCTTGCCTTTCGGCCCAGAAGAAGAACTCGAAGCCTTTACTGCGACCAAAGCTTGCTTCTTCTCATGGAAAATGCCTTCGGCCACCACCAAATATGTCAAGAGCTCGGGCAGAGTATAAACCCTTTGGTTCATATTGTAGTTGACCCGAAACTGCTCAAAACTTGAGGGTAGACTCTGGAGGATAATATCTATCTAACTTTCTGGGTCGATTTCTCCTCCCAACACCTCCATTTCATTGATGTTGCTCATTATGTGTAAAATATGATCCCTCACCGATCCGTCTTCAGCCATTTTGGTGTTCATTAACTTCCCCATGGCTGCCTGCCTAGCAGTCCTGCCTTAATGTGCAAACATTTCCCTTAGGTGTGCCATCATGTTGAAGGCGGAGACCATGGGATGAAGGTGATGTTGCAGCACATTTGACACGGAAGCCAAAATGTAGCACCGCGCCATCTCATCCGCTTTTCTCCACCTGGCATAGGCATCCCTATCCTCTTGGGCAGAGTTCTCATCAGGCACTTCTGGACATACTTCAGTGAGCACAAACTTATACTTGTCAGCCATTAGGACAATGTCTAAGTTACGACTCCAGTCGACATAATTTGTTCCAGTTAATTTGTTGTCTTTCAAAATAGCAGTAAGGGGTTGAATGCCATATCTATCCAACTGGAAAATAAACAAACAATGTTTCAGTTATTTAGCCTAAAATTTCAAAAACTTGAAATCCTATTAATTATTTACTTTCCTCAAAACAATAATCTTAATCCACTAACATCTCATCCACCGGGTTTCTCCCAAGTCACGCAGTGTGGACGTTTATGCTAACCCACATTCGTTTGAGAAGAACCAAGTTCATTAACTACACTACCTGATCAACGATCTTTTGATCAATGCAGCTAATAGTTGGTGCTTTCAGCCATACAAATAAGTAGCATAACCTCGCGGGAGGAATACTGCAGATCGTACACTAAGTGTGTACCATTACGTGACTTCTGAGCTTGTTACCTCAGGATAGTGCGCTTTAGATGGAGAGGGTGTCGCATTTCTCCAAGTTAAACTCGCTCTAGTCATCTTACTCAGAAGTTCATCGTCTAGCGATATCAGGGCTGGACTCATCCGAATGGAGGAAGGCCCTAATGCCAACGCGCAAGTCTACCCACATCACATATGAACCTATAATGGTGGCCATGGGAATATTAAACCAACCCGCTCACACTTAGATTTCCAAATTGAGGTTTTTTCTGGTTTTAACATGCAATTAACTAACCTAAGTTATGTGCAACCATAAAACCAATCATGCTTTAAATTCATGGATCTAAAATACAGCATAAAAATTAAAATAATAAATAAGGGAAATAAATACTAAAAATAAATTCCCCGACTATTTTGGTTTTAATTGCTTCCATCTTCTGCCTTGATCTCGTGTCCTATCACGTCACTCTATGGAGAGAGTCTTGAACTTCGAAAAATGAAAAATGGAGGAAAAATGGGCCGAAAACGCAGCCTGAACAAGCCGTGCGCACGCACAGGCCGCACAACCCGTGCGCGCGGACAAGCCGTGAGCCCGCACAGCCCGTACAAGCTGCGCGTATGGCCCAGCTGCGCGCACTGCTACTGCTTGCTACTGCCGTGCCTTATGCAGCAGGATGCTGCGTCGCACGGCAGCAGCCCTTGCTGCCGGTACTCGTTGCCGGAATCGCCTCCTGCCGCCACCTCCTCCTTCGTTTTTCCCACGCTATTTGGTCTTCTTGCAATTCATTCTGGGTTTTCCTGGGTTTCTATGAATTAACGATAACCGAAAACCCATGAATTCAAGTTACCCACCATAGCGCCTTCGATTACAAAAAACAATTTTCCTACTACAAGGCTTCTAGGAAAATTACATAGAAAAAATCCTACTAGAGATTTAATCTAATCTTACACGACTTCCAGCACGTGGTTATACTATTACAAACATTCATAATAAAATTAAATCCAGACATGTCCCAGATTTTAATTAAAACCCATACAAACATAACTATAATAGTCGGGATTTCTTAACCACCTGCAAATAAAACCATGTAATAAATCGAACAAGCACAGAACCCAAAACCAGACTCTGATGCCAATTGAAAGGATTGCCACATAGGATCTAGGTTTGCACTTGCTCGATTTACCACGCAACAAAAATTTCTAATTAAAGCGGAATCTTAGAAAAGTACCTTCGAAGCGTGACTTAGGTGATTCTATTGTATGCCTCAAGACTATGACTTCTTGTTGTGTGCGCAACAATCTAGAAGCCAATTGATCAGCTATCACCACAACTCCACTTGCCAGAAAAATCCTGCACCTCCGCACCCAGCACGTACTGTAAACGCACTGCCCGGAGAGAGAGAAAACTATACGTACAGTTGGTAAAAGAGGACCAAAAACACTTACCAAAAACCAGCTGCACAAGTCCCTTAGAATTCGACAATGAGAGAGAAAGAAATTTCTCTCTCTATAATTTTATCTCTCTAAAAAACTTGTGAATGAATTGTGTGTCTTGAATAGCTAATCCCTTGTCTATTTATAGAGTTACAAGAGAGACCCCAAGTTGGTTTATGATTGGTCTTCCTAATGGGTTTAGGTAATGAATTAGTTTCCAAATCCAATTAGGCAACCAATCTGATATGATAACCAAATTCTACTAGATTTCCTAATCTCTAGGATCTCCTAATTCCAATTGAAACTTGAGACTTAATTAATTAATTAAATAATTCCACTTTGTTAATTACTTAATTAACCCTTAGGAATTAAATAATTCCACTTTGTTAATTACTGAATTAACCCTTAGGAATAATTAATTAATTAATTAATTAAATCTACCTATTCAATTAACCCATTACAAAATTAATCGTACCACTAACGGATTAATTTTGGCACTACCATCCTACACCAGAATTGCTTCCGGAACAACTTAATTAAATTATATTCATAATCTCCCCACATCAAAGATATAGTGCTCATTAATTATAAATTAATTTACTGATAAATTAATTAATTTACTTCTTTAATTCTGAGACTAGTACCACTCGACCTTTTTACTATACCGGACATAAGTCCACCGGCCGGGTTTAGTATAATAAACATTTCGAGCTTAACTCTTGAGCACCATCACCCCAGACGAACCGGTACATAGTTTCCTTTCGACAAACAGCAGCACACCAAGTAACTAAACACGCGCACCCAACCTACCGAGACTATTGGCCACAATTGACCTCACCCTTTGGTAGATCGAAGTACACTATGTCTAATCCTCATCCCGCTCGAGTCTAGGGATTAAGAGATAGAATACAAGGAATGATTTTTCTATTAAATCAGTACAAGACAAATCACTCCTAAAGGTCAAGTTCAATATGCCCCAAGCATATCTATATGATTCAATTAGTTTAGACAAACCAATTTTCTGAATCACATAATATCATAAACTGACAGTTTGTCCAAAGCTGTCTCGGTTACGAACCTCATTTATATATTATGTCTTTCAACCAATGATGAGATCTACTGTGTCACACAAGACACCTCATCATCTACTTACATAATATAAATGGACATATTATGCACAACAAATTATAACCAAAACATAAATGGATATATTAAACTGGGAAATTGTACAATACAAGCATAGCTTATGTATTCAACTCCAACATATACTTGTAACACTCAGCAGTAAGGACAATGTCCAGGTTACGCTTCCAGTAAATGTAATTAGGACTGATGTGTTTGTTCTGATTAAGTATGACAGCAAGTGGATTGAATGACATATCAAAAATTGAAAATAAATAAACAGAGAATTTTTAGTATTTTATCTTTTTATAAAATATTGATATCCTCAAAACAATATAATCATATCCACCAACATCTCGTTCACCGGGATTTACGCAGGTCACAATCGTGTGAACGTCTACGCTAGTCCACATTTGTTCGAGAAAAACATAAGTTCATTAATTTCACTATCTGATCAAACGATCTATTGATCAATGAAATTAATAGTCGGTGATTTTAGCCTGCACACATAAGTAGTGTAAACTCGTTGGGAGGGATACTACAAACAGTACAATAAGTGTATTGTTGATTTTAAGTTTAGGCGTTTAATCTAATTAAACGGTGGAATCCTAAACTATAAGGATCGAGTCTTACCCTCGATGCGTAATTGGTTGCGCACGTCGCCTGACTCCTCTGAGAAGATGACGTTTCGTCGTCTTTCTCTAACACTTCCTTGAAGCGTCCTCTACTCTCAGGCACCGAAGTTCTTCGATGCTAGTAGATTCCTGTGAAGAAGTTTTTTTTTTTTTTAAGAGCGAGAGAGAGAGAGAGAGAGAGAGAGAGAGAGAGAAAGAGAGAGAGAGAGAAATTTTGAGAGATAAAAGAGAGGAAAATTAGAAAACTATTTTCTATTTTCAAAATTCTGTCTATCAATTTTCTCTCAACAGACTCTATTTATCAAAATAAGTCTGTTTTGCAAATCCCACAACCACCGGGTGGTTGTTAAAATAAAATATTTAATATTATAAATATAATATAATATTTTACTTTTACTCATTGGGTTTTACTTGACCCATGGATCAAACCATTTACCTATGGATCGGACTGATGGGTCAAAAACCTTAATTGCAACTAGGTCCCTTGATTTGTCAGTCTCTCTCAATTCTTCCTGAGTAATTAATTAACTATTCATTAATACCCCAAAACTTCTCAATAATATTTAATTAAACTATTTAATTTAATATTATTCTTCTAAGTATAACAATTATACCTAGTACCGTCAAGAATCTTCGAACTCACTTACGTGCAATCCTGTAGGTCCATTCCAAATTGACAATGGATAAATTAATCTCACAGATTAATCCATAAATCATCAGTGGCCTCTAGCAAGACATGATGACTACTCAATTTAGAATGGATGGTGAATGGTGATTCAACGCAACCTTTCTAAGCATACTATGCACGGTCCTCTACATCGATATCCCGTTTAGCATAAGGCATGGAACCATCATCCTTATTAAGCTAAACAATTTACTTGATCTCTCAGTGACACTGATTCTATTCGAGCAAATGATAACAATTATCATTTCTAGGGCATGGCCATGCACTTCTCAGTTCACTATCAAGTGGCCCGTAAATAGCCCGTATATCATCTCTCATTTAAGAGAGATTTGTAGTCCCATCACTTCACCTACATATCTTAGCGTGACTCATAGTGTACCCAATCATACCCATACATGGAAACCTTTTACAGTCCCGTTAGGCGTATGTCAAAGTACACCATAATTCACCTTAGACCATGCAGTGATTTCTGGTCTAAGGATTCTCGTACGAGTATGCTCAAAATAATCACTCATGATCTATTAGTCCATGGAGTGTTTCTTTTAGCGGATTGATTTCATGAAATTAGATATGCACGAGAATATAATTATCATGAAATTAACTCATTTGATAAACAATCAATCAAGCGACAAATGTCTTATTTACATAAATACCCTCAAAGTTTATTTACATAAATAGCCCTCATTAGGGCACATACACCAACAATCTCCCACTTGCCCGATGAAGGGCTATGTCCTAAACTGTTTAAGATCAAGCTCTATTACATGTCTATCAAACTTTGACTGTGGTAGAGCTTTTGTGAGAGGATCTGCTACATTGTCGTCTGACCCTATTTTGCACACTTTCACATCTCCTCGATCAATGATCTATCGGATGAGGTGAAACCTTCTGAGTATGTGTTTGGTTTTCTGGTGTGATCGAGGCTCCTTAGCTTGTGCGATGGCCTCATTATTGTCACAGAAAAGTTTTATCGGATCTTGGATACTCGGTATCACTCTGATGTCTGACACGAACTTTCTCAACCAAACAGCTTCCTTTGTAGCATCTGATGCAGCAACGTACTCAGACTCTGTTGTAGAATCGGCTGTTGTATCTTGCTTTGAGCTTTTCAAACTTATTGCACCGCCATTCAGACTAAACACATAGCCTGATTGTGACTTCATGTCATCTTGATCTGTTTGGAATGCAGCATCAGCGTAACCTTGTACAATGAGCTGTTTTTGTCCTCCATACACTAGCATTAATCCTTGTACAAATGCACTGCCCGGAGAGAGAGAGAAAGTTGCTTGCAGCTGGTATACACCAAGGGCTTAAAAATTCAGCCACTAGGAAGAAAAACCAGCCGCCAAAACTTCTTGAAAATTCGACCTGGAGAGACAAATGTTTTCTCTCTCTAGAAATCCTGTGGATTAATTGTATGAATTGTGTTTCTTGAATGACTGATCCCTTGTCTATTTATAGAGTTACAAGAGAGACTCCAAGTTGGTTTAGGATCGGTCTTCCTAATGGGTTTAGGTAATGAATTAGTTTCCAAATCCAATTAGGCAACCAATCTGATATGATAACCAAATTCTACTGGATTCCTAATCTCAAGGATTTCCTAATTCCAATCGAAACTTAAGACTTAATTAATTAATTAAATAATTCCACTTTGTTAATTACTTATTGGAATTAATGAAATAATTCCACTTTGTTAATTACTGAATTAACTCTTAAGAATAATTAACCAATTAATTAATTAAATCTACCTATTCAATTAACCCATTACAAAATTAATCGTACCACTAACGGATTAATTTTGGCAATACCATCCTACACCAGAATTGCTTCCGGAACAACTTAATTAAATTATATTCATTAATCTCCCCACATCAAAGATATAGTGCTCGTTAATTAAAATTAATTTACTGATAAATTAATTAATTAACTTTTTTAATTCCGAGACTAGTACCACTCGACCTTTTTACTATACCGGACATAAGTCCACCGGTCGGGTTTAGTATAATAAACATTTCGAGCTCATCTCGGGAGCACCATCACCCCGGACGCACCGGTACATGGTTTTCTTTCGACAAGCAGCAGCACACCAAGTAACTAAACACGCGCACCCAACTCACCGAGACTATTGGCCACATTTGACCTCACCCATTGGCAGATCAAAGTACACTATGTCTAATCCTCATGCCCACTCAAGTCTAGGGATTTAGAGATAGAATACAAGGATCGATTTGTCTGTTAAATCAGTACAAGACAAATCACTCCTAAGAGTCAAGTTCAATATGCCCCGGGCATATCTATATGATTCAATTAGTTTAGACAAACTAATTATCTGAATGACATAATAACCTAGACCAACAGTTTGTCCAAAGCTGCCTCGGTTACGAACCTCATTTATATATTATGTCTTTCAACCAATGATGAGATCTACTGTGTCGCACCAGACACCTCATTATCTACTTACATAATATAAATGGACATAAACATGCACAACAAAATATAATTAAAACACAAATCGATATATTAAACTGGGAAACTGTACAATACAAACACAGCTTATGTATTCTACTCCAACAGTTCTCTCATCTAACTTAGTTGTATCTGCCTTAAGCACATGTGCTGGGCAACCCCAAATTCTGAGATGTCTTAGACTGAGCTTGCGCCCATTCCACAACTCTACTGGGGTTGAAGTTATGGTTTTAGATGGTACGAGATTAAGAATATACATCGCCGTTTCTAAGGCATATCCCCATAACGAACTTGGCAAATTACTATAGCTCATCATTGACCTACCCATTTCTATAAGAGTCCGATTCCTCCCTTCTGCTACACCGTTCTGCTGTGGAGTGCCAGGTGCAGACAACTGAGACTGAATTCCGACCTCACTGAGGTATTCCCGAATTCATGGGACAGGTACTCCCCACCATGATCTGAACGTAGTGTCTTGATACTCTTACCATGATGCTTCTCCAAATCTGCCCGAAACTCTTTGAACTTGCCAAAACATTCGGACTTGTGACGCATTAGGTAAATGTACCCGTACCTTGAGTAGTCATCCGTGAACGCCACGAAATACTCAAATCCACCTCGTGCCTGGACCGTCATTGGTCCACACAAGTCAGAATGAATCAACTCTAATACTTACTTAGCTCTATAACCTTTTTCTTTAAAAGGTCTCTTGGTCATCTTACCTTCCAAGCAAGATTCACAGGTCGAATAACTATCAATCTCTAATGAACCTAAAGGTCTATCATGGACCAACCTTTGAATCCTACTAAGGTTTATATGACCTAGCCTGAGATGCCAAAGTTAGGTTTGATCCATTTCAGAAGGTTTCTTCCTCTAATTCATGTTAGATAAAGAGCTATCTGTTTCTATATTGTGCACAACAGGGGAGTTAACCACAAACAAATTGTCAGCTAATGAACCAGAACAAATAAGTTTTCCATTTCTTCGATTAACAACACAATCATCAGAAAAAATAAACTTAAAACCCTTTTTTAAGAGTTTAGAAACCGAAATAAGGTTTTTTTAAAACTCGGTATATAAAGACAATTAACTAACTCTAAACTAGAATTCTCGAAATTCAGAGTAACTAGTCCCACTGTTTCTACTGACACTCTTGTAGTGTCACCCAAGTAGATATCCAATTCGCCTTCTCTAAGCTTCCGGGTTACTTGGAACCCTTGCAAAGAATTACAAACATGGTCAGTGGCACCTGAATCCACACACCAAGTATCTGTGGGAATCGCCACTAAACATGTCTCAGTAATTAAGGCAAAAACTATCGTACTTATAAGCTTTGGACAATCCGATTTCCAATGTCCCGTCTTATTGCACTTGAAGTACTTGTCTTTCGAATTTTTCTTTGCAATATCTGGCTTAGGCGCAATCTACTCCTTTTGAGCTATTCCCTCAAGCTTTCTTTTCTTATATCTAGCCTCAGGCTCAGAAGAAGATTCGGAAGCTTTGCCTGCAACTAAAGCTCGTTTCTTCTCTTGAAGAAGACTTTTAGCCACCACCAACTCTGCCAAGAGCTCGGATGAAATACACAACATCTTTCCTCGGATGAAATACACAACATCTTTTCTATGTTGTAGTTCAACCAAATATGCTCATAGCTTTGAGGCAAGCTCCGGAGGACAATATCGACTTTGGTTTCACCAATGATTTCACCTCTCACTACCTCAACCTTGTTGATGTTACTTATCACGTCAATGACATGATCTCTCACAGGAGTGCTCTCAGCCATAAGGACAATGTCCAAGTTACGACTACAATCGACATAATTTGGTCCAGTTAACTTATTGTTTTTCAATATAGTAGCTAAGGGGTTGAATGCCATATCGAATACTGTAATTAAACAGACAACGTTTTAGTTATCTAATCTAGAATTTCAAAACAAGGAAATTCTAACAATTATTGACTTCCCTCAAAACAATAATCTTAATCCACCAAAATCTCATTCACCGGGATTCTCGCAAGCCACACAGTGTGGACATTTACGCTAACCCATATTCGTTTGAGAATAACCAAGTTCATTAACTACACCATCTGACCAAACGATCTATTGATCAATATAGCTAATAGTCGGTGCTTTCAGCCATACAAATAAACAGCGTAACCTTGAGGGAGGAATACTGCAGATCGTACACTAAGTGTGCGCCATTACGTGACTTCTGAGTTTATTACCTCATGATAGTGAGCCTCAGATGGAGAGGGTGTCGCATTTCTCCTAGTTAAACTTACTCTAGTCATCTTAGTCAGAAATTCATAATCTAGCGATCTCGGGGTTGGACTCAACCGAATGGAGAAAGGCCCTATTACCAACGCACGAGCCTACTCACATCGCATATGAACCCGTAATGGTGGCCATGGGAATATTAAAGCAACCCACTCCCACTTAGAATTCCAAATTGAGGGTTTTTCTGGTTTTATCATGCAATTAACTAACCCTAAGTTATATGCAACCATAAAACCAACATGCTTTAAAATCATGCATCTAAAATATAGCATAAAAATAAAACATAAAAAATTAAAACAAAAAATACGGGAAATAAATACGAAAAATAAATTTCCCGACTATTATGGTTTTAATTGCTTTCATATTCTGCCTTGATGTCGTGTCCCATCACGTCACTCGATAGAGAGAGTCTTGAACTTCAAAAATGAAAACTGGAGAAAAATGGGCCAAAAATGCGACCCGAGCGGGCCGCAAGCACGCAGCACACCCAAAGGGCATGAAAGCGCGTGCAGCAACAGTTGTGCGTTGCTGCCGCGCACTGGCACAGCTTCTTGCTGCATCGCGTGGCAGCGCCGCTACTGCTGGCGGTTGCCGGTGGTCGTTCTTGCCAGCGAGTCATCGCCGGTGCTGCCCCCTGCCGCCAATCCCTCCTTCGCTTCTTCCCACGCTATTTGGTCTTCTTGCAATTCGTTCTGAGTTTTTCTGGGTTTCTACAAATTAACGATAACCCAAAACCCACGAATTCAAGTTGCCCACCATAACCATTTCGATTACAAAATTTTAATTCTCCTACTACAAGGCTTTCTGGGAAAATTAAATAATCGAAATTGCATAGAAAAAATCCTAATACAGATTTGATCTAATGCTACACGGTTTCTAGCACATGGTTATACTATTACAAACATTCATAATAAAATCAATTTCGGACATGTCCCAGAGTTTAATTAAAACCCATACAAATGTAACCATAATAGTCGAGATTTCTTAACCACCTGCAAATAAAACCATGTAATAAATCAAACAAGAACAAAACCCAAAACCAGGCTCTGATACCAACTGAAAGATTATCTGCCCGGGTCTAGCCAGAAACTCACTTTCGTTCTATGCATTCCAGAATCGGAATCTCTGGCCAGGCCTAGACGCTAGCACAATTACTATTCCAACCCTTTTGAAATAACATTGCATATCATCTGGGTTTGCACTTATTCTATTTACCACACAACAAAAATTTCTAATTAAAAGCGGAACTTTAGAAAACACCTTTTAAGCGTGCACTCAGGTGATTCTCTTGTATGCCTCAAGACTTTGATTTCACATTGTGTGGGCAATGATCTAGAAACCAATTTGATAAGCTAATCATCACAATCCACAAGCCAGAAAATTCTATCACCACTGCACCTAGCACGTACAATAAATGCACCGCCCAGAGAGAGAGAAAACTATACTTGCTGCTGGTTTGAACAGGCCAAAATTTTGGCCAATAATTGAAGAAAAACCAGTCGCAATTTTGTTCTTAAAATCCGACTTTGAGGGAGAAATTTATTTCTCTTTCTAATATTTTATCTCTCTAGTTTTCTTGTCTTGAAAACTTATGAATTGTATATTATAGAATAGCTAATCTCTTGTCTACATATAGAGTTACAAGAGAGACCCCAAGTTGGTTTAGGATTGGCCTTCCTACTGGTTTTTGTTTCCTTTAATCCTGTTCCTGGACTGATTCACAACCAACTGATACAGGGATTCACTTATATCAAACCAGTTCCTGGTATGATTCACAACCAACTGACACAAGTATTAATTAATTACTTAATTAATTAAATCTACCTTTTGTCAATAACCCAATACATAATTAATCGTACCACTAACGGATTAATTATGGCACTACCATCCGACACCATAATTGCTTCCGGAACAACTTAATTAATTTATATTCATAATCTCCCCACATCAAAGATATAGTGCTTGTTAATATATTAATTTACTGATAAATTAATTAATTGACTTCTTTAATTCTGAGACTAGTACCACTCGACCTTTTTACTATACCGGACATAAGTCTACCGGCTGGGTTCAGTATAATAAACTTTGCGAGCTCATTTTGAGAGCACCATCACCCCGGACGCACCGGTACATGGTTTCCTTTTGACAAGTAACAGCACACCAAGCAACTAAATACGCGCACCCAACCTACCGAGACTATTGGCCACAATTGACCTCACCCTTTGGCAGATCAAAGTACACTATGTCTAATCCTCATACCAGCTCGAGTCTAGGGATTAAGAGATAGAATAGCAAGAATGATTTTTCTATTAAGTCAGTACAAGGCAAATCATTCCTAATGGTCAATTTCAATACGCCTCGGACATATCTACATGATTCAATTAGTTTAGACAAACCAATTATCCGAATCACATAATAACCTAAACTGACAGTTTGTCCAAAGTTGTCTCGATTACAAACCTCATTTATATATTATGTCTTTCAACAATGATGAGATCTACTGTGTCACATAAGACACCTCATCATCTACTTACATAATATAAATGGACATATTATGCACAACAAAATATAACCAAAATATAAATTGATATATTACTGGGAAAATATACAATACAAGCATAGCTTATGTATTAAACTCCAACAGCTCACGTCTATGACGGTCGAGCTTCAAAAGCAATTCATGAATTCGAAAGCCTTCCGGATTTACGAGTCACTAACGGAGATGTTCCGTAAACAAGCCCGTAATAAAAGGTTCGTTATGATAAAAGCTTTAATTTCGTACAAGATGGTGAAGGGTTCATCAGTTAGCATGCATTTGATTAAGATGAAAGGGTACATTGATACCCTAGAGCGATTGAATGCACCCCTTCCTATGGAATTGGCCATTGATATCATCTTGGCATCATTTCCTAATGAATACAATGATTTTGTGGTGAACTGCAATATGCACAACATGGATAGGAGCATTCTTGAGCTCTATGGCATGTTAAAGAACACTGTGCAGAACCTTCAGAAGGCAACGCCAGTGTTAGTAGTAGAGAAAGGTAAAGGGTAGATAAGTTTAAAGGCAAGGCCAAAGTTGGGCAGAATAAGAAAGCTCGCAGTAAGACTGGTTCCCAACCACAAACTCCTCCTGCTATGACAAGATCCAAAAAGGATGATACATGTCTCTTCTGCAAACAGAAGGGTCATTGGAAGAGAGACTGTAAAAGGTTTCTCGAAAGCAATCCTTCAGCTTCAGGTATCTTTGTTATAGAAATTAATCTTTCTATGTCCACCTCATGGGTATTAGATACTGGTTGTGGGGCTCACATTTCTACTAATGTGCAGGGGCTCAGAAAGAGAAGGATGACAAAGAAAGGTGAAATAGATCTCTGAGTGGGTAACAGGGTAAGAGTTGCTGCTGTTGAAGTTGGAGATTATACTTTGTGTTTACCATCTGGTTTAAATATCGAACTTGAAAATTGTTATTATGTACCTGCTTTGAGCAGAAATATTATTTCAGTTTCTGGTTTAGATAATAAAGGTTTTCGATTTGTTATTGAGAATAATTTCTTATCTTTATATCGAAATGATATTTTATACAGAGTTGCAAATATGTGTAACGGTCTGTATGTCTTGGATTTTACCCAAGAAAAACCAGTCTATAACATAGAAAAGAAAGCTAAATCAACTAAAAATGATTTAAGTCCAACATACCTTTGGCATTGTCGATTAGGCCATGCAAATGAAAAGCGAGTTCAAAAGCTTCACAAGGATAGAGTGCTTGGGTTGTTTGATTTTGAATCATATGATACCTGTGAACCCTGCTTGCAAGGCAAAATGACAAAGAGTCCTTTCAACAAGCAAGGTGAAAGAACAAGTGAGCTATTGGCTCTAATACATACGGATGTATGTAGACCAATGAGCACACAAGCTAGAGGTGGATTTGAATACTTCGTGACTTTTACTGATGACTATAGTAGATATGGTTATGTCTACTTAATGAGGTATAAAAGTGAAACTTTTGAAAGGTTCAAAGAGTTTAAAAATGAAGTAGAAAATCAGTTGGATAGAAGGGTGAAGGTTATTTGCTCTAATCGAGGAGGTGAATACCTAAGTGATGAGTTCAATGGCTATCTAAAAAATGTGGAATTGTTTCACAGCTGACTCCACTGGGAACACCTCAATGGAATGGTGTATTCGAAAGGAGAAATCGGACCCTATTGGATATGGTTCAATCAAAGATAAGCCAAGCAACTCTCCCTACATCCTTTTGGGGTTATGCTCTCTTTTCTGCTGCCTACTTATTGACTCATATTCCATCTAAGGCAGTAGATAAGACTCCATATGAGATATAGATGGGTCAGAAGCCCTATATGTCCTATCTGCGAGTTTGGGGTTATCAAGCTCATGTAAAGCGTTTACAAAGTAATAAGCTTGAACCCAAAACTGACAAATGCCTATTTGTGGGGTATCCTAAAGAAACCAAAGGATATTAATTCTATAACCCAACTGAGAACAAAGTGTTCGTTGCTCAAGGAGCTACTTTCTTAGAGAACAAATTTCTGTACAAGAAAGATAGTGGGAGTAGAATAGAACTCAGAAAAGTTCAAGAACCACAAGACAATGTAGAATAATCTACAGAAACTCAGATGGAAGTTGACATGGAAACTCATGAAGATGAGCAACCTGAGTCAACAACACAAGAACCTAGAAGGTCTAGTAGATCTCGTCATGAACCCGAGAGATACGGATTTCTCGTGACTGACGATTAAGATTTGATCTTGGTGGACTCTAATGATCCCGCGAACTACAAAAAAGTTTTAGAAAGTCCTGATTTAGATAAATGGCTGCAAGCCATGGAATCTGAAATGTAATCCATGAGGGACAATAAAGTGTGGACTTTGATTGATCCTCCTGTTCAGGCAAAAGTTGTCGATTGCAAATGGATTTTCAAATTAAAACCTGGCAGGATCTTCAAGGCATGACTAGTGGCTAAAGGTTTCAGACAGACTTTTGGTATTGACAATGATGAAACCTTCTCCCCTGTCGTGATGCTCAAGTCCATTAGGATAATGTTTGCCATAGCAACATATTTTTACTATGAGGTATGGCAGATGGATGTTAAGATGGCTTTCTTGAATGGAAACCTACTTGAGAATGTTTATATGAACCAACCTAAGGGATACATCGATTAAAAGCATCCTAATCGAGTATGTAAGCTTCAAAGGTCCATCTATGGACTAAAGTAAGCATCTCAAAGTTGGAATCTTCATTTTGAAGAGGAAGTAATACGTTACGGATTCATCAAGAATGAAGATGAGCTTTGTGTTTACAAGAAGGTTAGTGGGAGCAAGATTATTTTCCTTGTCCTATATGTGGACGACATCCTACTCATAGAAAATGACATCCCCATGTTGAAAGGAATCAAACAATGGTTGGGGAGTGCATTTTCTATGAAAGACTTAGGAGAAGCCGAGATGATACTAGGTACCAAAATCTATAGAGACATATCTATGAGGCTTCTAGGACTAAGTCAAGAAGGGTACATAGACAAAATATTGAAGAGGCAATGTGCAATGTGCTTAGTGCATGTACGACGGTTAAAGTTTGAGAGACATGTAATAGAGCTTGGTCTTAAAATGTTTAGGACGTAGCCCTTAAAAGGGCAAGTGGGAGATTGTTCGTTTATGCCCTTTTGAGGGCTAATTTAGACATTTGTCGTCTGTTTGATAATTTATCAAATGAGTTAATTTCATGATAATTATATTCTTGTGTATATTTAATTTCATGAAATCGATCTGCCAAAAGAAACACTCCATGGACTTTTAGATCATCAGTGATTGTTTTGAGTAGTACTTGTACGAGGATCCTTAGACCAGAAATCACTACATGGTCTTAGGTGAATTGTAGTGTGTTTTGACGTACGCCTAACGGGACCGTAACAGGTTGCCAAGTACGGGTATGATTGGGTACACTATGAGTCACGCTAAGATATGTAGGTGAAGTGATGGGACTACAAATCTCTCTTAAGTGAGAGATGATATCTTGGCCACTTGATAGTGAACTGAGAAGTGCATGGCCATGCCCAAGAAATCATTAGCGTTATCATTTGCTTGATTAAGTTCAATTTCACTAAGAGATCAAGTAAACGTTTAGCTAAATAAGGATGATGGTTCCATGCCTTATGCTAAACGAGATATCGATGTAGAGGACCGTACGAAGTATTCTCAGAAGGTAGTGTTGAATCACCATTCGACCGTCCTTTCTGAATTGGGTAGTCATTATGTCTTTCTAGAGACCATTAATGATTTATTGATTAATTAATTAGATTTAATTGTCTATTGCCAATTTGGAATGGGCCTAAAGGATCGCATATAAGAGAGTTCGATGATACAGAATTGCCTGCACTAAGTGTAATTGTTATACTTAGACAAATAATATTTAATTAAATAGTTTAATTAGATATTATTGAGAAGTTCTGTGGTATTAATTAAGAGTTAATTAAGTACCTAGGAACAATTGGGATAGGCTGAAAAATCAAGGGACCTAATTGCAATTGAGGTTCTTGACCCATCAGCCTGATCCATGGGTCAATGGGTTGATCCATGGTTTTGGTAAAAACCCATGTCAGTAAAAATAATATTTATATTAATAATATTATTAACTGAATGATTATCTAACTCTTAAATATCCCAGGGGATATTAAGTCAGATACTTATATCAATTTTCTCAGAGAAAATGGCTTTTAAAAATAGAAAGAGAAAATTCCCAAAACTCTCTCTTAGCAGACAGGCTAGCACCGGTTCAGTGAGGGCTCCAGTGCAAGATTGTAGAGAAAATTCATCTAAATTGTTGGTGAACGCAATATTTTCAAAGGGGCCAGGTGACGAGCGCAACCGATTACGCTTCGATGGTAAGACCCAATTTCTAATAATTTAGGCATCTTACACAGTGAAAACTATAACCATGCCTAAACGATCCTAACAAATGTTTGTAATAGTATAACTACGTGCTGGAAGCCGTGTAGGATTATATCAAATCTGTAGTAGGATTTTTTCTATGTAATTTCGATTCTTTAATTTTCGTAGAAGGCCTTGTAGTAAGAGAATTAAATTTTTTGTAATCGATGGCGTTATGGTGGGTAACTTGAATTCATGGGTTTTGGGTTATCGTGAATTCATAGAAACCCAGACAAACCCAAAACAAATTGGAAGAAGACCAAACAGCGTGGGAAGAAGCGAATGAGGGATTGGTGGTACGGGGCGGAGCAGCAGTTTATTGCGCTAGCGCGTGGCAGCAGGCGTAGCAGCAGCTCGCACATTTTTGGCCCGTTTTTCCTCCAGTTTTTGTTTTTCAAGATCTATACTCAATCCACCGAGTTGCGTGGTGAGACATGAGATCAAAGCAGAAGATGGAAGCAATTAAAAACCATGATAGTCGGGAAATTTATTTTTCGTATTTATTTCCCGTATTTATGTTTTTTAATTTTGTGCTTTAATTTATATGCTGTATTTTAGTTGCATAATTTTAAAGCATGACTGGATTTATGTTTGCATATAACTTAGGGCTAGTTAATTGCATGTTAAAACTGGAAAAACTCTCAAATTAGAAATCTAAGTGGGAGCGAGTTGGTTTAATATTCCCACAGCCACTATTACGAGTTCATATGTGATGAGGGTGGACTTGCGCGTTGAAGGCCTTTCTCCATTCGGATGAGTCCAACCACGAGATCGCTAGATTATAAATTTCTGAGTAAGATGACTAGAGTAAGTTTAACTAGGAGAAATGCGACACCCTCTCCATCTGAGGCGCACTATCCTGAGGTAACAAACTCAGAAGTCACGTAATGGCACACACTTAGTGTAAGATCTGCAGTATTCCTCCCATAGAGGTTACGTTGCTTATTCGTATGACTGAAAGCACCGACTATTAGCTACATTGATCAATAGATCATTTGTTCAGATAGTGTAGTTAATGAACTTGGTTCTTCTCAAACGAATGTGGGTTAGCGTAAACATCCAATCTATCGCGGCTTGCGAGAATCCCGGTGAATGAGATGTTGGTGGATGAAAATTATTGTTTTGAGGGAAGTCAGTAATTGTTAGAATTTTATTTTCTAAATTCTAGATTAGATAACTAAAACATTGTCTGTTTAATTTACAGTATTCGATATGGCATTCAACTTCTTAGCTACTATATTGAAAAACAACAAATTAACTAGTCCGAACTATGTCGATTGGAGTCATAATTTATGTAGGATCGTGTTTAGGCATTTAATTCTAAATTAACGTAGTAGATTATCCTAAACTATAAGAACCGGGGTCTTACCCTCGACCCGTAATCGGTTGCGCTCGCACCTGGATCCTTTTGGGAAGATGGCGTTTCGTCTTTCTTCGGCACTTCCCAGAAGTGCCCTCCACAATCAGGCGCTGGAGCTCTTCGATGCTAGTATAAAATTCCTGTAAAGAAATTTTATTTTGGAAGAGAGAGAATTTTTTTCTGAGAGAGAAAAGAGCAGAAAATTTTCAGAAAACTATTTTCTCGTTTTAAAAATCTGTATCTTCTTTTCTCTCACAGATTTTTTTTTATAAAAGAAATCTGATTTCTTTTCCCAATCACACAACCACCGGGTTGTTAAAAAAATAAAATATTTAATATTATAATAATAATATAATATTTTATTTTATTTTTATTGATTTTGGTTTTACTTGACCCATGGATCAGATTGATGGGTCTAGAACCTCAATTGCAACTAGGTCCCTTGATTTGTCAGTCTATCTCAATTCTTCCTGAGTAATTAATTAACTATTAATTAATACCCCAAAACTTCTTAATAATATTTAATTAAACTATTTAATTTAATATTATTCTTCTAATTATAACAATTATACCTAGTACCGTCAAGAATCTTCGAACTCACTTACGTGCAATCCTGTAGGTCCATTCCAAATTGACAATGGATAAATTAATCTCATAGATTAATCCATAAATCATCAGTGGCCTCTAGCAAGACATGATGACTACTTAATTTAGAAAGGATGGTCGAATGATAATTCAACGCAACCTTTCTAAGCATACTATATACAGTCCTCTACATCGATATCCCGTCTAGCATAAGGTATGGAACCATCATTCTTATTAAGCTAAACGTTTACTTGATCTCTCAGTGACACTGATTCTATTCGAGCAAATGATAACAATTATCAATTCTCGGGTATGGACATGCACTTCTCAGTTCACTATTAAGTGGCCCGGATATCATCTCTCACTTAAGAGAGATTTGTAGTCCTATCACTTCACCTACATATCTTAACGTGACTCATAGTGTACCCAATCATACCCGCACTGGGCAATCTGTTACAGTCCCGTTAGGCGTATGTCAAATAACATCACAATTTACCTAAGACCATGCAATGATTTCTAGTCTAAGGATCCACATACGAGTATACTCGAAAAGAATCACTCATGATCAATCAGTCCATGGAGTGTTTCTTTTGGCGGATTGTTTTCATGAAATTAAATATGCACAAGAATATTACATTCATGAAATTAACTTATCAGATAAATAATCAATCAAACGACATATGTCTTATTTACATAAATAACCCTCAAAGTTTATTTACATAAATAGCCCTCATTAGGGCACATATACCAACAATCTCCTACTTGCCCGTTGAAGGGCTATGTCCTAAACTGTTTAAGACCAAGCTCTATTGTATGTCTATCAAACTTTGACTGCGGTAGAGCTTTTGTGAGAGGATCTGCTACATTATCGTCTGACCCTATTTTGCATACTTTAACATCTCCTCAATCGACGATCTCCCCAATGAGGTGATATCTTCTGAGTATATATTTGGTCTTTTGGTGTGACCGAGGCTCCTTAGCTTGTGCGATGGCCCCGTTATTGTCACAAAAAAGTTATATCAGATCTTGGATACTCGGTATCACTCCGATTTCTGACACGAACTTTCTCAACCAAATAGCTTCATTTGCAGCATCTGATGCAGCAATGTACTCAGATTTTGTTGTACAGTCAGCTGTGGTATCTTTCTTTGAGCTTTTCCAACTTATCGCACCGTCATTCAGACTAAACACGTAGCCTGATTGTGACGTCATGTCATCTTGATCTATTTGGAAAGCAGCATCAACGTAACCTTTTACAATGAGCTGTTCTTGTCCTCCATACACTAGCATTAATCCTTTAGTTCTTCATGAGTACTTTAGGATTGCTTTGACTGCAGTCCAATGATCCATTCTTGGATCTTGTTGGTATCTGCTAGTCATGCTAAGTGCATGTGCAATATCTGGACGGGTACATAACATGGCATGCATGATAGATCCTATTGCTGAAGCATATGGGACTCTACTCATTGTATCCCTCTCCTCTCTAGTTGAAGGACCCTGATTCTTCTTCAAGAGAAGGCCATGTTTAAATGGTACCTTACCATTTTTCGAGTTAGACATATTGAATCTTTTCAATATCTTGTCTATGTACCCTTCTTGACTTAGTCCCAGAATCCTTTTAGACCTATCTCTATAGATCTTGATACCTAGTATTGTCTCGGCTTCTCCTAAGTCTTTCATAGAAAATACACTCCCCAACCATTGTTTAATGTCTTTCATCATGGGATTGTCATTTCCTATGAGGAGGATGTCGTCCATATATAGGACAAGGAAAACTATCTTGCTCCCACTAACCTTCTTGTAAACACAAGACTCATCTTCGTTCTTGATGAATCCATAACCTTTTACTTCCTCATCAAAACGAAGATTCCAACTTTGAGATGCTTGTTTTAGTCCATAGATGGATATCTGAAGATTACATACTCGATTAGGATGCTTTTGATCAATATATCCCTCAGGTTGTTTCATATAAACATCCTCGAGTAGGTTTCCATTCAGGAAAGCCATTTTAACATCCATCTGCCACACCTCATAGTCAAAATATGCTGCTATGGCAAGCATAGTCTGAATGGACTTGAGCATCACGACAGGGGAGAAGGTTTCATCATAGTCTATACCATGAGTCTGTCTGAACCCTTTAGCCACTAGTCGTGCCTTGAAGATCCCGCCAGGTTTTAACTTGAAAATCTACTTGCAATCGACAACCTTTGCCTGAACAGGAGGGTCAATCAAAGTCCACACTTTATTGTCCCTCGTGGATTGCATTTCAGATTCGATGGCTTGTAGCCATTTATCTGAATCTGGACTTTCTAAAACCTGTCTGTAGGTCGTGGGCTCATCAGAGTCCACTAAGATCAAATCTTGATCGTCAGTCACAAGAAATCCATATCTCTCGGGTTCATGACGAGATCTACTAGACCTTCTAGGTTCTTGTGTTGTTGACTCAGGTTGCTCATCTTCATGAGTTTCCATGTCAACTTCCATCTGAGTTTCTGTAGATCGTTCTACATTCTCTTGTGGTTCTGGAACTTCTTCGAGTTCTATTCTACTCCCACTGTCTTTCTTGTACAGAAATTCTTTCTCTAAGAAAGTAGCTCATCGAGCAACGAACACTTTGTTCTCAGTTGGGTTGTAAAATTGATATCCTTTGGTTTCCTTAGGATATCCCACAAATAGGCATTTATCAGTTTTAGGTTCAAGCTTATTACTTTGTAAACGTTTTACATGAGCTTGACAGCCCCAAACTCGTAGATAGGACATATAGGGCTTCCGACCCATCCATATCTCATATGGAGTCTTATCTACTGCCTTAGATGGAATACGATTTAATAAGTAGGCAGCAGAAATGAGAGCATAACCCCAAAAGGATGTAGGGAGAGATGTTTGGCCCATCATTGATCGAACCATATCTAATAGGGTACGATTCCTCCTTTTAGATACGCCATTCTATTGAGATGTTCCCGGTGGAGTCAATTGTGAAACAATTCCACATTGTTTTAGATAGTCATCGAACTCATCACTTATGTATTCACCTCCTCGATCGGAGCGAATAACCTTAATCCTTCTATCCAACTGATTTTCTACTTCATTTTTAAACTCTTTGAACCTTTCAAAAGTTTCACATTTATTCCTCATTAAGTAGACATAACCATATCTACTATAGTCATCAGTAAAAGTCACGAAGTATTCAAATCCACCTCTGGATTTGGTGCTCATTGGTCCACATACATCCGTATGTATTAGAGCCAATAGCTCACTTGTCCTTTCCCCTTTCTTGTTGAAAGGACTCTTTGTCATTTTGCCTTGCATGCAAGGTTCACAGGTATTATATGATTCAAAATCAAACGAACCAAGCACTCCATCCTTGTGAATTTTTTGAACTCGCTTTTCATTTGCATGGCCTAATCGACAATGCCAAAGGTATGTTGGACTTAAATCATTTTTAGTTGATTTAGCTTTCTTATAGACTGGTTTTTCTTGGGTCAAATCCAAGACATACAGACCGTTACACATATTTGCAACTAAGTATAAAATATCATTTCGATATAAAGACAACGAATTATTCTCAATAATAAATCAAAAACCTTTATTATCTAAACCAGAAACTGAAATAATATTTCTGCTCAAAGCAGGTACATAATAACAATTTTCAAGTTCGATATTTAAACCAGAAGGTAAATACAAGGTATAATCTCCAACTTCAACAGCGGCAACTCTTGCCCCGTTGCCCACTCGGAGATCTACTTCACCTTTCTTTGTCACCCTTCTATTTCGAGTCCCTGCACATTAGTACAAATGTGAGCCCCACAACCAGTATCTAATATCCATAAGGTGGACATAGAAAGATTAATTTCTATAATAAAGATACCTGAAGCTGAAGGATTGCTTTCTAGAAACTTTTTGCAGTTTTTCTTCCAATGACCCTTCTGTTTACAGAAGAGACATGTATCATCCTTTTTGGATCTTGTCTTAGCTGGAGGAGTTTGTGGTTGGGAAGCAGTCTTACTACGAGCTTTCTTGTTCTGCCCAACTTTGGCCTTGCCTTTAAACTTCCTCTTCCCTTTACCTTTCTCTACTACCAACACTGGTGTTGCCTTCCGAAGGGTCTGCTCAGTGTTCTTCAACATGCCATGGAGCTCAGGAATGCTCATATCCATGTTGTGCATATTGTTGTTCACCACAAAATCATTGTATTCATCATAAAATGATGCCAAGATGATATCAATAGCCAATTCCCTAGGAGGAGGTGCATTCAATTGCTCTAGGGTATCAATGTACCCTTTTATCTTGATTAAATGTGTGCTGACTAACGAATCCTTCGCCATTTTGGATAAAATCAAATCTTTTATCGTAACGAACCTTTCGTTACGGGCTTGTTCACGGAATATCTCCGTCAGCGACTCGTAAATCCGGAAGGCTTCCGAATTCATGAACTGCTTTTGAAGCTCGCCCATCATCAACGCGAGCATCAAGCAAGTCACATCATCGGAGTCGCTTTTCAGCTTATCCCAGGCTCGTTGAACAGTCGCTGAAGCATTTTGTGGTGGTTCAGGTAAAGAGGTCTCTAAGACATGTAGCTTCCTTTCTTGTTTTAGAACTATTCTTAAGTTTCTTTCCCAATCTAAGAAGTTTGGTCCAACCAATTTATCTTTATCCAATATACTTCTTAGAGTAAAGTTTGAGATAACATTTGTGCTAAATGATGCCATTTCTACAAGGAATAAATGCAAAATATTAGAATGAGTTTTTAAAATATTTTCCACAATAGCCAAAATTGAAATCCCTAACAATTTTATGATGGTGCTAGATTGTGGGCCGAAAATCCACAAAGAGTTAATCCCAGTCTTGCTTTGGCAAGTTTCATAGGGATCGGGCTCTTTTGGTAGGCAACGTTCAAATCACATTCCATGTAATTTAACGCTTTCCAATTGCATACCATGCAACTTTTCGGTGATAGAATGAACATTCCAAATGTTTGACACCATCCTATCTTTGCAAAATTAATCCCTAGCCAACTTATCAGGTCAAGCTAGGATTAATTTTCCCAAGTCAAACCATCCCTCAAGGCATCACATCAATCGATACCCACACAGTTTTTTCATAACAAGTGGTAGTGATAAAGTTGAGCATCTAATACCCAAACAGTTTTTCCACTCATTAATGGTAGTGATAAAGTTTGGCACCTATTATGTGACAACTCGCCACACGAAGAAAACCTGAGGCCCTTCGGCTTTCCAAGTCCACAGACGTTCGATGCTCTGGCGGGCCCCCAAGTATGGAAGCAAAATCAACTCGGGTTTTTGGGATTTAAGTTTGATCGGCTTAACATGCATTGTCGTTTTAACATTCATTTACATATCAAATAAATAAAAATAAATAAAAGCAATGAATTGGGCTCTAGTCTATTACAGGGCCTTTTAAAATAATAAAACTTCATGTTCGGGTCTTCCGTGTTGGGCTCCCGTTCCTGGGCTCCACTATGGACTCCTCTTGGGCCTAACTATTACATAATCATTTTAATAGGCACGCAGACCCAAATTCAAATGGCTCGCAGGCCCCAACTTTTAAAACTTTAATAAGCCCAATTCATGCTTTAAAACACATAAATGCATATGCTCATACAAGCCCGTTTTCATTTAAACCGATTAAATATAAGGATTGTGTAACTATTACAAAAATAAAATTGATCGTGTCATGATCAATTTTAATCAATCCCTTTTGTTCATTTTTCATTTAGCCAAAATGATGCATGAACATGCTTGTCATAATTATGATGTTTCACATATAAAATTTAAACAATTTAAATATATATTAAAAAAATCATAAAATAAATAAATAAATAAATAATTCAAAATTAAACAAATTAATTAATTTAATTAATTATTTATTTATTTATCTTTTATAATTATCTTAATCTTATTAAAATAATTATTTTAAAATTTATCTAATTATCTAATTAACATAATCTTGCAAATTTAAAATTTAAATAATATTAATTATCCTAATCTAATTAAGATAATTATTCAATTTTAAATTTTAAATTATTTTAATTATCCTAATCTAATTAAGATAATTATTCAAATTTAAATTCTAAAGATATAGGATAAAATTCTTAATTGAATCTAATCCTATCTTATCTAATAAGATTATTTAAATAATATCTTATTAAATAAAATAATAATAAAATTCAGAAAACTTAGAAAATTAATTTTCTGAAACTTTTGGGGCAGTTCTCTAATTTATCAAAAAATTCCTGGGCTTAGGGTTTTAAGGAAATAAAACTTTTGGGCTATTTTGCAATTAAAACAATTTTAAAACTGCTGGTTTTATTTTGGCAATTAGAGGTTGCGGCGGGTGCAAATTGGTAAATTCACCGGTTTAGGGTTTCTGCCCCCAGCCGCCATCAGCCTCAAAATTTTCGTTGGCATCCTCGACTTGTCGGTGTCAAACACCGGTCGTCATCTCCGGCCAAATCTTCGTCTCTCCTCCGATTGTAACCTTTCCATGACCGTGGCCTCCCCAAATGATGAAGACCGCCGTTCGCAGAAACCACGAAGTCGCAGTTGCAACATCCGACGTCCAACGCAGGTCGGAGTGAAGGGCGATCGCGATGAAGATACAGCGGCAACGCTCGTCGCTGCTCTCCATCCTCAACCGACGTGTAGGATCGGTTGGCAGCCTCCGCGTTAAAACCGACGCAACCAGAACGATTCCGGCGTCTGCGTTTTCCCGACGAATAAAATCCTGCGAAAGAAACAAAAAAAAAACCCAGCAGCCCAGAAAATTTTGAAACCAAAACGTTTTTCCAGCCAAACGAAACCCAGTAACTCCAGCACAGATTCTGATAGACACAAAAAAATAGAACCTTTCGAAAATTCAACCGAAAACCACAGATTCAAAGCACAAATTCTGGCAAGTTATTTTTTCATAACCCAGATTTCCAGCGAGGAAATCAAAAACCAATTCAGCCCAAGAAAAACATTTGAATCATTTGAAAAAAAAAAAAAAAGAACTCTCGAAACCTTTCCGACAAAATTCAAAACAACAAAAACCCTTTTTTAGCCAAGCCAACCAAAAAGAGAAAAACAAATAATTATTTTTTTTCCTTTTGGTGAAGGTTTTGAAACCCCGAAACAAATACCAAAACTTTGAAAAGTTTTTCCTTCAAAACATAAAGTCATCGAACGGGATCTTCAATACAAAGAACCCAGAAAATTAATTTTCCTTTTCTGAAACTAATTTTCAAATCGGTCATTAACAAAATTAATTTTAAAACAAACAATTTGTTTTAATCTATTAATTTTAATCAGAACACTAAAATTCAAAACCTCGCCCTGATACCACTATAGGATCGTGTTTAGGCATTTAATTCTAAATTAACGTAGCGGATTATCCTAAACTATAAGAATCGGGGTCTTACTCTCGACGCGTAATTGGTTACGCTCACACCTGGATCCTTTTGGGCAGATGGCGTTTCGTCTTTCTCTGGCACTTCCTGGAAGTGTCCTACACAATCAGGCACTGGAGCTCTTCGATGCTAGTATAGAATTCCTGTAAAAAAATTTTGTTTTGGAAGAGAGAGAATTTTTTTCCGAGAAAGAAAAGAGCAGAAAATTTTTAGAAAACTATTTTCTCATTTTAAAAATCTGATTTTAAGTATAACTATCTTATATGGAGTCTTATCTACTGCCTTAGATAGAATACGATTCAATAAGTAGGCAGCAGAAAGGAGAGCATAACCCCAAAAGGATGTAGGGAGAGTCGCTAGGCCCATCATAGATCGAATCATATCTAATAAGGTCCGATTTCTCCTCTTGGATACACCATTCCATTGAGGTGTTCCTGGTGGAGTCAGCTGTGAAACAATTCCACACTATTTTAGATAGCCATCGAACTCATCACTAAGGTATTCACCTTCCCGATCGGAGCGAATAGCCTTAATCCTTCTATCCAACTGATTCTCTACTTCATTTTTAAACTCTTTTGAACTTTTCAAAAGTTTCACTTTTATACCTCATTAAGTAGACATACCCATATCTACTAAAGTCATCAGTAAAAGTCACGAAGTATTCAAATCCACCTCTGGCTTGTGTGCTCATTGGTCCACATACATCCGTATGTATTAGGGCCAATAGCTCACTTGTTCTTTCACCTTTCTTGTTGAAAGGACTCTTTGTCATTTTGCCTTGCAAGCAGGGTTCGCAGGTATCATATGATTCAAAATCAAATGAACCAAGCACTCCATCCTTGTGAAGCTTTTGAACTCGCTTTTCATTTGCATGGCCTAATCGACAATGCCAAAGGTATGTTGGACTTAAATCATTTTTAGATTATTTAGCTTTCTTTTCTATGTTATAGACTGGTTTTTCTTGGGTCAAATCCAAGACATACAAACCGTTACACATATTTGCAACTCCGTATAAAATATCATTTCGATATAAAGATAACGAATTATTCTCTATAATAAATCGAAAACTTTTATTATCTAAACTCGAAATTGAAATAATATTTCTTCTCAAAGCAGGTACATAATAACAATTTTCAAGTTCGATATTTAAATCAGAAGGTAAAGACAGAGTGTAATCTCCAACTTCAACAGCAGCAACTCTTGCCCCGTTGCCCACTCGGAGATCTACTTCACCTTTCTTTGTTATCCTTCTATTTCTGAGTCCCTGCATATTAGTACAAATGTGAGCCCCACAACCAGTATCTAATACCCATGAGGTGGACATAGAAAGATTAATTTCTATAACAAAGATACCTGAAGCTGAAGGATTGTTTTCGAGAAACTTCTTGCAGTCTCTCTTCCAATGACCCTTCTGTTTGCAGAAGAGACATGTATCATCCTTTTTGGATCTTGTCTTAGCAGCCGGAGGAGCTTGTGGTTGGGAAGTAGTCTTACTGCGAGCTTTCTTATTCTTCCCAACTTTGGCCTTGCCATTAAGCTTCCTCTTCCCTTTACCTTTCTCTACAACTAACACTGGCGTTGCCTTCCGAAGGGTCTGCTCAGTGTTCTTTAACATGCCATGGAGCTCAGGAATGCTCCTCTCCATGTTGTGCATATTATAGTTCACAACAAAATCATTGTAATCATCAGGCAGTGAAGACAAGATAATATCAATGGCCAACTCTCTAGCAAGAGGCGCATTTAATCTCTCTAGGGTATCAATGTACCCCTTCATCTTAATTAAATGCGTACTTACTGACGAACCCTTTGCCATCTTGCAAGAGATTAATGCTTTTATCGTAATGAACCTTTCATTACGGGCCTGCTCTCGGAACATTTCCGTGAGTGACTCATAAATCTGGAACGCTTCTGAATTCATGAATTGCTTCTGAAGCTCGCCAGACATAGTCGTGAGCATTAGGCAAGTCACATCATCAGAATCGCTTTTCAGCTTTTCCCAGGTTCTTTGAACAGCAGCCGTAGCATTAACGGGTTGTTCAGGTAAAGGAGCGTCTAAAATATTCAACTTTCTTTCTTGTTTGAGAACTATTCTTAGGTTTCTTTCCCAATCCAAGAAGTTTGGACCAACAAGTTTTTCGTTGTCCAAAATACTTCTTAGAGTGAGATTTGAAGTGACATTAGTGCTAGAAGATGTCATTTCTACAAAAGAAATAAAATGAAAAATATTAGAATGAGTTTTAAAATTATTTTCCACAATAGCCAAAATTGAAATCCCCAACAATTTTGTGTTGGTGCTAGATTGTGGGCCGAAAATCCACAAAGAGTCAACCCCAGTCTTGATTTGGCAAGTATCGTAGGGATCGGGCTCTTTTGGTAGGCAGCGTTCAAATCACATTCCATGTAATCTAACGCTTTTCAATTGCATACCATGCAACTTTTTGGTGATAGGATGAACATTCCAAATGTTTGACACCATCCTATCTTTGCAAAATTAATCCCTAGTCAACTTATCAGGTCAAGCTAGGATTAATTTTCCCAAGTTAAACCATCCCTCAAGGCATCATATCAATAGACACTCACACAGTTTTTCCATAACAAGTGGTAGTGATAAAGTTGAGCATCTAATACCCAAACAGTTTTTCCACTCATTAATGGTAGTGAAAAAGTTGGGTACTATTATGTAACAACCCGCCGCATGAAGAAAACCTGAGGCCCTTGGGCTCTCCAAGTCCATCAGACTTTCGACACTCAAGCGGGCCCTCAAGTATGGAAGCAAAATCTTGGGTTTTTGGGATTTAAGTTTGATCGGCTTAACATGCATTTTTCGTTTATCATTCATTCGCATAAATAAAAGAATGAAATAAAGCGATAAACTGGGCTCTAGTCTATTACAGGGCCTTTTAAAATCTTCATGTTGGGCCTCCGCTCCTGGGCTCCACCATGGACTCCTCTTGGAACCTCCTTTTGGGCCTAACTATTACATGATAATTTTATAGGCACGCAGGCCTAAATTCAAAATTGGCTCGCAGGCCCCAACTTTTAAAACGTTAAAATTAAAAGCCCAATTCATGCTTTGAAACACATAAAATGCATATGCTCATACAAGCCGATTTTAATTTAAGCCGATTAATTTTAAGGATTGTGTAACTATTACAGAATTAAAATTGATCGTGTCATGATCAATTTTAATCAATCCTTCTGTTCATTTTACATTTATCCAAAATGATGCATGAACATGCTTGCATAATTATGATGCTTCAAATAAAATTTAAACAATAAGCATCAAAATAAAATAAAATAAATAAATAATAATTCAAAATTCAAACTAATTAATTAATCTAATTAACTATTTATTTATTTATTTATTTATTTATTTATCTTTTCTAATTATTTTAATCTAATTAAAATAATTATTTTAAAATTTATCTAATTATCTAATTACGATAAATTTAAACTTATAGGATAAAATTCTAAATTAATCCTATCTTTATCTAATAAGACTATATAATTAAAATCTTATTAAATAAAATTCAGAAAATTTTAAAATTTTAATTTTCTGAAACTTTTGGGGCAATTTCCAATTTATCTTAATTTCCGGGCTTAGGGTTTAAAAGAAACAAAACTGCTAGGGCTGGTTTGTAATTCTTAAAACATTTTAAATTTTTTTTTCAGGTTAGGAATTAGGGCCTGCGGCGGGGCATAAAGGTAATTTCACCCATTAGGGTTTCTTGCCCCAGCCGCCACCAGCCCGTCTTCTTCCTCAACCTCCTTTCTTCGCCGGCCACCCCTTTTCGGTTTCCGACCGGCATCCTGGATGAATGACGACCAGCCGTTCATCTCTTCCGGCCTAGGGGATGGAGCAAAATCCACCGGAAACCTTCGCGAGGTGAACCCAAAGCGTACAATGCCCGATTCTCTGGCAAAACCATAAAACGAAACCCAGTTCGAAATATTTCACTGCCCCCTTCATTCTTCCGGCGAACGACCAATAACCCGGCGAAAACTAACCAAAAATCTTTTCGAAACCGACGAAATCATCCAAATCATTCTGCGATTCCATTTTGAAAAGGAAAAATAAACCCCAAAACGATTTTTCTTCTCACGTTTTTCTGATCGAAAAGAACAAAAAGAAATTCCGGCGGAAAGATTTTAAACCCAGTTTTCAAATCATCCAATCCAGACTAGTTTTTAACCTCAAACCAAAACGAATACAATTTCAAGGAAAGAGAGATCAAAACCCACAAAATTTTGAACAAAAACCATGAAGATCGGCCAGACTAGGCGCTCGCGAATTTCCGGCGAGAATCCGGCCGACCGGAACTATTTCGGCCGGTCGGCGGCACACAGTCAGGTAGACATTCATGCAATTTTAGAAAATTAATTTTAATTATTTTTTCCAAGAAAATGAAAATAAAAATTGTTTTCTTTATTTCTTTCTTTCAAAAAGAAAAACCGATTTTTCCAAAATCTTATTTAATCTTAAATCAAAACCTCGCTCTGATACCACTGTTGGGAATTGTTTAGGCGTTTAATCTAATTAAATGGCGGAATCCTAAACACTAAGGATCGGGTCTTACCCTTGAAGCGTAATCGATTGCGCACGTCGCCTGGCTCCTCTGAGAAGATGGCGTTTTGTTGTCTCCAAAATCCTTCTTCGAAGGATCCTCTACTCTCAAGCACGAAAGTATTCGCAGGTTGGTGCTAGCCGATCTTGCCTACTAAGAGAATTTTAGGAAATTCTATGTATTTTGTCTGATGAGAATAATTCAAAATCCTCCTCCTACAATTATATCCCTAGGATATTTGTAGAGAATTAATTTCCAAAATTAGTATTGTAATTATCCAATTATAACTTAACTGATTTTAGTAATATTCCAAATCAGTATTATTACCAGATATTATTTAATTGATTTCAAGTCAGTATTTAAATAATATTTACTAATTCCAAATCAGCCTTAAATCATACTTTAATGATTTGGGTTATACACTAAGCCCATGGATCAACCCATGACCCATGGATCAGGCTGATGGGTCAAGAACTTCAATTGCAATTAAGTCCCTTGATTTATCAGCCCATCCCAATTGTTCTCAGGTAATTAATTAACTATTAATTAATACCATAGAACTTTCCAATAATATTTAATTAAACCATTTAATTAAATCTTATTTATTTAAGTATAACAATTATACTTATTGTAGGCAAGAATCCTTATTCTGCATCATTGAACTTTCTTATGTGCGATCCTGTAGGCCCATTCCAAATTGGCAACGGATAACTCAATCTCATTGATTAATCCATAAGTCATTAGTGGTCTCTAGCAAGACATAATGACTACCCAATTCAGAATGGAGGGTCGAATGGAGATTCAACACAATCTTTCCGAGCAAACTGCGTACGATCCTCTACATCGATATCCAGTTTAGCATAAGGCATGGAACCATCATACTTATGTAGCTAAATGTTTACTTGATCTCTTAGTGACACTGAATCCATCAAGCAAATGATATCCTTATCATTCCTTGGGCATGGCCATACACTTTTCAGTTCACTATCAAGTGGCCAAGATATCATCTCTCACTTAAGAGAGATTTGTAGTCCCATCACTTCACCTACATACCTTAGCGTGTCTCATAGTGTACCCAATCATACCCGTACTTGGCAACCTGTTACGGCCCCGTTAGGTGTATGTCAAAGCACACTACAATTCACCTAAGACCATGTAGTGATTTCTGGTCTAAGGATCCTAGTACCAGTACTACTCAAAAGAATCACTCATGATCTAATTAGTTCATGGAGTGTTTCTTTTGGCGGATCGATTTCATGAATTTAAATATGCACAAGGATATTACTATCATGAAATTAACTCATTTGATAAACAATCAATCAAGCGACAAATATCTTATTTACATAAATACCCTCAAAGTATATTTACATAAATAGCCCTCATTAGGGCACATTCACCAACACATACACCAACAATTTAGACATTGGCTGAGAGCACTCATGTCATTAACATGATTAGCAACATCAACGAGGTTGAGGTAGTGGGAGGCGAAATCGATGGTGAAACCAAAGTCGATATTATCATCCAGAACTTACCTCAAGGTTATGAGCAGTTTCGGTTAAACTACAACATGAATCAATTGTTTTGTATTTCATCCAGCTCTTAGCAGAGTTGGTGGTAAGTAAAAGTCTTTTTCAAGAGAAGATGCGAGTTTTAGTCGCAGTCAAAAGTTTAGAATCTTCTTCTAAGCGTGAGGCTGGAAAGAAGAAGAGAAAGCTTGAGGAAATAGCTCAAAAGGCGCGGATTGCACCTAAGCCAGATATTGCAAAGAATAAGTCGAAAGATAAGTGCTTCAAGTGCAATAAGACGGGACATTAGAAATCGGATTGTCCAAAGCTTATAGGTATGATAGTTTCTGCCTTAATTACTGAAACATGTTTAGTGGCGATTCCCACAGATACTTGGTGTGTGAATTCAGGTGCCACTACCATGTTTGTAATTCGTTGCATGGGTTTCTAGTGACCCGGAAGCTTAGAGAAGGCGAGCTGAATATCTGTTTGGGCGACACTACAAGAGTGTCAGTGGAAGCAGTGGGAGTGCTTACTCTAATTTTTGAAAATTCTAGATTAGAGTTGGTTAATTATTTTTATGTACAGAGTTTTAGAAAGAACCTTGTTTCAGTTTCTAAACTCTGAAAGAACGGTTATATGTTTATTTTTTTTGATGATTCTGTTATTATTAGAAGAAATGGAAAACTTATTTGTTCTGGTTCATTGATAGATAATTTGTTTGTGGTTAATTCTAAGTCCCTTGTTGTGCAAAACATATGAACAAATAGCTTTTTATCTAACACTAATAAGAGGAAGCAGCCTTCTGAATTGAATCAAACCTATATTTGGCATCTCAGGCTAGGTCATATAAACCTTAGTAGGATTCAGAGGTTGGTCAATGATGGACCTTTAGGTTCATTAGAGATTGACAGTTATTCAGCCTGTGAATCTTGCTTAGAGGGTAAGATGACCAAGAGACCTTTTAAGACAAAAGGTTATAGAGCCAAGAAAATACTAAAGTTGATTCATTCTGATATGTGGACCAATGTCGATCCAAGCACGAGGTGGGTTCGAGTATTTCGTGACGTTCACTGATGACTACTCAAGGTAAGGGTACATTTACCTAATGCATCACAAGTACGAGTGCTTTGACAAGTTCAAAGAGTTTCGGGCAGATGTGGAGAAGCATCATGGTAAGAGTATCAAGACACTACGATCAGATCATGGTGGGGAGTACTTGTCCAATGAATTTTGAGAATACCTCAGTGAGGTAGGAATTCAGTCTCAGATATCTGCACCTGACATGCCACAACAAAACGGTGTAGTAGAAAGAAGGAATCGAACTCTCATGAAAATGGTTAGGTCGATGATGAGCTATAATGATTTGCCAAGTTCATTCTGGGGATATGCCTTGGAAACAGCGATGTATATTCTTAATCTTGTACCATCTAAAACCGCTCCTTCAACCCTAGTAGAGTTGTGGAACGGGCGAAAGCCTAGTCTAAGACATCTCAGAATTTGGGATTGCCCGACACATATGCTTAAGACAGATGCGGCTAAGTTAGATGCGAGAACTAAATTAATATTGTTTGTAGGATATCCTAGGGGAACGAAAGGTGGTCTGTTTTATAGTCTTAAAGATCAGAAGGTGGTGGTTAGTACCAACGCTAGATTTTTGGACGAAGACTATATCCTAGATCACAAGCCCAAGAGTAAGATAGTACTAGAAGAGCTTAGAAGACAAACTAATAATCCTGATGTACCAGCACAAGTAGATACACCACACTCTACACAAGAGATCACAGATGGTGCGGCTACACAGATGGTGCCTCGTCGTAGTGGAAGGGTTATGAGACAGCCCGACAGGTTCATTGGCATGGGAGAGGCCTCAGACCTAGTCCCAGGCATGCCTGAGCCTAACCCAGTTAACTACAATGAGGCTCTCCGAGATAAAGATACAGAATCTTGGCGTAAGGTAATGATTGAAGGAAAACTGAACAAGCCCGGGCTAAATTGAAAACCTCACTTTCGTGCAATGCATTCCAGAATCGAAAGCTTTCGACCAAGCTCAGGCTCAAATTAGTTTACCCATGAATGGATCTAGGCTTATACTTATTTAATTCATTAATTGAGACACAAAAGTATTGATCTTTAATTAAAGCGGAATACTTAAAGATTTTACCTTTTGTAGCGAAGTCCCTTGCTTAAAGAAAAATCCAATCTTTGTTGCGATTTCCACAAAGAATCCGAAGAATGACTCCGATACAAACTCTAAAATAGTGTGGGCTATTTTCTACGGAGTTACCCACGGTAATACGATGAAATCCAAGAAACTTGCTTCGCGAGAAAAACTCTAAAATTTGCCCGGAAACCCGCCAGCAGCTTGCTGATCTTGACCGCCGATCGGCCAAGCGGACAGCGCGTCAGCCAGCCATCCAGTCCTAATCTGGACAGCACTACCGACGGATCACCGACCTGAGGAGGAAGAGATCGATGTCGGTAGCCTGGATCAGGGCACCGAACGATGGCCGCTGCGCGAAGACTGCCGCCCGGATAAAAATGGCAGCAAAACCTGCTGCTCGAAAAAACACGGACCACTGGCGATAACAGCAGCTTGGCGGGAGGAAAAAGATTCACAAAACTGGGCAGAGTTTTTACTCGAAGAAGAAAGATCCTAGCTGACTTCGAGGAGAAAATTTGAAGAAGAAGAAGAAGAATTTCTCACTCTATGCTAGACATTCTCTCACTACCCCTTACTTGGGTGTCAAGTTTCTTAATTGATTTCTTGCCCAATAAGTTGTATTTATAAGAAGCTTCTAAGGAGACCTAATGGGCTCTCGAGTTAGGCCTTTTAATTTAACTTTCGTTGACCGCTAAGTCTTCCCGACTAATCAACTCCAATCGACCTATTTAAATTAATTTATTTAATCCACTTTGTTAATTTAATTTAATCGAACCCTTAGAATCAATTAATTCAAAATAGAATTAATTTCTAAATTTACTTTGTCGATTAAATATTAATTAAACCTTTTGGATTAATTAATTTACCTTGTTGATTAGTCAAATGCATAATCGGTCGTACCACTAACGGACCAATTATGGAACTACCGCTCGAAAATGACTTTACATCGCCATTATCTTTTATTCTATCTCCCTACATTAAAGATCTAGTGCTCATCGGTTTATCAATTTACTGACAAATTAATTCACCGACTTCTTGGTTTCTAAGATTAGTACCACTCGTCCTTTTATTATACCGAACATAAAGTTCACCGGCCGGGTTTAGTATAATAACCTTACGAGCTCATCTCGGGAGCACCATCAACCCGGCGAACCGGTACGTGGATTCCTCCGACTAGCAACGGCATGTAGGAAGCTAAACACCGCATACCCAACCTACCGAGGTATTGGCCTCAATTGACCACACTCTTTGGCAAATTACAGCATACGATATCCAACCCTCACGCCTGTTCCAATCTCGGGATTGAGAGACAGAATACTAGGACCAAATTGACTACGCTGATCAGTATAAGTCAATTCTATCCAAATTGGTCGTCCTCAATATGCCCCGGGCATATCCGTGTGATTTAAACTAGTTTAGATAAACTAATTTCCAAACCACACAATAACCTATACCGATAGTATGTTCAGACTATCTCGGTTACGAGCATACCTTTTATATATCAATACTTTAACCAATAACGGTATCTACTTTGTCTGTCCACACCCCGTTATCTAGTTCTATGATATAAATGAACAAATTTATACCGAAAAAAAATGATATGTTAACTGTGGATATTAGTTTTTGATACAAGCCATAGCTTTTCTGTATTCAAAACTAACAATCTCCCACTAATACTCAAAGCTATGCTAAGAAGTACAAAAATTGTCCAACCCGCTATTACACTGCTGTCATAATGAAATCTCCATAACACCTTTAAGCTCACTCACATGGCTCTCTCAAGAATCTGACTCCCATGCCCTCCACATGTCTATCAAAGACCTTTGGGGTCAATGGCTTGGTCAAAGGATTTGCAAGGTTGTCATCTGAAGCTATCTTGGCCACGATCACGTCTCCCCTCTTTACGATCTCTCGTATCAGGTGGTACTTGCGCTCTATGTGTTTACTCGCCTTATGGGCTCGTGGTTCCCCCGAGTTAGCAACTGCACCATTGTTATCACAATAAACTGTGATAGAGCTAGGCAACTCAGGAACCACATCTAAGTCCATCAGGAAGCTCCTGAGCCATACAGCCTCTTTCACTGCCTCTGAAGCGGCAACGTACTCGGCCTCCATAGTAGAGTCCGCCACGCATTTCTTCTTGACACTCTTTCATACTATGGCTCCACCTCCTAGAGTAAACACAAACCCAGAGGTAGACTTACTCTTGTCCAAATCACCTTGAAAGTCCGAATCTGTGTAACCCAATGGTACAAGCTCCTACGCTCTATAAACTAGGACATAATCTCTCGTCCTGCGCAAGTACTTGAGAATGCATTTTACTGCCTCCCAGTGAGCCTTCCCAGGGTTACTCTGATATCTGCTAACTATGCCAACGGGAAAGCAAATGTCAGGCCTCGTGCACAACATAGCATACATGAGGCTACCCACTGCAGAAGCATAGGGTACCGCCTTCATGGCATCTATCTCCTCAGTAGTCTTAGGACACTGCTCCTTAGACAAATGCACTCCATGCCTGAAAGGTAGTGAACTCTTCTTGGAGTTCTGCATGTTAAAATTGGCCAGAATCGTGTCTATGTAGGATGCCTGAGAGAGAGTCAGAGAACGTCTCCTATGATCTCGAATAATCTTAATCCCAAGGATATGTCCAGCCTCTCCCAAATCCTTCATATTGAATTGCCTGGACAGCGATGCCTTTATGTCTGAAAACACCTTCTTAATGTTGCCAATAAGAAGAATGTCATCTACGTAAAGTATGAGAAACACCACCATGTCACCATCACGCCTGCGATAAACACACTGCTCATCCGGAGACTGAGTGAATCCATAGGACTGGATAACCTCATCAAAACGGATGTTCCGAGATCTGGATGCTTGCTTAAGTCTATAAATGGACCTCCTAAGCCTGCATACCTTGTGCTCTTGGCCTTTAACAATGAAGCCCTCTGGTTGCTGCATAAAGATGGCCTCCTCAATACTTACATTAAGGAAAGCTGTCTTGACGTCCATCTGCCAAATCTCATAATCCATATGAGCAGCTATGGCCAAGAGAATACGGATTGACTTAAGCATAGCTACTGGGGAAAGGTCTCCTCATAATCGATCCCTTCTTTCTGAGTATACCCCTTTGCCACAAGCCTAGCCTTGAAGGTCTCAACCCTCCTGTCAGATCCTCTCTTTCACTTGTAAACCCATTTGCACCCAATAGGCCTAAACCCATCAGGAAGGTCTACCAGCTCCTAGACTTGATTTGAGTCCATAGAACCCATCTCAGCAATCATCTCTCTCTGCCAAGAATCTGCATCTTTATCCTGGAGAACCTCATTGTAGTTAACTGGGTCTGGTTCATGAGTGCCAGGGATAAAATCCGAAGACTCACCCAAACCCATGTACCTCTCGGGCTGTCTCACAGCCCTCCCACTACGATGAGGCGCAGCCTGTGCAAGAGCATCATCTGTGATAGTGTGTGCAGTCTCTTGTGGTGTGTCTTCCTGTACGTGTGCATCTGGAATAGTGGACTGACTTCTAAGCTCTTCCAATAATACCTTGCTGTTGGACTTGTGATCTAAAATATAGTCCTCCTCAAGAAATCTGGCATTGGTGCTAATCACCACCTTCTGATCCTGAGGACTATAAAATAAACCACCTCTCGTTCCTTTGGGGTAGCCTATAAACAGCATAGCCTTGGATCTTGCCTCTAACTTGCCTGCATCTGCCTCGAGCACATGTGTTGGACAACCCCATATTCTGAGATGTCTCAGACTAGGCTTTCGCCCATTCCACAACGCTGATGGGGTCGAAGGCACAGACTTAGATGGCACAAGGTTGAGGATAAAACACGTTGTCTCCAAGGCATATCCCCAAAACGAGATAGGCAACTCACTGTAACTTATCATCGATCTAACCATCTCCATAAGAGTCCTGTTCCTCCTCTCTGTTACACCATTCTGCTGGGGTGTGCCAGGTGGAGACAACTGGGTCTGAATACCCTCCTCTGACAAATAAGATATAAATTCACTAGAGAGGTATTCGCCACCGTTATCAGACCGCAGTGACTTGATACTCTTACCCTGATGGTTCTCCACCTCAGCCTTGAATTCTCTGAACTTGCCAAAGCATTCAGACTTGTGGCGCATCAGGTATATGTATCCATATATAGAGTAATCATCCGTGAAAGTCACGAAATACTCATAACCACCTCTAGCCTGAACTAACATAGGCCCACACACGTCAGAATGAATCAGTTCTAAAACCTCCTTGGCCCTATACCCCTTTGCCTTGAAAGGCCTCTTGGTCCTTTTACCCTCCAAGCATGACTCACAGGTTGAATAGCTGTCAATATATAGTAAGTCCAAAGACCCACTCTTGACCAACCTTTGAATCCTACTAAGGTTGATATGACCTAGTCTCAGGTGCCAAAGATAAGTCTGATTCAAAGGGGAAGACTCTTTTCTCTTATTATAATTCGGTGATGAGTTACTAGTTTCTGTGTTTTGCATTACTGGGGAGTATGTCTTAATTAAAAACAAATTGTCTACCAATGTATCAGAACATATAAGTTTCTGTCATTTTCTAATAAATATAGATATATCAGAAAAAACACACTTATAACCATCCAAAATAAGTTTAGAAACTGAAAGCAAGTTTTTACGAAAACTGGGTACATAAAGACAATCTCTCAATAATAAAGTAGAGTCTGAAAAATAAAGACATAAAACTCCCACTGCAGCAACAGAAACTCTAGTAGTATCCCCAAGGTAGACCTGCAACTCTCCCTCTCTAAGTAGCCGGGTCACTTGGAACCCCTGAAAAAAATTACAAACATGATCAGTGGCTCCTGAATCCACACACCACGTATCTGTGGGAATCGCCGCTAAACACGTCTCAATGACTAGATAAAATTTACACGTACCTCGAGGCTTTGGGCAGTCCTTCTTCCAATGTCCCGCTTTGCCACATCTGAAGCATTTGCCTTTCGGCTTCTGCTTCTTGGCAATGCCCGCCTTGGGTCCATGATTGGCTCCTGCTTTCTGGCCTCTCTTTCTCTTTTGCTTCCTGGCTTTGGGCCCAGCAGAGGAACCTGAGGGACCAACAGTAGCCAAGGCTTGCTTCTTCTCTGCGAATAGGCTCTCAGCAGACACCAATGCAGTCATGAGCTCAGAAAGTGAATATGAGAGATTCCCCATATTATAGATCAATCAAAACTGCTCAAAACTGGGAGGCAAGCTCTGGAGGATGATATCGACCTGGGTATCCCCATCAATCTCACCTCCCAATACCTCAATCTCATTGATGCAACCAATCATGTCCAGCACGTGATCTCTCACTGAAGTGCCCTCAGCCATCTTAGCATTGATGAGTTTCCTCATAGCTGACTGCTTGGTTGCCCTACCCTGATGTCCAAACATCTCCCTGAGGTTGAGCATCATATCGTAGGCTGAGGTCATCTGCTGATGCTGGAGCTGCAATACACTCGACATAGAAGCCAAGATGTAACACCTGGTAATCTCATCAGCCTTCTGCCACCTCATATATGGCTCTCGCTGCTCAGGGGTGGCATCATCACTGGGCTTAGGGGGACACTCCTCAGTAAGTACATACGTATAACCCTCAGCGGTAAGGACAATGTCCAGGTTACATTTCCAATCAATGTAATTTGGACCGGTGAGTTTGTTTTGGTTCAGAATGACAGCTAGCGGGTTGAACGACATATCAACTGAAAATAAACAATTCAAGTGTCAGTATACTTTTCGAAAATATTGAAAAATCCTCAAAAACAAATATAATCTTCTACCGACATCTCTCACACTGGGATTAACGCATGTCACGATAGGTGAACGTCTACGCTAACCCACATTCGTTCGAGAAGAACCAAAGTTCATTAATTTCATTATCTGACCAACGATCTTATGATCAATGAAATTAATAGTCGATAATTTTAGCCGTACCCGAAAATAGCGTAACCTCGATGGGAGGGATACTAAAAACGGTACACTAAGTGTATGCCATTACGTGACTTCTAAGTTTGTTACTTAGGATACTAATGCGCCTCAGATGGCGAGGGTGTCGCAACTTTCTCCAATTAAACTCACTATAGTCATCACTTTAGAAATTCATTCCGGTGATATCCGTGGTTGAAAACTCATCCGATAGGGAGGAAGGTCTAAGCCAGCACGCAAGTTTAACCACATCACCAATGAACCCGTAATGGAGGCCATGGGGATATTAACCGACCCGCTTCCACTTAGATTTTTAAGCTTGAGGATTTTTACGTTTTAACATGCAATATCTTAACTATGGATATTCGCACCCATAAAATCGTTGGAGTTTTAATATGCGAATAATCTACCTTAGTTAATTGCACATTACATTTTAAAAACATTTTGGTTTGGTTTTCATTCATGCAAAGTAAAACGAAAATCACACAATCAACGAAAAGTCATAAATACGGGAAATTAAATAAAATAAAAATTTCCCAACTATTATGGCCTTCTCTATCATTGATTCCTTGACGCCTCAGTGACACGTCCCGTCATGTCGCTCCCACTCGTTATTTGGATTCCTCTAGATTCACCCGGGTTTTCTCAGTTTTCTACGTAATTAGGAATCACCCAAAATTACGATAAACCAAAAACCACGAATATAAGTTACCCAAAATAACGTCTTCGTCATAGTACATAAATTCCTATATACAAAGGCGTTTTTCTAGGAATTTAAAGACGACATGATTAGATCAAATCCTACTACAAGATTTTTCTAATCCTACACGGCTTCCAGCTCGTGGTTATTACTATTACAGAAATTTCCATTCAAAATAAAACAAGCCCGGACATGTGCTGGGGTTTATGAATGAAAATTAAATTTCTACCATAATAGCCGGGAAACCAATAACCACCTGTTTATGCATTTCGACAAAAATAATAATGCCAAAATAAAGCCGTGCAATAAATCAAACAAGTATAAGACCCAAACCATCGCTCTGATACCAATTTGAAGAAAAACTGAACAAGCCCGGGCTAAATCGAAAACCTCACTTTCGTGCAATGCATTCCAGAATCGGAAGCTTTCGACGAAGCTCAGGCTCAAATTAGTTTACCCATGAATGGATCTAGGCTTATACTTATTTAATTTATTAATCAGGACACAAAAGATTCGATCTTTAATTAAAGCGGAATACTTAAAGATTTTATCTTTTGTAGCGAAGTCCCTCGCTTAAAGAAAAATCCAATGTTTGTTGCGATTTCCACAAAGAATCCGAAGAATGACTCCGATACAAACTCCGAAATAGTGTGGGCTATTTTCTACGGAGTTACCCATGGTAATACGATAAAATCCAAGAAACTTGCTTCGCAAGAAAAACTCTCAAATTTGCCCGGAAACCCGCCAGCATATTGCTGATCTTGACCGCCGATCGGCCAAGCGGACAGCGCGTCAGCCAGCCTTCCAGTCCCGATCTGGAAAGCACTACAGACGGATCACCGACCTGAAGAGGAAGAGATCGACGCCGGCAGCTTGGATCAGGGCACCGAACGATGGCCGGTGTGCGAAGACTGCCGCTCGGATAAAAACTGCAACAAAACCTGCTGCTCGGAAAAACGCGGACCACCGGCGATCACAGCAGCTTGGCGGGAGGAAAAAGATTCACAAAACTGGGCAGAGTTTTTACTCGAAGAAGAAAGATCCTAGCTGACTTCGAGGAGAAAATTCGAAGAAGAAGAATTTCTCACTCTAAGCTAGACTTTCTCTCACTACCCCTTACTTGGGTGTCAAGTTTCTTAATTGATTTCTTGCCCAATAAGTTGTATTTATAAGGAGCTTCTAAGGAGACCTAATGGGTTCTCGAGTTAGGCCTTTTAATTTGACTTTCGTTGACCGCAAAGTCTTCCCGACTAATCAACTCCAATCGACCCATTTAAATTAATTTATTTAATCCACTTTGTTAATTTAATTTAATCAAACCCTTAGAATTAATTAATTCAAAATAGAATTAATTTCTAAGTTCACTTTGCCGATTAAATATTAATTAAACCTTTTGGATTAATTAATTTACCTTGTCGATTAGTCAATTACATAATCGATCGTACCACTAATGGACCAATTATGGAACTACCGCTCGAAAATGACTTTACATCGCGCCATTATCTTTTATTCTATCTCCCCACATTAAAGATCTAGTGCTTGTCGGTTTATCAATTTACTGACAAATTAATTCACCGACTTCTTGGTTTCCGAGATTAGTACCACTCGTCCTTTTATTATACCGAACATAAAGTTCACTGGCCGGGTTTAGTATAATAACCTTACAGCTCATCTCGGGAGCAACATCAACCCGGCGAACCGGTACGTGGATTCTTCCGACTAGCAACGGCACGTAAGAAGCTAAACACCGCATACCCAACCTACCGAGATATTGGCCTCAATTGACCGCACTCATTGGCAAATTAAAGCATACGATATCCAACCCTCACGCCCGTCCCAATCTCGGGATTGAGAGACAGAATACTAGGACCAAATTGACTACGCCGATCAGTATAAGTCAATTCTATCCAAACTGGTCATGCTCAATATGCCCCGGGCATATCCGTGTGATTTAAACTAGTTTAGATAAACTAATTTCTAAACCACACAATAACCTATACCGATAGTATGTTCAGACTATCTCGGTTACGAGCATACCTATTATATATCAATACTTTAACCAATAACGGTATCTACTGTGTCTGTCCACACCCCGTTATCTAGTTCTATGATATAAATGAACAAATTTATACCGAAACAAAATGATATGTCAACTGTGGATATTAGTTTTTGATAAAAGCCATAGCTTTTCTGTATTCAAAACTAACAATGATATCCAAGATGGGGTCAATGGACCACAATCAAGTCTGGGAGCTTGTGGACTTGCCTGGTGGTGAAGGGGTATACTTAGAAAGAGGGAATCAATTATGAGAAAACCTTCTCCCCGGTAGTCATGCTTAAGTCGATCTGGATTCTCTTGGCTATATCGGCTCATTTAGATTATGAGATATGGCAGATGGATGTCAAGACAACTTTCCTAAATGGAAGCCTTAAGGAAACCATCTTCATGCAACAATCAGAGAGATTCGTTGAATAAGGCCAAGAGCATAAGGTTTTCAGGCTTAAGAGGTCCATTTACAGACTTAAGCGTGCATCCAGATCTTGGAACATCTGGTTTGATGAGGTAATCCAGTCCAATGGATTTACTCAGTGTCTGGATGAGCAATGTGTATATCGCAGATGTGATGGAAACACGTTGGTGTTTCTTGTGCTTTACGTAGATGACATTCTATTGATTGGCAACAATAAGAAAGTGTTATCAGACGTAAAGGCATGGCTGTCCAAGCAGTTTGATATGAAAGACTTAGGGGAAGTGGGACATATCCTTGGGATCAAGATAATTCGAGATCGTAGAAAATGCTCGTTAACGCTCTCCCAAGCTTCATAGATAGATACGATTCTGGCCCTTTTTAACATGCAGAACTCCAAGAAAGGTTTTCTACCTTTCAGACACGGAGTGCATCTATCTAAAGAACAGTCTCCCAAGACTGTTGAGGAGATAGAGGCCATGAAGATAGTTCCTTATGCTTCGACAGTAGGAAGTCTTATGTATGTCATGTTATGTACGAGGCCTGATATTTGTTATGCCATTCGCATTGTAAGCAGATATCAGAGTAACCCAGGGAAAGCTCATTGGGAGGCAGTAAAATGCATTCTCAAGTATTTGCGCAGAACGAAAGACCAAGTGTTGGTCTATCAGGTGCCTGAGCTGGTACCCCGAGGTTACACAGATTCAGATTTTCAAGGTGACAGGGACAAGAGCAAGTCTACCTTAGGTTATATGTTTACTCTTGGAGGTGGAACCATAGTTTGGCAGAGTGTCAAGCTGAAATGCGTGGCGGACTCTACCATGGAGGTTGAATACGTTGCCGCATAAGAGGCAGTGAAGGAAGCAATGTGGCTCAAGAACTTCCTAGTGGACTTAGATGTGATTCCTGGTTTGCAGAAGTCTATCAAGGTGTGTTGTGATAACAATGGTGCAGTAGCAAACTCGAAGGAACCACGAGCTCACAAGGCGAGTAAACAAATACAATGCAAGTACCACCTGATACGAGATATCATAAAGAGGGAAGACGTGGTTGTGGCTAAAATAACATCAGATGATAACCTTGCAGATCTGTTCATGAAGACATTGACTTCAAAAGTCTTTGAGGCTCACGTGGAGGGTATGGGGATCCGATACTTAGAAGAGTCGTGATAGTTTTTCTAGATATATAGTAGAGTGTATAGAGTTGAATGTAGTTGTATACTTAAAGCACAACTTAAGTATTAGTGGGACATTGTTAGAGTTGAATAAATAAGCTATGATTGTATTACACATTTTCCCCGTTAATATATCAATTTAATGTTTTGGTTAAATTTGTTGTGCATTATTTGTCCATTTATATTATGTAGTTAGATGATGAGGTGTCTTGTGTGACACAGTAGAGCTCATCATTGTTTAAAAGACATAATATATAAATGAGGTTCATAACCGAGATAGTTTTGGACAAACTGTCGGTTTAGGTTATTTTGTGATTCAGATAATTGGTTTGTCTAAACTTTTGAATCATATAGATATGCCCAGAGAGTATTGAACTTGACCATTTTGAATGATTTGTCTTGTACTGATTTAATAGACAAATCGTTCTTAGTATTCTATCTCTTAATCCCTAGACTTGAATGGGCATGAGGATTAGACATAGTGTACTTCGATCTGTCAATGGGTGAGCTCAATTGTGGCCAATAGTCTCGGTGGGTTGGGTGCGCGTGTTTAGTTACTTGGTGTGCTATTGCTTGTCGAAAGAAAACCATGTACCTGTGCGTCTGGGGTGATGGTGCTCCTGAGATGAGCTCGTTATGTTTACTAAACTAAACCCGGCCGGTGGACTTATGTACGGTATAGTAAAAAGGTCGAGTGGTACTAGTCTCGGAATTAAAGAACTTAATTTATTAATTTATCAATAAATTAATAAATTAACGAGCACTGTATCTTTGATGTGGCGAGATTAAGAATAAATTAATTTAGTTATTCCAGAAGCAATTCTGGTGTAGGATGGTAGTGCCAAAATTAATCCGTTAGTGGTATGATTAATTTTGTAGTGGGTTAATTGAATAAGTAGAATTAATTAATTATTCCTAAGGGTTAATTAAGTAATTAACAAAGTGGTATTAATTAATTAATTAATTAATTAAATCTTAAGTTTCAATTAGAATTAAGAAATCCTAGAGATAGGAAATCTAATTGGATTTGGTTTATCCTGTTAGATTAGTTACCTAATTGGATTTGGAAACTAATTAATTACCTAAACCCATTAGGAAGGCCAATCCTAAATCAACTTGGGGTCTCTCTTGTAACTCTATATATAGACAAGGGATTAGCAATTACATAACACACAATTCATTAGTTTTCAAGACAAAAAAACTCAGAGAGAGAAATATTTCCTCTCTCTAGAATCGGATTTTAAAGCTCAAAAGCTGTCGGAATTTTCTTCAATTTTGGGAGGCTATTTTTATCCAAAACCGGCGACGCGTGAGTCCTTTCTCGAGCCTAGGTGGCATGTGATATTCAAGCGCAACGCAGACGGTGGCTGAATTTTTCCTGGCAACCCAATTGTGTTGATTATTGATCAGTTACTGGCTAGATCGTTGCCCACACAACGTGCGATCATAGTCTTGAGTCATACAAGCGATCACCTGAGTTAACACGCGTTAGAGGTACTTTTCTATAATTCTGCTTTTAATTAGAAAATTATTGTTGCATGATAAATCAAATGAGTACAAATCAAGATCCTGCGCAATGTTATTTCAAGCAAGGATTGGAATAGTGATTGTGCTAGAGTCTAGGCCTGGTCAAAGATTCTGAATCTGTAATGCATAGCACGAAAGTGAGTTTTTGAAAGGGCCCGGGCAGATAATCTTTCATGCTTAAGTCCGTAAATAGACTTCTTAAGCCTGCAAACTTTATGCTCTTAGCCTTTTTCAACGAATCCCTCTGGTTGTTGCATGAATATGATTTCCTCAAGACTTCCATTCAGGAAAGCTGTCTTGACATCCATCTGTCATATCTCACCATCTAAGTGAGTAGCTACGGCGAAGAGAATCCGGATCGTCTTAAGCATGGCTACAGGGGAAAAGGTTTCCTCATAATAGATTCCCTCTTTCTTAGTATACTTCTTCGCCACCAATCTATCTTTAAAGGTTTTAACCTTTCCGTCAGGTCCTCCCTTGCGTTTGTAGACCCACTTACATCCAATGGGTTTAAAACCATCAGGTAGATCCACAAGCTCCCAAACTTGATTGTGGTCCATTGACCCCATCTCGGATATCATTGTTTTTTGCCAAGATTCTGCATCTTAATCTTTTAGAGCCTCATTGTAGCTTACTTGGTCAGGCTCAGGCTCGCATGGGACTAGGTCTGATGCCTCTCCCACGCCAATGAACTTCTCGGGCTGTCTTATAACCCTCTCACTACGACGAGGCACCACCTGTGTAGGCACATCATCTGTGATATCTTGTGCAGTTAGTGGTGTATCTACTTGTGTTGTTGCATCTGGATTATCAATTTGTCTCCTAAGCTCTTCTAGTACTATCTTGCTCTTGGGCTTGTGATATAGTATATAGTGTTCCTCTAAAAATCTTGCGTTGGTACTAACCATCACCTTCTGATCTTTAGGACTATAAAACAGGCCACCCTTTGTTCCCCTAGGATATCCTACAAACTGCATTACTTCAGTTCTAGCATCTAACTTAGCCTCATCTGCCTTAAGCACGTGTGTTAGGAAACCCCAAATTCTGAGATGTCTTAAACTTGGCTTACACCCGTTCTACAACTCTACTGGGGTAGAAAACACGGTTTTACATGGTACAAGATTAAAGATGTACATCACTGTTTCTATGGCATATCCCCAGAACAAACTCGGTAAATCACTAAAGCTCATCATTGACCTAACCATATCCATGAGAGTTCGATTCCTTCTTTCTGCTACACCATTCTGCTGTGGTGTTCGAGGTGCAGACAACTGAGACTGAATTTCAACCTCACTGAGGTATTCTTAAAATTCATGGGACAGGTACTCCTCACCACGATCTGATCGTAGTGTCTTGATACTCTTACGATGATGTTTCTCTACATCTTCCCAATACTCTTTGAATTCACTAAAGCATTCGAATTTGTGGCATATTAGGTAAATGTACCCGTACCTTGAGTAATCATCCGTGAACGTCACGAAATACTCAAACCCACCTCGTGTTTGGACCAACATTGTTTCACACAAGTCAGAATGAATCAACTCTATACTTCTTTGGCTCTATAACCTTTTGTTTTAAAACGTCTCTTGGTCATTTTACCCTCCAAGCAAGATTTGCAGGTTGAATAACTGTCAATCTCTAAAGAACCTAAAGGTCCATCATTGACCAACCTCTGAATCCTACTAATGTTTATATGACCTAGCCTGAGATACCAAAGATAGGTTTGATTTATTTCAGAAGGTTCTTTCCTCTTATTAAAGTTAAATTATGCGCTATTTACTTCTATGTTTTACACAACAAGGGAGTTAAATTTAACCACAAACAAATTATCTACTAATGAACCAGAACAAACAAGTTTGCCATCTTTTCTAACAACAACTATATTATTAGAAAAAGTAAACTTGAAACCATTCTTTTAGAGGTTAGAAACTGAAATAAAATTCTTTCCGAAACTCGGTACATAAATGCAATTTGTTAAATCTAGTCTATGATTTTTGAAAATAAACTAACTACTCCTATTGCTTCTAGTGATACTCTTGTAGTGTCGACCAAGTAGATGTCCAACTCACCTTCTCTAAGCTTCTGGGTTACTTGGAACCCCTGCAAAGAATTACAAACATGGTTAGTGGCCCCTGAATCCACACATCAAGTATCTATGGGAATCGCCGCTAAACACGTCTCAGTAATTAAGGTATAAACTATCGTACCTTTAAGATTTGGACAATCTGATTTCCAGTGTCCCGTTTTCCCGCACTTGAAGCACTTGCCTTGGGCTTGCTCTTCTTTTCAATTTCAGGCTTAGCAGCAAGTTTCCTGGCATTCTTCTTCTTCTTTTTGTTCTTGCCTTTAGGCGCAGAAGAAGAACTTGAAGCCTTTACCGTGACCAAAGCTTGCTTCTTCTCATGGAAGATGCCTTCAGCCGACACCAAATATGTTAAGAGTTTGGGTAGAGTGCAAACTTTTTGGTTTAAATTATAGTTAACCCGAAGCATCTTAAAACTAGAGGGTAAGCTCTGGAGGATGATATCTATCTGATTTTCCAGGTCGATCTCACCTCTCAACACCTCTATCTCGTTGATGTTACTGATCATATGAAACACATGATCTCTCACCGATGCGCCCTCAGCCATTTTTGTGTTCATTAACTTTCTCATGGCTGCTTGCCTTGTTGTCCTGCCTTGATGAGCGAACATCTCTCTTAGGTGAGCCATCATATTGAAGGCAGAGATCACGGGATGAAACTGATGTTGCAGCACATTCGACATAGAGGCCAGAATGTAACACCATGCCATCTCATCTGCTTTTCTCCACCTATTATAGGCATCCCTATCCTCTAGAGGAGAGTTCTCGTTAGGCACATCTGGACATAATTTGGTGAGCACAAACTTATACTGCTCAGCCGTCAGGACAATGTTGAAATTATGACTCCAGTTGACATAATTGGGACCGGCAAGTTTATTGTCTTTCAATATAGTAGCTAAGGGGTTGAATGCCATATCGAATATTGTAAATAAACAGACAATGTTTTAGTTATCTAATCTAGAATTTTGAAAATGACAAAAATTCTAATAATTATTGACTTCTCTCAAAACAATAATTTAAACCACCAATATCTCATTCACCAGGATTCTCACAAGCCACGATAGTGTGAACGTTTACGCTAACCCATATTCGTTTGAGAAGAACCAAGTTCATTAACCACACGATCTGACCAAACAATCTATTGATTAATGTAGCTAATAGTCAGCGCTTTCAGCCGTACAAATAAGCATTGAAACCTCAATGGGAGGAATACTACAAATTATATACTAATTGTGTGCCATTAAGTGACTTCTGAGTTTGTTACCTCAGGATAGTGTGCCTCAGATGGAGGGGGTATCGCATTTCTCCTAGTTAAACTTACTCTAGTCAACTTACTTAGAAATTCAAAATCTAGCGATCTTTTGGTTGGACTCATCCGAATGGAGAAAAGCCCTAATGCCAAACATAAGTCCACCCACATCACATATGAACTCGTAATGGTGGCCGTGGGGATATTAAACCAACCCGCTCCCACTTAGATTTCTAAATTGAGGGTTTTTCCATTTTTAACATGCAATTAACTAATCCTAAGTTATATGCAAACATAAAACCAGCATGCTTTAAAATTATGCATCTAAAATACATCACAAAAATTAAAACTATAAATACGGGAAATAAATGCGAAAAATAAATTTCTCGACTATTATGGTTTTATTTACTTCCATCTTCTGACTTCATCTCGTGTCCCGTCACCCCACTCGATGGATTGAGTCTTGAACTTAAAATAAAAACAAACTTGACAAAAAAGGGTGAAACGCGCGAGCCGAACGGGCAGCGCGCACACCACGCACAAAGCGCGCAAAAACTGCAGCTCACTTTTTCTATGATCACAACTGCTGCCGCGCACCTGCGCAGCAGTTGTTGCATTTCGCGGCGGCAGCTGCACTGTTGATGGCCAGCGATTTGTTGCTGGCACCGCTGGTCACCTCCGATCCCTCCTTCGCTTCTTTTCCCACGCTATTTGGTCTTCTTGGAATTCATTATGGGTTTCTACGAATTAATGATAACCAAAAAACCACGAATTGAAGTTGCCTACCATAACGTCTATGATTACAAAAAATAATTCTCCTACTACAATGCTTTCTAGGAAAATTAAAATTGAATTACATAGAAAAAAATCCTACTATAGATTTGATCTAAACCTACACGGCTTCCAACACATGGTTATACTATTATAAGCATTCATAATAATACCAAACTCGGACATGTCCCGGGGTTTAATTAAAAACCATACAAACGTAACCATAATAGTCGAGATTTCTAAACCACCTGCAAATAAAACCATGTAATATATCGAACAAGCACAAAAACCTAAAACCAGGCTCTGATACCAATTGAAAGATTATCTACCCGGCCCGGTCAAAAACTCACTTTCGTGCTACTCCTTCCAGAATCGGAATCTTTGACCAGGCCTAGACTCTAGCACAATTGCTATTTTAATCCTTGCTTGAAATAACATCGCACAAGATCTTGGTTTGTACTCATTCGATTTATAACGCAACAATAATTTTCTAATTAAAAATGAAAACATAGAAAACTACCTCTAGAAGTGTGTTAACTCAGGCGATCGCTTGTATAACTCAAAACTATGATCGCAAGTTGTGTGTGAAAGGATTGCCACATAGGATCTGGGTTTGCACTTGCTCAATTTATCACGCAACAAAAATTTCTAATTAAAGCGGAAGCTTAGAAAAATACCTTTGAAGCGTGACTTAGGTGATTCTCTTGTATGCCACAAGAATATGACTTCTTGATCTGTGGGCAACAATCCAGAAGTCAATTGATCAGCTATCACCACAACTTCACTTGCTAGAAAAATCCAGCACCTCCGCACCTAGCGCGTACTGCAAACGCACTGCCCGGAGAGAGAAAGCAACACACGGAGCTAGCAAGAAGGACCAAAATTTCAGCCACTCTATGTAGAAAACCAGCCGCCAAGTCAGAATGAATCAATTCTAATACTTCTTTAGCTCTATAACCTTTTGGCTTAAAAGGTTTCTTGGTCATTTTACCTTCCAAGCAAGATTCGCAAGTTGCATAACTGTCAATCTCTAATGAACCTAAAGGTCCGTCATTGACCAACTTCTGAATCCTACTAAGGTTTATATGACCTAGCCTGAGATGCCAAAGATAGGTTTGATTCATTTCAGAAGGTTTCTTCCTCTTATTAATGTTAGATACTGAGCTATCTATTTCTATGTTTTGCGCAACAGGGGAGTTAGAATTAACCACAAATAAATTGTCAACCAATGAACCAGAACAAATAAGTTTCTAATTTCTTCTAATAAGTACAGACTCACCAGAAAAAACAAACTTATAACCGTTCTTTAAGAGTATAGAAATTGAAACAAGATTCTTTCTAAAACTCGGTACATAAAGACAATTAACTAACTCTAAACTAGAATTCTCGAAATTCAAAGTCTACTGACACCCTTGTAGTGTCGCCCAAGTAGATATTCAATTCGCCCTCTCTAAGCTTCCGGGTTACTTGGAACCCTTGCAAAGAATTACAAACATGGTCAGTGGAACTTGAATCCACACACCAAGTATCTGTGGGAATCGCCGTTAAACATGTCTCAGTAATTAGAGCAGAAACTATCGTACGTTTAAGCTTTGGATAATCCGATTTCTAATGTCCCTTCTTATTGCACTTGAAGCACTCGTCTTTCGAATTCTTCTTTGCAATATCTGGCTTAGGCGCAATTTGTGCCTTTTTTGCTACTTCCTCGAGCTTTCTCTTCTTCTTTCCAGTCTCAGGCTCAGAAGAAGATTCTAAAGTTTCGACTGTGGCTAAAGCTCGCTCATTCTCTTGAAGAAGACTTTTAGCCACCACCAACTCTGCTAAGAGCTCGGATGAAGTACTCAACATCTTACTTATGTTGTAGTTCAACCAAATCTGCTCATCGCTTTGAGGCAAGCTCTGGAGGACAATATCGACTTTGGTTTCACCAACGATTTCGCCTCCCACTACCTCAACCTTGTTGATGTTACTAATCACGTCAATGACATGATCTCTCACAGGAGTACTCTCAGCCATAAGGACAATGTCCAAGTTACGACTCCAATTGACATAATTTGGTCCAATTAATTTATTATTTTTCAAAATAGCAGATAAGGGGTTGAATGCCATATCGATTAAACTATAAAATAAACAAACAATGTTTCAGTTATTTAGCCTAGAATTTCGAAAACATGAAATTTTATTTAATTATTGACTTTCCTCAAAACAATAATCATAATCCACCAACATCTCATCCACCGGGATTCTCGCAAGCCACGCAGTGTGGACGTTTACGCTAACCCACATTCGTTTGAGAAGAACCAAGTTCATTAACTACACTATCTGACCAATGATCTTTTCATCAGTATAGCTAATAGTTGTGTGTGAAAGGATTGCCACATAGGATATGGGTTTGCACTTGCTCGATTTATCACGCAACAAAAATTTCTAATTAAAGCGGAACCTTAGAAAAATACCTTTAAAGCGTGACTTAGGTGATTCTCTTGTATGCCTCAAGACTATGACTTCTTGTCGTGTGGGCAACAATCCAGAAGTCAATTGATAAGCTATCACCACAACTCCACTTGCTAGAAATATCTAACACCTCCGTACCTAGCGCGTACTGCAAACGCACTACCCGAAGAGAGAGAAAGCAACACACGGGGCTAGCAAAAAGGACCAAAATTTCGGCCACACTATGTAGAAAACCAGCCGTTAATTTTGCTATAAAATTCGTTTAGGAGAAAGAAAGTTTTCTCTCTCTAGAATTTTATATCTCTAGAAAACTTGTGAATTATTTGTGTGTCTTGAATAGCTAATCCCTTGTCTATTTATAGAGTTACAAAAGAGACCCCAAGTTGGTTTAGGATTGGTCTTCCTAATGGGTTTAGGTAATGAATTAGTTTCCAAATCCAATTAGGCAACCAATCTGATAGGATAAACCAAATCCTACTAGATTTCCTAATCTCTAGGATTTCCTAATTCCAATTGAAATTTAAGACTTAATTAATTAATTAAATAATTCCATTTTGTTAATTACTTAATTAACACTTAGCAATTAATTAATTAATTCCACTTTGTTAATTTTTGAATTAACCCTTTTGAATAATTAACCAATTAATTAATTAAATCTACCTATTCAATTAACCCATTACAAAATTAATCGTACCACTAACGGATTAATTTTGGCACTACCATCCTACACCAGAATTGCTTCCGGAACAACTTAATTAAATTATATTCATTTATCTCTCCACATCAAAGATATAGTGCTCGTTAATATAAATTAATTAATTAACTTCTTTAATTATGAGACTAGTACCATTCGACCTTTTTACTACACCGGACATAAGTCCACCGGCCGGGTTTAGTATAATAAACATTTCGAGCTCATCTCGGGAGCACCATCACCCCGGACGCACCGGTACATGGTTTCCTTTCGATAAGCAGCCGCACACTAAGTAACTAAACACGCGCACCCAACCCACCGAGACTATTGGCCACAATTGACCTCACCCATTTACAGATCAAAGTACACAATGTCTAATACTCATGCCCGCTCGATTAGGAGATAGAATACAAGGAACAATTTGTTCAGTACAAGACAAATCATTCCTAAAGGTCAAGTTTAATATGCCCCAGGCATATCTATGTTATTCAATTAGTTTAGACAAACCAATTATCCGAATCACATAATAACCTAAATCGACAGTTTGTCCAAAGCTGTCTCGGTTACGAACCTTATTTATATTTTGTGTCTTTCAACCAATGATGAAATCTACTGTGTCACACAAGACACCTCATCATCTACTTACATAATACAAATGGACAATTAATGCACAACAAGATATAACCAAAACATAAATCGATATATTACAGGGAAAAAGTAAAACACAAGCATAGCTTATGTATTCAATTCCAATAATCTCCCACTAATACTTATGTTGTGCTTTAAGTATACATCTACATAGAACTCCTATACATTCTGCTGCTATTTATATAGAAAAACTGTCATGACTCTCCTAAGTATCAGATTCCCATGCCCTCCACGTGAGCCTCAAAGACTTTCGAAGTCAATGTCTTCGTGAATGGATCTGCAAGGTTATTCTCTGATGTTATCTTAGCCATGACCACGTCTTCCCTCTTTACGATGTCTCGTATCAGGTGGTACTTGTGTTGTATATGTTTACTCGCCTTGTAGGCTCGTGGTTCCTTCGAGTTTGCTACCGCACCGTTGTTATCACAATAAACCGTGATAGACTTCTGCAAACCAGGAACCACATCTAAGTCCACTAGGAAGTTCTTAAGCCATACTGCTTCTTTCGCTGCCTCTGATGCGGCAACGTACTCAGCCTCCATGGTAGAGTCCGCCATGCATTTCTGCTTGACACTCCGCCAAACTATGGCTCCACCTCCAAAGTAAACACATACCCTGAGGTAGACTTGCTCTCGTCCCTGTCGCCTTGGAAATCTGAATCTGTGTAACCTCGGGGTACCAGCTCAGATGCATGATAGACCAGAACTTGGTCCCTCATTTTGCGCAAATACTTGAGAATGCATTTTACTGCCTCCCAATGAGCTTTTCCGGGGTTACTCTGATATCTGCTCAACATGCCAATGGCATAAAAGATATCAGGCCTCGTACACAACATGGCATACATGAGACTTCCTACTGCCGAAGCATAAGGAACTGTCTTCATGGTCTCTATCTCCTCAAAAGCCTTAGGGGACTGTTCCTTAGATAGAAACACTCCATATCTGAAAGGTAGAAAACCTTTCTTGGAGTTCTGCATATTAAAACGGGCCAGAATCGTGTCTATGTATGAAGTTTGGGAGAGCGTTAAGGAACGTTTCCTACGATCTCGAATTATCTTGATCCCAAGAATATTTCCCGCTTCCCCTAAGTCCTTCATATCAAACTACTTGGACAGCCATGCCTTTACGTCTGATAACACTTTCTTGTTGTTGCCAATCAATAGAATGTCATCTACGTAAAGCACAAGAAACACCACTGAGTTTTCATCACGTCTTCGATACACACATTGCTCATCCGAACACTGAGTAAATCTAAAGGACTGGATTACCTCATCAAACCTGATGTTCTAAGATCTGGATGCCTGCTTAAGTCCATAAATAGACCTCTTAAGCTTACAAACCTTATGCTCTTGGCTTTTCTCAATGAATCCTTCTGGTTGCTGCATAAAGATGGTTTCCTTAAGACTTCCGTTTAGGAAAGCTATCTTGACATCCATCTGCCAAATCTCATAATCTATATGAGCAGCTACGGCCAAGAGAATCCGAATCGACTTAAGCATGGCTACCGGAGAGAAGGTTTCCTCATAATCGATTCTCCCTTTCTGAGTATACCCCTTCACCACCAGCCTAGCTTTAAAGGTTTCCACCTTTTGTCAGGTCCTCTCTTACGTTTGTAGACCCACTTGCATCCAATGGGCTTAAACCCATTAGGCAGATCCACAAGCTCCCAGACTTGATTGTGGTCCATTGACCCCATCTTGGATATCATTGCCTTACGCTAAGATTCTGCATCATTATTTCGGAGAGCCTCATTGTAGTTAACTGAGTCAGGTTCAGGCGCACCTGGGACTAGGTCTGAAGCCTCTCCCATGCCAATAAACCTATCGGGCTGTCTTACAACCCTCCTACTATGACAAGGAACCACATGTGTAGGCGCATCATCTGTGATCTCATGTACAGTGTGTGGTGTATCTACTTATGCAGTTGCATTAGAATTAGTTTGTCGTCTAAGCTCTTCTAGTACTATCTTACTCTTGGGCTTGTGGTCTAAGACATAGTCCTCTTCTAAAAATCTAGCGTTGGTACTTGTTGGTGTATGTGCCCTTATGAGGGCTATTTATGTAAATAAACTTTGAGGGTTATTGATGTAAATAAGATATTTGTCATTTGATTGATTATTTATCTGATGAGTTAATTTCATGAAATTATATTCTGGTGCATATTGAATTTCATGAAATTGATCCGCCAAAAGAAACACTCCATGGACTGTTAGATCATGAGTGATTCTTTTGAGTAGTACTCGTACGAGGATCCTTAGACCAGAAATCGCTGCATAGTCTTAGGTGAATTAGAGTGTGCTTTGACATATGCCTAACGGGACCGTAACAGGTTGCCAAGTACGGGTATGATTGGGTACACTATGAGTCACGCTAAGGTATGTAGGTGAAGTGATGGGACTACAAGTCTCTCTTAAATGAGAGATGATATCTTGGCCGCTTGATAGTGAACTGAGAAGTGCATGGCCATGCCCAAGAAATGATAAGTGTTATCATTTGCTTGATTAAGTTCAGTGTCACTAAGAGATCAAGTAAAACATTTAGCTATATATAAGGATGATTGGTTCCATGCCTTATGCTAAACTGGATATCAGTGTAGAGGACATTACGTAGTATACTCGGAAGGTTGTGTTGAATCACCATTCGACCCTCCGTTCTGAATTGTGCAGTCATTATGTCTTGCTAGAGACCACTAATGATTTATGGATTAATTAATGAGATTAATTTATTCATTGTCAATTTGGAATGGGCCTACAGGATCGCACATAAGTGAGTTCGATGATTCAGAATTAATTAAATTGTCTGTTTTAAGTATAAGAGTTATACTTAAATTGATAATATTTAATTAAATAGTTTAATTAAATATTATTGAAGAGTATTATGGTATTAATTAAGAGTTAATTAATTACCTAGGAAGAATTGAGTTGGGCTGACAAATCAAGGGACCTAATTGTGAATTAAGGTTCTTGACCCATCAGCCTGACCCATGGATCAATGGGTTCATCCATGGTGTTGGTTAAACCCAACTCAGTAAATAATTAATTATTATTAATAATTAATTATTTATAGATACTTCTCAACTCTTTAATCAGAGAAGTATTTGGGAGTCTGTTGAGAGATTTTAACTAATTTAGTTTTAAAACAAGTTTTGGAAAAATAAAAAATGCTCTCTCTCTGACTCTTCCAAAAGATCACTACTTTTTCAAAAACATTCTTCCAGAGAGAAAAACGTTTTCTCTTAGACAGGCACTTTTGGGCTAGCACCGGTTCCGAGAGACTCCAGTGCAAGAACGTAGAAGCAATTCGTGTGAATTGTTTTTGGTGGTGAACGCAATCTTCCCAAGGGATCCAGGCGACGAGCGCAACCGATTACGCGTCGAGGGTAAGACCCGATTCCATAGAATTTAGGCTATTCCGTAGCATAATTTAGGAAATTATGCATGCCTAAGATCCAACAGTGGTATCAGAGCCATAGGTTGAAAAATCGGTTATAAGAATTTTTTTATTTTTAAAAAAACGTTTTGGAGAAAAAAAATACTGCTTGAATGTTGCCGGATTCTGGGAAGTTCGCCGGAAAATCGCATATTGCTCAAAATTGGTTTTTTTGGCCTGATTTTTCCATGGGTGTTGTTCTTTTCTTCATGGGGAACCATTTCGTGTTGATTTGGGGTGTCAAAAACGTTTGGATTGCAAAAATTTTGGAAAGGTTTTCTGGGTTTGTAAAAAGGTTCGCCGGGAAAGAAAATTTTTTTTTTTCGATTTGGGTTTTGAGAACCGTTGGCAACTCGTGCCGGTTGTTTCGCTGAGGCCGGGGAAAGGTTCCTCGCGTCGCGGGGAATGAAGTGACGGAGAACTGGCTTCGTCGTTTGTTCCATCGGGAAATTGTTTTCGCCGGAGGAGTCGCGGGGTCACGGTTTTCATGTCTTCTTGTCGATCGATGAAATGCCGAGGTGGGCTTCGATTTGATCGGGGTCGGACCGGGGCGAAGAGACGATGTCCGGAGCTGCTCGGGAAGAGGCGAAGCATTCGCCGGAAAACCGAAGGATGACGCCAGTAGCAAGTAGGGGAAGAAGAGAGGAGGCGGCGGGGGCTGGTGCCCTAATTGGGCTGAAATGACCAGATTGCCCCCGCCGCACTCCAAAATCCCAAAAATGCCAGCCTTTTAAAATTGTTTTAAAAAATTTGCAAAACAACCCCAGAAGTTTTAAACCTTAAAACCCTAGCCCGAGAGTTTTTGTTAATTACAGATTTGCCCTAAAATTTTCAGAAAAACTTAATTTTTCTGAATTATAAAATTTGATAAAATTTTAATTTATGATTTAGGATAAATTAAAAGATATTATCAGATTTTAAATTACGATAAGATAGGATTAGATTTAGATTTAATTCTTATCCTATAGAATTTTAAAATTTAGAATTTTGAATAATTATCTTAATGAGATTAGGATAATTAGAAATATTTAAATTTTAAAATTAGAAAAATTATCTTAATAAAATTAGATAATTAAATGAATAAATAATTAATTAATTAATTAATAAGATTAGTTAATTAATTATTATATATATTTTTTTTTTGATTTATTTATTCATTTTCCAAATAATGTGTTATTTATTTAAAGTGTTTAAATAATTGCACGCATTATTGGTATGTCCATGCACATTCGATTAAAATGAATGAACATGGGATTGATTAAAATTGATCATGACACGATCAATTTTAATAGTGTAAGAGTTACACATCCCTAATTAAATGATTCGGCTTAATTAAAATTGGCTTGTATGATGCATATGCATTTGTGTGTTTTTATATGCATGAATTGGGCTTAAAATTTATTATTTTAATTTTGGGGCCTGCGAGCCATTTTGAATTTGGGCCTGCGTGCCTATTAAATCATTATGTAATAGTTAGGCCCAAGAGAGGAGGTTCCGAAAGAGTCCATGGTGGAGCCTAGGAACGGAAGCCCAAAATGGAGGCCCAAAAGAAGTTTTTTTTTAAAGGCCCTGTAATAGATTAGAGCCCAATTCATCGCATTTCCGCAATTTTATTTTATGTTTTGTGAATGAATGAAAACGACAATGCATGTTAAGCCGATCAAACTAAAATCCCAAAAACCCGAGTTGATTTTGCTTCCATACTTGGAGGCCCGCCAGAGCGTCGAACGTCTGTGGACTTGGAGAGCCCAAGGGCCTCAGGTTTTCTTCGTGCGGCGAGTTGTCACATAATAGGTTCCCAACTTTATCACTACCATTAATGAGTGGAAAAACTGTTTGGGTATTAGATGCTTAACTTTATCACTACCACTTGTTATAGAAAAACTGTGTGGGTATCGATTGATGTGATGCCTTGAGGGATGGTTTAACTTGGGAAAATTAATCCTAGCTTGACCCGATAAGTTGACTAGGGATTAATTTTGCAAAGATAGGATGGTGTCAAACATTTGGAATGTTCATCCTATCACCGAAATGTTGCATAGTGATGTAATTGGAAATCGTTAAATTACATAGGGATGTGATTTGAACGTTGCCTACCAACAGAGCCCAATCCCTATGATACTTGCCAAAGCAAGACTGGGGTTGACTCTTTGTGGATTTTCGGCCCACAATCTAGCACCAACACAAAATTGTTTGGGATTTTAATTTTGGCTATTGTGGAAAATATTTTAAAACTCATTCTAATGTTTTGCATCTTTCTTTTGTAGAAATGGCATCTACTAGCACTAATACATCTAATTTCACTCTAAGAAGCATTTTGGACAAAGAAAAACTTGTTGGTTCAAACTTTTTAGATTGGGAAAGAAACTTGAGAATTGTTCTCAAACAAGAAAGGAAGCTAAATATCTTAGACGCTGCTTTACCTGAACCACCTGTAAATGCTACGGCTGCTATTCAACGAGCATGGGAAAAACTGAAAAGCGATTCCGATGACGTGACATGTCTGATGATCGCGACTATGTCAGGCGAGCTTCAGAAACAGTTCATGAATTCGGAAGCGTTCCAAATTTATGTGTCACTAACAGAAATGTTCAGTGAACAAGCCCGTAATGAAGGTTCGTCACGATAAAAGCATTGATCTCATGCAAGATGGAGAAGGGTTCGTCAGTAAGCACGCATTTGATCAAGTTGAAGGGGTATATTGATACCCTAGAGAGATTAAATGCACCTCTTGCTAGAGAGTTAGCCATTGACATCATCTTGGCTTCACTGCCTGATGATTACAATGACTTTGTGGTGAACTACAACATGCATAACATGGAGAGGACGATTCCTGAGCTCCATGGAATGCTTAAAAATACTGAGCAAACCCTTCGGAAGGCAACGCCAGTACTTGTTGTAGAAAAAGGTAAGGGCGCCAAGAGAAAGTTTAAAAGCATGGCAAAAGTTGCTGAAAACAAGAAGCCTCGCAGTAAGACTGCTCCTAAGGCTCAGCCTCAAACTCCTCCTGCTAAGAAAAATGCTCAGAAGGATGCTGTATGTTTCCATTGCAATCAGAAGGGGCATTGGAGAAGAAACTGCAAGCTGTTTCTTGAAGAGAAGAAACAGAATCCTTCGGCTTCAGGTATCTTTGTTATTGAAATTAATCTTTCTATGTCCACCTCATGGGTATTAGATACCGGATGTGGGGCTCACATTTGTACTAATGTGCAGGGACTGAGAAATAGAAGGATGACAAAGAAAGACGAAGTAGATCTCCGAGTGGGCAACGGGGCAAGAGTTGTAGCTGTTGAAGTTGGAGATTACACTTTGTATTTGCCTTCCGGTTTAAACATTGTTTTAGAGAATTGTTATTATGTACCTACTATGAGTAGGAATATTATTTCAATTTCTTGTTTGGATATTAAAGGATTTCATTTTATTATTGGTAATAAATCGTTGTCTTTATATCAAAAAGATGTTTTATACGGAGTTGCAAATTTGTACAATGGCCTATATATCTTGGATTTGACCCAAGAGAAACCGGTTTATAACATTAAAAAGAAAGCCAAATTAGTTCAATCTGATTTAAGTCCAACATATCTGTGGCATTGTCGTTTAGGCCATGCAAATGAGAAGCGAGTTCAGAGACTTCATAAGGATGGAGTGCTTGGGTCATTTGATTTCGAATCATATGACACATGTGAACCCTGTTTGCAAGGAAAAATGACGAAGAGTCCTTTCAGCAAGAAAGGCGAGAGGACTAGTGAGCTATTGGCTCTAATACATACATATGTATGTGGACCAATGAGCACACAAGCCAGAGGTGGATTTGAATACTTCGTGACTTTTACCAATGACTATAGTAGATATGGTTATGTCTACTTAATGATGTATAAAAATGAAACTTTTGAAAAGTTCAAAGAGTTTAAAAACAAAGTAGAAAATCAGTTAAATAGAAGGATTAAGGCTATTCGCTCCGATCGGGGAGGTGAATACCTTAGTGATGAGTTCGATGGCTATCTAAAACAGTGTGGAATTGTTTCACAGCTGACTCCACCAGGAACGCCTCAATGGAATGGTGTATCCGAGAGGTGGAATCGGACCTTATTAGATATGGTTCGATCTATGATGGGCCAAGCGACTCTCCCTATGTCCTTTTGGGGTTATGCCCTCCTTTCAGCAGCCTACTTACTAAATCGTATTCCATCTAAGACAGTAGATAAGACTCCATATGAGATGTAGATGGGTCAAAAACCCTATATGTCATATCTACGAGTTTGGGGTTGTCAAGCTCATGTAAAGCGTTTACAAAGTAATAAGCTTGAACCTAAAACTGACAAATGCCTGTTTGTGGGATATCCTAAGGAAACAAAAGGATATCAATTCTACAATCCAACTGAGAACAAAGTGTTTGTTGCTCGAGGTGCCACTTTCTTAGAGAAAGATTTTCTCTACAAGAAAGATAGTGGGAGTAGAATAGAACTCGGAGAAGTTCCAGAACCACAAGAAAATGTAGAACGATCTACAGAAACTCAGATGGAAGTTGACATGGGAACTCATGAAGATGAGCAGCCTGAGTCAGCAACACAAGAACCTAGAAGGTCTAGTAGATCTCGTCATGAACCCAAGAGATACGGATTTCTCGTGACTGACGATCAAGATTTGATCTTGGTGGACTCTAATGAGCCCGTGAACTACAAACAAGTTTTAGAAAGTCCAGATTCAGATAAATGGCTACAAGCAATGGAATCTGAAATGCAATTCATGAGGGACAATAAAGTATGGACTTTGATTGATCCTCCTGTTCAGGCAAAGGTTGTCGATTGCAAGTGGATTTTCAAGTTAAAACCTGGCGGGATCTTCAAGGCACGACTAGTGGCTAAAGGTTTCAGACAGACTCATGGTATAGACTATGATGAAACCTTCTCCCCTGTCATGATGCTCAAGTCCACTCGGACTATGCTCGCCATAGCTGCATATTATGACTATGAGATATGGCAGATGGATGTTAAGACGGCTTTCCTAAATGGAAACCTACTCGAGGATGTTTACATGAAACAACCCGAGGGATACATCGATCAAGAGCATCCAAATCGTGTATGCAAGCTTCAGAGGTCCATCTACGGACTAAAGCAAGCATCTCGGAGTTGGAATCTTCATTTTGACGAGGCAGTAAAAGGTTACGGCTTCATAAAGAACGAAGATGAGCCTTGTGTTTACAAGAAGGTTAGTGGGAGCAAGATAGTTTTCCTTGTCCTATATGTGGATGACATCCTACTCATAGGAAATGACATTCCCATGTTGAAAGATATCAAACAATGGTTGGGGAGTGTATTTTCTATGAAAGACTTAGGAGAAGCTGAAATGATACTGGGTATCAAAATCTATAGAGATAGATCAAAGAGGCTTCTAGGACTAAGTCAACAAGGGTACATAGACAAAATATTGAAGAGGTTCAATATGTCTAACTCTAAGAATGGTATGGTACCATTCAGACATGGCCTTCTCTTGAAGAAGAACCAAGGTCCTTCAACAAGAGAGGAGAGGGATACAATGAGTAGAGTTACATATGCTTCGGCAATAGGATCTATCATGTATGCCATGTTGTGTACCCGCCCGGATGTCGCACATGCACTGAGCATGACTAGCAGATACCAACAAGATCCTCGAATGGATCATTGGACTGCAGTCAAAGCAATCCTAAAGTACTTACGAAGAACTAAAAGATTAATGCTAGTGTATGGAGGACAAGAACAGCTCATTGTACAAGGTTATGCTGATGCTGCTTTCTAAACAGATCAAGATGGCATGAAGTCATAATCAGGCTACGTGTTTAGTTTGAATGGCGGTGCAATAAGTTGGAAAAGCTCAAAGCAAGATACAACAGCCGATTCTACAACAAAGTCTGAGTACATTGCTGCATCAGATGCTGCAAAGGAAGCTGTTTGGTTGAGAAAGTTCGTGTCAGACATCGGAGTGATACCGAGTATCCAAGATCCGATAGAACTTTTCTGTGACAATAACGGGGCCATCGCACAAGATAAGGAGCCTCGGTCACACCAGAAAACCAAACATATACTTAGAAGGTTTCACCTCATCCGAGAGATCATTGATCGAGGAGATGTGAAAGTGTGCAAAATAGGGTCAGACGAAAATGTAGCAGATCCTCTCACAAAAGCTCTACCGCAGTCAAAGTTTGATAGACAAGTAATAGTACTTGGTCTTAAACAGTTTAGGACACAGCCCTTCAACGGGCAAGTGGGAAATTGTTGGTGTATGTGCCCTTATGAGGGCTATTTATGTAAATAAACTTTGAGGGTTATTTATGTAAATAAGATATTTGTTGTTTGATTGATTATTTATCTGATGAGTTAATTTCATGAAATTATATTATTGTTCATATTGAATTTCATGAAATCAATCCGCCAAAAGAAACACTCCATGGACTGTTAGATCATGAGTGATTCTTTTGAGTAGTACTCGTACGAGGATCCATAGACCAGAAATCACTGCATAGTCTTAGGTGAATTAGAGTGTGCTTTGACATATGCCTAACAGGACCGTAACAGGTTGCCAAGTACGGGTATGATTGGGTACACTATGAGTCACGCTAAGGACTACAAGTCTCTCTTAAATGAGAGATGATATCTTGGACGCTTGATAGTGAACTGAGAAGTGCATGGCCGTGCCCAAGAAATGATAAGTGTTATCATTTGCTTGATTAAGTTCAGTGTCACTAAGAGATCAAGTAAAACGTTTAGCTATATATAAGGATGATTGGTTCCATGCCTTATGCTAAACTGGATATCAGTGTAGAGGACATTACGTAGTATACTCGGAAGGTTATGTTGAATCACCATTCGACCCTCCGTTCTGAATTGTGTAGTCATTATGTCTTGCTAGAGACCACTAATGATTTATGGATTAATTAATGAGATTAATTTATTCATTGTCAATTTGGAATGGGCCTACAGGATCGCACATAAGTGAGTTCGATGATTCAGAATTAATTAAATTGCCTGTTTTAAGTATAAGAGTTATACTTAAATTGATAATATTTAATTAAATAGTTTAATTAAATATTATTGAAGAATATTATGGTATTAATTAAGAGTTAATTAATTACCTAGGAAGGATTGAGTTGGGCTAACAAATCAAGGGACCTAATTGTGAATTAAGGTTCTTGACCCATCAGCATGACCCATGGATCAATGGGTTGATCCATGGTGTTGGTTAAACCCAACTCAGTAAATAATTAATTATTATTAATAATTAATTATTTATAGATACTTCTCAACTCTTTAATCAGAGAAGTATCTGGGAGTCTGTTGAGAGATTTTAACTAATTTAGTTTTAAAACACGTTTTGGAAAAATAAAAAAGGCTATCTCTCTGACTCTTCCAAAAGATCCCTACTTTTTCAAAAACATTCTTCCAGAGAGAAAAACGTTTTCTCTTAGACAGGCACTTTTGGGCTAGCATCGGTTCTGAGAGACTCCAGTGCAAGAACGTAGAGGCAATTCGTGTGAATTGTTTTTGGTGGTGAATGCAATCTTCCCAAGGGATCCAGGCGACGAGCGCAACCGATTACGCGTCGAGGGTAAGACCCGATTCTATAGAATTTAGGCTATTCCGTAGCATAATTTAGGAAATTATGCATGCCTAAGATCCAATAGTACTAACCACCAGCTTCTGATCTTTATGACTATAGAATAGACTACCTTTCGTTTCCCTAGGATATCCTACAAACAGCATTAACTATGTTCTCGCATCTAACTTAGCCGTATCAACCTTAAGCACATGTGTTGGGCAGCCCCAAATTCTGAGATGTCTTAGACTGGGCTTGTGCCCATTCCACAACTCTACTGGGGTTGAAGGCACGTTTTTAGATGGTACAAGATTAAGAATATACATTTCCGTTTCTAAGGCATATCCCCAGAACGAACTTGGCAAATCACTATAGCTCATCATGGACCTAATCATTTCAATAAGAGTTCGATTCCTCCTTTCTGCTACAACATTCTGCTGTGGTGTGCCAGGTGCAGACAACTGAGACTGAATTCCTACCTCACAGAGGTAATCTCTAAATTCATGGGACAGGTACTCCCCACCACAACCTGAACGCAGTGTCTTGATACTCTTGCCATGATGTTTCTCCACATCTGCCCGAAACTCTTTGAACTTGCCAAAACATTCGGACTTATGGCACAATAGGTAAATGTACCTGTACCTAGAGTAGTCATCCGTGAATGTCACGAAATACTCAAATCCCCCTCGTGCCTATACTTCTTTAGCTCTATAACCTTTTGCCTTAAAAGGTCTCTTGGTCATTTTACCTTCCAGGTAAGATTGGCAAGTTACATAACTGTCAATCTCTAATGAAACTAAAGGTCGATCATTGACCAACCTCTGAATCCTACTAAGGTTTATATGACCTAGCTTGAGATGCCAAAGATAGGTTTGATTTATTTCAGAAGGTTTCTTCCTCTTATTAATGTTAGATACTGAGCTATCTATTTCTATGTTTTGCGCAACAGGGGAGTTAGAATTAACCACAAATAAATTGTCAACCAATGAACCAGAACAAATAAGTTTCCTATTTCTTCTAATAAGTACAGACTCACCAGAAAAAACAAACTTATAACCATTCTTTAAGAGTTTAGAAACCGAAACAAGGTTTTTTCTAAAACTCAGTACATAAAGACAATTAACTAACTCTAAACTAGAATTCTCGAAATTCAAAGTCTACTGACACTCTTGTAGTGTCGACCAAGTAGATATCCAATTCGCCTTCTCTAAGCTTCCGGGTTACTTGGAACCCTTGCAAAGAATTACAAACATGGTCAGTGGCACCTGAATCCACACACTAAGTATCTGTGGGAATCGCCGCTAAATATGTCTCAGTAATTAGAGCAAAAACTATCGTACGTTTAAGCTTTGGACAATCTGATTTCCAATGTCCCTTCTTATTGCACTTGAAGCACTAGTCTTTCGAATTCTTCTTTGCAATATCTGGCTTAGGCACAATTTGTGCCTTTTTAGCTACTCCCTCAAGCTTTCTCTCCTTCTTTCCAGCCTCAGGCTCAGAAGAAGATTCTAAAGTTTCGACTGTGGCTAAAGCTCGCTCCTTCTCTTGAAGAAGACTTTTTGCCACCACCAACTCTGCTAAGAGCTCGGATGAAGTATTCAACATCTTACTTATGTGGTAGTTCAACCGAATCTGCTCATAGCTTTGAGGTAAGCTCTGGAGCACAATATCGACTTTGGTTTCACCAACGATTTCGCCTCCCACTACCTCAACCTTGTTGATGTTACTAATCACGTCAATGACATGATCTCTCACAGGAGTACTCTCAACCATAAGGACAATGTCCAAGTTATGACTCCAATCGACATAATTTGGTCCAATTTATTTATTATTTTTCAAAATAGCAGCTAAGGGGTTGAATGCCATATCGGTTAAAATGGAAAAAAAACAAACAATGTTTTAGTTATTTAGCTGAGAATTTTGAAAACATGAAATTCTATTTAATTATTGACTTCCCTCAAAACAATAATTATAATCCACCAACATCTCATCCACCAGGATTCTCGCAAGCTACACAGTGTGGACGTTTATGCTAACCCACATTCGTTTGAGAAGAACCAAGTTCATTAACTACACTATCTGACCAACGAGCTTTTGATCAATGTAGCTAATAGTCGGTGCTTTCAGCTGTACAAATAAGAAGCGTAACCTCGCGGGAGGAATACTGCAGAACGTACACTAAGTGTATGCCATTACGTGACTTCTAAGTTTGTTACCTCAGGATAGTGCGCCTCAGATGGAGAGGGTGTCGTATTTCTCCTAGTTAAACTCGCTCTAGTCATCTTACTTAGAAGTTCATAGTCTAGCGATCTCGGGGCTGGACTCATCCGAATAGAGGAAGGCCCTAATGCCAACGCACAAGTCCACCCACATCGCATATGAACCCGTAATGGTGACCATGGGAATATTAAACTAACCCGCTCCCACTTAGATTTCCAAATTGAGGATTTTTCCAGTTTTAACATGCAATTAACTAACCTAAGTTATGTGCAACCATAAAACCAGTCATGCTTTAAATTCATGCATCTAAAATACAACATAAAAATAAAGCATAAAAATTAAAACGATAAATACGGGAAATAAATACGAAAAATAAATTCCCCGACTATTATGGTTTTAATTGCTCCCATCTTCTGCCTTAATCTTGTGTCCCGTCATGTCACTCGATGGAGAGAGTCTTAAACTTCAAAACATGAAAATTGGAGGAAAAACGGGCCAAAACGCAGCAGCACAGCAGCCCAGCGCAGCCCAGCAGCGCAGCAATGCGCAGCAGCTGCTGCGTGCTGCTGCCGCGCCTTGTTTGCCGGAGGTGACTGCTGCCGGTGGTCATCGCCGGCGCCGCCTCCTGCCGCCACCTCCTCTTTCATTTTTCCCATGCTATTTGGTCTTCTTGCAATTCATTCTGGGTTTTCCTGGGTTTCTACGAATTCCCGATAACCCAAAAACCCACGAATTCAAGTTGCCCACAATAACGCCTTTGATTACAAAAATCAATTTTTCTACTACAAGGCTTTCTAGGAAAATTAAATAATCGAAATTACATGGAAAAAATCCTACTACAAATTTAATCTAATCCTACACGGCTTCTAGCACGTGGTTATACTATTAAAAATATTCATAATAAAATTAAATCCGGACATGTCCCGGAATTTTATTAAAACCCATACAAACGTAACCATAATAGTTGGGATTCTTAACCACCTGCAAAATAAAACCATGTAATAAATCGAAGAAGCACAGAACCCAAAACCAGGCTCTGATACCAATTGAAAGGATTGCCACATAGGATCTGAGTTTACACTTGCTCGATTTATCACGCTACAAAAATTTCTAATTAAAGCGGAACCTTAGAAAAATACCTTTGAAGCGTGACTTAGGTGATTCTCTTGTATGCCTCAAGACTATGACTTCTTGTTGTGTGGGCAACAATCCAGAAGTCAATTGATCAGCTATCACCACAACTCCACTTGCTAGAAAAATTCAGCACCTCCGCACCTAGCGCGTACTGAAAACGCACTGCCTGAAGAGAGAGAAAGCAACACACGGGGCTAGCAAGAAGGACCAAAATTTTGGCCACTCTATGTAGAAAACCATCCGTCAATTTTGCTATAAAATTCGTTTAGGAGAGATAAAGTTTTCTCTGTCTAGAATTTTATCTCTCTAGAAAACTTGTGAATAAATTGTGTGTCTTAAATAGCTAATCACTTGTCTATTTATAGAGTTACAAAAGAGACCCCAAGTTGGTTTAGGATTGGTCTTCCTAATGGGTTTAGGTAATGAATTAGTTTCCAAATCCAATTAGGCAACCAATCTGATAGGATAAACCAAATCCTACTAGATTTCCTAATCTCTAGGATTTCCTAATTCCAATTGAAACTCAAGACTTAATTAATTAATTAAATAATTCTAATTTCTTAATTACTTAATTAACCCTTAGGAATTAATTAATTATTTCCACTTTGTTAATTACTGAATTAACCCTTAGGAATAACTAACCAACTAATAAATTAAATCTACCTATTCAATTAACCCATTACAAAATTAATCGTATCACTAACGGATTAATTTTGGCATTACCATCCTACACTAGAATTGCTTCCGGAAAAACTTAATTAAATTATATTCATTTATCTCTCCACATCAAAGATATAGTGCTCGTTAATATAAATTAATTTACTGATAAATTAATTAATTAACTTTTTTAATTCCGAGACTAGTACCACTCGACCTTTTTACTATACCGGACATAAGTTCACCGGCCGGGTTTATTATAATAAACATTTCGAGCTCATTTCGAGAGCACCATCACCCCGGATGCACCGGTACATGGTTTCCTTTCGACAAGCATCAGCACACCAAGCAACTAAACAAGCGCACCCAACCCACCGAGACTATTGGCCACAATTGACCTCACCAAATGGCAGATCAAAGTACACTACGTGTAATCCTCATGCCCGCTCGAGTCTTGGGATTAAAAGATAGAATACAAGGAACGATTTTTCTATTAAATCAGTACAAGACAAATCATTCCTAAAGGTCAAGTTCAATATGCCTCGGGCATATCTATATGATTCAATTAGTTTAGACAAACAAATTATCCGAATCACATAATAACCTAAACCGACAGTTTGTCCAAAGCTGTCTCGGTTACGAACCTTATTTATATATTATGTCTTTCAACCAATGATGAGATCTACTGTGTCACACAAGACACCTCATCATCTACTTACATAATACAAATGGACAATTAATGCACAACAAAATATAACCAAAACATAAATCGATATATTATAGGGAAAAAGTAAAACACAAGCATAGCTTATGTATTCAATTCCAATAGTTTGGGCAATGATCTAGCGAGCAATTGATCAGCAATCAGCACAACTACGTCACCGGGAAAAATTTAGCAACCGCCGCCTTAAGGGCTTGACAAATACGTGCCACCTAGGACCGAGAGTGGGTTTCACGGGCCGCTAATTTTGGAGAAAATCAGCCACCAAAAACCTCTAAAATTTGGACTTAGAGAGAGATTAATTTTCTCTCTCTAGAATTTTCTCTCTCTAGAATTTTCTCTCTCTAAGCTTTATTGTCTTGAAAACTAATGAATTGTGTGTTATGTAATTTCTAATCCCTTGTCTATATATACAGTTACAAGAGAGACCCCAAGTTGGTTTAGGATTGGTCTTCCTAATAGGTTTAGGTAATTAATTAGTTTTCAAATCCAATTAGGTAACTAATCTAATAGGATAAACCAAATCCAATTAGATTTCCTAATCTCTAGGATTTCCTAATTCTAATTGAAACTTTAGACTTAATTAATTAATTAATTCCACTTTGTTAATTATTTAATTAACCATTAAGAATAATTAATTAAATAATTAATTCTACTTATTCAATTAACCCACTACAAAATTAATTGTACCACTAACGGATTAATTTTTGCACTACCATCCTACACCAGAATTGCTTCCGGAACAACTAAATTAATTTATTCTTAATCTCCCCACGTCAAAGATTTAGTGCTCGTTAATTTATTAATTTACTGATAAATTAATTAATTAACTTCTTTAATTCCGAGACTAGTACCACTCGACCTTTTTACAATACAGGACATAAGTCCACCGGTCGGGTTTAGTATAATAAACATTACAAACTCATCTCGGGAGCACCATCACCCCGGACACACCGGTATATGGTTTCCTTTCGAGAAGCAGCAGCACACCAAGTAACTAAACACGCGCATCCAACCCACCGAGACTATTGGCCACAATTGACCTCACCAATTGGTAGATCAAAGTACAATATGTCTAATCCTCATGCCCATTTAAGTCTAGGGATTAAGAGATAGAATACTAAGAACGATCTGTCTATTAAATCAGTACAAGACAAATCATTCTAAATGGTCAAGTTCAATACGCCCCAGGCATATCTATACGATTCAATTAGTTTAGACAAACCAATTATCCGAATCACATAATAACCTAAACTAACAGTTTGTCCAAAACTGTCTCGGTTATGAACCTCATTTATATATTATGTCTTTTAACCAATGATGAGATCTACTGTGTCACACAAGACACCTCATCATCTAACTACATAATATAAATGGACAAATATATGCACAACAAATTAACCAAAAACATTAAATCGATATATTAACTGGGAAAATGTACAATACAAGCATAGCTTATGTATTCAATCCTAACATTATGTACCCACCCGAATGTCGCACATGCACTAAGCATACTAGCAGATACCAATAAGATCCAGGAATGGCTCATTGGAATGCATTCAAGGCAATCCTAAACTACTTACGAAGGATAAATGATTGATGCCAATGTATGGAGGACAAGAACAGCTCGTCATACAAGGTTACGCCAATACTATTTCCCAAACATATCAAGATGACATGAAGTCACAATCAGGTTATGTTTTTAGCCTGAATAGCGGTGCAGTGTTTTGGAAAAGCTTGAAGCAAGATACCACAACCGACTCTACAACAGAATCTGAGTACATTGTTGGATCAGATGCTGTAGAAGAAGCTGTTTGGTTGAGAAAGTTCGTGTCAGACATCGGAGTGATACCAAATATTCAAGATCTAATAGACCTATTATTTGATAATAATGGGGCTATCGCACAAGCAAAAGAGTCTCGGTCACACCAGAAGGCCAAACACATACTAAGATGTTATCACCTCATTCGAGAGATCATCGATCGAGAATATGTGAAAGTATGCAAAATAGGGTCAGACGACAATGTAGCAGATCCTCTCACAAAAGCTCTACCACAGTCAAAGCTTGAGAGACATGTAATAGAGCTTGGTTTTAAAATGTTTAGGACATAGCCCTTTAACGGGCAAGTGGGAGATTGTTGCGTGTGTGCCCTTTTAAGGGCTATATAGACATTTGTCATTTGATTGATGATTTATCAGATGAGTTAATTTCATGAATACAATATTCTTGTGCATATTTGAATTCGTGACATCGATCCGCCAAAAGAAACACTCCATGGATTGATTAGATCATAAGTGATTATTTTGAGTAGTACTCGTACGAGGATCCTTAGACCAAAAATCACTACATGGTCTTATGTGAATTGTAGTGTGCTTTGACATATGCCTAACGGGGCCATAAGATGTTTCCAAGTACGGGTATGATTGGGTACACTATGTGGCACGCTAAGGTATGTAGATGAAGTTATGGGACTACAAGTCTCTCTTAAGTTAGGGATGATATCTTGGCCACTTGATAGTGAACTAAGAAGTGCATGGTCATGCTTGAGAAATGATAAGTGTTATCATTTGCTCGAATAGAATCAGTGTCACTAAGAGATCAAGTAAACGTTTAGCTAAATAAGGATGATAGTTCCATGCCTTATGCTAAACAGAATATCGATGTAGAGGACCGTACGTAGTATACTCGGAAGGTTGTGTTGAATTACCATTCGACCCTTCATTCTGAATTAGGTAGTAATTACGTCTTGCTACAGACCACTAATAACTTATGGATTAATTAATTAGATTTAATTATCCATTGCCAATTTGGAATATGCCTACAGGATCACACATAAGATTGTTTGATAATACAAAATTGCCTGTACTAAGTATAATTGTTATACTTAGACAAATAGTATTTAATTAAATAGTTTAATTAAATATTATTGAGAAGTTCTGTGGTATTAATTAAGAGTTAATTAAGTACCTAGGAACAATTGAGATAGGCTGACAAATCAATGGACCTAATTGCAATTGAGGTCTTGATCCATCAGCCTGATCCATGGGTCAATGGGTTGATCCATGGTTTTGGTAAAAACCCAATTCACTAAAAGTAATATTAATAATATTAATTTTATTTTACTGATTGAGTATCTGACTCTGATGTATCCCGGGGATATTGAGTCAGATACTCAAGTCATTATTTTTGAGAAAACGGTTTTTACCAAACAGAAAACAATTTCAAAAAAAAAATTTCTCTGCAAACGGGCTAGCAACCACTCTTTGAGACTCCAGTGCTTGAGAGTAGAGAGCGTCTCCTGGGGAGTGCTTTCGTGGTGATCAATCCCGAATGAACATCAATCATAATCCAGGCACGGCAACTGATTACGCTATGAGGGTAAGCATTAAATGCTTTATACCTAGGATTTATTAACACTAAAACCAATCAATTAGGCCTTTCTACCAAGATTTTTTTTCTTAATCAGGCCTAATCGATCCTAACATTACAGTGAACTCGAGTCCCTCAATTATAGAGCAAAAATCTATGTGATAATGATGCAGCAATTACAAGGTTTCTCGGTGGTCTTAGCACAAACATCAGTAAGAGGATAGAGCTCACGGATTACACTAATTTAGAGGATTGTTTTCAGAAAGCTATGATGATCAAAAAAGCACTTGAAGGAAAGTACCAAAACAAGCAGTAGGAAGCAGCCTTTTAGCAGTAGTTGGTCTCAAGAAAATAGTAGCAGCATGAAGAAGAATCCTGTGCCACCCTCCCCCAAGCCCAACGCACACATCTCCACACCTATCCCTCCTAAATATTATAATTTTTGAAATTCTGTAGCTTAGAATAGTAAGAAAGCAATTACTTGTTTTAAATGTAATGGCATTAGACACCTACAAGCCAATTGCCCCAATAAGAATACTTACACTATGAGAGACAATCAATTATATGTAATAGATAAGGAGAAAGATAGTGATAGTGATTCTGATGAGATGCCACCTCTCATAGAAAAAGGTAAAGAGGATAAAGAGCTCTTCATTGGCAATATTGAAGCAGTTGAGGAGGAAAACAGACAAACTCTCATTTCCTTACATCGTGATTGTCCAGATGAGCACCCCGATAGACCGTTGGTATGAAATTCTACACTTGTAATTGTCCATTCTTTGAATGCTCACTACTCTCCAGATTTGAATCCAACATAGTGCAACAACATATTTCATATGTGGTGTAAAACAACAGATCAAAAGAAGCGTCTAATGATAGTTGATGGTGGAAGTTGCACAAACGTTGTAAGTGAGTCTTTGGTTAAGGATTTATCACTAACATGTTTGCCCCATCCTAGGCCTTACAGGTTGCAGTTGCTCAAAAAAGGTGGAGAGAAAAAAGTCTAATATCAAGCACTAGTCACCTTCTACCTTGGACCAATCAAGGAAGAAATAATGTGTTTTGTGGTGCTAATGGACGCCTATCATATACTTCTAGTAAGACCTCGGGAGTATGACAGAAGGGTCACCCTTGATGGTTTGACCAGCAGGTATTGTTTCATGCTCAATGGTAAGAAAGCTAACTTGTTACCTTTGTCTTCTGCACAGGTTTCAAGTGCTCAAGAAATAATGCGAGAAGAAAATAACAATGCTGAGCAATCTAAGCCAAAGAATTCAAAAGCAGTACAAGCTAAATCAGGCAATTCAAAATTGACCTTGACGTCTTGAGGGAGTCCTGGGAAATTTCAACCCTGCCAAGGGCATAATTATCTTCTTAAAACTTTTAATGTACGTTATTATCCTTTTTTGACATCGCGGCATAGGGATGGAAGGTCCACTAAAAGGTTTAAGCATATCAGGAAGTCTCCATGTAAACGTTCCAAGAAATTCAAGAGTCCTAAAGGCAGTAAGTTAGAAAGTTTTTCTAGTTTGTTTTCTAATCCTTTGTTTAATTGTGCAGACACATCAGATTTGAGGATGAAGCACTTTTGGCAGGGAGGGGATGATGTGAACATCAAGATGGTAGACTCCCCTTCAGAAGAAGAACCAGCAATCTGTCCCAGTTCTTCCTTCACTCTAGAGCAGCTAGAGTAAAAGAAAGCTCCAGAGGAATCCTCCAGCGCAAGTTTTAGCTCAATGAGCCCGGATGTGGGTCGAAAACTCTGTGTTAGAGATCCATAAGCCTTATATGTTTGACCAGTTACTAGATCGAGAGCCCAAAAGATGATTAGATCGAGTCCAACTTCAAAGTTCAAGATCAAGACCATTGCCTAACAGGCCCAAGCCCATCTACAAATTTGGAAGCCCAAACCCATTAACATCACAAGATTATTTGATAATGGACTCGCAGATACAACATAGATGAGTAATAAAGCCTGAGAATAAAATATGAAGTTCGGATTAAGGAAGCCAGAGGCCCAGTTCAAAATTCAAGCTTTCCCTGAGTCCAACTGAAGCTTGGAATATCAAGTCTCTTCCAATTAGGATTATGTTCTTTTTTACTTTCATAGTTTGAGAAGGTTTTATAAGTGTCTCTTATTTGTAATAGGATATGTCGAGTTTTCTCTTCTTGATTATGATTTTAATTATTGTCTTAGTTTTCTCTCTCTTGGCCGACATTCCTTAAGACATTAGAGTTATAGTACGTTTTGTTTCCTAATCTCTAAATCACTAGGATTTGAGATAACCTTTTTAGAATAGGAAGAGAAGACTTGTAATTTCCAATATAAGTCCCCCTATACACGAGTTTTATGATATAGTTGATAGTTGATTGATAATTTGTCTTGGAATTTTTGAATTCTTGAGTTGCTAACTAACCCCTAAAATCTCTTTAAGAGATCTTGCGAGATCGTGAGTTGTCCTTGCAAGAAAACTTACAAACCCCTGTTTTGCTGGTTATAGTCGAATGGTTGGACTATAAAACCATCGTCACGTGTTGACTAAAATCATCATAAACCATCACCCATCATCTATCTTGATTTTTCGCACAAAGAGGTTTAAATAACAATCATTTTCTTGAATTGAGCGATTCTAGCACTTCAATTCATGCTTTTGGATATAATAGAAAGGAATAGATGAGAAAGTTCCGTCAACATTAAGGGTCTTGTTCGTGTAGCAACCAGCTAGTCAACACCGCTTTCAAGTTGAATTAAATTCTGTCCAAGATTACCCGTCACACCTATATTAATGACTTTTAATCCTAGAACCATGGCGCTCTAAGCTAGTTTTATGGATTTTCACCACTCTAAGTGATAGAGGAAGTGATGATCTCATGTAGTTAGAATTAATTTAATCATTTTCATAATAAAATTTCACCTTAACTTGAATTTTTGTCATGGGTTGTGTTCTTTTCATTTAAATTATGAGAAAAGCTTAACCTTTTGCTTTCAATTTAAGTTTTCATAATGAAATTTATCATGGGCTTGTGTTAATTTCTCCTTGACATATGATTTTCATTGAGAATTTTGTTTGTTGACTAAGAATTGGGATGGAGTTTTTTTTTTTTTTTTTTTTGATATGTGCTTTGGAAATTATGTTTTTACTAGTTGTGGGCTTTGCCCAATTATCATGTTGATGGATTGAATTGCCAATTTGAATTGGGTTTTAGGCTAAATCACTTAAGGTTGGACCTTAGTACTTTAATTTTAATGGGTAATTTATCTTGATTTATGATTGACCAATTGGTAAAGGAATTGTAGACTTGGATAAAGCCAATCTCGATTCATTATTGGTTGAAAGTGAAATTGAACTTAATTCACTATAGGCTTAATTGAACTCAAACTCTAAAATCAAATTTGACCCATGGAAGATAAACTCATAATTAGAACATAGAATCTACAATTTTAGGTAAGGAAGCATAATTTGATATTTTGATCTTGATGGAGTGAAAATCCCACCTTTTATCTATTGTTTATCATTTTTTACTTTGCATTTTTAAGATTTCAATCCAAAAACAAAAATAAAAAGAACATTTTTAATTTCTTTCTAAGAAAACTCAAACTCAAAAGGAAAATAGCTAATAATATCATTCATCCTTTGGGTATGATCCTTAAATACTACTTTATTTTGTGTTGTTTAACGTTTATACATTTTGTTTTGTTACGTGGATGACGACCCCTCGTTACCAAAAATGGCACCATTGCCAAGGACTGTTGCTAGGTGTTAGTGTTTGTCTTAGTTTTTGAGTCTTAGTAGTTTAAACTTGTTCCTTTTAAGTTTCGTGTGTTACTTTTGTTAATTTAGTCTAATTTTTCATTTTAGTTCATTTTGTATGTATTTGGCTATCTTTGGTTTTCTTTGGTTTTCGGTGTATGGTTGTTTGATGTGTCTCTCTCAATGAATAAGTTACCGATGGTAGCCTAACTGTCGGATTAGTTGCTTCTTAATGGATTTGCCTAAGGGTTGCCCCATATTGCTAACTATACTATATGTTATCTGTCTGAGAGATATTAATTAGAAGAAACAATTAAGCATCGGAGCGCGTGTTTCTTTTAGCTTCCTCACGTGGAATTAGTATGAAGGTGGATGAATTGGCTATGTGAAGGGGCGTCTCTCGTAAGAGCATGTGGTATGATAGTCAACCTACACTATTATCCAAAGAAAGAGGTATGGTTTCCTAGCAAAGAAAACTCACGATCTCGCAAGTGTTGGAGTTGAATACATAAGCTATGCTTGTATTGTACATTTTTCCAGTTAATATATCGATTAATGTTTTGGTTATATTTTGTTGTGCATTATTTGTCCATTTCTATTATGTAGTTAGATGATACGGTGTCTTGTGTACACAGTAGATCTCATCATTGGTTAAAATACATAACATATAAATGAGGTTCATAACCGATACAGTTTTGGACAAACTATTGGTTTAGGTTATTATGTGATTCGGATAATTTGTTTGTCTAAACTAATTGAATCATATAGATATGCCCATGGCGTATAGAACTTGACCATTTAGAATGATTTGTCTTGTACTGATTTAATAGACAAATCGTTCTTAGTATTCTATCTCTTATGTTAGTTTTGAATACAGAAAAGCTATGGCTTGTATCAAAAACTAATATCCACAGATGACATATCATTTTGTTTCAGTATTAAATTGTTCCATTATATCATAGAACTAGATAACGAGGTGTGTGATAGACACAGTAGATACCGTTATTGGTTAAAGTATTAATATATAAAAAGTACACTTGTAACTGAGATAGTCTGAACATATTATCGGTATAGGTTATCGTGTGGTTTGGAAATTAGTTTATCTAGACTAATTTAAATCAAATGGATATGCCTGGGGCATATTGAGCACAACCAGTTTGGATAGAATTGACTTATACTGATCGGTGTAGTCAATTCGGTCCTAGTATTCAGTCTCTCAATCCCGAGATTGGGACGGGCGTGAGAGTTAGATATCGTATGCTTTGATGTGCCAAAGTGTGAGGTCAATTGAGGCCTATACCTCGGTAGGTTGGGTATGCAGTATTTAGCTTCTTACGTGTCGTTGCTAGTCGGTGGAATCCACGTACCAGTTCATCGAGTTGATGGTGATCCCGAGATGAGCTCGTAAGGTTTATTACACTAAACCCGGCCGGTGGACTTTATGTCCGGTATAATAAGAAAGTCGAGTGGTACTAATCTCGGATACCAAGAAGTCGGTAAATTAGTTTGTCAGTAAATTAATAAACCGACGAGCACTAGATCTTTAAAGTCGTTTTTGAGCGGTAGTTCCATAGTTAGTCCGATAGTGGTACGACATATTATGTATTTGACTAATCGACAAAGTGAATTAATTAATCCTAAAAGTTTAATTAATATTTAATTGACAAAGTGGATTAAGAAATTAATTCTATGTGAATTAATTAATCCTAAGGGTTTGATTAAATTAAATTAATGAAGTGGGTTAAGAAATTAATTCAAATGGGTCGATTGGAGTTGATTAGTCTAGGAAAGACTAAGCGGTCAACGAAATTCAAATTAAAAAGCGCAACTCAAAAGCCCACTAGGTCTCCATTATAGCTCCATATAAATAGAAAACTTAAGGCCAAAAAAACATTAAGGAAGTCTTGCAAGACAATTCTTGCTTTCTTGAGTGAGAAGGTTCTAGAGAAAGAATTCCTCCATCTTCAAGAATTCTTCTCAAAAATGAATTTGATTTCTCGCTTGCTCGAAAAATTGGATTCAGCCCAAATGGATTAAACACATAAGTGCTGCTGGGTTTTCTTTTTCATCCCCGGTTTTTGCAGTTTTTTCCGCCCTGCTGCCCAGCTTTGTTCTTGGGTTTTCATGGAGGAAAAATCCAATCTTTGCGCATTTGATTCGGCTTTTTCGTTGTGTTGATCTCTCTTTTGGTGATCCATGATGTGGGCTGTCTAGATCAAGGCAAAGAAAGGATTTTTAGTTCGATTTTGGTGATGTAATAGCGGCTGGACAGCAGCAGTTTTGGTGAAAAAGGGGCATCAGTTTAATCGGATCTTTTGGGCAGTTTTGAATCCGATTTTTGAGAGACTTTCTTGTGGGTTTTCGTGGGCTTTGCAAGTACACTTCGATAGATTATTGCCCATGCAATATTCAAAGTTTCTTGAAGTAATCTATTGGATTTCGGTGGCAATCGCAATGAAAGATTTGGTTTTTCTTATTGCGTTGGACTTCACTTCAAAGGTATAACCTTTAATCCTTTCGCTTTTAATTAAAAGTTCAATCTTTATGTGTTAGATGTCGATTTAATAAATTAAATAAGTATATGCCTAGATCCGTTCTTGGGAAAATGAATTTGAGCCTGAGCTTTGTCGAAAGCTTTCGATTCTTGGAATGCATTGCACGAAAGTGAGGTTTTTATTTAGCCCGGGCTTGTTCTGTTTTCCTTCAAAATGGTATCATAGTGAGTGTTTTGGCTTTATACTTGTTTAATTTATTACACGGCTTTATTTTGGAATTATTATTTTTGTCGAAAGTTTTAAACAGATGGTTATTAGTTTCCCGGCTATTATGGTAGAATTTTATTTTTCATTCATAAACCCCAGGATATGTCAGGGCCCGTATTGTTTTTGAATGGAAATGTCTATAATAGTAATAACCACGAGTTGTAGTAGGATTTGATCTAATCATGTCTTCTTTAAAGTCCTAGAAAAATGCCTTTGTATATATGAATTTATGTATTATGAGGAAGACGTTATTTTGGGTAACTTATATTCGCGGGTTTTGGTTTCTCGTAATTTTGGGTGATTCCTAATTACTTAGAAAACCGAGAAAACCCGAGCGAATCCAGAGGAATCCAAATAACGAGTGGGAGCGACATGACAGGACGTGTCACCGAGGCATCAAGGAATCAATGATAGAGAAGACCATGATAGTCGGGAAATTTTAATTCCTTAACTTCCTGAATTTATGTCTTTTCGTTGATTATGTGTTTTTCGTTTTGTTTTTACATGAACAAAAACCAAACCAAACCGTTTTAAAATGTAAAGTGCAATAAACTAAGGTAGATTATTCGCATATTAAAACTCCAATAGTTTTATGGGTGCGAATATCCATAGTTAAGATATTACATGTTAAAACGTAAAAATCCTCAAACTTAAAAATCTAAGTGGGAGCGGGTTGGTAAATATCCCCATGGCCTCCATTACGGGTTCATTGGTGATGTAGTTATTCTTGCGAGTTGGTATTATGGCCTTCCTCCATGCGGACAAGTCTTCAATCACATATATCACCGGAATGAATTTCCGAAGGGATGACTATAATGAGTTTAATTGGAGAAAGTTGCGACATTCTCTCTGCTGAGGGCGCATTAGTATCCTAAGTAACAAACTTAGAAGTCACGTAATGGCATACACTTAGTGTACTATTTAAAATACTCCTCCCGCGAGGTTATGCTATTTATGTGTACGGCTAAAAGCATTGAATATTAATTTCATTGATCATAAGATCGTTGGTCATATAGTGAAATTAATGAACTTTGGTTCTTCTCAAACGAATGTGGGTTGGTGTAAACGTTCACCCGCGTGACCTGTGTTAATTCCGGTGTGAGAGATTTTGATGGAGATTATATTGTTTTTTTAAGGATTTCAATATTTTCAAAAAAGTATACTGAAACTTGATTGTTTATTTTTCAGTTGTTGATATGCCGTTCAACCCGCTAGCTGTCATACTCAATAAGAACAAACTTACGGGTCCAAATTACATTGACTGGAAATGTAACCTGGGCATTGTCCTTACCATTAAGGGTTACAAGTACGTGCTCACTGAGAAGTGCCCCACTAAGCCCAGAGATGATGCCACCCCTGAGCAGCGAAAGCCATATACAAGGTGGCAGAAGGCTGATGAGATGACTCAGTGCTACATCTTGGCTTTTATGTCAGGTGTACTGTAGCACCAGCATCAGTTGTTTACCTCAGCCTACGATATGATGCTCAACCTCAGGGAGATGTTTAGACATCAGGGCAGGGCAGCCAAGCAGTCAGCTATGAGGAAATTCATGAATGCTAGGAGGGTTGAGGGCACTTCAGTGAGAGATCATGTGCTGGACATGATGAGCTGCATCAATGAGATCGAGGTATTCGTAGGTGACACTGAAGGGGAGACCCAGGTCGATATCATCCTTCAGAGCTTGCCCCCCAGTTTTGGCAGTTTCGGTTGAACTATAATATGGGCCAGCTCTCATATTCACTTCCCGAGCTCATAACTGCATTGGTGTCTACTGAGGGCCTCTTCACAAATAAGAAGCAAGCCTTGGCTACTGTTGGTCCCTCAGGTTCCTCTGCTGGGCCCAAAGCCAGGAAGCAAACCAGGATTCTATTTTTTTATCATCAATCCAATTCCAGTTCGCGTTTCTTATCAATGAATAGATCTCTTTACTTATATGACTTAGATGTCTCGTATTTCTCGAAAAAGTGATTCGATTGATAGGATTTGGTATGAGATCGACGATATCGATGAGATTGATTTTCAAATATTTAGAACGTATTGATTTGACTCCATAAGTGGGACCAAGCAGGTTGCCGCCAGAAGCAGAACCCCGTGCTTCAGATGTGGAAAAGCAGGACATTGGAAAAAGGACTGCCCAAAGCCTCAAGGTATGTGGAAATTTTCCCTAGTTACTGAGACGTGTTTAGCGGTGATTCCCACATATATTTGGTGTGTGGATTTAGGAGCCACTGATCATGTTTGTAATTCTTTGCAGGGGTTCCAAGTGACCCGATTGCTTAGAGAGGGAGAATTGCAAGTCTACCTTGGGGATACTACCAAAGTTTCTGTTGTTGCAGTGAGAGTTTTATGTCTTTACATTTCAGACTCAGTTTTACATTTGAGAGATTGTTTATATGTACCTAGTTTTCAGAAGAATTTGCTTTCAGTTTCTAAACTTATTTTGGATGGTTATAAGTGTGTTTTTCTGATAATTCTGTTTTTATTAAAAAGAGCCAAAAGCTTATATGTTCCGGTACATTAGTTGACAATCTGTTTTTAATCAAGACATACTCCCCAGCAATGCAAAACATAGAAACTAATAACTCATCATCGAATCATAGTGAGAGAAAGGAGTATTCCCCTTTGAATCAAACTTATCTTTCGCACCTGAGACTAGGTCACATTAACCTTAGTAGGATTCAAAGGTTGGTCAATAATGGGTCTTTGGACTCATTGGATATTGACAGCTATCCGACCTGTGAGTCCTGCTTGGAGGGTAAGATGACCAAAAGGCCTTTCAAGGCAAAGGGGTATAAGGCCAAGGTGGTTTTAGAGTTGATTCATTCTGACTTGTGTGGGTCTATGTCGGTTCCGGCTAGAGGTGGTTATGAGTATTTTGTAATTTTCACTGATGATTACTCTCGATATGGATACATATACCTGATACGCCACAAGTCTGAATGCTTTGGCAAATTCAAAAAATTCAAGGCTAAGGTGGAGAACCATCTGGGTAAGAGTATCAAGGCCCTGTGATCTGATCGCGGTAGCGGATACCTCTCTAGTGAATTTAGGTCCTATTTGTCCGATGAGGGTATTCAGACCCAGTTGTCTGCACCTGGCACACCCTAGCAGAATAGTGTAGCAGAGAGGAGGAACAGGACTCTTATGGATATAGTTAGATCGATGGTGATTTATAGCGAATTGCCTATATTGTTTTGGGGTTTAGACTTAGAGTCAGCGTGTTATCTCCTTAATCTCATACCATCTAAGTCTGTGCCTTCGACCCCAGTAGAGCTGTGGACTGGGCGAAAGCCTAGTCTAAGACATCTCAGGATTTGGGGTTGTCCAGCATATGTGCTTAAGGCAGACACAACCAAGCTATATGCGAGATATGAGATTATGTTTTTTGTAGGCTACCCCAAAGGAATGAAAGGTGGTCTATTTTATAGTTCTTGGGATCAGAAGGTGGTGGTGAGCACCAATGCCAAGTTTCTTGAGGAGGACTATGTTTTAGGTCACAAGGCAAAGAGCAAGGTAGTATTGGAAGAGCTTAGGGTTCAGTCCACAATTCCAGATGCACAAGTACAAGAAGACACACCATAAGAGAATGCACACACTATCACAGATGTTGCTCTTACACAGGCTGCGCCTCATCGTAGTGGGAGGGTTGTCAGACAGTCCGAGAGGTACATGGATTTGGGTGAGTCTTCGGACTTTATCCCTGGCACTCATGAACCAGACCCAGTTAGCTATAATGAGGCTCTCCAGGATAAAGATGCAGATTCTTGGCAGAGAGCGATGATTGTTGAGATGGGTTCTATGGACTCAAATCAGGTCTAGGAGCTAGTAGACCTTCCTGGTGGGTTTCGGCCTATTGGGTGCAAATGGGTATACAAGCTAAAGAGAGGATCTGACGAGAGGGTTGAGACTATCAAGGCTAGGCTTGTGGCGAATTGGTATACTCAGAAAAAGGGTATCGATTATATGGAAACCTTTTCCCTGGTAGCTATGCTTAAATCGATCCAGATTCTCTTGGCCATAACTGCTCATATGTACTATGAGATTTGGCAGATGGACGTCAAGACAGCTTTCCTTAATGGAAGTCTTGAGGAGACCATCATTATGCAGTAACCAGAGGGTTTCATTGTTCAGGACCAAGAGCACAAGGTATGCAGGCTTAGGAGGTCCATTTATGGACTTAAACAAGCATCCAAATCTTGGAACATCTGTTTTGACGAGGTTATCCAGTCCTATGGATTCACTCAGTATCCGGATGAGCAGTGTATATATCACAGGTGTGATAGTGATATGGTGGTGTTCCTCGTACTTTACGTAGATGACATTTTTTTGATTGGCAACAGTAAGAAGGTGTTGTCAGACATAAAGGCATGGTTGTCCAGGCAGTTTGACATGAAGGATTTGGGAGAGGCTGGACATATCCTTGGGATCAAGATTATTCGATATCATAGGAGACGTTCTCTGACACTTTCCCAGGCATAATTTTGGCCCGTTTTAACATGTTGAACTCCATGAAAGGTTCACTACCTTTCAGGCATAGGATGCATTTGTCTAAGGAGCAGTGCCCTAAGACTGCTGGGGAGATAGATGCCATACAGGCGGTACCCTGTGCTTCTGCAGTGGGTAGCCTCATGTATGCTATGTTATATACGAGGCCTGATATTTGATTTGTCGTTGGCATGGTTAGTAGATATCAGAGTAACCCTAGGAAGGCTCACTGGGAGGCAGTAAAATGTATTCTCAAGTACTTGCGCAGGACGAGAGATCATGTCCTAGTTTATAGAGCACGGGAGCTTGTACCATTGGGTTACACAGATTTGGACTTTCAAGGTGATAAGGACAAGAGTAAGTCTACCTCTGGGTTTGTGTTTACTCTAGGAGGTGGAGCTATAGTATGGCGGAGTGTCAAGCAGAAATGCGTGGCAGACTCCACCATGGAGGCTGAGTACGTCGCCGCATCAGATGTGGACTTCCTGGTGGACTTAGATGTGGTTCCTGAGTTGCCTAGGTCTAACACAGTTTATTGTGATAACAATGGTGCTGTTGCTAACTCGAGTGAACCACGAGCCCACAAAGTGAATAAACACATAGAGCGCAAGTACCACCTGATACGAGAGATCGTAAAGAGGGGAGACGTGACCGTGGCCAAGATAGCATCAGATAACAACCTTGCAGATCCATTCACAAAGCCATTGACCCCAAAGGTCTTTGAGAGACATGTGGAGGGCATGGGAGTCAGATTCTTGAGGGAGCCATGTGAGTGAGCTTAAAGGTGTTCTGTAGATTTGATTATGACAGCAATGTAATAGCGGGTTGGATGCATAACTTTGAGTACTAGTGTGAGATTGTTAGTTTTGAATATAGAAAAGCTATGGCTTGTATCAAAAACTAATATCCACAGATGACATATCATTTTGTTTCAGTATTAAATTGTTCTATTATATCATAGAACTAGATAACGGGGTGTGTGAGAGACACAGTAGATACCGTTATTGGTTAAAGTATTTATATATAAAAAGTACACTCGTAACTGAGATAGTCTGAACATACTATCGGTATAGGTTATCGTGTGGTTTGGAAATTAGTTTATCTAGACTAATTTAAATCACATGGATATGCCCGGTGTATATTGAGCACGACCAGTTTGGATAGAATTGACTTGTACTGATCGGCGTAGTCAATTCTGTCCTAGTATTCAGTCTCTCAATCCTGAGATTGGGACCGGAGTGTGAGTTAGATATCGTATGTTTTGATGTGCCAAAGAGTGCGTCAATTGAGGCCTATACCTCGGTAGGTTGGATATGGGGTGTTTAGTTTCTTACGTGCCGTTGCTAGTCGGAGGAATCCACGTACCGGTTCACTGGGTTGATGGTGCTCTCGAGATGAGCTCGTAAAGTTTATTATACTAAACCCGGTCGGTGGACTTTATGTCCGATATAGTAAGAAGGTCGAGTGGTACTAATCTCAGATACCAAGAAGTCGGTAGATTAGTTTGTCAGTAAATTGATAAACCGACGAGCACTAGATCTTTAATGTGGGGAGATAGAAGAAAATATAGTGGCGCGATGTAAAGTCATTTTTGAGCGGTAGTTCCATAGTTAGTCTGATAGTGGTATGACTAATTATGTATTTGACTAATCGACAAAGTGAATTAATTAATCCTAAAGGTTTAATTAATATTTAATTGACAAAGTGGATTAAGAAATTAATTCTGTGTGAATTAATTAATCCTAAGGGTTCGACTAAATTAAATTAACGAAGTGGGTTAAGAAATTAATTCGAATGGGTCGATTGGAGTTGATTAGTCTAGAAAAGACTAAGCGGTCAACGAAAGTCAAATTAAAAGGCCCAACTCAAAAGCCCACTAGGTCTCCATTAGAGCTCCCCATAAATAGAAAACTTAAGGCCAAAGAAACATTAAGGAAGTCATGCAAGACAATTCTTGCTTTCTTGAGTGAGAAGGTTCTATAGAGAGAATCCCTCCATCTTTAAGAAATCTTTCTCAAAAAGGAACTAGATTTCTCGCTTGCTCGAAAAATTGGATTCAGCCCAAATGGATTAAACACATAAGTGCTGCTGGGTTTTCTTTTTCATCCGCTGGTTTTTGCAGTTTTTTCCGCCCTGCTACCCAGCTTTGTTCTTCATTTTTCATGGAGGAAAAATCCAATCTTTGCGTGTTTGATTCGGCTTTTTCATTGTGTTGATCTATCTTTTGGTGATCCATGATGTGGGCTGTCTAGATCATGACAAAGAAAGGATTTTTAGTTTGATTTTGGTGATGTACTAGCTACTGGACAGCAGCAGTTTTGGTGGAAAAGGGGCAGCAGTTTAATCCGATCTTTTGGGCAGTTTTGAATCCAATTTTTGAGAGACTTTCTTGTGGGTTTTCGTGGGTTTTGTAAGTACACTTCGATAGATTATTTCCCACACAATATTCAAAGTTTCTTGGAGTAATCTATTGGATTTCGGTGGTAATCGCAAGGAAAGATTTGGTTTTTCTTATTGCGTTTGACTACACTTCAAAGGTATAACCTTTAATCCTTTCGCTTTTAATTAAAGGTTCAATCTTTATGTGTTAGATGTCGATTTGATAAATTAAATAATATATGCCTAGATCCATTCATGGAAAAATGAATTTGAGCCTGAGCTTTGTCGAAAGCTTCCCATTCTGGAATGCATTGCACGCAAGTGAGGTTTTTGATTTAGCCCGGGCTTGTTCTATTTTCCTTCATCTTAATCCCTAGACTCGAGCGGGCATGAGGATTCGACACAGTGTACTTTGATCTGCCAATGAGTGAGGTCAATTGTGGCCAATAGTTTCTATAGGATAGGTGCGCGTGTTTAGTTACTTAGTGTGATGTTGCCATGTACAGGTGCGTCCGGGGTGATGGTGCTCCCAAGATGAGCTCGTTATGTTTATGATACTAAACCCGGCCGGTGGACTTATTTTCGATATAGTAAAAAGGTTGAGTGGTACTAGTCTCAGAATTAAAGAAGTTAATTAATTAATTTATCAATAAATTAATAAATTAACGAGCACTATATCTTTGATGTGGGGAGATTAAGAATAAATTAAATAAGTTGTTCTGGAAGCAATTCTGGTGTAGGATGGCAGTGCTATAATTAATCCGTTAGTGGTACGATTAATTATGTATTGGGTTATTGACAAAGGTAGATTTAATTAATTAAGTAATTAATTAATCTTTGTGTCAGTTCGTTGTGAATCATACCAGGAACTGGATTGGGATAAGTGAATCCCTGTATCAGTTGGTTGTGAATCATATCAGGAACTGGATTGGGGATAACTGAATCCCTGTATCAGTTGGGTGTGTATCAGTCCAAGAACAGGATTGAAGGAAACAGAAACTCAGTAGGAATATCAATCCTAAACCAACTTAGGGTCTCTCTTGTAACTCTATATATAGACAAGGGATTAGCTATTGTTAGACAACACACAATTCATAAGTTTTCAAGACAAGAAAAACTAGAGAGAGAAAGTCTGGAGAGATAAGGCAATATCAATCCTAAACCAACTTAGGGTCTCTCTTGTAACTCTATATATAGACAAGGGATTAGCTATTGTTACACAACACATAATTCATAAGTTTTCAAGACAAGAAAAACTAGAGAGAGAAAGTCTGGAGAGATAAAACGTTTTTCTCCTTCCAGCATAATATCAGGAGGACAGTTATTGTCCCAGGCTGCGGTCGGTGGGTAATTCCGGCAGGCAGCGGTGGCAGGAGAAATCCAGCAGTGGCGGCGATTGAAATTCATGCAGCGACGAGCTACAGAATTTTGTTGGCAAGTGGATTGTAGTGATTAGCTAATCGATTGCTCGTTAGATTGTTGTCCACACAACATACGAACAAAGTCTTGAGGCATACAAGAGAATCACCTGAGTGAATGCTTCAATAGGTAATTCTTATTCTTTCACTTTTAATTTAAGAATTTATTTGTTGCTTGATAAATTGAATAAGTACAAACCAAGATCCTGCGCAATATTATTTCAAGCAAGGGTTGCAATAGCGATTGTGCTAGCATCTAGGTCTGGCCAGATATTCCGATTCTGGAATGCATAGCACGAAAGTGAGTTTTTGGCTAGGCCCAGGCAGATAATCTTTCAATTGGTATCAGAGCCTGGTTTTTGGGTTTTGTGCTTGTTTGATTTATTACATGGTTTTATTTGCAGGTGGTTAAGAAATCTCGACTATTATGGTTACATTTGTATGGGTTTTAATTAAACTCCAGGACATGTCTAGATTTGATTTTATTATGAATGTTTGTAATAGTATAACCACGTGCTGGAAGCCGTGTAGGATTAGATCAAATCTGTAGTAGGATTTTTTCTATGTAATTTTTGATTCTTTAATTTTCCTAGAAAGCGTTGTAGTAGGAAAATTAATTTTGTAATCGAAGGCGTTATGGTGGCAACTTGAATTCGTGGGTTTTAGGTTATCGTTAATTCGTAGAAACCTAGGAAAACCCAGAACGAATTGCAAGAAGACCAAATAGCGTGAGAAGAAATGAAGGAAGAATCAGAGGTGGGGGCGGCACCGGTGACGACTCCCCGGCAGAAGCTGCCGCCGGCAACCGGCAGTAAAGCGCATACAAATAAGCAAATGCAAGGCCAGGCGCACGAGACGCGCCTTGTGTGCGGCTCGTTTAGAGCGCATTTTGGCCCGTTTTTCCTCTAAATTTCATTTTTTTGAATTGCAAGACTCAATCCATTGAGTTACGTGACGGGACACGAGATCAAGGCAGAAGATGAAAGCAATTAAAAACCATGATAGTCGAGAAATTTAATTTTTATATTTATATTTTTAATTTTGTGCTTTAATTTTTATGTTGTGTTTTAGATGCATGATTTTAAAGCATGACTGGTTTGATGTTTGCATTTAACTTAGGGTTAGTTAATTGCATGTTAAAACCAGAAAAACTCTCAATTTAGAAATATAAGTGGGAGCGGGTTGGTTTAATATCCCCACAGCCACCATTACGAGTTCATATACGATGTGAGTGGACTTGCGCGTTGGCATTAGGGCCTTTCTCTATTCGGATGAGTCCAACCACGAGATTGTTAGATTATGAATTTATGAATAAGATGAGTAGAGTAAGTTTAACTAGGAGAAATGTGACACCCTCTCCATCTGAGGCGCACTATCCTTAGGTAACAAGCTCAGAAGTCACGTAATGGCACACACATAGTGTACGATCTGCAGTATTCCTCCCATCGGGGTTACGCTGCTTATTTGTATGGCTGAAAACACCGACTATTAGCTACACTGATCAATAGATCGTTTGGTCAGATGGTGTTGGTTCTTCTCAAACGAATGTGCGTTAGCGTAAACGTCCACATTATCGTAGCTTGCGAGAATCCCGGTGAATGAGATGTTGGTGGATTTAAATAATTATTTTAAGGGAAGTCAATAATTATTAGAATTTCGTCATGTTCAAAATTCTAGGCTAGATAACTAAAACATTGTCTGTTTAATTTACAGTTTATCGCTATGGCATTCAACACCTTAGCTACTATATTGAAAAATAATAAATTAATTGGTCCAAACTATGTCGATTGGAGTCATAATTTGGATACAGTCCTAACGGCTGAGAGCACTCCCGTGAGAGATCATGTTAGTGACATGATTAATAACATCAACGAGGTTGAGATAGTGGGAGGCGAAATCAATGGTGAAACCAAAGTCAATATTGTTCTCCAGAATGTGCCTCGAAGCTATGAGCAATTTTGGTTGAACTACAACATGAATCTATTGTTGTGCACTTCATCTAAACTCTTAGTAGAGTTTTCGGAGGCTAAAAGTCTTCTTCATGATGTGAAGAATCGAGCTTTAGTCGCAGCCAAAGCTTTAGAATCTTCTTCTGAGCCTGAGGCTGGAAAGAAGAAGAGAAAGCTCGAGGGAGTAGCTCAAAAGGTGTGAATTGTGCCTAAGCCAGATATTGCAAAGAATAAGTTGAAAGACAAGTACTTCAAGTGCAATCAGATGGGACATTGGAAATCGGATTGTCCAAAGCATAAACATACGATAGTTTCTGCATTAATTACTGAGACATGTTTAGCGGCGATTCCCACAGATACTTGGTGTGTGGATTCAGGTGCCACTAACCATGTTTGTAATTCTTTACAAGGGTTCCAAGTAACCCAAAAGCTTAGAGAAGGCGAACTGGATATCTATTTGGGCGACACTACAAAAGTGCCAGTAGAAGCAGTGGGAGTAGTCAGCCTAAATTTCGAAAATTCTAGGCTAGATTTAGTAAATTGTCTTTATGTACTGAGTTTTAGAAAGAACCTTATTTCGGTTTCTAAACTCTTAAAGAACGGTTATAAGTTTATTTTTTCTGATGATTATGTTATTATTAGAAGAAATGACAAACTTATTTGTTTTGGTTCATTGATAGATAATTGTTTGTGGTTAATTCTAACTCCCCTATTATGCAAAATATACAAACAAATAGCTCTTTATCTAACATTAATAAGAGGAAATAGCCTTCTGAATTGAATCAAACCTATCTTTGGTATCTCAGGCTAGCTCATATAAACCTTAGTAGAATTCAAAGGTTGGTCAATTATGGACCTTTAGGTTCATTAGAGATTGACAGTTATTCAACCTGCGAATCTTGCTTAGAAAGTAAGATGACCAAGATACCTTTTAAGACAAAAGGTTATAGAACCAAGGAAGTACTAGAATTGATTCATTCTGACTTGTGTGGACCAATGTCTGTCCAAACACGAGGTGGTTTTGAGTATTTCGTGACGTTCACGGATGACTACTCAAGTTACAGGTACATTTACCTAATGCGCCATAAGTCCGAGTGTTTTGGAAAGTTCAAAGAGTTTCGGGTAGATGTGGAGAAACATCATGATAAGAGTATCAAGATACTATGATCAGATCGTGGTGGGGAGTACCTGTCCCACAAATTTCGAGAATACCTCAGTGAGGTCAGAATTCAGTCTCCGTTGTCTCACCTGGCACGCCATAGTAGAACGGTGTAGCAGAAAGAAGGAATCTAACTCTCATAGAAATGATTAGGTCGATGATGAGCTATAGTGATTTGCCGAGTTTGTTCTGGGGATATGCCTTAGAAATAGCTATGTATATTCTTAATCTTGTACCATCTAAAACCGTGCCTTCAACCACAGTAGAGTTGTAGAATGGGCGAAAGCCTAGTCTAAGACATCTCAGAATTTGGGGTTGCCCAGCACATGTGCGTAAGGCAGATGCGACTAAGTTAGATGCAAGAATAGAACTAATGTTGTTTGTAGGGTATCCTAGGGGAATGAAAGGTGGTCTGTTTTATATTCCTAATGATTAGATGGTGGTGGTTAGTACCAACGCTAGATTTTTAGAGGAAGACTATATCCTAGATCACAAGCCCAAGAGTAAGATAGTACTACAAGAGCTTAGGTGATAAACTAATAATCCTGATACACCAGCACAAGTAGATACACCACACACTACACGAGATATCACAGTTGATGTGCCTACATAGGTGGTGCCTCATCGTAGTGGGAGAGGTTTCAGACCTAGTCCCAGGCGTGCCTGAGCCTGACCCAGTAAACTACAATGAGGCTCTCCGAGATAAAGATGCAGAAACTTGGTAAAAGGCAATGCTATCCGAGATGGGGTCAATGGACCACAATCATGTCTGGGAGCTTGTGGACCTGCCTGATGGGTTTAAGCCCATTGGATGCAAGTGGGTCTACAAACGTAAGAGAGGACCTGACGAAAAGGTAGAAACCTTTAAAGCTAGCCTGGTGGCGAAGGGGTATACTCAGAAAGAGGGAATCGATTATGAGGAAACCTTCTCCCCGGTAGCCATGCTTAAGTCAATCTGGATTCTCTTGGCCATAGTTGTTCATTTAGATTATGAGATATGACAGATGGATGTCAAGACAGCTTTCCTAAATGGAAGTCTTGAATAAATCACCTTCATACAACAACCAGAGGGATTCGTTGAAAATGGCCAAGAGCATAAGGTTTGCAGGCTTAAGAGGTCCATTTACGGACTTAAGCAGGCATCTAGATCTTGGAACATCTGGTTTGATGAGGTAATCCAGTCATACGAATTTACTCAGTGTTCGGATGAGCAATGTGTGTACCACAGACGTGATGAAAACTCAATGGTGTTTCTTGTGCTTTACGTAGATGACATTCTATTGATTGGCAACAACAAGAAAGTGTTATCAGACGTAAAGGCATGGCTGTCCAAACAATTTGATATGAAGGATTTAGGAGAAGTGGGACATATTATTGGGATCAAGATAATTTGAGATCGTAGGAAAAGTTCGTTAATGCTCTTCCAAGCTTCATACATAGATACGATTCTGGCCCGTTTTAACATGCAAAACTCCAAGAAAGGTTTTCTACCTTTCATACACGGAGTGCATCTATCTAAAGAACAGTCTCCCAAGACAGTTGAGGAGATAGAGGCCATGAAGATAGTTTCTTATGCTTCTGCAGAATAAAATCTCATATATGCCATGGTATGTACGAGGCCTGATATCTGTTATGTCGTTGGCATTGTGAGCAGATATTAGAGTAACCCCGAGAAAGCTCATTGGGAGGCAGTAAAATGTATTCTCAAGTATTTGCGCAGAACGAGAGACGATGTGTTGGTCTATCAGGCGCCTGAGCTGGTACCCCGAGGTTACACAGATTCAGATTTCCAAGGCGACAGGGACAAGAGCAAGTCTACCTCAGGGTATGTGTTTACTCTAGGAGGTGGAGCCATAGTTTGGCGAATTGTCAAGTAAAAATGCGCGACGGACTTTACCATGGGGGCTAAATATGTTGCTGCATCAGAGGCAGCGAAGGAAGCAGTGTGGCTCAAGAACTTCCTAGTGAACTTAGACGTGATTCCCGGTTTACAGAAATCTATCACAGTATATTGTGATAACAACGGTGTAGTAGCAAACTCGAAGGAACAGCGAGCCTACAAGGCGAGTAAACATATACAGCGCAATTACCACCTAATACGAGACATCGTAAAGAGGGAAGACGTGGTCATGGCTAAGATAGCATTAGAGGATAACCATGCAAATCCGTTCGTGAAGACATTGACTTCAAAAGTCTTTGAGGCTCACGTAGAGGGTATGAGGATCAGATACTTAGTTTTTCTAGATATATAGTAGCAGATTGTATAGAGTTGAATATAGATGTATACTTAAAGCACAACTTAAGTATTAGTGGGAGATTTTTGGAGTTGAATACATGAGCTATGCTTGTATTGTACATTTTCCCAGTTAATATATCGATTACTATTTTGGTTATATTTGTTGTTCATTATTTGTCCATTTATATTATTTAGTTAGATAATGAGGTGTCTTGTGTGACACGGTAGATCTCATAATTGGTTAAAAGACATAATATATAAATGAGGTTCATAACCGAGACAGTTTTGGACAAACTCTCAGTTTAGGTTATTATGTGATTTGGATAATTGGTTTGTCTAAACTAATTGAATCATATAGATATGCCCGGGGCGTATTGAACTTGACCATTTAGAAATATTTGTCTTGTACTGATTTAAAAGACAAATCATTTTTAGTATTCTATCTATTAATCCCTATACTCAAGTGGGCATGAGGATTAGACATAGTGTACTTTGATCTACCAATGAGTGAGGTGAATTGTGGCCAATAGTCTCGATAGGTTGGGTGCGCGTGTTTAGTTACTTGGTGTGCTGCTGCTTGTCGAAAGGAAACCATGTATCGGTGCGTCCGGGGTGATGGTGCTCCCGAGATGAGCTCGTTATGTTTATTATACTAAACCCGGCCAGTGGACTTATGTCCGGTATTGTAAAAAGATCGAGTGGTACTAGCTCGGAATTAAAGAAGTTAATTAATTAATTTATCAGTAAATTAATAAATTAACGAGCACTATATCTTTGATGTGGGGAGATTAAGACTAAATTAATTAAATTGTTCCGGAAGCAATTCTGGTGTAGGATGGTAATACCATAATTAATCCGTTAGTGGTACGATTTATGTATTGGGTTATTGACAAAGGTAGATTTAATTAATTAAGTAATTAATTAATCCTTGTGTCAGTTGGTTGTGAATCATACCAGGAACTGGATTGGGATAAGTGAATCCTTGTATTAGTTGGTTGTGAATCATATCAGGAACTGGATTGGGATAAGTGAATCCCTGTATCAGTTGGGTGTGTATCAGTCCAGGAACAGGAATGAAGGAAACAGAAACCCAGTAGGAAGGCCAATCCTAAACCAACTTGGGGTCTATCTTGTAAATCTATACATAGTCAAGGGAGATAGCTATTACACAACACACAATTCATAAGTTTTCAAGACAAGAAAAACTAGAGAGAGAAAGTCTAGAGAGAGAAAACATTTTTTCTCTGTCTAGCATAATCTCAGGCGGCTGGTTATTGTCCCAGACGGAGGTCGGTGGTTAATTTCGGCAAGTGGCAGTTACAGGAGAAATCCGGCTGCGACGAGCTACGGAATTTTTTTGGCAAGTGGATTGTGGTGATTATCTGATCGATTACTCATTAGATTGTTACCTACACAACATACGAACAAAGTCTTGAGGCATACAAGAGAATCACCTGAGTGAACGCTTCAATAGGTAATTCTTATTCTTCCACTTTTAAATTAAGAATTTATTTGTTGCGTGATAAATCGAATAAGTACAAACCAAGATCCTGCGCAATGTTATTTCAAGCAAGGGTTGAAATAGCGATTGTGCTAGTATCTAGGCTTGGCCAGAGATTCCAATTCTGGAATGCATAGCACGAAAGTGAGTTTCTGGCTAAGCCCGGGCAGATAATCTTTCAGCAAGATCACTCAAAAGAGATTAATTATAAAATATGAGCCAAACATATCTATTGAATCATGCGCATGCCTATTTATATGCTTACAGCTGGTATTCTCTTCCTTTTCTCAAAAGGTAATCTAAAAAATCTAATGATTTAGAAATCGAAAAACAAATCCTATTCTAATTTTGTTTTGCTCTTATAATTTTGACCAAACTGAGCTATAATACACGAAAATAACCTATTGTAGAAAGAAAAACTCAATATACCTTATTAGAAATAAGATAGACTTATAAAACCTTCAAGAGTTCTAATACAAATAAAACACGAAACCTATAGAAAGAGATAGGGGTCTCAAATGGGATTAGGGAGAGCAATGGGCATGCACATATTGGCCTTTAACTCTTTAACCCAATCTTCAACATTTATTCTGGGTTGAGATACTACTCATCTATGTTAATTCCAGGGATCCATCTTCCCTCATCCCCAAGAGGTAATGGGCTTGGACCTCGAGTTTGGTAAATGGGTTTGGGCCTGTTGGGCCTCAAACTCAATCAGCAACTTGATGGCTTCTTCAATATTCTTTGTTCTAGATCATTTCAAGGGTCCAACTGTGTCTACTAATGGATCTCTCATAAGAGAATGTATTGGTAGTGGAGTGTACAAGCCATGAGGCTTAGAGGTGGATTCGCCATTTTACATGCCACACAGGAGTTCATGCAATGTTGCACATGCTTGCGCATGTTGGCAAGAAAAAATGCTCATGCAAAACAAACAAAATCTTGGCGACGCCAAAGTCTCATATTAGCCCACCACTATTAGTTTCTTGGATTAGTAACTCACGAATGGAACAAGTGGGAATGCACAATTTATTCTCACAAAATAGAAAACCATTTTGCTTATAGAATTTATCTTGTGCACCTTATTAACAAGCTGGATAGATGTCAACAAATAAGGATCTACATAATAATGTGACTTAATCCATTCAAATCCTATAACTTTGGCATCTAAGATAGCAAGTATATTTTGACGCCTGGACAGTGCACTGCTACTTTGTTCTTAGAACCCTTTTTATACTTAATGACATAAGGAAATGTTTCTGAAACTGCACTCCACTTAGCATGTCTTTTGTTCAATTTTTGTCCATGCAAATAATTGAGGGATTCATGATCTAGATGAATAACAAATTATTTAGGCATCAAGTAATATTTCCAATGTTCTAAAGCACATATAATTGCATACAACTATTTATCATATGTAGGATAATTCAAAGAAGTATTTAACAAACTTTTCAGAGAAGTATGCTACGGGTTTACCACATTGTGTTAACACAACACCTATATCTACCCGTGAAGCGTCACATTCCAGCTCAAAGGTGGCACTAAAATTGGGAAGTTGAAGGATTGGTGCTCTTGTCAACTCTTTCTTCAAGGTGTTGAAAGCATCTTCCTGCGTCTGAACCCATTGAAAAGGAACATTCTTCTTAACGAGCTCGTTGAGTGGCGCAGTTATAGTGGAGAAATCATTCACAAACCTGTGATAGAAACTAGAAAGACCGTGAAAGGACCTCACCTGAGTCACAGACTTAGAGGTCAGCCATGTGGTGATGGCGTCTGCTTTTGACTGGTCAACTTTGATGCCGTCTTTAGAGACAATAAAACCTAAAAATATAACTTCTGGAACACAAAAGGTACATTTAGAGATTTTAGCATAAAGTCGATGGTTACGTAGGGTATCAAGGACCAAACTGAGGTGTTTGGCATGTTCATGTTCATCCCTACTAGAAATCAAGATGTCATCAAAATAAATAAATACAATAGAAAATTAAAAGAAAAAAAATACAAGAAAACCTTTAGGGTGGTCTAAGGGAGATTCTTTCAACAATTTTGAACTAGACTAGAGACAACCAATCTCTAACCTAGAGAGAGAATATTACGATGACTTCAACAACTAGAAACCTTCAATTTATATTCAAATATGAGGTAGAAGTACACGTTTGAGGCCTTTATATAGGCACGTGATCCTCTCTCCATATTCTAAAAAAGAATCATCCAATCCTAGTGAAAGGAAGATTAAAAAATAAAATCCTACTACAACTATGACTGCCATGTTGAATTTGGCCATTCATAGTGTATTTATACAAGAATTTAAATCCTATCTAAACAAGGAAAAACTCTACTTATCCTATAAGTAATAGGATAAACTCACAAAACCTTCTCGAACTAGAAAAATAAAATATTACAAAAACCTATTAGGAGAGGGATTGTATAACTGGATTTTGTTTAGCCATTATTGAATGAGAGACTGTCAACTTCTTAACTCTAATCATTTGGCTAATTGAACTCCTTGATTTTGGGCTCAATGTCTTCACTTTCTCTCACCTTCAAGTCCATCGTCAATAATACAAGACAATTTTGCGTGTCTGGGCTCCGAGAGATGATGTTGGGTTTTGGCATTGGGCTTCTTTAATGATGTGTTGCAAGACATCTTGCATCCTCTTAATTCTATTTTTTGTCATGTATCCAACTATGTTGATTAAATGATCCCCTTTTATAAGTGTTTGGGTCTGTAGTCGGGCTCCCATAGGGAAAGAGTGGTAATGCAAATTCTCCTATGAAGAGGACTTTGGTTCCTTCTGATGTCCTCATCATTACCAATTGCTTTTGGCTAGTTCTGTTCTAATTTCGGCCTTTCTTGTCAGCTGAAAGAAGAATCTCCCAAAATGTACAAGGCATGAGTCTATAGGCTCACAATTCGTGTTTGACAGTGCTGAGTGTCAAAGTCATAATTAACTCAACAAAACTATATTTATAAACCTAAAATAAGACAACTAAGTAGTATTAAAGGTATCGAACCCAAGGAACGGTGTGATGTTGTTAATGTCAATTTCTTTTTTTTTTTTGGTTTTCGAGTAAAAGTAAAATAAAGTAAAGTTTCTTTTTTTTTAAGCAATTCAAGCATGCAAATAAAAGTAAATAAAAAGGTAAAATCAAGAGATTATAAGGCGTGATTTCCACTTTTTCCTATATCAAGAGGCCAAATTGTGCACCGGTCTCAGAACTTGACAAATCTAAACTCCAATCATGCAATCATTGTCATTGACTCGCTAATAGATCACTAGAGGCACCAATTCTAGTTCTCTAGCTTTAGTATTCTATTGGCAATGCATAATAACTAGCTCCATGATATAATCACCCATTGTATCTTCCACTTACAAGACCCAAGATCAATAAATTAACTCTAGCCCATAATTTTCTAAACCCAACAAGGTACTCAATCTTGGATTTCACCAATTTAACAAACCCATAAGAAAACAAAGCAGTTATAAAAAACCCATAATAATAACATGCACAATATTTGTTCATCATATCAAACACATGCAATCACTCACAATTCTTAATGAAAATCACATGTAAAAAGAACTTTGTAACAAACCCATAAGAAATACCATAAGATGAAGTCAAATTGATAAAGAAAAAAGTTAGCTTCTCTCAGAAAATTCATGATACAAAGTAACCCATAGACCCAACTTGAGAATAAATGCAAAATCTTATAGCGATGAAACAACACCATCATGTTTACTTGGATTTTCACTTCCTCTGTCACTTAGAGGTGTGAAAATCCCTATCTTAGGCTTAGAACATGATTGTTCTAAGGTAAGAACTCATCTTTTCTCACTAACTTTGCCTACTAAGAAAAGTGAACTATGTGTTCAAAAATGTAACTATGTGTTCAAAAGTGTAACTATGTGTTTTGATAGTGTAAAGTATGTGTTTTCTATGCCCATTGGCCTTTACAAATAAAGAAAGAATGAATAAAGTGTATTACAAGCCTAAAATGGACATTTGGAACTTAAAATCTCAAAGGGGTAAAATAGAGAATTTGCAGCTGACAGGGGGGTGGCGTCATTGCCTGGTGGTCGCCTGGTTGATGAGGTGCTGGGGTGGTGTTAGCGCCTGATGGTCGCCTGGTGGTTCTTTCGGCCCAAGCATCCATCAGGCGTTGGTTTCTGATAGACAACACCTGTGCTGGCGACCACCATTTTGGGTGCCTCCTGGACGTCTCTTCACGCTTACTTGCTCTCCAAGTTTCCTTCATTTATTGTCTTTTCAGCTCCAAAGTCTTATAGTGTCTTCATCAACTTCACATCCATGCAATTCACTATAAATTATGCAAAATCACTTATAAAAATCACTTTAAAGTCCAATTATATTAAAAATCTAATAAAAACAAGCTAATTGCATGATTTATCCTATTAAAAAGATGTGAAATTGGTTCACATCAGGCAACCCCAACCACTTAAGCTCCGGCTAAGAGTAAGAAACAGTTATAAAAGAGGTTACAACATTCAATCACATGTACTAAGATAACTTTCCATGTCATAGTTTTTAAAATTGCAATCCGGATCGTAGGATCATGCGATTCTACGATCTGTAATCCCAAAATCGATTTAAGATTGGAATGGATCAAATTTCTATTTGGGATTGGACTGGGGTCGTACAGAATCGATTGGAATGGTGGAATTGGATCATGGAATTGGATCCAACTATAAAATTGAAGGAAACAAAACAAGCCCGGGCTAAACCAAAAATCTCGCTTTCGTGTTATGCATTCCAGAATCGAAGACTTTCGACTCGGCTCAGGCTTAAATTCATTTCCCCTAAACGAATCTAGGCTTATACTAGTTCAATTTATTAAAATGACATGATAAAAATTAAATCTTTAATTTAAAGCAGAAGTCTTAAAGATTATACCTTTGAAGCGTGTCCCCAGCAATAAGAAAACCAAAGCTGAAATTCTAACTGTTCACCACCTGGGACCAATCACGAGAGAATCCTGAGAACAACTATGTCTCTACCTCGAAATTGCATGGCCGACTATCCACAAGGTATCTAAGACACTAAGGAAGAGATTCATATGAGACACACTTTGAATACTCGTCAGATCCTCAGCAGATCGTTGCCCGAAGATTGTTGTGCTTATTTACCGCCTACTCCATATTTACCGCCTGGCTGGGAAATCCACTAGAAATCCCAAGGATAACTCCAAACAACCTAGAACTTGGGTGGGCAAGTGTCTAAAAGGTGGCTAAAGACACTAGCGAAGAAATCCAATGAAACTCACTTCAAGAAACTCACATATTTGAGAAACAGATCTAGCTCGGGAAACTGATTTTAATCTGAAAACCCACGCCGCCTCAATAAAACTTTGTGGGTAAGCTATTTGCTCGTAGATCTAGATTTTGGTGAACCAAAAGGAATGAGCCAAAGGATCAACGCAACAAATAAACAAATCCCACTATGAAAATGCACCAAAACGGCGCTAAAAAATCCAAAAAACGCAGGCGGTGCTAACTGCCCAGAAAAAGAGCGGCGAACGGACTTCTCGAGCGGCGTTTGAAATTCTAGGTGGTGGTCTTGGGCTTCTAGAATCATGGACTAAGTTTCTTGAACAAGAAAGATCGCAGACCCACTTCGAAAAAGAATTCTCAATAAGAAAGAAAGAATTCTCTCTCTAGGCTTGTCTTTCTCACTCTAAGGCATTTGCCTACAAGGTTTCTAATGTCTTCAAATGTACCTAACATTAGCTATTTATAGGGAGCTCCTTGGGAGACCTAGTTGGCTTTTGAGTTGGGCCTTAGTATTTGACTTTCGTTGACACCTTAGTTTTCCCTAGACTAGTCAACTCCAATCGAGCCTTTCAAGTTAGTTTCTTAACCCACTTTTTTAATTTAATTTAATCGAACCCTTAGGATTAATTAATTCAAATAGAATTAATTTCTTAATCCACTTAGTCAATTAAATATTAATTAAACCTTTAGGATTAATTAATTCACTTTGTCGATTAGTCAAACTCATAATTAGTTGTACCACTAACGGACTAATTATGGACCTACCGCTCAAAAATGACTTTACATCGCGCTCACTTTATTATTTTTCTATCTCTCCACATCAAAGATCTAGTGCTCGTCGGTTCATCAATTTACTGACAAATTAATTCACCGACTTCTTGGTATCTGAGATTAGTACCACTCGACTTTCTTATTATACCATACATAAAGTCCACCGGCCGGGTTTTGTATAATAAACCTTACGAGCTCATATGGGGAGCACCATCAACCCGGTGAACCGGTACGTGGATTCCTCTGACTAGCAACGGCACACAAGAAGCTAAATACCGTATACTCAACTTACCGAGATTTAGGCCTCAATTGACCGCACCCTTTGGCAAATCAAAAATATACGATATCTTACTCTCATGCCCGTCCCAATCTCGGGATTAAGATATTAGAATACTATGACCGAATTAACTACGCCAATCAGTACAAGTTAATTCTATCCAAACTGGTCATGCTCAATATGCTCGGGCACATCCGTATGATTTAATTAGTCTAGACAAACTAATTTCCAAATCATACGATAACCTATACCGATAGTATGTTCAGACTATCTCAGTTACGAGCATTCTTTTTATATATCAATATTTTAACCAATAACGAGATCTACTGTGTCTTTCCACACCTCGTTATCTAGTTCTATGATATAATGGAACACTGTCATACTGAAACATAGATGATATGTCAACTGTGAATATTAGTTTTTCATACAAGCAATAGCTTTTCTATATTCAAAACTAACAAAAAGATCCCAAGGAAAATTTGGTGATTGTGTAGAAACAGTTTCATTTCTTTAAAATACCCTTATTTCTTCTTTAAGTTCCAATTCAAGAGCCAAATTGCGATTTGAGAGAGTCAAAATCCAATTGAAAACCCCAATCATTTATACTCCTTCGTCACCTACCACCGGGCGCAGTCGTTCGTCGTCTACCCACCGGCAGTCCGACACTGCAACATGAGATCCTGAGGTACTTGGGTATGTATGAATTGTGATTTGGATTATGTTTTCAGTAATTTTTTTGCATTGGAAATTGAAAAGTGAAAATATTCTGTTGGCAACTGGAAAAGAAAAACTTGAGAGTTGATTTTGGAATTTTAAACTAAACTGACTCTTAGTTTTTCATTTTGGCACCTTAAGAAGGATCTTTACACCCACTGCTTTGATAATACTCTCTCTATTCCAATAAAAGAGTCAGAATTTCATTTTTCAATTTGAGTGAGGGTAATGTTTATAACTAAGATGGCAAGATAGCCAAATTGAGAGCCCTTGGTAAGAGCTCTGTCAGCTTCTTGAATATATATTGGACAAAGTGCATCAGCTTCTTCATGAATAATCTGTGAGTCTGTGATTCTCTTTTGTTTATTTAGAATATTTTGATTTTGTTGAACATTATGGATTTAAAGTGATAATATTGTGTTTTCCATTTCTAGTACATTATGTATGAAATGTGATTTGGACAAGTATGTGTTGGTGTATGTGCCCTTTTGAGGGCTATTTATGTAAATAAACTTTGAGGGTTATTTATGTAAATAAGACATTTGTCGTTTGATTGATTATTTATCTGATGAGTTAATTTCATGAAATTATATTCTTGTGCATATTGAATTTCATGAAAATGATCCGCCAAAAGAAACACTCCATGGACTGTTAGATCATGAGTGATTCTTTTGAGTAGTACTCGTACGAGGATCCTTAGACCAGAAATCACTGCATAATCTTAGGTGAATTAGAGTGTGCTTTGACATATGCCTAACGGGACCGTAACAGGTTGCCAAGTACGGGTATGATTGGGTACACTATGAGTCACGCTAAGGTATATAGGTGAAGTGATGGGACTACAAGTCTCTCTTAAATGAGAGATGATATCTTGGCCGCTTGATAGTGAACTGAGAAGTGCATGGCCGTGCCCAAGAAATGATAAGGGTTATCATTTGCTTGATTAAGTTCAGTGTCACTAAGAGATCAAGTAAAACGTTTAGCTATATATAAGGATGATTGGTTCCATGCCTTATGCTAAACTGGATATCAGTGTAGAGGACATTACGTAGTATACTCAGAAGGTTGTGTTGAATCATCATTCGACCCTCCGTTCTGAATTGTGTAGTCATTATGTCTTGCTAGAGACCACTAATGATTTATGGATTAATTAATGAGATTAATTTATTCATTGTCAATTTGGAATGGGCCTACAGGATCGCACATAAGTGAGTTGATGATTCAGAATTAAATTGCCTGTAATAAGTATAAGAGTTATGCTTAAATAGATAATATTTAATTAAATGGTTTAATTAAATATTATTGAAGATTTTTTTTTTTTTTGGTATTGAATTGAGTTGAGCTGATAAATCAAGGGACCTAATTGTGAATTAAGGTTCTTGACCCATCAGCCTGATCCATGGTGTTGGTTAAACCCAACTCAGTAAATAATTAATTAATTATTATTAATTATTATTCATTATTAATTAAAACAGATACTTCTCAAATCAGAGAAGTATCTGGGAGTCTGTTAAAAAGGTTTTAACAAACTCAGTTTTAAAAAGATGTTTAAAGTTTTTTTTAAAAAGAAAAAAGAACAACTGACTCTCTCAGACTAAAGGAACAGACGCTCTTCCAAAAACTCTTCCCCAGAGAAAAACGTTTTCTCTCTTTGACAGGCACTTTTGGGCTAGCACCAATTCTGATAGGCTCCGGTGCAAGATCGTAGAGACAATTCACGTGAATTGTTGGTGAACGCCATCTTCTCAGAGGAGCCAGGTGACTACACAACCGATTACGCTTTAAGGGTAAGACCCGAATCCTTAGTGTTTAGGAATTCCGCCATTTAATTTTGAATTAAATGCCTAAACACAATCCATCAGTGGTATCAGAGCAAAGGTTAATTTTGTTTTAATTAAAAATGGTTTAATTGAAACAAAAGAGTTAAGAAAATTGGGTATAAGTTTTTTTTTTAAGAAAATTGGGTATAAGTTTTTTTTTCTTAACTCTTTCTTGAAAAACGGTTTTAAGAAAAAAAAAAATGTTGCTGCTTGGAGGTCGCCGGTTTTCTGGGAATGGTCGCCGGAGCGGTTTTCCGGCCGGCCGGAAGTTCGCCGGAAAAACGCAAAATGCTCAAAACTTTTTTTTTTTTCCCTGAATTTTTTTGTGCGTTTTGTTCTTTCCTTCATGGGAAACTACTTCGGGCTTGTTTCATGTCAAAAACGTTTTGATTGCAATGGTTTTGGAAGAATTTTCTGGGTTGTTGTTTTGTTTGGATGGTCGGAATGGTTCCGTCCAAATTTGCTGGGCTGCTGTGTTTTTTTTCCTTTTTGTTTGCAGGTTTGGATGCCGGGGAAATGTTCCTCGCGCTGGCTGCTTCGTCGAGGCAGGGGAAATGTTCCTCGCGCCGCGGGAAAACAGATTGACGGAAATCGGTTTCGTCGGGTTTCTCGCGCCGACGGAGTTTTCGAAAGTCGGCTTCGATTTTGTCGATCGATGAATCGCCGAGGTGGGCTTCGATGTGATCGGGGTCAGGCCTGGGTGAAGAGTCGACATCTAGCGCTGCATGCAGCGCTGGAAATGGTGAATCGGTTCGCCAGAAATCGCAGACGACGCCGGCAGCAAATCGGGGAAGAAGAAAGGAGGCGGCGGGGGCTGGTGCCCTAATTGGGCTGAAATGACCAGTTTGCCCCCGCTGCACTCCAAAATCCCGAAAATGCCAAAGTTTTAAAATTTGCAAAAACAACCCCAGTAGTTTTAATCTTTAAAACCCTAGCCCGAGAGTTTTTGTAAATTACAGATTTGCCCTAAAATTTTCAGAAAAACTTAATTTTCTGAATTTTAAAATTTGATAAAATTTTAATTTATAATTTAGGATAAATTAAAAGATTTTATCAGATTTTAAATTACGATAAGATAGGATTAGATTTAGATTTAATTCTTATCCTATAGAATTTTAAAATTTAGAATTTTGAATAATTATCTTAATGAGATTAGGATAATTAGAAATATTTAAATTTTAAAATTAGAAAGATTATCTTAATAAAATTAGATAATTAAATGAATAAATAATTAAATAATTAATAAGATTAGTTAATTAATTATTATGTTTTTATTTATTTATTCATTTTTCTGAAATAATGTGTTTTTATTTAAAATGTTTAAATAATTGCACGCATTATTGGTATGACCATGCATCATTCGATTAAAATGAATGAACATGAGATTGATTAAAATTGATCATGACACGATCAATTTTAATAGTGTAAGAGTTACACAATCCCTAATTAAATAATTCGGCTTAATAAAATTGCCTTGTATGAAGCATATGCATTTGTGTGTTTTTCTATGCATGAATTGGGCTTAAAATTTATTATTTAAATTTTTGGGCCTGCGAGCCATTTTAAAATTGGGCCTGCGTGCCTATTAAATAATTATGTAATAGTTAGGCCCAAAAGGAGGTTCCAAAGAAGTCCATGGTGGAACCCAGGAACGGAAGCCCAAATTGGAGGCCCAAAAAAGAGTTTTTTTTTTCCTTTAAAAGGCCCTGTAATAGATTAGAGCCCAATTCATCGCATTTCCGCAATTTTATGTTTTGTGAATGAATGAAAACGACAATGCATGTTAAGCCGATCAAACTTAAATCCCAAAAACCCAAGATTTTGCTTCCATACTTGAGGGCCCGCTTGAGCATTGAACGTCTGGTGGACTTGGAGAGCCCAAGGGCCTCAGGTTTTCTTCGTGCAGCGGGTTGTTGCATAATAGTGCCCAACTTTATCACTACCATTAATGAGTGGAAAAACTGTTTGGGTATTAGATGCTCAACTTTATCACTACCACTTGTTATGGAAAAACTGTGTGGGTGTCTATTGATGTGATGCCTTGAGGGATGGTTTAACTTGGGAAAATTAATCCTAGCTTGACCCGATAAGTTGACTAGGGATTAATTTTGCAAAGATAGGATGGTGTCGAACATTTGGAATGTTCATCCTATCACCGAAAAGTTACATAGTGATGCAATTGGAAATCGTTAAATTACATAGGGATGTGATTTGAACGTTGCCTACCAAAAGAGCCCAATCCCTATGATACTTGCCAAAGCAAGACTGGGGTTGACTCTTTGTGGATTTTCGGCCACAATCTAGCACCAACACAAAATTGTTTGGGATTTCAATTTTGGCTATTGTGGAAAATATTTAAAAAAAACTCATTCTAATATTTTGCATTTTTCTTTTGTAAAAATGGCATCTACTAGCACTAATACATCTAATCTCACTCTAAGAAGCATTTTGGACAAAGAAAAACTTGTTGTTCCAAACTTCTTAGATTGGGAAAGAAACTTGAGAATTGTTCTCAAACAAGAAAGAAAGCTAAATATCTTAGACGCTGCTTTACCTGAACCACCTATAAATGCCATGGCTGTTGTTCAACGAGCATGGGAAAAGCTGAAAAGCGATTCCGATGATGTGACCTGTCTGATGCTCACGACTATGTCAGGCGAGCTTCAGAAACAATTCATGAATTCGGAAGTGTTCCAAATTTATGTGTCACTAACGAAAATGTTCTGTGAACAAGCCCGTAACGAAAGGTTCGTTACGATAAAAGCATTGATCTCGTGCAAAATGGCGAAGGGTTCGTCAGTAAGCACGCATTTGATCAAAATGAAGGGGTATATTGATACCCTAGAGAGATTAAATGCACCTCTTTCTAGAGAGTTAGCCATTGACATCATCTTGGCTTCACTGCCTGATGATTACAATGATTTTTTGGTAAACTACAACATGCATAACATGGAGAGGACGATTCCTGAGCTCCATGGAATGCTTAAAAATACTGAGCAAATTCGGAAGGCAACGCCAGTACTTGTTGTAGAAAAAGGTAAGGGCACCAAGAGAAAGTTTAAAGGCAAGGCAAAAGTTGCTAAAAACAAGAAGCCTCGCAGTAAGACTGCTCATAAGGCTCAGCCTCAAACTCCTCCTGCTAAGAAAAATGCTCAGAAGGACGCAGTATGTTTCCATTGCAATCAGAAGGGGCATTGGAGAAGAAACTGCAAGCTGTTTCTTGAAGAGAAGAAACAGAATCCTTCGGCTTCAGGTATCTTTGTTATTGAAATTAATCTTTCTATGTCCACCTCATCGGTATTAGATATCGGATGTGGAGCTCACATTTGTACTAATGTGCAAGGACTGAGCAATAGAAGGATAACAAAGAAAGGCGAAGTAGATCTCCGAGTGGGCAACGGGGCAAGAGTTGCAGCTGTTGAAGTTAGAGATTACACTTTGTCTTTGCCTTCCGGTTTAAACATTGTTTTAGAGAATTGTTATTATGTACCTACTATGAGTAGGAATATTATTTCAATTTCTTGTTTGGATATAAAAGGATTTCGTTTTATTATTGGTAATAAATCGTTGTCTTTATATCAAAAAGATGTTTTATACGGAGTTGCAAATTTGTGCAATGGCCTATATATCTTGGATTTGACCCAAGAGAAACCGGTTTATAACATTGAAAAGAAAGCCAAATTAATTCAATCTTATTTAAGTCCAACATATCTGTGGCACTGTCGTCTAGGCCATGCAAATGAGAAGCGAGTTCAAAGACTTCATAAGGATGGAGTGCTTGGTTCATTTGATTTCGAATTATATGACACATGTGAACCCTGTTTGCAAGGCAAAATGACGAAGAGTCCTTTCAGCAAGAAAGGCGAGATAACTAGTGAGATATTGGCTCTAATACATATAGATGTATGTGGACCAATGAGCACACAAGCCAGAGGTGGATTTGAATACTTCGTGACTTTTACCGATGACTATAGTAGATATGGTTATGTCTACTTAATGAGGTATAAAAATGAAACTTTTGAAAAGTTCAAAGAGTTTAAAAACGAAGTAGAAAATTAGATAGAAGGATTAAGGCTATTCGCTCCGATCGGGGAGGTGAATACCTTAGTGATGAGTTCGATGGCTATCTAAAACAGTGTGGAATTGTTTCACAGCTGACTCCACCAGGAACACCTCAATGGAATGGTGTATCCGAGAGGAGGAATCGGACCTTATTAGATATGGTTTGATCTATGATGGGCCAAGCGACTCTCCCTATGTCCTTTTGGGGTTATGCCCTCCTTTCAGCTGCCTACTTACTAAATCGTATTCCATCTAAGGCAGTAGATAAGACTCCATATGAGATGTGGACGGGTCAAAAACCCTATATGTCATATCTACGAGTTTGGGGTTGTCAAGCTCATGTAAAGCGTTTACAAAGTAGCAAGCTTAAACCTAAAACTGACAAATGCATGTTTGTGGGATATCCTAAGGAAACAAAAGGATATCAATTCTATAATCCAACTGAGAACAAAGTGTTTGTTGCTCGAGGAGCCACTTTCTTAGAGAAAGATTTTCTCTACAAGAAAGATAGTGGGAGTAGAATAGAACTCGGAGAAGTTCCAGAACCACAAGAGAATATAGAACGATCTATAGAAACTCAGATGGAAGTTGACATGGAAACTCATGAAGATGAGCAGCCTGAGTCAACAACACAAGAACCTAGAAGGTCTAGTAGATCTCGTCATGAACCCCAGATATGGATTTCTCGTGACTGACGATCAAGATTTGATCTTAACGGACTCTAATGAGCCCGTGAACTACAAACAAGTTTTAGAAAGTCCAGATTCAGATAAATGGCTACAAGCCATGGAATCTGAAATGCAATCCATGAGGGACAATAAAGTGTGGACTTTGATTGACCCTCCTGTCCAGGCAAAGGTTGTCGATTGCAAGTGGATTTTCAAGTTAAAACCTGGCGGGATCTTCAAGGCACGACTAGTGGCTAAAGGTTTCAGACAGACTCATGGTATAGACTATGATGAAATCTTCTCCCCTGTCGTGATGCTCAAGTCCATTCGGACTATGCTCGCCATAGCTGCATATTATGACTATGAGATATGGCAGATGGATGTTAAGACAGCTTTCCTGAATGGAAACCTACTCGAGGATGTTTATATGAAACAACCCGAGGGATACATCGATCAAGAGCATCCAAATCGTGTATGCAAGCTTCAGAGGTCCATCTACGGACTAAAGCAAGCATCTCGGAGTTGGAATCTTCGTTTTGACGAGGCAGTAAAAGGTTACGGCTTCATAAAGAACGAAGATGAGCCTTGTGTTTACAAGAAGGTTAGTGGGAGCAAGATAGTTTTCCTTGTCCTATATGTGGATGACATCCTACTCATAGGAAATGACATTCCCATGTTGAAAGATATCAAACAATGGTTGGGAGTGTATTTTCTATTAAAGACTTAGGAGAAGCTGAAATGATACTGGGTATCAAAATCTATAGAGATAGATCAAAGAGGCTTCTAGGACTAAGTAAACAAGGGTACATAGACAAAATATTGAAGAGGTTCAATATGTCTAACTCTAAGAATGGTATGGTACCATTCAGACATTTCTTGAAGAAGAACCAAGGTCCTTCAACAAGAGAGGAGAGGGATACAATGAGTAGAGTTCCATATGCTTCGGTAATAGGATCTATCATGTATGCCATGTTGTGTACCCGCCCGGATGTCGCACATGCACTGAGCATGACTAGCAGATACCAACAAGATCCTCGAATGGATCATTGGACTGCAGTCAAAGCAATCCTAAAGTACTTACAAAGAACTAAAAGATTAATGCTAGTGTATGGAGGACAAGAACAGCTCATTGTACAAGGTTACACTGATGCTGCTTTCCAAACAGATCAAGATGGCATGAAGTCATAATCAGGCTACGTGTTTAGTTTGAATGGCGGTGCAATAAGTTGGAAAAGCTCAAAGCAAGATACAACAGCCGATTCTACAACAGAGTCTGAGTACATTGCTGCATCAGATGCTGCAAAGGAAGCTGTTTGGTTGAGAAAGTTCGTGTCAGACATCGGAGTGATACCAAGTATCCAAGATCCGATAGAACTTTTCTGTGACAATAACAGGGCCATCGCACAAGATAAGGAGCCTCGGTCACACCAGAAAACCAAACATATACTTAGAAGGTTTCACCTCATCCGAGAGATCATTGATCGAGGAGATGTGAAAGTGTGCAAAATAGGGTCAGACGACAATGTAGCAGATCCTCTCACAAAAGCTCTACCGCAGTCAAAGTTTGACAGACATGTAATAGAGCTTGGTCTTAAACAGTTTAGGACATAGCCCTTCAACGGGCAAGGGGAGATTGTTGGTGTATGTTCCCTTTTGAGGGCTATTTATGTAAATAAACTTTGAGGGTTATTTATGTAAATAAGACATTTGTCGTTTGATTGATTATTTATCTGATGAGTTAATTTCATGAAATTATATTCTTGTGCATATTGAATTTCATGAAAACGATCCGCCAAAAGAAACACTCTATGGACTGTTAGATCATGAGTGATTCTTTTGAGTAGTACTCGTACGAGGATCCTTAGACCAGAAATCAATGCATAGTCTTAGGTGAATTAGAGTGTGCTTTGACATATGCCTAACGGGACCGTAACAGGTTGCCAAGTGCGGGTATGATTGGGTACACTATGAGTCACGCTAAGGTATGTAGGTGAAGTGATGGGACTACAAGTCTCTCTTAAATGAGAGATGATATCTTGGCCGCTTGATAGTGAACTGAGAAGTGCATGGCCGTGCCCAAGAAATGATAAGGGTTATCATTTGCTTGATTAAGTTCAGTGTCACTAAGAGATCAAGTAAAACGTTTAGCTATATATAAGGATGATTGGTTCCATGCCTTATGCTAAACTCGATATCAGTGTAGAGGACATTACGTAGTATACTCGGAAGGTTGTGTTGAATCACCATTCGACCCTCCGTTCTGAATTGTGTAGTCATTATGTCTTGCTAGAGACCACTAATGATTTATGGATTAATTAATGAGATTAATTTATTCATTGTCAATTTGGAATGGGCCTACAGGATCGCACATAAGTGAGTTGATGATTCAGAATTAAATTGCCTGTAATAAGTATAAGAGTTATGCTTAAATAGATAATATTTAATTAAATGGTTTAATTAAATATTATTGAAGAGTTTTTTTGGTATTAATTAAAAGTTAATTAATTACCTGGGAAGAATTGAGTTGAGCTGATAAATCAAGGGACCTAATTGTGAATTAAAGTTCTTGACCCATCAGCCTGATCCATGGATCAATGGGTTGATCCATGGTTGGTTAAACCCAACTCAGTAAATAAATAATTAATTATTATTAATTATTATTCGTTATTAATTAAAACAGATACTTCTCAAATCAGAGAAGTATCTGGGAGTCTGTTAAAAAGGTTTTAACAAACTCAGTTTTAAAAAGATGTTTAAAGTTTTTTTTTTTAAAAAAAAAGAACAACTGACTCTCTCAGACTAAAGGAACAGACGCTCTTCCAAAAACTCTTCCCCAGAGAAAAACGTTTTCTCTCTTTGACAGGCACTTTTGGCTAGCACCAATTCTGATAGGCTCCGGTGCAAGATCGTAGAGACAATTCACGTGAATTGTTGGTGAACGCCATCTTCTCAGAGGAGCCAGGCGACTGCACAATCGATTACGCTTCAAGGGTAAGACCCGAATCCTTAGTGTTTAGGAATTCCGCCATTTAATTTTGAATTAAATGCCTAAACACAATCCATCAGTATGTGTTTATGATTGTATAAATTTACAAATGTAAGTTGATTTTAATACATTTACGATCTCAAAAATTTGATCATACCGATCCAGGGACCAATCCGATCATGCGATTACAAAACGATCCTGAAAACATTGGTCCATGTTTTTAGCCACTTTGCCTATGCTTTCAGCCTACCTCACTCATGTATGTAACTTTTCAACCACCCAAAATAACCATCCAAGCCTTAGCTCACCAGTTGCTTGAGTGTTGGTGTACAACGTCATAATTTCTCACAACTGAAAGCCACCGTTCCACCTAATGTTCGCATTTTGCTGCACACTTCAAACAAGTCTCGATATTCATCAGCCGTTCAATGAAATTGCCCACAGCCTTCGAGCCAATCTTCAATATTAGTCTACATTGCTTCGTAAATCTCAAATATCTTCGGCCAATTGTGCCAAATGCCCACAAAACTAACCCTCAGACCCATTTGCACGACCTTTCTCGGACATGAACGAAGGATCCCAACAAACATGCACATCCGTTCACATTTTCTTAACCAACATAGATTATTTCTCGACCAACCTTACATTTTCATGAAAACACAAGTTCGTAGTAACCAGAGATAAATATAGGCAACGTTTCACTAGTAACAGTTTGTATCATGAATTGTTCAACCCATTTTATGACCCAAATCTTCCTTAATGTTAAACCCATTTATATTGACCTTAACCAAAAATGATAACCAAAATCTTAAATGAGTTGAAGATTAAGGAGGATCAGAGGTCATAAAATGAGTTGAGTAAACCATTGTTGAGTAAGTAAAATTAGGTTTAACTAGCAGTCAAATGAGTTAAATAGTTACTTCACTAAAAATGACCGAATATGATGTAAAAAGATAAAAGAGATTAGTTTAGTCGACCAAATTTTAAGATGTACTAGAAGTGAACCTATGAGGGAACAAAAAAACATTTAAGCAAAAAAATAAAAATAAAAATGAAAGGGCCAGTAATTCTAGGGGTGTTCAATCAGGCGGTTCTTGGTTTATTCAGTTAATTTGGTTCAGGTTAATCGATTTTTAAAAATATTTTTAACCGCCACCCCCAGCATTGATTATTGTAGCAACCAAAACCGAATCAACCGATTTAAGCATTCAGTTTTTCAGTTAAGGTCTCAATTAACCAAAAATTAACAAAGACAAATTAAAGAAAAAAAAGACCTCAGGTCAGGCTCTTTGCAGCAAAAACCCCATTCCATTTTTCTTCAAGAACTGAAGTTTGTGTATTTTTTTTTAACAAGCCCGGGCCTAGCCAGAAACTCACTTTCGTACTATGCATTCCAGAATCGGAATCTCTAGCCAGACCTATACACTAGCACAATCGCTATTCCAACCCTTGATTGAAATAACATTGCGCAGGATCTTGGTTTGTACTTATTCGATATCACGCAACAAATAAATTCTTAATTAAACGTGAAAACATAAGAATTACCTATTGAAGCGTTTACTCAGGTGATTCTCTTGTATGCCTCAAGACTTTGTTCGTAAGTTGTGTGGGCAACAATCTAACGAATAATTGATCAGCTAATCACCACAATTAACTTGCCGGAAAAAATGCCGCAGCTCACCGCCACCTAAATTTCAACCGCCACCGATGCCAGATTTCTCCTGCCACCGCCGCCTGCCAGAATTAACCACCAACCGCCGCCAGGGACAATAACCGGCCGCCTGAGATTATACTAGAGGGATTCTCCCTCTAGTTTTCTTGTCTTGAAAACTTATGAATTGTATTGTGTGTAATAGCTAATCCCTTGTCTATATATAGAGTAACAAGAGATACCCCAAGTTAGTTTAGGATTGGCCTTCCTACTGGGTTTCTGTTTCCTTCAATCCTTTTCTTGGACTGATACACATCCAACTGATACAGGGATTCACTTATCCCAATCCAGTTCCAGGTATGATTCACAACCAACTGATACATGGATTCACTTATCCCCAATCCAGTTCCTGGTATAATTCACAACCAACTAACGCAATGATTAATTTTTTACTGAATTAATTAAATCTACCTTTGTCAATAACCCAATACATAATTAATCGTACCACTAACGGATTAATTATGGCACTACCATCCTACACCAAAATTGTTTCCGGAACAACTTAATTAATTTATTCATAATCTCCCCACATCAAAGATTTAGTGCTCGTTAATATATTAATTTACTGATAAATTAATTAATTAACTTCTTTAATTTTGAGACTAATACCACTCGACCTTTTTACTATACCGGACATAAGTCCACCGGCCGGGTTTAGTATAATAAACATTATGAACTTATCTCGGGAACACCATCACCCCGGATTCACCGGTACATGGTTTCCTTTCGACAAGCATCATCACACCAAATAACTAAACACGCGCACTCAACCTTCCGAGAAAATTGGCCACAATTGACCTCACTTATTGGTAGATCAAAGTACACTATGTCTAATCCTCATGCCCGCTCGAGTCTAGGGATTAAGAGATAGCATACTAAGAACAATTTGTCTATTAAATCAGCACAAGACAAGTCATTCCAAATGATCAAGTTTAATACGCCCCGGGCATATCTATCTGATTCAATTAGTTTAGACAAACCAATTATTTGAATCACATAATAACCTAAACCAACAGTTTGTCCAAAGCTGTCTCGGTTACGAACCTCATTTATATATTATATCTTTTAACCAATGATGAGATCAACTGTGTCACACAAGACACCTCATCATCTAACTACATAATATCAATGGACAAATAATACACAACTAAATATAACCAAAACATTAATCGATATATTAACTGGGAAAATGTATAATACAAACATAGCTTATGTATTCAACTCTAACAATCTCCCACTAATACTTAAGTTGTGCTTTAAGTATACATCTAGATTCAACTCCTATACACTCTGCTACTATATATCTAGAAAAACTGTCATGGCTCTCCTAAGTATCTGATCCCCATGCCCTCCATATGAGCCTCAAAGACTTTTGAAGTCAATGTCTTCGTGAACGGATCTGCAAGTTTATCCTCTGATGCTATCTTAGCCACGACCACATCAGTCCTCTTTACGATGTCTCGTATTAGGTGGTAATTGCGTTGTATATATTTAATTACCTTGTGGGCTCGTGGTTCCTTCGAGTTTGCTACTGCACCATTATTATCACAATACACTGTGATAGACTTCGTCAAACCAGGAATCACATATAAGTCTACTAGGAAGTTCTTGAGCCATACTGCTTCTTTCACTGCCTCTGATGCGGCAACGTATTCAGCCTCCATGGTTGAGTCTGCCACGTATTTCTGCTTGACCCTCCGCCAAACTATGGCTCCACCTCCAAGAGTAAACACATACCCTGAGGTAGACTTGCTTTTATCTCTGTCGCCTTGGAAATCTGAATCTGTGTAACCTTGGGGTACCAGCTCAGGCGCCTGATAGACCAACACTTTGTCTCTCATTCTACGCAAATACTTGAGAATGCATTTTACTACCTCCTAATGAGCTTTCCCAGGGTTACTCTGATATCTGTATATCTACTTATAATGCCAACGGCATAACAGATATCAGGCCTCATACATAACATGGCATACATGAGACTTTCTACTTCCAAAGCATAAGGAACTTTCTTCATGGCCTCTATCTCCTCAACAGTCTTGGGAGATTGTTCTTTAGACAGATGCACTCCGTGTTTGAAAGGGAGTTTTGCATGTAAAACGGGCCAGAATCGTATCTATGTATGAAGTTTGGAAGAGTGTTAACGAACGTTTCCTACGATCTCAAATTATCTTGATCCCAAGGATATGTCCCACTTTCCCTAAGTCCTTCATATCAAACTGCTTGGATAGCCATGCCTTTACGTCGGATAACACTTTTTCGTTGTTGCCAATCAATAGAATGTCATCTACGTAAAGCACAAGAAACACCACTAAGTTTCTATCACGTCTGCGGTACACACATTGCTCATCCGGATACTGAGTAAATCCGTAGGATTGGATTACATCATCAAACCGGATATTCCAAGATCTGGGATGCCTACTTAAGTTCGTAAATGAACCTCTTAAACCTGTATACCTTATGTTCTTGGCCTTTTTTAATGAATCCCTCTGGTTGCTGCATGAAGATGGTTTCCTCAAGACTTTCATTTAGGAAAGCTGTCTTGACATCCATCTGCCATATATTATAATCTAAATGAGCAGCTGTGGCCAAGAGAATTCGGATCGACTTAAGCATGGCTACCGGGGAGAAGGTTTCCTCATAATTGATTTCCTCTTTCTGAGTATACCCCTTCGCCACCAGCCTAGCTTTAAAGGTTTCCACCTTTCCATAAGGTCATCTCTTACGTTTGTAAACCCACTTGCATCCAATGGGATTAAACCCATCAGGCAGGTCCACAAGCTCCCAGACTTGATTGTGGTCCATTGATCCCATCTCGGATATCATTGCCTTACGCAAAGATTCTGCATATTTATCTCAGAGAGCCTCATTGTAGTTTACTGGGTCAGGCTCAGGCACGCCTGGGACTAGGTCTGAGGCCTCTCCCATGCCAATGAACCTATCGGGCTGTCTAACAACCGTCCCATTACGATGAGGCACCACCTGTTTAGGTGCATCATCTGTGATATCTTGTGCAGTGTGTGGTGTATCTACTTGTGCTGGTGCATCAAAATTATTAGTTTGTCTCCTAAGCTCTTCTAGTACTATCTTACTATTGTGCTTGTGATCTAGGATATAGTCTTCCTCTAAAAATCTAGCGTTGGTACTAACCACCACCTTCTGATCTTTAGGACTATAAAACAGACCACCTTTTGTTCCCCTAGGATATCCTATAAATAGCATTAATGTTATTCTTGCATCTAACTTAGCCGCATCTGCCTTAAGCACATGTGCTGGGCAACCCCAAACTCTGAGATGTCTTAGACTGGGCTTGCGCCCATTGCACAACTCTACTGCGGTTGAAGGGACGGTTTTAGATGGTACAAGATTAAGAATATACATAGCTATTTATAAGGCTTATTCCCAGAATAACCTCGGGAAATCACTATAGCTCATTATCGACCTAACCATTTCCATGAGAGTACGATTCCTTCTTTCTGATACACCGTTCTGCTGTGGTGTGCCAGGTGCAGACAATTGAGATTGAATTCCGACCTCACTGAGGTATTCTCAAAATTTGTGGGACAGGTAGTCCCCACCACGATCTGATCACAGTATCTTGATATGATGCTTCTCCTTATCTGCCCGAAACTCTTTGAACTTGACAAAACACTCGGACTTGTGGTGCATTAGGAAATGTACCCGTACCTTGAGTAGTCATCCGTGAACGTCACGAATTACTCAAACCCACCTCGTGCTTGGACCATCATTGGTCCACACAAGTCAGAATGAATAAACTCTAATACTTTTCTGGCTCTATAACCTTTTGCCTTAAAAGGTCTCTTGGTCATCTTACCCCCCAAGCAAGATTCGCAGGTTGAATAATTGTCAATCTCTAATAAACCTAAAGGTCCATCATAGACCAACCTCTGAATCCTACTAAGGTTTATATGACCTAGCCTGAGATGCCAAAGATAGCTTTGATTCGTTTCAGAAGGTTTCTTCCTCTTTTTAATGTTAGATAAAGAGCTATTTATTTCTATATTTTGCACAATAGGGGAGTTAGAGTTAACCACAAACAAATTATCTATCAATGAACCAGAACAAATAAGTTTACCATTTCTTCTAATAGAATCATCAGAAAAAAATAAACTTATAACCGTTATTTAAGAGTTTAGAAACCGAAATAAGGTTCTTTCTAAAACTCGGTACATAAAGACAATTAACTAACTCTAAACTAGAATTCTCGAAATTTAGAGTAACTACTCCCACTGCTTCCACTGACACTCTTGTAGTGTCGCCCAAGTAGATATCCAGCTCGCCCTCTCTAAGCTTTCGGGCCACTTGGAACCCTTGCAAAGAATTACAAACATGATCAGTGGCACCTGAATCCACACACCAAGTATCTGTGGGAATCGCCGCTAAACATGTTTCAGTAATTAAGGCAGAAACTATTGTACCTATAAGCTTTGGACAATCCGATTTCTAATGTCCCGTCTTATTGCACTTGAAGCACTTTTATTTCGACTTCTTCTTTGCAATATCTGGCTTAGGCGCAATTCGCTCCTTTTAAGCTATTCCCTCGAGCTTTCTCTTCTTCTTTCTAGCCTCAGGCTCAGAAGAAGATTCTGAAGCTTTGACTGCGACTAAAGCTCGCTTCTTCTCTTGAAGAAGACTTTTAGCCGCAAGAGCTCGGATGAAGTGCACAACAATAGATTCATGTTGTAGTTCAACTGAAACTGCACATAGATTCAAGGCAAGTTCTGGAGAAGAATATCGACTTTGGTTTCACCATCGATTTCACCTCCCACTACCTCAACCTCGTTGATGTTATTAATCATGTCAATGACATGATATCTCACGGGAGTGCTCTCAGCCGTTAGGACTGTGTCCAAATTACGACTCCAATCGACATAGTTCGGACCAATTAATTTGTTTTTTTCAATATAGTAGCTAAAGGGTTGAATGCCATATCGATAAACTGTAAATTAAACATACAATGTTTTAGTTTTCTAACCTAGAATTTCGAACATGATGAAATTCTAATAATTATTGACTTCCCACAAAACAATGATTTAAATCCACCAATATCTCATTCACCGGGATTCTCGCAAGCCACGATAGTGTGGACGTTTACGCTAACTCACATTCGTTTGAGAAGAACAAAGTTCATTAACTACACTATCTGACCAAATGATCTATTGATCAATGTAGCTAATAGTCGGTGCTTTCAACTGTACAAATATGCAGCGTAACATCGATGGGAGGAATACTGTAGATCGTACACTAAGTGTGTGCCATTACGTGACTTCTGAGCTTGTTACCTCAGGATAGTGCGCCTCAGATGAAGAGGGTGTCGCATTTCTCCTAGTTAAACTTACTCTAGTTATCTTACTCAGAAATTCATAATCTAGCGATCTTGTGGTTGGACTCATCCGAATGGAGGAAGGCCCTAATTCCAACGCTTAAGTCCACCCACATCGCATATGAACTCGTAATGGTGACCGTGGGGATATTAAACCAACCCGCTCCATCTTAGATTTCCAAATTGAGAGTTTTTCCAATTTTAACATGCAATTAACTAACCCGAAGTTATAATCAAACATAAAACCAGTCATGTTTCAAAATCATGCATATAAACTACAGCATAAAAATTAAAGCACAAAATTAAAAAACATAAATACGAGAAATAAATATGAAAAATAAATTTCCCGACTATCATGGTTTTTAATTGCTTCCATCTTCTGCCTTGATCTCGTGTCCCGCCACGCAACTTGATGGATTGAGTCTTGAACTTCAAAAAAACGAAATCTGGAGGAAAAACAAGCCAAAACGCACCCCAAAGGGCCGCGCATAGCAACTTCTGCGTGCTGCTACTACGATTGCAGATGCTGTCACTCGCACCCGTGCAGTAATTGCTACACTGTGCGACGGCAGCTGCAACGCCGCTGTCCATCTCCGATCCCTCATTCACTTTTTCCCAAACTATTTGGTCTTCTTGCAATTCGTTCTGGGTTTTCCTGGATTTCTACAAATTTACGATAACCCAAAACCCACGAATTCAAGTTGCCCACCATAACGCCTTCGATAACAAAAAATTAATTCTCCTACTACAAGACTTTCTAGGAAAATTAAAGAATCAAAATTACATAAAAAAATCCTACTACAGATTTGATATAATCCTACACGGCTTCTAGCACGTAACTATACTATTACAAACATTCATAATAAAATCAGATCCGGACATATCCCAGAGTTTAATTAAAACCCATACAAACGTAACCATAATAGTCGGGATCTTGGTTATACTAGCACAATCGCTATTCCAACCCTTGCTTGAAGTAACATTGCGCAAGATCTTGGTTTGTACTTATTCGATTTATCACACAACAAATAAATTCTTAATTAAAAGCGGAAACATAAAAATTACCTATTGAAGCGTTTACTCAGGTGATTCTCTTGTATGCCTCAAGACTTTGTTCGTATGTTGTGTGGCCAACAATCTAACGAATAATTGATCAGCTAATCACCACAATCTACTTGCCAGAAAAAATTTTGCAGTTCGTCGCCGCCTGAATTTCAACCGCCGCCATCGTCGGATTACTCCTACCACCGCCGCCTGCCGGAATTAACCACCGACCGCCGTCTGGAACAATAACCGGCCGCCTGTGATTATGCTAGAGGGAGAAAACATTTTCTCTCTCTAGACTTTCTCTCTCTAGTTTTCTTGTCTTGAAAACTTATGAATTGTATTGTGTGTAATAGCTAATCTCTTGTCTATATATAGAGTTACAAGAGAGGCCCCAAGTTGGTTTAGGATTGGCCTTCTTACTGGATTTTTGTTTCCTTCAATCTTTTTCCTGGACTGATACACATCTAATTGATACAGGGATTCACTTATCCCAATCCAGTTCCTGGTATGATTCACAACTAACTGATACAGGGATTTACTTATCCCCAGTTCCTGGTATGATTCACAATCAACTGACACAATGATTAATTAATTACTTAATTAATTAAATCTATCTTTGTCAATACATAATTAATCATACCACTAACGGATTAATTATGGCAGTACCATTCTACACCAGAATTGCTTCCGGAATAACTTAATTAATTTATTCATAATCTCCCCACATCCAAGATTTAGTGCTCATTAATATATTAATTTACTGATAAATTAATTAATTAATTTCTTTAATTTCGAGACTAGTACCACTCGACATTTTTACTATACCGGACATAAGTCCACCGGCCGGGTTTAGTATAATAAACATTACGAGCTCATCTCGGGAGCACCAGCACCACGGACGCACCGGTACATGGTTTCTTTTCGACAAACAGTATCACACCAAGTAACTAAACACGCGCACCCAACCTACCGAGACTATTGGCCACAATTTACCTCCCTCATTGGCAGATCAAAGTACACTATGTCTAATCCTCATGTCCGCTCGAGTCTAGGGATTAAGAGATAGAATACTAAGAATAATTTGTCTATTTAATATGCACAAGAAAAATCATTCCAAATGGTCAAGTTCAATACGCCCGGGGCATATCTATATGATTCAATTAGTTTAGACAAACCAATTATCTGAATCACATAATAACCTAAACCGATAGTTTGTCCAAAGCTGTCTCGGTTATGAACCTCATTTATATATTATGTCTTTTAACCAATGATGAGATCTACTGTGTCACACAAGACATCTCATCATCTAACTACATAATATAAATGAACAAATAATGCACAACTAAATATAACCAAAACATTAATCGATATATTAACTGGGAAAATGTACAATACAAGCATAGCGTATGTATTCAACTCCAACAAAGAACAAAATCATAAACATTTACATTCAAAATTTTCTTTTCTAAATAAAAAGAAAAAAATAAAATAACCCCTCCAAGCCCTAGCTGCAAATCACATGCCAACAAGAAACTACACATTTAGAACACATACGCAAAACATCCATGTTCTCCCATTCAGACAAAGTTCCACAATAGACAAATTTAACATCCCAACCCTTTAATATTCCCTAAATCCCACATATAAAGAATTTATTTGATCAAATAAAACTACCCAACAAACACAACTCAAATTTGTTTTATCACGGCACAAGAGAAGGAGGATGTGAAGATCCGTTTAGATCGAACGGAGAAATAGAGTGAGAGAGAGATTTGGACAGGCTATAGGAAAAGAGCTGTGGGCGTGGCTACGACTTGCGATGGTAGGCTGAGAAGATGGAAGAGCCATCGGCCATGGACTCGAGTCCTATCCTTTTGCAGAATCAATGGAGACTCCTTTCACCCATCCGCAGAATGGAAAAAAAAAATCTTAGGCTCGATGTCAAACAAATCAACTTGACTCAGATTGTTAGTGGTGATAGGTGAAAGATCAGCAGTCGTCGGTCAGCAGGGACGAAGAAGGAGTGACAAAATATCTCAGAATGTTAGGTGTTGAGTACGACTCAAAGGGTTGGGAAATGAAAGGGTTAACCCTAAAAAAATTGTATATATGTAGGTTCTTAATCGGGTTTCCGTTGGGGGCCACGAATCAAAACTCACACCCACCCACTAAATCGTATTCTAATTTCGGTTAACCACCTGTACTCACCCGTTGAGCATGTTAAATCAAATTGATAAAGCGAAATGGTTCGGTTTAGGCAGGTTAGTTGGGCCACCCAATTAGTGAACCTGAATTCTTATTTTTATAACAAAATTACTATTTATATAACAAAAAATGTCCAAAATAACCTTGGAAGGTAAAAAATACTAATTTGTTGGTAAATTTGGGTAGAAAACGCTGTAGGAACTAGGCATGCATAATTTCCTAAATTATGCTACGGAATAGCCTAAATTCTAAGAGGATTCGGGTCTTACCCTCGAAGCGTAATCGGTTGTGCAAACGCCTGGCTCCTCTGAGAAGATGGCGTTCACCAACAATTCACGTGAATTGTCTCTACGTTCTTGCACTGGAGTTCTCTCAGAACTGGTGCTAGCCCCAAAATTTGCCTGTTAAAGAGCAAAACCTTTTTCTCTGGGAAGAATCGTTTTGAAGAGTCTCTTTTTCTTCAAAAGTGACAGAGAGAGTCTTGTTTTAAAATCTTTAAAACGTGTTTTTAAAAAAAAACTAATTTTCCTAAAACTCTCAACTGACAGATACTTCTCTGATTTTGAGATCGATTTCATAAAATTCAATATGCACAAGAATATAATTTCATGAAATTAACTCATCAGATAAATAATCAATCAAACGACAAATGTCTTATTTACATAAATAACCCTCAAAGTTTATTTACATAAATAGCCCTCAAAAGGGCACATACACCAACAATCTCCCACTTGCCCGTTGAAGGGCTATGTCCTAAACTGTTTAAGACCAAGCTCTATTACATGTCTATCAAACTTTGACTGTTAGATCATGAGTGATTCTTTTGAGTAGTACTCGTACGAGGATCCTTAGACCAGAAATCACTGCATAGTCTTAGGTGAATTAGAGTGTGCTTTGACATATGCCTAACGGGACCGTAACAGGTTGCCAAGTACGGGTATGATTGGGTACACTATGAGTCACGCTAAGGTATGTAGGTGAAGTGATGGGACTACAAGTCTCTCTTAAATGAGAGATGATATCTTGGCCGCTTGATAGTGAACTGAGAAGTGCATGGCCGTGCCCAAGAAATGATAAGGGTTATCATTTGCTTGATTAAGTTCAGTGTCACTAAGAGATCAAGTAAAACGTTTAGCTATATAAGGATGATTGGTTCCATGCCTTATGCTAAACTGGATATCAGTGTAGAGGACATTACGTAGTATACTCGGAAGGTTGTGTTGAATCACCATTCGACCCTCCGTTCTGAATTGTGTAGTCATTATGTCTTGCTAGAGACCACTAATGATTTATGGATTAATTAATGAGATTAATTTATTCATTGTCAATTTGGAATGGGCCTACAGGATCGCACATAAGTGAGTTCGATGATTCAGAATTAATTAAATTGTCTGTTCTAAGTATAAGAGTTATACTTAAATTGATAATATTTGATTAAATGGTTTAATTAAATATTATTGAAGAGTTTTATGGTATTAATTAAAAGTTAATTAATTACCTGGGAAGAATTGAGTTAAGCTGATAAATCAAGGGACCTAATTGTGAATTAAGGTTCTTGACCCATCAGCCTGATCCATAGATCAATGGGTTGATCCATGGTGTTAGTTAAACCCAACAGTAAATAATTAATTATGATTAATTATTTAACAAATACTTCTCAAAATCAGATAAGTATCTGTCAGTTGAGAGTTTTAGGAAAATTAGTTTTTTTTTTTTAAAACACGTTTTAAAGATTTTAAAACATGACTCTCTCTGTCATTTTTGAAAAAAAACAGACTTTCCAAAAACTATTCTTCCCAGAGAAAAACGTTTTCTCTTAAAACAGGCAAATTTTGGGGCTAGCACCGGTTCTGAGAGAACTCCAGTGCAAGAACGTAGAGGCAATTCGCTTGAATTGTTCTTCGGTGGTGAACGCAATCTTCCCAAAGGATCCAGGCGACTGCACAACCGATTACGCGTCGAGGGTAAGACCCGAATCCTTTAGTGTTTAGGAATTCCGCCATTTAATTTAGAATTAAATGCCTAAACATATTCTAACAGATTGAATTAATTTGGCTTTCTTTTCAATGTTATATACCGGTTTCTCTTGGGTCAAATCCAAGATATATAGGCCATTGCACAAATTTGCAACTCTATATAAAACATCTTTTTGATATAAAGACAATGATTTATTACCAATAATAAAACGAAATCCTTTGATATCCAAGCAAGAAATTGAAATAATATTCCTACTCATAGTAGGTACATAATAACAATTCTCTAAAACAATGTTTAAACCGGAAGGCAAAGACAAAATGTAATCTCCAACTTCAACGGCTGCAACTCTTGCCCCGTTGCCTACTCGGAGATCTACTTCGCCTTTCTTCGTCATCCTTCTATTGCTCAGTCCCTGCACATCAGTACAAATGTGAGCCCCACATCCGGTATCTAATACCCATGAGGTGGACATAGAAAGATTAATTTCAATAACAAAGATACCTGAAGCCGAAGGATTCTGTTTCTTCTCTTCAAGAAACAGCTTGCAGTTTCTTCTCCAATGCCCCTTCTGATTGCAATGGAAACATACTGCGTCCTTCTGAGCATTTTTCTTAGTAGGAGGAGTTTGAGGCTGAGCCTTAGGAGCAGTCTTACTGCGAGGCTTCTTGTTTTCAGCAACTTTTGCCTTGCCTTTAAACTTTCTCTTGTTGCCCTTACCCTTTTCCACAACAAGTACTGGCGTTGCCTTCCGAAGGGTTTGCTCAGTATTTTTAAGCATTCCATGGAGCTCAGGAATCGTCCTCTCCATGTTATGCATGTTGTAGTTCACCACAAAGTCATTGTAATCATCAGGCAGTGAAGCCAAGATGATGTCAATGGCTAACTCTCTAGAAAGAGGTGCATTTAATCTCTCTAGGGTATCAATATACCCCTTCATCTTGATTAAATGCGTGCTTACTGACGAACCCTTCGCCATCTTGCACGAAATCAATGCTTTTATCGTAACGAACCTTTCGTTACGGGCTTGTTCACGGAACATTTTCGTTAGTGACACATAAATTTGGAACGTTTCCGAATTCATGAATTGTTTCTGAAGCTCGCCTGACATAGTTGCGAGCATCAGACATGTCACGTCATCGGAATCGCTTTTCAGTTTTTCCCATGCTCGTTGAACCGCAGCCGTAGCATTTACTGGTGGTTCAGGTAAAGCAGCGTCTAAGATATTTAGCTTCCTTTCTTGTTTGAGAACGATTCTCAAGTTTCTTTCCCAATCTAAGAAGTTTGGACCAACAAGCTTTTCTTTGTCCAAAATGCTTCTTAGAGTGAGATTAGATGTATTAGTGCTAGTAGATGCCATTTCTACAAAAGAAAATGCAAAATATTAGAATGAGTTTTAAAATATTTTCCACAATAGCCAAAATTGAAATCCCAAACAATTTTGTGTTGGTGCTAGATTGTGGGCCGAAAATCCACAAAGAATCAACCCCAGTCTTGCTTTGGCAAGTATCGTAGGGATTAGGCTCTTTTGGTAGGCAACGTTCAAATCACATCCCTATGTAATTTAACGATTTCCAATTGCATCACTATGCAACTTTTCGGTGATAGGATGAACATTCCAAATGTTTGACACCATCCTATCTTTGCAAAATTAATCCCTAGTCAACTTATCGGGTCAAGCTAGGATTAATTTTCCCAAGTTAAACCATCCCTCAAGGCATCACATCCATAGACACCCACACAGTTTTTCCATAACAAGTGGTAGTGATAAAGTCGAGCATCTAATACCCAAACAGTTTTTCCACTCATTAATGGTAGTGATAAAGTTTGGCACTATTATGCATCAACCCGCCGCACGAAGAAAACCTGAGGCCCTTGGGCTCTCCAAGTCCACCAGACGTTCAACGCTCAAGCGGGCCCTCAAGTATGGAAGCAAAAATCTTGGGTTTTTGGGATTTAAGTTTGATCGGCTTAACATGCATTGTCGTTTTCATTCATTCACAAAACATAAAATTGCGGAAATGCGATGAATTGGGCTCTAATCTATTACAGGGCCTTTTAACAAAAAACTTTTTTTTGGGCCTCCATTTTGGGCTTCCGTTCCTGGGCTTCACCATGGACTCCTTTGGAACCTCCTTTTGGGCCTAACTATTACATAATTAGTTAATAGGCACGCAGGCCCAATTTTAAAATGGCTCGCAGGTCCAAAAATTTAAATAATAAATTTTAAGCCCAATTCATGCATAGAAAAACACACAAATGCATATGCTTCATACAAGCCAATTTTATTAAGCCGAATTATTTAATTAGGGATTGTGTAACTCTTACACTATTAAAATTGATCGTGTCATGATCAATTTTAATCAATCCCATATTCATTCATTTTAATCGAATGATGCATGGTCATACCAATAATGCGTGCAATTATTTAAACATTTTAAATAAATAACACATTATTTCGAAAAATCAATAAATAAATAAAACATAATAATTAATTAACTAATCTCATTAATTAATTAATTATTTATTCATTTAATTATCTAATTTTATTAAGATAATTTTTTTTTCTAATTTTAAAATTTAAATATTTCTAATTATCCTAATCTCATTAAGATAATTATTCAAAATTCTAAATTTTTAAAATTCTATAGGATAAGAATTAAATCTAAATCTAATCTTATCTTATCGTGATTTAAAATCTGATAATATCTTTTAATTTATCCTAAATTATAAATTAAAATATTATCAAATTTTAAAATTCAGAAAATTAAGGTTTTTCTGAAAATTTTGAGGCCAATCTGTAATTTACAAAACCTCTCGGGCTAGGGTTTTAAGGTTTAAAACTTCTGGGGCTGTTTTTGCAATTTTTAAAACAATTTTAAAAGGCTGGCATTTTCGGGATTTTGGAGTGCGGCCGGGGCAATCTGGTCATTTCAGCCCAATTAGGGCACAGCCCCCGCCGCCTCCTCTCTTCTTCCCCGACTAGCTGCCGGCGTCATCCTTCGGTTTTCTGGCGAACGCTTCGCCTCTTCCGGCGCTGCTCGCAGCGCCGGACGTCGTCTCTTCGCCCCGGTCCGACCCCGATCAAATCGAAGCCCACCTTGGCAATTCATCGATCGACGAGAAGACATGAAAACCGTGACCCCGCGACTCCTCCGGCGAAAAACAATTTCCCGACAAAACAAACGACGAAGCCAGTTCTCCGTCACTTTGTTTCCCCGCGGCGCGAGGAACCTTTCCCCGGCCTTAGCGAAACAACCGGTGCGAGATGCCAACGGTTCTCAAAAACCCAAATCGGAAAAAAAAACAAATTTTTATTTCCCGGCGAACCTTTTTGCAAACCCAGAAAATCTTTTCATAATCTTCACAATCAAAACATTTTTGACACCCCAAATCAAACCGAAATGGTTCCCCATGAAGAAAAGAACAAAACCCAAGGAAAAATCAGGCCAAAAAACCAATTTTGAGCAATATACGTTTTTCCGGCGAACTTCCGGCCGGCCGGAAAACTTTCCGGCGAAGATTTCCCAGAATCCGGCGACCTTCAAGCAGATTTTTTTTTTCCCCTTCAAAACGATTTTTGCAAAAAAAAAAAAAATTCTTATACCCCATTTGAAATTCTTATACCCGATTTTTTCAACCTATGGCTCTGATACCACTGTAGGAACTAGGCATGCATAATTTCCTAAATTATGCTACGGAATAGCCTAAATTCTAAGAGGATTCGGGTCTTACCCTTGAAGCGTAATCGGTTGTGCAGACGCCTGGCTCCTCTGAGAAGATGGCGTTCACCAACAATTCACGTGAATTGTCTCTACGTTCTTGCACTGGAGAACTGGTGCTAGCCCCAAAATTTGCCTGTTAAAGAGCAAAACCTTTTTCTCTGGGAAGAATCGTTTTGAAGAGTCTCTTTTTCTTCAAAAGTGACAGAGAGAGTCTTGTTTTAAAATCTTTAAAACGTGTTTTTAAAAAAAAACTAATTTTCCTAAAACTCTCAACTGACAGATACTTCTCTGATTTTGAGAAGTATTTGTTAAATAATTAATCATAATTAATTATTTACTGTTGGGTTTAACCAACACCATGGATCAACCCATTGATCCATGGATCAGGCTGATGGGTCAAGAACCTTAATTCACAATTAGGTCCCTTGATTTATCAGCTCAACTCAATTCTTCCCAGGTAATTAATTAACTTTTAATTAATACCATAAAACTCTTCAATAATATTTAATTAAACCATTTAATCAAATATTATCAATTTAAGTATAACTCTTATACTTAGAACAGGCAATTTAATTAATTCTGAATCATCGAACTCACTTATGTGCGATCCTGTAGGCCCATTCCAAATTGACAATGAATAAATTAATCTCATTAATTAATCCATAAATCATTAGTGGTCTCTAGCAATACATAATGACTACACAATTCAGAACGGATGGTCGAATGGTGATTCAACACAACCTTCCGAGTATACTACGTAATGTCCTCTACACTGATATCCAGTTTAGCATAAGGCATGGAACCAATCATCCTTATATAGCTAAACGTTTTACTTGATCTCTTAGTGACACTGAACTTAATCAAGCAAATGATAACCCTTATCATTTCTTGGGCACGGCCATGCACTTCTCAGTTCACTATCAAGCGGCCAAGATATCATATCTCATTTAAGAGAGACTTGTAGTCCCATCACTTCACCTACATACCTTAGCGTGACTCATAGTGTACCCAATCATACCCGTACTTGGCAACCTGTTACGGTCCCGTTAGGCATATGTCAAAGCACACTCTAATTCACCTAAGACTATGCAGTGATTTCTGGTCTAAGGATCCTCGTACGAGTACTACTCAAAAGAATCACTCATGATCTAACAGTCCATGGAGTGTTTCTTTTGGCGGATCGATTTCATAAAATTCAATATGCACAAGAATATAATTTCATGAAATTAACTCATCAGATAAATAATCAATCAAACGACAAATGTCTTATTTACATAAATAACCCTCAAAGTTTATTTACATAAATAGGCCTCATTAGGGCATATACACCAACAAACGCTGCGAATGTAAAGGTCAAGAAACGCTAAAGTATAAAAAATACCGTGGAAAAAATGCCAAACCATGACGTTATTATGTAATGTAAACGTTAAAGTGTGGCATTTTACTGAAACCAAAACGCTAAAACGTAGCGATAGAGGAGTCCAAAATGCTAAAGAGACGCGAGGGAGGTATGTCTAGATTGTTTTATGGCCCACTCGCATCCGTACGTAGTAGGCCCCCCACCAGAGTAGGCAAAGCCAGTTATTCCACGACGGTCAGCCTCGGAATATGTAAGTATTATTACAAATTTTAAATATTGTTTATTATAATTTTGAAAATCAAGTTTTCATATCATTGTGTATATTTTTGTAGTGGCTTGGTGATATGCTCGGGATGCAGAGACAGTTGCTGGATCAGTTGCGGGAGTGAGCACCCGACCTTTATGCTGAGTACTCTGACCGGATTGCAGAGTTCGAGCAGAGGTTTGACCGCGCAGATTGAGTGTATGTTGTATGTATTACATTTGTTTAGACATTTGTTGATTTATATTGTATTTTATGAACAACATGCACCACGTCCAAAGAACAACTAGCACCACGTCCAAAACAACTAGCACCACGACCAAAATAACTAGCACCAAGCACCACGTCCAGAACAACTAGAACCTTGTCTCAGAACAACATGCACCACGTCTCAGAACAACATGCACCATGTCCAGAACAACATGCACCATGTCTAGAACAACATGCACCACGTCCAAAAAAACATGCACCACATCCAAAATAACATGCACCTGAAAGATTTTGGTAGGATCTGGGTTTGCACTTGCTCGATTTACTACGCAACAAAAATTTCTATTAAAGCGGAATCTTAGAAAAGTACCTTTGAAGTGTGCACCTGGTGATTCTCTTGTATGCCTCAAGACTATGACTTCGCGTTATGTGGGCAATGAACTAGAAGTCAATTGATCAGCTATCACCACAATCCACCTGCTAGAAAACTCTAGCCCCGCAGCACCTGACACGTACTATAAACGCACCGCCCACAGAGAGAGGAAGCTACGCGCAGCTGGTATAGACCAAGGCCAAAATTTCAGCCACTAGAAACCCAAAAACCAGCTGCACACTTTCTTCAAAATTCGACTTGGAGAGAGAAACATTTTCTCTCTCTAGAAATCCTGTGGATTAATTGTGTTATTGTATTGAATGACTGATCCCTTGTTTATTTATAGAGTTACAAGAGAGACTCCAAGTTGGTTTAGGATTGGTCTTCCTACTGGGTTTCTGTTTTCCTTCAATCCTGTTTCTGGACTGATACAGATTCTGTTTCCTTCAATCCTGTTCCTGGACTGATACACTCCCAACTGTCACAGGGATTCACTTATCCCAATCCAGTTCCTGGGATGAATCACTCCCAACTGACACAGGGATTCACTTATCCCAAACCAGTTCCTGGGATGATTCACAACCAACTGACACAAGGATTAATTAATTTCTCAATTAATTAAATCTACCTTTGTCAACAACCCAGTACATAATTAATCGTACCACTAACGGATTAATTATGGCACCACCAACCTACACCAGAATTGCTTCCGGAACAACTTAATTAAATTATATTCATAATCTCCCCACATCAAAGATATAGTGCTCGTTAATTTATTAATTTACTGATAAATTAATTCATCACTTCTTAATATTCCGAGACTAGTACCACTCGACCTTTTTACTATACCGGACATAAGTCCACTGGCCAGGTTTAGTATAATAAACATTTCGAGCTCATCTCGGGAGCACCATCACCCCGGACGCACCGGTACATGGTTTCCTTTCGACCAGCAGTAGCACACCAAGTAACTAAACACGCGCACCCAACCCACCGAGACTATTGGCCAGATTTGACCTCACCCATTGGCAGATCAAAGTACACTATGTCTAATCCTCATGCCCACTCGAGTCTAGGGATTTAGAGATAGAATACAAGGATCGATTTGTCTATTAAATCAGTACAAGACAAATCATTCCTAAGAGTCAAGTTTAATATGCCCCGGGCATATCTATATGATTCAATTAGTTTAGACAAACTAATTATCTGAATCACATAATAACCTAGACCGACAGTTTGTCCAAAGTTGTCTCGGTTACGAACCTCATTTATATATTATATCTTTCAACAAATGATGAGATCTACTGTGTCGCACCAGACACCTCATCATCTACTAACATAATATAAATGGACATAAAACTGCACAACAAAATATAATTGAAACACAAATCAATATATTAAACTGGGAAACTGTACAATACAAGCATAGCTTATGTATTCTACTCCAACAATCTCCCACTAATACTTAAGCTGTGCTTTAAGTATACAACTACATACAATCCTATACAATCTGTTGCTATCTATCTAGAAAACCTATCATGGCTCTCCTTGATATCTGATCCCCATGCCCTCCATGTGAGCCTCAAAGACTTTAGAGGTCAATGTTTTCGTGAACGGATCTGCAAGGTTATCCTCTGACGCTATCTTAGCCACGACCACGTCTTCCCTCTTCACGATGTCTCGTATCAGGTGGTACTTGCGCTGTATATGTTTACTCGCCTTGTGGGCTCGTGGTTCCTTCGAGTTTGCTACTGCACCATTGTTATCACAATAAACCGTGATAGACTTCGGCAAACTAGGAATCACATCTAAGTCCACTAGGAAGTTCTTGAGCCATACTGCTTCTTTCGCTGCCTCTGATACGACAACATACTCAGCCTCCATGGTAGAGTCCGCCACTTATTTCTGCTTGACACTCCGCCAAACTATGGCTTCACCTCCTAGAGTAAACACAAACCCTGAGGTAGACTTGCTCTTGTCCCTATCGCCTTGGAAATCTGAATCTGTGTAACCTCGTGGTACCAGCTCAGACGCCTGATAGACCAGAACTTGGTCCCTCGTTCTACGCAAATACTTGAGAATGCATTTTACTGCCTCGCAATGAGCTTTCCCGGGGTTACTCTGATATCTGCTCACCATGCCAACGGCATAACAGATATCAGGCCTCGTACACAACATGGCCTACATGAGACTTCCTACTGCCGAAGCACATGGAACTGTCTTCATGGTCTCTATCTCCTCAACAGTCTTAGGAGACTGTTCCTTAGATAGAAACACTCCATGCCTGAAAGGTAGAAAACCTTTCTTGGAGTTCTGCATGTTAAAACGGGCCAGAATCGTGTCTATGTATGAAGCTTGGGAGAGCGTTAGTGAACGTTTCCTACGATCTCGAATAATCTTGATTCCAAGGATATGTCCAGCTTCCCCTAAGTCCTTCATATCAAATTGTTTGGACAGCCATGCCTTTACGTCTGATAACACTTTCTTGTTGTTGCCAATCAATAGAATGTCATCTACGTAAAGCACAAGAAACACCACTGAGTTTCCATCACGTCTGCGATATACACATTGCTCATTCGGACACTGAGTAAATCCAAAGGACTTGATTACTTTATCAAACCGGATGTTCCAAGATCTGGATGCCTGCTTAAGTCCATAAATAGACCTCTTAAGCCTGCAAACCTTATGCTCTTGGCCTTTTTCAATGAATCTCTCTGGTTGCTGCATAAAGATAGTTTCTTCAAGACTTCCGTTTTAGGAAAGCTGTCTTGACATCCATCTGCCAAATCTCATAATCCATATGAGCAGCTATGGCCAAGAGAATCCGGATCGACTTAAGCATGGCTACCGGGGAGAAGGTTTTCTCATAGTCGATTCCCTCTTTCTGAGTATACCCCTTCGCCACCAGCCTAGCTTTAAAGGTTTCCACCTTCCCGTCAGGTCCTCTCTTACGTTTGTAGACCCACTTGCATCCAATGGGCTTAAACCCATCAGGCAGGTCCACAAGCTCCCAGACTTGATTGTGGTCCATTGACCCCATCTCGGATATCATTGCCTTACGCCAAGATTCTGCATCTTTATCTCGAAGCGCCTCATTATAGTTAACTGGGTCAGGTTCAGGCACACCTGGGACCAGGTCTGAAGCCTCTCCCATGCCAATGAACCTGTCTGGCTGTCTCACAACCCTCCCACTACGACGAGGCACCGCCTGTGTAGGCGCATCATCTGTGATCTCATGTGCAGTGTGTGGTGTATCTACTTGCGCTGGTGCATCAGGATTAGTAGTTTGTCGTCTAAACTCTTCTAGTACTATCTTACTCTTGGGCTTGTGGTCTAAGACATAGTTCTCTTCTAAAAATCTAGCGTTGGTACTTACCACCACATTCTGATCTTTAGGACTATAGAATAGACCACCTTTCGTTCCCCTAGGATATCCTACAAACAGCATTAATTCTGTTCTTGCATCTAACTTAGCCGTATCTGTCTTAAGCACATGTGCTGGGCAGCCCCAAATTCTGAGATGTCTTAGACTAGGCTTCCGCCCGTTCCACAACTCTACTGGGGTTGAAGGCACGGTTTTAGATGGTACAAGATTAAGAATATACATTGCCGTTTCCAAGGCATATCCCCAGAACGAACTTGGCAATTCACTATAGCTCATCATGGACCTAACCATTTCCATAAGAGTTCGGTTCCTCCTTTCTGCTACAACATTCTGCTGTGGCGTGTCAGGTGCAGACAATTGAGACTGAATTCCTACCTCAGTGAGGTAATCTCGAAATTCATGGGACAGGTACTCCCCACCACGATCTGAACGCAGTGTCTTGATACTCTTACCATGAAGCTTCTCCACATCTGCCCGAAACTCTTTGAACTTGCCAAAACATTCGGACTTGTGGCGCATTAGGTAAATGTATCCGTACCTAGAGTAGTCATCCGTGAATGTCACGAAATACTCATATCCCCCTCGTGCCTGGACCGTCATAGGTCCACAGAAGTCAGAATGAATCAACTCTAATACTTCTTTAGCTCTATAGCCTTTTGCTTTAAAAGGTCTCTTGGTCATCTTACCTTCCAAGCAAGATTCGCAGGTTGCATAACTGTCAATATCTAATGAACCCAAAGGTCCATCATTGACCAACCTCTGAATCCTACTAAGGTTTATATGACTTAGCCTTAGATGCCAAAGATAGGTTTGATTCATTTCAGAGGGTCTCTTCCTCTTATTAATGTTAGATACTGAGCTATCTATCTCTATGTTTTGCGCAACAGGTGAGTTAGAGTTAATCACAAACAAATTGTCCGCCAATGAACCAGAACAAATAAGTTTTCCATTTCTTCTAATAACAACACAGTCATCAGAAAAAATAAACTTATACCCGTTCTTCAAGAGTTTAGAAACCGAAATCAAGTTCTTTCTAAAACTCGGTACATAAAGACAATTAACTAACTCCAAGCTAGAATTTTCGAAATTCAACTTAACTACTCTCACTGCTTCTACTGACACTCTTGTAGTGTCGCCCAAGTAGATATCCAATTCGCCTTCTCTAAGCTTCTGGGTTACTTGGAATCCTTGCAAAGAATTACAAACATGGTCAGTGGCACCTGAATCCACACACCAAGTATCTGTGAGAATCGCCGCTAAACATGTCTCAGTAATTAAGGCATAATTTATCGTACTTATAAGCTTTGGACAATCCGCTTTCCAATGTCCCTTCTTATTGCACTTGAAGCACTTATCTTTCGACTTCTTCTTTGCAATATCTGGCTTATGCACAATTTGTGCCTTTTTAGCTACTCCCTCGAGCTTTCTCTTCTTCTTTCCAGCCTCAGGCTCAGAAGAAGATTCTAAAGCTTCGACTGCGACTAAAGCTCGTTTCTTCTCTTGAAAAAGACTTTTAGCCACCATCAACTCTGCCAAGAGCTCGGATGAACTCCACAACATCTTACTTATGTTGTAGTTCAACCGAATCCGCTCATAGCTTTGAGCCGCCATCAACTCTGCCAAGAGCTCGGATGAACTCCACAACATCTTACTTATGTTGTAGTTCAACCGAATCCGCTCATAGCTTTGAGGCAAGCTCTGGAGGACAATATCGGCTTTGGTTTCACCAACGATTTCGCCTCCTCCTACCTCAACCTTGTTGATGTTACTAATCATGTCAATGACACGATCTCTCACAGGAGCGCTCTCAGCCCAAAGGACAATGTCCAAGTTATGACTTCCATTGACATTATTAGTTCCAGTTAAATTGTTGTTTTTCAAAATAGCAGCTAAAGGATTGAATGCCATATCGATTTAAACTGGAAAGTAAACAAACAGTGTTTCAGTTATATATGCTAGAATTTTTGAAAACATGAAAATTCAATTAATTATTGATTTCCCTCAAAACAATAATATTAATCCACCAACATCTCATCCACCGGGATTCTCGCAAGCCACGCAGTGTGGACGTTTACGCTAATCCACATTCGTTTAAGAAGAACCAAGTTAATTAACTACACTATCTGACCAATGATCTTTTGATCAATGTAGCTAATAGTCGGTGCTTTCAGCCGTACAAGTAAGCAGCGTAACCTCGCGGGAGGAATACAGCAGATCATACACTAAGTGTGTGCCATTACGTGACTTCTGAGTTTGTTACCTCAGGATAGTGCACCTCAGATGGAGAGGGTGTCGCATTTCTCCTAGTTAAACTCGCTCTAGTCATCTTACTCAGAAGCTCATAGTCTAGCGATTTCGGGGCTGGACTCATCCAAATGGAGGAAGGCCCTAATGCCAACGCGCAAGCCCACCCACATCACATATGAACCCGTAATGGTGGCCATGGGGATATAACACAACCCGCTCCCACTTAGATTTCCAAATTGAGGGTTTTTCCGGTTTTAACATGCAATTAACTAACCTAAGTTATGTGCAACCATAAAACCAGACATGCTTTAATTCATGCATCTAAAATACAGCATAAAAATTAAAACAATAAATACGGGAAATAAATTCAAAAAAATAAATTCCCCGACTATTATGGTTTTAATTGCTTCCATCTTCTGCATTGATCTCGTGTCCCGTCACGTCACTCGATGGAGAGAGTCTTGAATTTCAAAAAATGAAAACTGGAGAAAAAACGGGCCAAAAATAGCCCGAACAGCCCGAACGGGCCGCCCGGGTCGCAGCACTGCCAGAGGGCCGCGCTGCCCGCGCGCACAGGCCGCACGGGCCGTGCGAGCGGGCCTGGGCGCCTGCGCGCCCGCGCGCTCCCTGCCCGCCCGTGCCGTGCGCGCGCGGCCCTGCGCTGCTGCTGCCCTCCTTTGGGTGCCGGTGGCGTTTTTGCTGCCGGCGTCGCCTCCTGCCGCCAACTCTTCCTTCACTTTTTCCCACGCTATTTGGTCTTTTTGCAATTCGTTCTGGGTTTTCCTGGGTTTCTTCAAATTCATGATAACCCAAAACCCACGAATTCAAGTCACCCACCATAACGCCTTCGATTACATAAAAAATAATTTTCCTACTACAAGGCATTCTAGGAAAATTAAATAATCGAAATTGCATAGAATAAATCCTACTACAAATTTAATCTAATCCTACACGGCTTCCAGCACGTGGTTATACTATTACAAACATTCATAATAAAATTAAATCCGGACATGTCCCGGAGTTTAATTAAAAACCATACAAACGTAACCATAATAGTCGGGATTCTAAACCACCTGCAAATAAAACCATGTAATAAATCGAACAAGCACAGAACCTCCTAAACCAGGCTCTGATACCAATTGAAAGATTTTGGTAGGATCTGGGTTTGCACTTGCTTAATTTACCACGCAACAAAAATTTCTATTAAAGCGGAATCTTAGAAAAGTACCTTTGAAGCGTGCACCTGGTGATTCTCTTGTATGCCTCAAGACTATGACTTCACGTTGTGTGGGCAGCGAACTAGAAGTCAATTGATCAGCTATCACCACAATCCACCTGCTAGAAAACTCTAGCCCCGCAGCACCTGGCACGTACTATAAACGCACCGCCCGCAGAGAGAGAAAGCTACGCGTAGCTGGTATAGACCAAGGCCAAAATTTCAGCCACTAGAAACCCAAAAACCAGCTGCACACTTTCTTGAAAATTCGACTTGGAGAGAGAAACATTTTCTCTCTCTAGAAATCCTGTGGATTAATTGTGTTATTGTATTGAATGACTGATCCCTTGTTTATTTATAGAGTTACAAGAGAGACTCCAAGTTGGTTTAGGATTGGTCTTCCTACTGGGTTTCTGTTTTCCTTCAATCCTGTTTTTGGACTGATACAGATTCTGTTTCCTTCAATCATGTTCCTGGACTGATACACTCCCAACTGTCACAGGGATTCACTTATCCCAATCCAGTTCCTGGGATGAATCACTCTCAACTGACACAGGGATTCACTTATCCCAAACCAGTTCCTGGGATGATTCACAACCAACTGACACAAAGATTAATTAATTTCTCAATTAATTAAATCTACCTTTGTCAACAACCCAGTACATAATTAATCGTACCACTAACGGATTAATTATGACACTACCAACCTACACCAGAATTGCTTCCGAAACAACTTAATTAAATTATATTCATAATCTCCCCACATCAAAGATGTAGTGCTCGTTAATTTATTAATTTACTGATAAATTAATTCATCAACTTCTTAATATTCCGAGACTAGTACCACTCGACCTTTTTACTATACCGGACATAAGTCCACTAGCCAGGTTTAGTATAATAAACATTTCGAGCTCATCTCGGGAGCACCATCACCCCGGACGCACCGGTACATGGTTTCCTTTCGACCAGCAGTAGCACACCAAGTAACTAAACACACGCACCCAACCTACTGAGACTATTGGCCAGATTTGACCTCACCCATTGGCAGATCAAAGTACACTATGTCTAATCCTCATGCCCACTCGAGTCTAGGGATTTAGAGATAGAATACAAGGATTGATTTGTCTATTAAATCAGTACAAGACAAATCATTCCTAAGAGTCAAGTTCAATATGCCCCGGGCATATCTATATGATTCAATTAGTTTAGACAAACTAATTATCTGAATCACATAATAACCTAGACCGACAGTTTGTCCAAAGCTGTCTCGGTTACGAACCTCATTTATATATTATGTCTTTCAACCAATGATGAGATCTACTGTGTCGCACCAGACACCTCATCATCTACTTACATAATATAAATGGACATAAAACTGCACAACAAAATATAATTGAAACACAAATCAATATATTAAACTGGGAAACTGTACAATACAAGCATAGCTTATGTATTCTACTCCAACAGCACCACGTACAGGACAACATGCACCACGTCCAGAATAACTGGTACCACGTCCAGAACAACTAGAACCACGTCTCAGAACAACATGCACCACGTCTCAGAACAACTTGAACCACGTCCACAACAACTAGCACCACGTCCAGAACAACTAGAACCATGTCTCAGAACAACTAGCACCACGTCCAGAACAACTAACACCACATCCAGAACAACTAGAACCACGTCTCAGAACAACATGCACCACGTCTTATAACAACTTGAACTACGTCCAGAACAATATGCACCACGTCCAAAAAAATATGCACAATATCCAAAACAACATGCACCACATCCAGAACAACTAGCACCACATCCAGAACAACTAGAACCATGTCTCAGAACAACATGCACCACGTCTCAGAACAACTTGAACCACGTCCAGAATAACTAGCACCACGTCCAGAACAACTAGAACCACGTCTCAGAACAACTTGCACCACGTCTCAGAACAACTTGAACCAAATCCAGAACAACATGCACCACGTCCAAAACAACACGCACCACGTCCAGAACAACTAGCACCAAGTTCAGAACAACATGCACCACGTCTCAGAACAACTTGAACCACGTCTCAGAACAACATGCACCACGTCTCAGAACAACTTGAACCACGTCCAGAACAACTAGCACCACGTCCAAAAATGTCTACATCCACGTGTATTTAAACTGATTGGTTTGATTATAAATAGTGAATGGACAACTATCGGTCATCACTTTAAACAATAATTAAATAACACAATTAGTTCATAACTTCAAACAATAGTCACATAACTATTGGGGTGAAAGTAAAATAAATCATAAAAATGTCGCATAAAACTCAAGTTGCTATGCATCTCGACGATTAACACATAGCCTAAACCTCATTCTCAAATTGTTGGGCCATCGGCCGACGGTTGCTTCATTGCAGTGATCTCGCCAAACAGTGTGCAATGGTAGGAGAGGGCAATCATCAAAAACATCTACACGAATATAATGATTACCTTCCACGTGAGCAAGTGTTATCTGCCTCTCAGGTCGTGTATCGCCCTCTCCAGCATCCAAAGGTAATATGGTATAATTCGCCATTGGCTCTGAATGGTTGAGATGAATTACCACGGCATTAATATGCGTGGCGAGGGGATACAAGTCTGTGGGGGTGACCATCCAATAGGCTCTAGTACAACTTCTACCTTGATAACGTAATCGCCTGAGCACGGCCCCCAGACGATCACCATCAGCAGGCATCGCCTCCAAAATTGAAAACAAACCTTCATATCTCTGTGGATCCTGACCAATCTCCCCAGCAAGCGGTCTACGAGACAATTTCCAATTATGCTGGCCGCCTGAAAGATAACTAGCAATGACTTGGAAGCCACAATGTCCGTCACCAATGACGTCCGACCATCCAGTACAGTAAGCTCAGAAAAACAATGATACACAGGGAACTTCTTGTCCAAATCCTGATTTTTGAAATAAATAATGATAAACATAAATGAAAAATTTTAAAAACAAAAGTATTATGAAACAACAATAACAAAATTTTTACCTTCAAGTAAGGGAGAATCATTAGATAAGCCCGTCATATTGTTGGATGTGCGTCCAGTTGATCGACCACTTGAATTTGATCGACCCCTACCGTTTAGGGGACGTGTCGCTCTATCTTGTACACCCCACTCGTGCATAACTGAGTGGTGCAATCTGCTCGGTGGCCGCCCCCTCTGAGTCCCCTCAACCGCTGGCTCTGCTGCACTAGACCTATCAGGGTGCATCTCTTCTACATACGCCATATTAAGCAGACGAGCCAAGAATGAAGGACTGATGTTAACTGCAGGAATGACATCCTCATTGAAAAACCTTTAAAAAAAATATTTTCAATCAAAACCTTATATGAAAAATAAAATACATGAAATATATTTGGTATCATTGAAATACATAAGTAAAAAGTACCTGCTGTTCTCATTCAAGGTATTGGAATCCCTTTCAGATGGTACAATGGTCAATCTCTGCCAGAACTCGTGCACTAATGAGAGCAATTGATAGGCGGCCGATTCCTGTGCTTTGTATATATCACAGGCACACTGAATCCCAAGTGTCACCTTGCACACATATCCACACCTATCAAGCACGTCACCTGCCAACCTATCATTCTTTTCAACTTGTTTGCTAACCAACTGCAGACAGTGATGCGACACATACTTAATCAAGTAACAGTATGAAAATCCCATCATACTGGTTTGTGTCGTGCCAGTAGAAGACTCGAGCGATCCACTGTTATTTTTTCACATACAAGTAAAAATTAATAAAACTATAATATAAAAATTCTGAGATTAAATAAACAATCAAATAAAATTATTCAACTTACCCGATGTGAGGGAACAGATGCATGAGAAGGGAGTCGATCTTCATGAACAACCTGTCAAGAGAATTGGTGGAAGAATGCAGCCAATCTTTCAATGCAGCATGGGAAGCCTCAACCCTGTTAGTTGCAGTATTCCCAAAGTGTTGAAATGTATCTGTCTAGGCCCGACAAAATTTCTCCTTATGAATGAACCATGTGTCCTCCAAATAATCAACAACTGCAGGCTCAATCATAGAGTATTTAACCTTGAATTGCTGTAATAGGAGGTTAAACCCTTCAACTGTGGGAGCTATGATAATTTTCTTCCACCAATTAGTGTATATATCAGTAGCCGTGTCCAAATTCCTCCTACCAATATTTGTTTCCAACCAAATAGCAACATCACGCTCAATATGCCACCGACATAACAAGTGTTTGCAAGATGGAAAGTGCTCCTTAATAGGCTGCAAAAAACCCAACTTATTGTCTGAGACAACAACACTTGGTGCCACATTACTAGGCAACAATTCCCTCAGGTTATTCATCACCCAATCATAAGTTTCTTTTGTCTCATTCTTAACAATGACAAAAGCAATATTGAAGTTCTTATTGGTAGGAGTCATACCAATCATCTCAACGATGGGCATTTTGTACTTGTTGGTCTTGTATGTTGAATCAACCACGACAACCCAATATCATCTGTTGAACAGCTGAATTGATGTAGGATGAGCAATGAATGCATGTGTGATCGCATTAGTGGCCTCATCCGTGATAATCTGAACATAATATTTATTCTCACGAGCCAAATGCAAAAAATTGCTGCCCAATATTCTTACCATCCATCACATCTTTCTTCATCTCTTCTTTCAAATTGTAAACCTTCCTTATGTCTACATTGTCTTCGGGAAACTGTTGATGAATAGCTTCCCAAACGCTTTTTGGCCTCACATTGAAAGAAATCATGCGTTTAGCCTCAGCCTTTGACTCTTTCAAAAAATGGCTCAACTGTCTGTGCCCATATGGATGCCTTATACTTAAAAAATATAATAATATTAATAAACATAAATGCTAAATATCAATAAAATTAATATAACAAATTCAATAACGAAAGATATTCGTACCAGGATGATTGTGCGTGGACATTTTCCCTGGCGTCACAAGTACACTGTAACGCTGAGCAACAATCTTCTTAACAGTCAACTTGAAAGGGCATTTACATCCGCACCTTTTCATATTCATCCGTATGGTGGGGAGAGGCTCTTTCAATGGATCTTTCCATCGATCGCACCTGAAGTAATACGTTGAGCCATTTCCACCTTGCTTCGAAAGCACGAACTTCAGGCTATTATCTATAGGAACGCAAAACAGAAATGACTCGTTCACACTTTCAAAATCTTTATCAATCATAAAATATTCACTCAAATCTGCTCCAATATCTTGTTCCTCACCCCCTCGTCATCCTCATTATCCCCAGCTTCCTCATAATCATCATACGTAGTCATATCCGGATCCGCGTCCTGTATATTCAAATTGCAAATTCAGTATGTAAAAAAAGCTATAAATTACACATTAAGACTATCCAAAATGCATCAATTTGCAAATATAGTATATCATAAACGCTAGGATTTCATATTCCATATATAAAAAACGTTACACATTTCACAGCATGCATATCAAAAACGCTACACATTTGACATGTAACATATCAAAAACACTACACATTAAACATACAGCATATCAAAAACGCTGCACATTTAACATGTAACATAACAAAAACGCAACATATTTCACAATGATGGAATAAAAAAGCCACAATTTTCATGTGTAGTACATGGTAATTTATATGGTGGTCCTATAGGACCTCCATGCAATTTTACTCCTACCACTGTAGCGCGCTACAGTAGCGCGCTACAGTAACGCGCTACAGTTCCGCGCGCTACAGTAACGCGCTACAGTACCTTCCTTTCTTTTGTTATTTTTTGCTATTTTTTATTTTATTTTTTTGTCTTCCTCCTTGAGACTTTTTTCCGTCCATTTTTTTTTCTAAACAATTCAGTATTTTTTTTAATGTTTTTGAATTTTATAAAAAAATTATTTTTAAAAAATCATTTTATTTGTTTTATAATTAAATAATTTTAGATATTATGATACATATTATGGACGTTTTTGTTGTACTGTTGATCTGATGTCAAGTATTCGCTGATCTGATGTCTATATAATCCTGATCTGATCTCTCTTGTTAAGTATGCTTTAGTTCTAGTGTATGATTTGTTTTATATTCTTGATCTGATATCTATAGTCTGTTGATCTGATGTCAAGTATTCGCTGTTCTGATGTCTATATAATCCTGATCTGATCTCCATTGTTAAGTATGTTTTAGTTCTAGTGTACGATTTCTTTTATATTCTTGATCTGATATCTATAGTCTGTTGATCTGATATCTAGTATTCGCTGATCTGATGTCTATATAATCCTGATCTGATCTCCATTGTTAAGTATGTTTTAGTTCTAGTGTATGATTTATTTTATATTCTTGATCTAATATCTATAGTCTGTTGATCTGATGTCAAGTATTCGCTGATCTGATGTCTATATAATCCTGATCTGATCTCTCTTGTTAAGTATGTTTTAGTTCTACTGTATGATTTCTTTTATATTCTTGATCTGATATCTATAGTCTGTTGATCTGATGTCAAGTATTCGCTGATCTGATGTCTATATAATCCTGATATGATCTCCATTGTTAAGTATGTTTTAGTTCTACTGTATGATTTCTTTTATATTCTTGATCTGATATCTATAGTCTGTTGATCTGATGTCTAGTATTCGCTGATCTGATGTCTATATAATCCTGATCTGATCTCACTTGTTAAGTATGTTTTAGTTCTAGTGTGTGATTTCTTTTATATTCTTGATCTGATATCTATAGTCTTTTGATCTGATGTCAAATATTCTCTGATCTGATGTCTATATAATCCTGATTTGATCTCACTTGTTAAGTATGTTTTAGTTCTAGTGTATGATTTCTTTTATATTCTTGATCTGATATCTATAGTCTGTTGATCTGATGTCAAGTATTCGCTGATCTGATGTCTATATAATCCTGATCTGATCTCCATTGTTAAGTATGTTTTAGTTCTACTGTATGATTTCTTTTTTATTCTTGATCTGATATCTATAGTCTGTTGATCTGATGTCTAGTATTCCCTGATTTGATGTCTATATAATCCTGATCTGATCTCCATTGTTAAGTATGTTTTAGTTCTAGTGTATGATTTCTTTTATATTCTTGATCTGATATCTATAGTCTGTTGATCTGATGTCAATTATTCGCTGATCTGATGTCTATATAATCCTGATCTGATCTCCATTGTTAAGTATTTTTTTTAAAAAAGGTATTTTTTTTTAAAAAGTAATTTTTTTAAAAAGCTGTGCGTCAAAAAAAAATGTAGCGCACAACTGTAGCTCGTTACTGTAGCGCGCAACTGTAGCTCGTTACTGTAGCGCGCAACTGTAGCTCGTTAATGCCCAAACGTATATTTCGCCGAATATTTCTTTTGATTGGATATTTGAATTTGTTTTCAATGTTTGTGAAGGATTTTAGTTCAAGTAAATTTTGAAAATTTTTGGTATAAAAGATATCAGTCCGTATACCCTATACACAGTGGTACATGTACCTACTACTATATATAGTAATTTTTTGCTTAACAACTATACACTTACTAAATATAGTAAGTTTCGCCCACGCGCGCGCTCGCTGAGTCCACAACGTCTTCGCTGAGTGCACAACGTCTCAGAACAACTGCCGCAACATCCAAAAAACAACTGTCGCAACGTCTACATCCAGGCATGTCCACCACGTCTCATAACACAAGCACCACGTCAAAAACAACTAGCACCACGTCCAGAAACGTCTACATCCATTCATGTGAATTTAAACTGATTTTTTTCACAAATACAACTAGAACCACGTCAAAAATAAATAGCACTACGTCCAGAAACGTCCTCATCCATACGTGTGAATTTAAACTGATTTTTTTCATAAAGACAGTCCACCACGTCTCAGAACAACTAGAACCACGTCAAAAATAACTAGCACCACGTCTATAAATGTCTACATCCAGACATGTCCACAACGTCTTCGCTGAGTCAACAACGTCTCAAAACAACTGCCGCAACGTCCAAAAAATAACTGTCGCAACGTCTACATCCAGGCATGTCTACAATGTCTCCTAACACTAGCACCACGTCCAGAAACGTCTACATCCATGCATGTGAATTTAAACTGATTTTTTCACAAATACAACTAGAACCACGTCAAAAAAAAAATAGCACTACGTCCAGAAACGTCCTCATCCATGCGTGTGAATTTAAATTTTTTTTTTTACAAAGACAGTCCACCACGTCTCAGAACAACTAGAACCACGTCAAAAACAATTAGCACCACGTCCACAAACGTCTACATCCAGGCATGTCCACAGCGTCTTCGCTGAGTCAACAACGTCTCAGAACAACTGCCGCAACGTCCAAAAAATAACTGTCGCAACGTCTACATCCCAGCATGTCCACAACGTCTACTAACATTGTCGCAACGTCCACCTACGTCCAAAAAACAACTGCCGCAACGTCCACCAACGTCCAAAAAACAACTGTCGCAACGTCAAAAAAATCTATATCCAGGCATGTGAATTTAAGTTGAATTTTTCACATAACACCTTCCACAACGTCTCCTAACACGACCGCAACGTCCCCGCACGTCCAAAAAAATTGCTGCAACGTCCAAAAAATGGCTTAGCTGATTTTAGTAATGTAAAAAGCATATACCATTTAAGTAACTATTAGTAGGAAAAAACCAAAAAAAAAATTGTTAGGGGCGAGACTCGAACCCTGGTTATTTTAGTCTTGTGACTTTCCAAAAAATTCAATTGCCATTAATCCACTTAAAGTTAGTTGACATTTAATTACACTTTCTTGTACATGTCATTTAAAAGATCACTATTGTCAATATTGAATTTCCCATATCCCAATACATAGGTCAGTAGAACCCTGGAGGAACAAGGTTTTCATGCATGCAAATCGTAAAAAACTATTTTTTATACATGTCAAATGTTTCGTCAAAAATTCAAAAAACCCTTGAAATTATTAAAAATCTTTCGTATCTTTTAAAATATGACATTTTTTGGAGTTTCTATCTGCCCAAACCGCCTTCGGCAGTTTGCCGATAGATAGATCTCGAAAAGTTATATGAAATCAAAAAAAAATTCGTCTAAAACGGACCACCGAGCGCAAAGTTATGACCATTTAAAGTTTTCGTCCAAAACCACACATTTTTCAATATCGGAACCATCTCCAAATGCCGGTCTGCTGTGTACATTGCGTAGATCTCGTCAAGAACCATCAAATTGACTACTCGCGCGTCCAAATCGGATAATCGAGTGCCGAGTTATGCCCTCTTGAACCGTTCGTGCAATACAACTTCATAGATTGCACATTCCACAACGTCTCCTAACACTGCCGCAACGTCAACATTCGGGCATGTGATGAATTTTTCACATAACACCTTCTACAACGTCTCCTAATACTGCCGCAACATCCATGCATGTCCAAAAAATAATTGCCTCAACGTATACATCCAATCATGTGAATTTATGCTGAATTTTTCATATTACACCTTCAACAACGTCTCCTAACACTAGAACCACGTCAAAAACAACTAGTACCACGTCCTGAAACGTCTACATCCATCCATGCATGTGAATTTAAGATGATTTTTTTCACAAAGACAGTCCACCAAGTCTCATAACACTAGAACCACGTCAAAAACAACTAGCACCACGTCCTGAAACGTCTACATCTATGCGAGTGAATTTAAACTGATATTTTTCATGAAGACAGTCCACCACGTCTCGCTATGTCCGAAAAAACTAGCACCACGTCCAGATACGTCCCGCAACGTCCCGCAACGTCCCGCAACGTCCGAAAATACAAAGCAGCAACGTCTCGCAATGTCTTGTTACGTCCCGCAACGTCCAAAATACAAAGCAGCAACATCCCGTTATGTCCCGCAACGTCCCGCAACGTCCCGCAACGTCCCGCAACGTCTAGTTACGTCCCATAACGCGTTCTACCAAGTCCAGCAGCGGGGAAGAATCAGAAGCAACCCATTTCACATGAAAGTGCCAATACCTCACGAAAACCATTTATATATCATATTTCGGAGCAATAGAGCATTATTTGAATAAGAAAACACGAATATAACATCATTAATACATTACCCAACATCAGATCATGAAAATAAGGTTCCGTAAATCCATCAAATACAGTTTATACTTTATGATGTGGTGATTTTTTAAGAAGAATAAGTTATTTTTGAAGAAGAAGAAGAGATTTTTGAAGAAGAAGAAGAAGAGATTTTTGAACAGGAAAAAGTGATTTTTTAAGAAGAAGAGATTTTTTCGTTGTATTTGGTGTTGTTTGTCGGAAAAAATAATTGTCGATCTCCGTTAAATCTGTGTTTGAATGAAAATTTTGATGGAGTACGGCGAAGAAGATTTTTTAAGAAGAAGAAGTGATTTTTTGAAAAAAAAGGATCTGAGTTTTTAGAGAAGAAGAAGAAAAGAGCGTGTATCTCACTCTCTTGTAGTGAGAGTGGTGATGTGTTAAGTGGTACATGTACACAGTGGTACAGGATATAATTTGCGAAAAGATATAATTGTAATCTTGTCTACTTTTTTGTTATACAAATAATATTTCTGGGCTGCTAAACATAGCACATTTTTGCTATTTGTAGCACAAAAAATTGGATGAAATGCCTAAAATGCCCTTAAAACAGAAAATGCCAAGTTTTGATGAAAAATTGGATGTAATTTGCGATAAAACTACGAAAAATTGGACCCAATATGCGATTTTTCAGCAAAAAATCGCACACAATGTGCGAAAGTGGGGCGAAAAATCGCCCCACTTAAGCGATTTTCCCCCAGAAAATCGGATAAGTGGGGCGATTTTTCGCCCCACTTTCGCACATTGTGTGCGATTTTTTGCTGAAAAATCGCAAAGTAAGTGCGATTTTTCATAGAAAAATTGGAAAGTAAGTGCGATTTTTTTCTATATGTACGCTTATAAGTTCCTTGCAATCCTTACAAAATCAAACTTCATTTCAGATTTTCGAAGCAAAATTCTCTCAGACCATTCAAAAAAATTTTGAAAAAATCGCACAATGGACGCAGGCGGCTCTCAACCACCACGGGGTCACGGGAAGGGCAAAGGCTTATTCATTCAGGTAAAAATCGTATTATTTCGTTCATAATTGTTTGAAATCGCGTAGGAAATCGCAGCTATTGTGCGAAATTTTATGTAAAAATCTCACCAGATTGAGATTTTGTACTGAAAAATCGCACCTGATGTGCGATTTTTCAGGACAAAATCTCAGATGTGCGATTTTCCTGGACAAAATCTCACCAGATCGAGATTTTGTCCAGGAAAATCGCACTTCAGGTGCGATTTTGCTTTAGAAAAGGTGCGATTTTCCTGAAGAGGTGCGATTTTCCTTAAGGTGCGATTTTCCTTAAGTTCTGGGGTAAAATCGCACCTCATGCGCGATTTTCTTGTGTAAAATCGCACATTAGGTGCGATTTTTCACAAAAAAATTATATTCGTACTTTTAATGTTATTTTTATGAAATTTGCTGTAGGCTGCTGGGAAAACACTACCGCGACAACGGCCCACAGTTTCTAATAGGAAGAAGAGAGCAGGCAGAGGTGTCCCACTCCGTGAGCTGGTCGATGATGAGAGCGACAGGGAGGAGCAGCCTTTCATTGGCGGAGATGAGCCTCCTTCACCCCCAGTACGCGATGAGGAGCATTTCATTGGCGGAGATGGGCCTCCTTCACCCCCAGTACGCGATGAGGAGCATTTCATTGGCGGAGATGAGCAGCTCCCCCGACGCGTTGAGAAGCGCCCACGAGGTCAGTTTATAATTTTCAAAGAATATCATTTATATTTATTTATTTATCGTATTACGTTTTGCTATTTGAATTATTATTGTTACATAAATTTGTTTATATTAAATAATTTATTGAATTTAGTTGCAAATAAGCGTGGGCGGAATGACACGTCTTGGCTTGTGACCGAGCCGTGTACTGGTGGACCTATTGATGGGTCCGTTATTCCTAGTTGGAAAGGCCATGTGGCCTATCGTTATAGACAGGACGGTGAGGATGGTGAGGAGGCATTACCACCTAGGACCCAGTTGAGATGCCACAATAGGTCAGGGTCATGTGAAGCACTTGTTAGGTGGTTCGCCGCCATGCCTGACGACTGTCGGAGTTTGTTGAGGGGGACAGGTTTGGCTCATCTGCCATCTATCATGCACACGGCCATTGATGCGCCGCTTATATGTGCATTCGTTGAGAGGTGGCAGCCCGATACGAACACCTTTCATCTCCCAGTCGGTGAGATGACTATTCTTCTGCACGATGTGTGGGAGATACTACGTGTCCCCGTAGACGGCAGGCTGGTCGCTGATGAAAGGGGCATGGTGATGAAAAATGATTCAATCGACCAGTTGCCCAAGCAATAGGATCTGCGCCGGCTACAAAAAGATCCTGTGGTAAACATGCACGGAGGAGCGGTATGTAAGTATCCTGATGCATAATAATCTCGCCAACAGACGCAGTTCGGACCGTCTCCCATTCATTTTCATTGCCATACAGACCGTATGCAACAGCGCGAAATCCGCAATTGCCATCTGCCTCTACGTCCGTAATGCCAGTGCAGAAAGGATGGACATAATGTGGAATCATGGGAATACTTTCACTATCCGCTCTAACTGTAAATTGGAATATAAACAAGTAATAGTAACTTTTAGTCTTACAGAAAAATTAAAGTAACCAATCCATCTAATTGAAAAAAAAAACACGTATATTACCTTCCTCGAAGTGCAACGATCTCTGAGAAGATCTCCTAGATGCATCACTGCGTCTTGAACCTTTCTCTCGTGCACTCCTCTCGCGCATCACTGATGGATGTAATCTTGGGCGACCTCGTGATGTTGACAAAATAGCTGGCTCAAACAGACTTGAGTTGTCAGGATTCAGCGACGCGCTCCACTTGACGATAAGATCACGCATAACCACGCGTGGACTGTTCTCGAATCTAGGAACGAGTTCCTCGCAGAAGAATCTGTCGAAAAAATTAATTGCAAAAAGTAAAATTTAATATGTGTTAAATATATGTACATAAGCAAAACATTGTAAAATAACATACTTAATATAAATCATACCTAAGTTTCTCAGAAATAGTGTTCGAACCCACTTCGGATGGCTCAATCGTCAATCTCTTCCAAAACTCGTGCACCATTTCAATAGTGATCGTGTCACGCGATTCCTTCAACTTCCAAATTTCACACGCACAAGGAATCCCATGGGTCGTCTTGCAGACACACCCACATCGCTCAAACAAGTCATTGCCCAACTTACTAATCCTTTCAACTTGTTCACTTATCAATTCCAAACAATGGTGCGACACATAACCATTCAATAATTCATAAGGAAAACACATCATAGCGGTTGCTTTCTTGGAAATGCATGCCTCAAGCGTTTCCCTAAAAAAATACATAAATCAAGTAAACGTACATGCATTAAATTAATAAATTAAGTATTGAATCATGTTAAGTAATCAAGGTATGAGGGCATAATTTAAATAAATACAGTAAGTACGGAATTAAACTATGTAATAAATTTACCTTATCTGTGATAGCTGGTAATTGACATGGTCGTCAATCACACCAAACAGCGTGTCAAGAGAGTAGGTGCCGGCATTCATCCAATCCTTAAGAGCAGCATGAGTGCTCTCCACTCTGTTACTACTAGTGTTGCCAAAATGCAGAATTTTGTTTGTCCAAGCCCTACAAAACATCTCTTTGTACACCAGCCATGTCCTCTCCAAATATATAACAACAGACGGCGCAACCATAGAATAACTGTCCTTCAGCCGCTTTAGTAACATTTCATACTCTTCCACTGTTGGCGAATTAACAATTGCCTTCCAAAGCTTTTTTATTGCTTTTTTCCTGTCACCTTCACCAACAAGCCTTCTCAGCTGATTATCGACATCACGGTCGATATGCCACAAACATAACAGATGGTGTGATCTAGGAAAATGATCCCGTATAGGATCCATCAAACCCATCTCTCGATCAGAAACAATAGCACTAGGACAATTTTCAACATCCAACAACGCTCTCAACTGCTCAAACACCCAATCATAAGTAATTTTTTTCTCATCTCTCAAAAGGGCACAAGCAATATTAAAATTCTTGTTGGAAGGAGTCATACCAATTATTTCAAAGAGTGGCATCTTGTACTTGTTGGTCTTGTATGTTGCATCCACCACAATCACCCAATAATATCTGTTCAACAACTGAATTGACATTGGATGCGCTATGAATGCATGTGTGATCACGTCTGTGCCATCTTCTTTCAAAACTTTCACATAATAATGCTTCTCCTCGGCGTAATGCACAAACTGCTGCCCAATATTTCTACCTTCAAATGTTGCCTTCCTGTCAGCAGATTTCAGATTGTTTACCTGCCTCACTGTAACATTATCTCCAGGATGCGTCTCAGCAAGGTGATTCCGAATCAGCTTAGGCTTCATATTTGCATTGTTCAAAGATCTAGCAACCTGTCTGGCATCATCACTCAACCGGCTGAGCTGTCTGTGCCCCTCTGGATACACTATAGCAGTGTGATTGTGCATGGACTTTTCACCTGGTGTAACTTTGACCCACCAACCATTAACCATCACCTCCTTGCAATATAACTTGAACATACACTTACACCCTCGCCGTTTGGTGTTCTTCCTCTGTTGTGGGGGAGGCCCTTGTTCAACCGGATCTCTAAATCTGTTACAACGATATGTGACAGATTTACCATTATTACCTTTCCCTACTTTAATCAGCTCGAAACGAAATGAAAGAGCCAAGTCTGAATAATAAGTGTATGCTGCTTCTTCAGTAGGAAAAAAGTCAGGACACTTAAACTCATGACTCAAATCCCTCTGAAGGTCTGGCAATCCATTTGGATCCTGCGTCATTAATCAAATTCAAACTAATAGTAAGTACTTACATAAACAATGTGCGATATTTCCATGAAAAAATCACGAATGTGAGTAGGTATTTTTTAAATAAATCACGCGAACAATGTGCAACATTTCCATGAAAAAATTGCATGCAAATACGGTTTTTCAGAAAAATCGCCTGCAATTGGCGATTTTTCATGGCAAAATCGCACAATGCAGGCGATTTTCCAGAGAAAAATCGCAGCCATTGTGCGATTTTTCTCTGAAAAATCGCACGCATTGTGCGATTTTTCTAGGAAAAATCGCCTGCTTTTTGCAATTTTGCCTTGGAAAATCGCAAGAAGCAGGCAATTTTCCAACGAAAAATTGCCTATAATTGGCGAATTTTGGGTAAAAAATCTCCAACATTGGGCGATTTTTTACACCACATTCGCCAATTATGGGCGATTTTCCCCAATAAAATTGCAAAACATGTGCGATTTTTTTGGCAGCATGATAAAAACAATACAAAAGTATTAGATTCGTACCATTTTTGCGTCAATTTTGAAGTAGACTCTATCCCAAGCTGAACGAACGATGCGTTTCAATTTGTTTCTACGATTTTAAACGTTTTTGAATGATTTGGAAGGCTTTCGTAAGATTTTTTGAGGGAGTTTTGAATGTTTTGAAATGTTTTTTGAATTTTGTGAAGTATATTACTTATTCATACATTAAGGGCATTTTTGTCATTTCATTTTTTTTTTTGTGCTACAAATAGTAAATTTGTGCTACAAATAGTAAGATCCTAATAATTTTGTTATATAAATAGGAAGTCTTAGGAACCCCTAAGTATCCCAGCAAACAAACGCAAGCTAAGCACCACGCTCACCCGCGGAAGTTTTGTAAGTGTACGGTGGACATTTCTGGAAAACACTTCTTCAGAAACATAGTTAAGGCCAGCAAGCTATGATAATCCAAATTTGCGGTCTCCAGGTGTGACTTTCTCCACCTATTTTTCCCGTTCTAAATCCTCATACCTGGAAGCAAATTCAGTGCTCACTTACTCAGCAAATGTGAGGCCAATAACTTGATTTCACTGTCTTCCAATCCAATCCAAAAATATGATCAAACCCTTTTCCTGAGAAACAAATGATCGATGGATACTTTCATGAATAAAACCAACATGCAGCCGTCCTGGTCACCAAAAACCTTGAGATGGTCGGCGTTGTTTCTGGGAGTATCAAATGTGGCGGTGATCATTTTTGGGATTATTCTTATTATTAAGGGGCGACCCACTTGTGGGAAACATGATATTGCACCTTTTCTAATCAGTGTTTTGGCCTCTTGCTTGAGAATTCCTGTCATGATATGTACTGCCATTGCCCAGCAAGCTATGGCTACGATGATCCTTAGTTCGGAGTCTGAGGGGGGAGACGTTGTTTATGCTGCAATGGTTCGGCAACATAAACAGGTATCGTTGTAACTTTTTATTTTTGAGTTGCCATCCCAGTTAATACGATTCCCTCAGGTTTCTCTCACATGGAATGTGGGACTTGCTGCTATTGAGAGAAACATGATTATGAGAAACAGCGGATCTGGTTTGAATCTGTTATGAGGTTTAAATGTTTGTTGTATTCCTACATCTAATTCCTATATTTTGTTTTCTAATTCAGCATTCGACGCTTGGTAATTTAGGCTGTATACTCCAATATCGTTCCATCTATTTGCTAAAATTGTTCGATTAGTTTGTATCTTTATAATTCACATCTTCGAGCTATTAAATTTACGTGCTTTAACAGCAACTATATGTTGGTTAATTTGGAATGTGGAAGCAAATGAAGTAGTACTTTTGCTGTATTCTTTAAATTGTCTGTGAATGCTGGCATTTGTTTTGAATAACTGGATGAATCTTGATTCATGTGTGTAGGTCTAGGTTTAATTAATTTCAATTGCAAGCGCATGAAGATTTGAAACCAGGTTCTATTTAAGCTTAAAGATCAGCATAAAGTATTTATCAGACTAGACATAGTTTTGTTTCAATATTTTAGTGAATCTCCTCCCCTCTTTTGAAGTTATAGAAGTTTTCTTATATTTGTTTGATTTTTAATATTTCTTTAATGATATTGAGTTTTTGCTGTTGTATGTAACTGAACTTTTTTATTAGAGAAGGAATGAACTTTAAGTGAAAATAAGTCATGATTTTTTTAGTTTCTATCTAGTACGATGATCAATGGGTAAGAAGTAATTGAGTGGAATTGATTTTTGAAAGTTATATACACCTCACAGCGATGAGGTTCCCATTGATATCTACTACCTCTTTTGTGAATACTGAATTTGAATTTTTGAGAACTAAGGGTTAAAAACTAAACGAAGATGCAGGATGACAGCACCTTGCACGAAAACCATCACCTTGTATGGGTAAAGGATCACAGTTTAATCTCTGACGTAGAATTTCTTCTCCAACAAAAAAAATAGCATTTCTTGCCCACACAAAGTTCTTTAAAAAAATTGTTTCCTGTAACAGCCTGAGTGATTGAGCAAGTTCCTGGGTGTAAAGCACACAAGGTTTTTTTTTTTTTTTTTTTCCTAAAAACAGGTAAGTTCATGTGGAACGTGACATTTTAAGTTACGTTTGCATAAGGCTTCATTGTGGGTTTAACGAACTGATAAAATTTTCTCTCTCTGTTTAGAAAAATTGATAAGCATCTACAGAAACAAGGTTTTGTACAGGCCCATAAGGCATTTTAATATCATTGCTTGAGTCAGCCTGAATGCCATATTATTATTGTCTCTTCTATGTGTCCTGAAAAATGTACAAGTTCATTGACATCATTATTCTACTTTTTATCTGTTCTTAAAAGATAATTAATTAAAAAAATTGTTACTTGTATCCAAAGAACTTATTAGTTGATACTCTTTGTTCTTAGTTGTGATGCTGAAAACCTTTTAAAATCACTGGTAAATATCCTTTATACAGGCGGACTTCAACATGAGCTTGGAATCTAATCTACAAACATAGTGATCACAGAAAAGCAAGATGGTGAGAAAACTATTATTAAATTTATTTCTTCATGTAGTAAAATTATGGAAGCTGCCATTGCTTTATGGTTTTCTCAAAATAATGCCTCAACATGAGGTTCGAATTTAATCTACAAACATACTGATTACAGAAAAGCAAGATGGCGAGAAAACTAGTTTTAAATTTATTACTTCATGTAGGAAAATTAAGGAAGCTGCCGTTGTTTCATGGTTTATTCACAATAATGCACAAATTAAACATTCTAATCAGAGTGACAAAGGTACCTATCCAAACAAATTTCAAAAACCATTGTTCATGTCTTATATTTCACTTTAATCCTCTTGAAACATAGTAACATATTTCATAAGTTTATAAGATGAATGTAATGGTTGAGGCATATACCTTCTTTTTATGAACTACCCCAGTCTTGAATTTTAGGAGGAGAAAGGGAATTGATTCAGTGCCACCTAGAAAGAACTTGAGAAAGATTACAAGAGCTACTTTCTTTTTGTTTCTACTCTTGTCATATAAAAGAATTTTTCATTTTTTACGTATGATCAGGTAAATTGTCCATAAAAAGATCTGTCCCAAATACATTAAGGCTACGTTTGTTTATATTTCTTTTAGAAAAATTGCATCGGGAAAAGAGAACTGTTAGATTGAATTTAAATTTGAGGGAAAGGAAGAAAAAGGATTGGAGGGGAAAAGAATTTGAAACTGTGTAAGAAGAAATTTTTTTGGGAATTTAAGTTTTGAATTTCGAATTATTAGTGAATATCTGGATATTATCTTTTCGAAGAAAAAATGAATTTCACCTTTTTTTTTTAGCACTAATTAAACAAACATAGCCTAAAGATCTCAATAATGCTTAGGGTAATTTTAGCTTCTCGAGACAGAATTGGCATAGAGAACTCAGATTGGAATGCACCCCTTTGCTCTCCTTAATTAAGCTGTTGGGTGAACCACTACAACTACCCAAAGTAAGCTCCCAATCTCATCTTCTGCCAAACACTTTCTAATCTATTGATTGGCTTATCAATGGAAGAAACATGTTTCGTCCCATAAGTAGAATTTGGCATCACGTAGTGACTTCCTCCATTGAAAATAATTGGTAGGTGGCATTGTCTAATAAATAAAGAAGTTAGCTACATGAAAAACCAAAGAATTGAAAATGCTGGATAACACTGAGTTTCTCTCGTCGGGGGAGATCTTACTGAGCAACTTCTGCAAGTTTGGTTATTTTCAAAATTTGATAGTGCCACTATGATGGGTGATATTTCGGCCTTACTCAGAATCAAGGAGATTTGAAAATTACCATAGGGCCTCCTTTTATGTTCTCTAAATGCATATCGATGTACAGTTATTTGTATCGTTTTCTATTGTTAGATCTTTGAAGGAATACTGTAAAATGATTTTTAAAGGTTTTCTTTTCCCTGTTTCTAAATGAACAGAAGAGACATAATCGATGGATATGGTGTACACGGGTTGCAATATCAATTACAGTGATACAGTTTCTTGATGCAGCATGCCTTCTGTTCAAAGTGACACAGTCTGTTTATCGAGATAGACCCTCAAATAATTGTGTTATAGGTAAATTCAGAATTCCTATTACAGAGTTAGGAATTCTATCATTAGTGTATAAAATAGTGGGCCATTGCATGGTTGAAAGAAGCAGTATCTCTAGACAATTTTTAGATTCAGAATGGAGCAGCAAACAGTAATTTATTCCCAAAGCATATGATAGTTTCTTAGAAATAGAACACTATGATGTTGCATGCAGCACTTGGCTAGTGATCCAGTGACTGTTCAACTAGAACAGATTTTAGGTACTCTCTTTGCGCTTTTAGGAAGACCGAAGACTGAGTTTATAGAAGATTTACAGAAAATTAAGAAAATGATGAAGAAGGCAAACCGTCATGGGAAAACTTTTTAATGGACTTAAATCTCTGAAATCTCCTCTTAGAGAGGTACATTAACTGTAGACTAGAAAACAAACGAATTGAGATTAAGATTCACCATTGATTTTTCAAAATAACAAATTTCTTATCTGGAATCAATGACCAAAAGTTGACACTTGCCTTTAGAGATAAAGATTCAAATTTGGAGACCTAGAATCCAGGAAATTCTGGCGAATGCCCATGACAACTAAGTATTAGAAATTACTGTCTCCATCCCACATAAAGAGTCCTATTTGTTGAACTGTTTAGTTTAACAAACATGAACTTTTTTTTGAGACGGAGCGAGTACTAAAAACAGAATCAATTTCCTGTTTCTAAGACTTGTTAACTGAATATGCATCCACACACCCCTGTGCTATAACTAAGTCCAATCGCATTAGACTTGTTCCTTCTCCAATTCATATTGATTCCTGTTTGACTTTGTTCCTTTTGCAATATACCTAGTTGACTTACGAGGGTGGAATTTCCCCTTCAACATAGTAAAATTTTCAGTATCCCATCTCCTAAAATTCATTAAGGCGCATGCCCTATAGTAGATCTTGAAACAAATTTTGTTTACTATATTTATCTTTTCATTTACCATTTTACCGTTGCTTATGCACACTGTTTACATCTTTACTTATAACAGATTTTAAATATTAATAAACGAGTGTTTAATTTTTATTTTTATATGTATACATTTTTTAATTTTGTGGAGAAAAGTTAACTTTTTCTTATTCCACACAAAAAATGAAAGAAAAAAGAGTCTAAGAGTTCTTTCTATGAGAGATTCCTGGAGAAACTTTCAGCATTCTGTAATCTTCCTTTCAGCATTCTGTAATCTTCAGCTTAGTTTCAGTTCTCGTTTTTTTTTTTTTTTTTTTCCAAGCGGGTTTTGTTTTCCAACCAAAAATTCTATAGTGTTCGATATCTGTTCTAGTTGAGCGCATGCTTGTGTTACATCATGTTGGGTAATCCCTTTCTGATCATTTTTACTGCTAGCTACTTGACATGGATCTAATTTGTTCGATATCAGAACACTAAGCATACTTGTAAAACAATACATATATGATGATTATGGGTCTTGCAATATCAGACTGTCTTATTCAATATCAGAATTATTTATGAAAATAAAGTGTTGGTTGTGACAAGGAGGCTGTAGTCTAGTGGTTGACACTCCCACAAGAGGGAAATGGGAAGATATATTGATCCTATCTATAAAACGAAAAGAAAAATAAAAGAATTTGCTAAGTTGCTATACCATTATTCAGATTTTCTTTCAGTTAAAATATTGAGTTGTGAAGTTTTATCAACAAAAATCCAAACATAGATGTTGTACTTTTTCTTCCCAAAGATGTGCTTCATTATAAATTTGTTGATTTGATTGATTAATCAGTTTGAAAGATAGTTAAATGCATATTTGGAAATGGATTTAGCACTAGAGCATTCCATAAGTTTTGCTTTTGATTTCTTTGCAATTGTAGAAGCGGGCTCTGGTCTTCTGCAAACACTTCTGTGTAACCTTCCTACTAACCTATTTTAGTTAGTTGGCACTGTTGTAATTTATACTACAATGTATGTTATCATCATACAGTTTGTTCTAGTTAAATTAAAAGACAAGGCTTTTTTTTTTTTTTTTTTTGGCTCCTATCCTATATTTTTAATGCAATCTTGTAGTTCTTTTATTTGTTTACACTAAAAATTAAATACAATATATCGTAACAAAAAAGATAGCATTAAAAGTCAGCACGATGGAAATGAATATTAGTGGTATAAATATTAGCCAAAATTACAAAATGTATATACTTTTCTAAGTGTACAACAGCAAATGTCTTTTTTTTGATATAACAACAGCAAATGTCTTGCAAATAGCATAATAGGATATCTTTTGACCGTGTTGTAGCAGACCATGTGATCATGGATAGGCACTTCGTGATTCCATTATTCTAGATTTTGTTACTATAACTGATTAGCCATCACCTAGCAACGTGAACATTAGTATATAGGTTTGCATGTTAGGTATGCTCTAACCTTGTGATACCCTGATTTCTTCTTCCTAGATACTCATTCCTTTTACTCCGCCTATATTAGATCTGCATCAAGTAATTGATGAAAAGAAGTCTTTTGCGAACTGTGGATGTATATTCTTCTCCGATTTACAAGATGTGCAATATCTTTTGCACATTTTAGGTGAGGTAATGAGTGGATCAAAAGACCTAGTGCCAAGTTAGCATGTATGATACTTAAATTAATGTTAACACCTCACACTTTCTTGGAACACCAATGTCATCTAACATAGATTACCTCATTGATAGGGAAGACTGTAAGTATGCATGAGGGCAAGAGGCTGAACCTGGCTACACAACTTACAAAAAAACCAAGAAGCTAAACATCTGTTTGGGCCCACCATTTCAAATCATAAGGAGAGAAATCAACTACTAGGGAAACAGTAAAAAGATGTAATAAATTGTTATCCCAAAACCAACCTTTCACTGGAATGGCCCAACTTGCAACCAACTTTGAGGTGGAACTTAGGGCTTTTCTACTCTGTTAGCAGTTTTTGTTGCAGCATAATATTAGTTTGGTTTCGGTGGAAACTGATCCTGGCTTACTCTTGAGCATATTGAACCCTTCAGAGATGTGGCATTGGCAGTCAAAATCTCAACTACCACGAATTGTCTCTTTAAGTTCTCAAATTTTCTCCATCAGACGCATCTACAGGGGGCCAATTCAGTAGCTAATTTGTTAGCTAAAATGGAAAGCAGAGAGTACTACAATTTTACATCTTTACCACAACAGGTTTGATGTCACTAGATCAACAGTCTTTCCCTTATGTCGGAAGTGCGGGCAATAAGTTTCTTTGCTATCATATTGTTGTGTTAGAGGCTTGGTTTTGACATCCTCCACTACTCTGGCTTTAATGTAATATGTAGGGGGTTATGCTCTCCAGGTACCTTCTTGGTTATTTAAGAAAAAAGAAGAGTTCCCATGTAAAAGGGAAATGAAAAATGATGGTTTTCGTCTAGAGGTGATTAAGCTTGTATCAGTAGTTGAACTTGACAAGAAACCATAGGAAATTAGAGAACTGGACAGTAGGGATCCCACGTGATACTTAACATTGAAAAACACAATGTCTGTGGGATCAAGTAGTGCATGTATGGTATGTACCAAAATGGCAGCGCATTAGATGTGAAGTAACATGCCTGGTCTAAATATAAAAGATAGAGGGGCAAAAACGATGAATGGTGGTCACTAGAGGATCTTTTGGTTGAGGCTGTTGGAAGTATAGTCGTCCTTGATGCTCACACTATGGAAAAATTGGTCATGTTCGTTAGACCTGTTTTTCACTCTATGGTCGACATCCTCGCGTTGCACTAGTGCCCCTCTTACCCCATCTTGGGAGGAGTATTTACAGGTTGTGCCATCTCAGGCTGCTCTCATGCCCTCTCAATTTATCAGCACTCCAGTTATTCCTCCTGCAGCCAGCAGCCTACTTACCCACTGGCCTATCCACTCAGTCAGGCTTTCCTCCCATTTCAAATCAATTGGTTATTGACTCTGAACCCACTGGTCATATGAGGGGTAAGCATTCTTTTTCTTGCAGCTACAGTCACACCTCCATTTACCTCCTATAAACTTGTTAATAGGTTATGGACTCGGGAGCTACTCGTGTGGTGTCATTACTTCTGTCTCATCTGGTCTTTCCATTACTTGAGCTTTCCTGTCTGGCTAAATTATTACAATGCTTTGTCAAATTCAATGCTACTTCTGGTACCCTTCAGAATCTGGGGAAAGCCAAGGTGATTGGTATGCAATATGAGTCACAGAACATTTACTATTTGGAAGTTCACCTTTTATGGTATGCACACATCTAGAGCTGCTAGTGTTAAAAAATTTCACAATTGGCTTGGCCACCCTTCACTTTCCGATTTAAAGCTTATGGTCCTAGTCTTCAAGATATCTCTAAATTAATGCGTGCTTGTCAACTTGGTAATCATGGTCGAGCTTCCTTTCCCAGTAGAGTTCATTAACAAGTTTCTGCCCCTTTTGCTCTAGTTCACACAGATGTATGAGGCCTAGTTGCAAAGCATCTAAGAACTGTCGTCAATATTTTGTTACCTTTAATGATGATTATTTTCATATGACTTGGTTATCTTAGCGACGCTAAGAGTTATTCTCTACTTTTGTTGCATTTTGTGCTGAGGTTTGTACCCAGTCTAATATGTTAAAATATTATGCAGTGATAATGCGAGTGTTTTTCGTCTTCACATCCTTCATGTCTTCTGATGGTATCATTCACCAAACTACTAGAAACCTACTGATTCATATGAATGTTCTTTTGTCTTATGGGGGAAATTTATTGCACTCTGAAAATCCCTTTGCTACACTATTTCCTCATAACATACATTTTTCCACCTTCCATCTTTGGTTGTGTATGCTTTGTTAATCAGTAGTTACCTGGGATTGACAAACTTGGGGCTATCTCTCACTAGTGTCTTTCTTGGGTATGCTCCGTAATTAAAAGGGTTACCATTGTTACTCACCTATTTTAAATTGATTCTTTCCTTTTTGAATCGTTTCCTTATTTCCAACTAGTTGTACACCTTCAACCATCTCTGAGCATTTACCTTCGCTTTTCCCTTTTCAACTTTTGTCTCCATCTATCCCATCTCCACCACATCCCGATCCTCTTTCACCTTCTATTCCATCTTGGTTGGATTCACTCGATTTATTGACATATACCCATCGACCCCAACCTACAGCTTTTCAGAATCCATCTCCTGGGCCAGATTCCACAGAGTAGTAACTGTCCCTTGTGAACACTCCTGTGCTTGATCCCCCTGTCTGCTCTGATCCATAGGCACCATTAAGCATGTAGGATTTTGACTTACCACTGCCCTTGCACTATGCGTCATCCCACTCATAATTTTCTTATTGAGTCTCACTTATCACCCTCAATTGTTGCTTTAGTGTCACCTCTTTCCTCTGTTCCTACTCCTCATTCACTTCAGGAGGCTCTCTCACACCCTGTTTGAAGGACTGTTATACTTGATGAAGTATATGCCTTTCATTCGAATGGCATCTGAGATCTTTTGTTTCTTCCACATGACCGCCTTAACGCTTGGCTAGTTGCTTAGAGATTCACTCAAATCCCTGACCTTGACTATGAATATACATTTCTTCAGTTGCCAAGATTACAACCACTTCGGCACCTTGATGATATCCTCGAAACTTTTCAAGCCCAAACACTACTGCTTGCATCTTTTTCTTCGCGGTAGTGTGCATTGAGCATCATTAAGGAGTTTGCTAGCATAATATACTGAACGAAAAATCTTGGTTCGTCTTTGGCCCAATACTGGCCCATCTATCTGCATCTTTTTCTCCTTAACAGGTGGTTGTGGTTGGCCTTTTTATCAGCTTGACACTAAAAATGAAATCTTGAATGGTGATTGTTGAGAAGAGGTCTCCATGGAGCAATCTCTTGGTAGTATTGTTGCTTAGTGGTAGTGTAGTCCTGTGCTATGCTATCTTAAAGTGCAGCTTTATGGCTTGAAGCAATGTACCAAATTTTGGTTTGGTTGTCATAGGTATGTTGTTCTTCTATTTGGTCACCATCATTCTATGATAGATCCCTCTGTCTTCCATTGAGTCTCACCAACCATTAGACGTATACTTTTACTACCGTATGTTGATGGCATTTTTAATACTGGTGATGGTTCGACCGGAATTGAGTCACTTAAAACTAAGGATACTTTATAGGTATTGAGGTTGCTTGTTCTCCTAAGAGAAATTTCCTATGTCAAAGAAGGTACACTCTTGAGATCGTTTATTGGTATTGAGTTTGCTTGTTCTCCTAAGGGATTTTTCATAGGTCATGGAAAATACACTCTTCATCTCACATTTGAAGCAGGCCTGCTGGGTTCATGCATGTTGAATCAACTATGGAACTGAATCTAAAGCTGCTTCCAACTTGTGGGGGAGCTTTTCTATATGGTAGCCACTGCAGATGCATGGTTGAAAAACTCAATTATTTGGCAGTAACGTGACCTGATATCTCTTTTTCCAGGAAATCTTGGCCAATTTCTTCACTCCCCTTGGGTTCCTCACTGGAATGCTGTGATTCGAATTTTTTGTTACATTAAGATACTCCAGGGAAATTTGTTTTATATCGGAATATGGTCACGACAAAATTCTTGCTTTTTCCGATGTTGAGTGGGTAGGATCTCCTTTTGGTAGATGCTTTTTTCCGGGTATCGTGTATTTCTAGGGATCAATCTTGTTTCTTTGAACTGCAATAAATAGACTATCATTGCTCACTCTATTGCAGATGCAAAGTATTGATCTATGGCCCTTGTCACATGTGAACTTTTATGCTTGAAGCTTGTTTTGACTAAGATTGGTGAATCCACTTTACCTATGAAGCTAATATGTGATATTCAGGTGGCACTGCACATAGCTTCCAATCTCATTTTCTTCAAAGCTAGTCTAAGAAATAAATTGTCATTTTGTTGAAGAGAAGTTATTAGGAAATCATTACCTCATTTGCAGGACTAATGGTCTATTAGCTGATATTTTTAGTAAGTCCTTGTGAGGCCCTAGGGTTGATTATATCTATAACAATTTGGTCATCACAACATATACATACCAACTTGATTGGTAGTTTTGTGTAACACTGTGTGTGTACATATATATGTATATACATGTAAATTTTTTTGCAATTAACGAATACCAGATATCACCTTTATTCCCTAAACAGAAAAAAAGCTCAGATGAATATGGAATACCAATCATTGGGCTAAAGAGAATAAATAAATAAGTTGAAGAAATAGATACCCATTTGATGAATGTGCTCTTGTAGGATCGGTAAAGAATTTCAGGAGCATTGGCCGAGGGTTAGTGGTTGGCATAGCAGTCAGCAACCTTAATGTTTTGCTTTTACACAATGATATATGGGAAAATGGAACTATGGAAAGGAATTAGTGCCAGATGGGCACAGAAGTTACTCAAATTAATATTCACACAAGCCTATATACATGTATACACTGCACATAACATTATACGTGTGTATACACATAACATTATACACACAAAAAAACACTCATATATTGTACTGGTAAATATCAATTTAATTTTCTTATTTTCTTGCTCTTTTTTTTTCCCCTTACAAATGTATGAATCATATGTTTACAAGTTTTTGTGAGCCTCTCCAGACACGAAGTTCTTTTATTAAGAGCGCCAGAAGAAATCTTTAGATTTTTAGGTTATAGCAATTTGCTTGATAGTCTTGTCATTGAAGCTCATGAAGCTTGTTGATGATATTGCAGGGCTTGCTTTGGATGGGACTAAAGATTTGCTCCGCTCTCTTTTCCTTTTTATTTTCATTTTATGTTGCGCTGTACTGGTCCAATGTTTCGTAGGATCTGATGTGTTGAGATGGAGATCATTCTATGCTACTGAGTGTAATCTCTGGAAGGCTCATTACCAGGAAGTATTTGATCATGGCATGCGTGAAGCTCTGTGCTGTCTGGGGCGTGTTGAGTACATGCAAGTCTTTCACATTTTACTTGAATGTGCTAATATGTAATATGATTAATCCCAATGTTTTTTCTTTGGTGTAGAACTGCACCAGAGGTAGATGATATATATTCAGTAGCACAGTTACTTGGTGATCTTGTAACTTACCGTGCAGCTGGTGCTGGACATCTACAACTCTTGGCAGGTTCATTTGTTATTTCTTTGTTGAATTGTGTCGTATCTCATGAAAAGGACAATACTTTGCAAGACAAGGTCGGTAAGGATCTGATCAAGGATTACAAAATATTCTGAAGGCAAAAGCATATAAAACCATTACATATTGAGTGAGAAGGTTGCAGCAGGCAAAAACTCATTCAGGTTATCTAGGATACCTTGAATAATGCTCAGGGAAGAGGCCATAGGCATATCTTTCTAGGTGTAATAGGACTCATTAAATCTAATCAAACAATACAAATGCAAGAATTTCATGATTTTATAGTTAAAAACCACGAGTTTATGTTGCCAGAAGATTTGCTTTAGTGAAAGACCAATATTTCCTGGGTATCTGCTTTGGAATCATTCTGTTTTGGAACTTTGGCGGCCAAAATCCTAGATATTGGTACCACTTAATTAGCTAATTAGGCTAATCAATTAGTTACTCCAGTTTTTATTCCTATCCTGGACCTAATTGCGGATAGACATATCTGACACTAGCTAAAAGATGTAAAATTCTTATCCGGATATCATTTTTTTGTCCTTTTTTTTAAATTCCTTTTGTATAGTCTATTTAGAATTTGCCATGCAATTTGTGAACCAGTGATTAATCCTGTCAATCTGAGTTCTCTCTCTCTCTCCCTCTCTCTAGGATTAGCATTATTGCAAAATTGCAGACCATTCCCTGAACTATATGATGTTTCATTGGAGATACCTACTGATCGACTCCATGAGGCTGCAGGTTTTCATCAATTTGCTGAAGCCGCCTATACTGTAATACTCATTTAATTGCTTAATTGTCTCTGATAAAACTTTTTGATTTCTAAGTAAACATGGATCTGCTCTGTAGGGTTTTTTACTTGATGTTGGAAGAAACCCTTTAACTTTTCCTTGTGCGTGGCTTTATAGGCAAGGAATCTTCAGTCTTTGGAGCCGTTACAGGTCATTATTAGTTAAAATATCAGTTATATGTTTTTGACTTATCTACCTTTTCACTAGCATATCACGATCCTTCTATTTTGGTTATTTCTATTTGGTGTTCTTTACTAGTGAACAAATGGATTTGTTGTGATGGGAATGAGCTTTAGAGAGTTTTGACACGAAGAAAGGAAAAATGGGAAAGATTGGCTAATAGTATTAGTTAATTGTTATTCAATACGACCAAGGTGATGTGTTATAAAATACATTCTAAACTCTCCATTTGAGAGAATAGTGGACATTATTTGCGTATAGTGGAACTGCTTTTTTTGATTTATAAGAAGAGATTATCATATTCTCTACTTCCGTGTATTGACAGTTGGAATTTCTTTAGGATGCCCACAATTGAAGGGGACAACTGGTGGAGAGGTCATGCTGCAGCCTTTTTGAGGCATGCCAAGTTAACACCGGATATGCTTAGGAAAGGCCGCGTAAATCAAGTGAGTTTTGTACTATTTTCCAAATTTTTTACACATAATCTGCCATTTCTTTGAAAATTTTACAGTCGCTGAGACTGTTATATTAGGTAGTGTTCGGTTGGGGTGATAGGAGGGCCAATGAGTAGGATTGCCATGGTTAATGTGTAGTTAGAAGTGGTTATGTAGTCCTGTAGTGAATCAGCGGTTATCACATATTTATAAATCAATTTTATTTTTATTGACTAAAACACCCTCATGTTTTACCTATATTCCTATTTCAATTTTCTACCTCATTTTCTCTCTTTAGTCCATTTCCACATTCTTTCTTCAAAACTCTCCTCACTTTTTCTATTTTTCTATTTCCACTCTTTCTCTTCCTCTCCATGTGTCACTCAATCTACCTTTCACATTGTACTTTTTCTCTCTACATTGATACTATCACTTTCCCTCTATACCTTTCGCATTGTGCTTTCTCTCTCTTCATTCATGCCATCACTTTCTCTTTCTACATTTCTCGTCTAATTTTTTCACCACCTCTCTCTACTTTGGTATCGTACCATATCTTTCTATTTTTCTGTGCAACTCTCTACCTCTTCCCTTTCACTTTGTCTCTCTACCTTTAGCTTTATACTCCTACTTCTATTCTATCACTTTCTCTCTTTACATTTCTCATTTCATTCTCTCTCACTGCCTCTCTCTTTCCACACTTTTGCCATAGTTTTCCTTTCATTTTCTATCTCCTTTTCTACTTTTTGTTGAAATCCCTCTAATTGTGCTGTAAGTTTGGAATAGACTTTATTAGAGATTTTGACTGATTTTTTTCTTACTATAGAATTTGACACTTTAACCATAGAATGACTGCAGGAAACTGTTAGCTGTCAAGAGTTAAGAAAAAGGATCCCTGAGATCTAGTCCTAGCTGTCTTAGTCAATGTCTCCTGTAATGTAACACTTTCCATATGGAAAGTAATGGTCTACAAATTCTCTCAATCACATGGTTTGAGGATGTGATTGAGAGAACCGTTTCTGTCCTAAATTGTCCCTATAAGAAGGGAGTTTCTATACAGTTTTGATAACGAGGAAGAATAATAGAATTCCTTTGTTTCCTGCAGTCATTCTATGGTTAGAGTATCAAATTCTATATGGTATCAGAGCCGTAAACTCTAACCAAGAATTTCAAAGCTGCTATGGTTGGCTCCTCAAACAATTCATCTAGAGGAAGTCAACCCGAGACAAGCTTGTCACTCTCTGTTACAATGTATGAGGGTTCATCTCACAATACACAAATCACAATAGGTTGACTGTTGCAAACTATGTCACATGGTCTTACTATGTCAAGCTAGCCATTAATGGCAGAGGAAAGCTGGGGCATATCACTGGAGAAATCAGAGGTCCAAACCCCACTGATCCCAAATTTCCACAATGGAGTTCTAAGACTCCAAGTGCGCCTGCTGGAGACCCTAGGGTTCCTGTAACCGTAGAGTTTTTAGTAGATTGTCCCAAACCAGTGTAAAGGAGGAGGGTTGCGTTAGGTTGGCAGCCAGCTTAAACTTTTGCCACTCTTATGAATATGGATCAAATGAGAAATCGCGTAGAACTTCCATAACACCCTTTACATTAGTTTTTTGACCAGCACTAGATGCCCCTGTTTCAATTGTGGCTGTATTCTGATCTTGTTTGAGGATAAAAGTCTCAATTTCTAGAATCTTTACTTATAACTCATGAGCTCTTCCTGCAATAGTGTTGACAGGATCTTCCTTGTCTTTTTCATTCATAAACCCTCTATAAGGCCATCCACTTCTGCTTGCCATAATTGCCAGCTCACTTTGATACCAAGACTGACACAACACAAGCGTAAGAAAATTGTAGATAATAATCTTAGATTTCTAGTAAACAGAAGGTTGGGTTAGTTTGCAGAAAATCTGGAACAGCAAAGAATAATTGGTCACCCCCTTCTGCCGTCTAGAAGGTTGGGTAAAGTCGATGCATGCCAAATCAACATTTTGGTTCTTGAATCCTCTTTACACCTTCTTTTATATGCCTTACGAGCTACTTTCTGCCAGTTATCCTCACCAAACATCCAAAGATCTTTGTTTTCATTTTTAAATTGGTGTGTAGGAGCTACTTGGTTTTCAATTTCATCAAAACCAGAAGAGCCAGTTAATTTTTGTGGAAAATTTGATGCAATCTTAATGTTACAAATTTAATTTTGGGGTAGATTGAAAACTTGTTTCAAGTCATATAGAACTTTGCCATAATTAATATTCTTCCATTTCCAAAAGTAAATTTATGTTGATAACTTTTTGAATTTTGAGTTGTATTATAAACACGACATTTTTTGAGATAGAAAAGTAGATTGTCAGATTGTTTACTATTCAAAAACCTTAACAATATCTGAATGCATATAAAAATATCTTGGTGGACTATTTTCAATACACATTAGCCCAAATAAACCGGAAATATCTGCAAGCCTGGGCTGCACTTAATTTGTTTTTTTAATGTAATGTTATTCATTGTTGAATGATATTTTCATTCATAATGTGAAATGAAGGCAAATTTTACTGAAGTTCGCTTTACAGAAACATTCAGCTTCATCCATTTTCATGTGTCATATCATCCAAGTTAACAGAATCATTCATCTGTGTTCTTTCACCAGTGGTCTCTCTAAAAATTTTTGTTCAGATTTGACTCACCATATGCATTTTTGTTTCTTGATTTAAAATGTAAACAAATTAGCCTTGCAAAATCAACTATTTTGTGATTATAATATAATGAAACTGTCTTATTGATTGCTTTCATCATAATTTCAGGGTAGTTGTAAGGCATCATACTTCCTGGTGGTTGCTCACCATCTAAAATCTGTTGTGATTGCGGTTAGAGGAACTGAGACTCCAGAAGATTTGATCACTGATGGATTGGGTAGGGAATGCCACCTTAGTATTGAAGACTTGGATGGTTTAATTAAGTAAGTCATAAACCATATATAAAACTTGTTGTCTCGAAGATAAATATGGTTTGATGTGAGGAAAAATAAATCAAGATATCATAGTTGAATGTAGAACTTCTTGGAAAGTTTGAAAGTTCTTGAAAAATGTTTTATGCATGAGACATTGTTCCGGTGTACTTTAACCTCGGCATTTACTAAAACTGCCATACATTTGCAATTTAATCCAATTAACTAGAACATAAAACTATGCTGGCCTGCATGAATGCCTTATTGTGCCATAGGTTGTCCCAATATACTTATCTACATTCATTAAATTGAATGCTAGACTACTAAACATTAGTTCATTTTATCCAACTTTATCGGTGGGTTTGGAATAGAAGTATCACTTCTTTAGGCACAAATTATAATAACAACTAAATCTTTTATATGAATTCGAGAGACGAAATATAGTTCCTTATTGTGCATTTAGGATGCGGAGGATGTTGAAATATTATTGAATTTTTTTCTATGGAAAAATTTATTTCAGTGGTAGTTTATGTTGAGTAAAATTACAGGATGACTGTTTTCCACTGTTCTACTTATGTAAAATGTTAGATTAAAAGGTATTCTGTTGCCATGATTTATTTATTGTTAGCTTTATTGTTCATGGCTCAATCTTCTTTGCAGTAGTAACACCCTGCCAGCAGGAAAATCACAGAGTTCCATTTCCTTACAACCTCATTATGGGCATTCTGGTGTAGTTGAGGCCGCTCAAGATCTTTACATGCAAATTGAAGGAAATTCTGTTCATGGTTAGCAAAATAATATCATATCTTAATGCTTATTTTATGCCTGTTTGTAAGTGATTTTTCTGTTTCTGTCCACATTTTCTTTTGACCAATTACTAATTGCTCCAGCGAAAGCAAACACAGAGCTCAAGACAGTTTTGGATTATTATTTATGCGATATAAATCTCTACATATTTAGATTCTCCCTCATGTCAGTCCCACAGTTCTGCATTTTATGTCTTCTAATGTCCCGGGTGTAGCATGGAACTAAGGGAAAATAAACCTTTTCTTTTCGTTTCAAAAATGATTTTGGAAAATGAAACTACATTCTTATCCATGTCTATTGATTCCCCTAGCTATCCATGAACTTTTACCCCTTTCTATAGTTACACCAATCACTATTAGATCCATTGCTTTACCTCTCACATTTTGAGGACATATATCTTCTTTATAAAGCAAAAGTCCTGCGTGTTCAATGTTGATTCAGTTACCATATTGCTGTATAATATGGTTTATGGGCATAATTGTTATTGTTGCATCTTTTTACTAATAACTCAATGTTTAATAATTAATAGCTTCCGTGCATCTTCATACTAGTAACTTTACATTCTTGATTGACAACCATAGTGAAAGTTATATTACATTCTTGATTGACAACCATAGTGAAACTTATATGTAATTATTTGTAGAACTTTCCATGATCTATGCCCTAACTAGGCATGCCCACAATTCCAATTTTAACCGGAACCAGAATTATGGGCAACGGTTCAAAAATCATAACTGGACCGTGTAATTACGGTCAGATTATGGTTCATTAGCTATTAAAACCGTAACCAGCGAAAAGATACACGCACACAGTACACCCCTCTCTTTATTTTTTTCTTCTATGGATATTACTTCCATTTCCTTAAGTTCTTTTTCATAACAATACTCCCTCAACTCTCAATGCTCTCATTCTCAACTCTCAGTATCGTAATTTTTTTTGCATATTTCAATTTTCAATACTCTCCTCTCTCTCTCTCTCTCTCAAAAAAAAAAAAAAAAAAAAAAAGTACTCATTCCCTTTTTTTCTAAAAAAAATTTACTTATTTTTGTTCTTGTATTTATTTTCAATATTCCAAAAGGGAAGGTTCATCTTTTTCTGATAGCAGAAATTTTCAATATGGAGATTACAGTGGAGATCGAGATGAAAACACTAAAACCAGCATGAAACCGGCACGGGAACTGGCCCAGGGAAACTGGAACCGGAACGGGCTAGGAATGCCCAGACCCGGAACCCCGGTTCATGAACTGTGGGCATGCCTAGTCCTAACCATTGTAGTTTCTGGGAGGTGCTTGGTGTTCATAGTATGGATATTGATACATTACTTTTTCTTAGGACACCTGCATTTAGGTTCCCCATGCACATATAGGTTATGTTAAGGCACGCATTCAGTTTCCCCAAATATAGATTTTATTGTTCTGATGATACAATCCAATCTAGCCCAGAAGCTGTGGGATTGGAAGACTTCATTTGGTTCCATTTAGAGCATCTCCAGTCCACCCCCCAAAATGGGGGGTGGACTATTTTGGGGGGTTTTTAGGCTCCAAGCCACCCCCCAAATCAACCTCCCATTTTTAGGGGTTGTGCAGTGACCCCCGATCTGTGGGGGTCACTGTGTTGGGGGTGATATAAAATAATATAATATTATTTTATCAGTTTTATGATTTTAAAAATTTTTAATTTATAATTTTAATTGAATAAAATATATAATAAAATATTTTTAAATTTTTTTAAAGAATATTTAGGTAAGTTTTAAAGTTTATTTATTTAATTATTAATTAATTAATAAAATTATTATCAAATGTAATATAAAAATTTTAAAAATGACAAGAGAGAACTAAATATTTCGGGGTGAAAATGTAATAGTCAAAATAATGTTGAATGGTTTTGTAAATTTATTGTATGAAAAAAATAAAAAAATAATAAAAAAAGGCAAAACGCTCAAAATGAGTGGTATGGGTTGGAGTTGCAAATACTGTAGCAACCACTCTAAAACCATTTTAGGCGGTGAGACGTATGGGTTGGAGATGGATTTAAGACATTATTTTTTCTACACTTGTTGCCTTTGGTCATTGCGTTGCATGTACTTTCTCTCTGCAATTTTCTTTTACTTTCTTTCTCTACATTTCGTTCACTTTCTGCCTCTACAACTACCTTAAATTCTCTCTCAACAACTATATTCTTGATTTCTCAATTTTAGAGGGGTCCTTTTACTATTGTTGGTCTTAACCAAATATCATCAGCCTCACTGATACTCATTCCAGCATTTGAACCAAACATTAACAATGCGATCATAATTCCGATTTGCATTGACCTACCAATCAAACCAGTTGCCATTCTAGTTGAAGAATTTGAACCAAACACCTCCATGGATTCTAATGTCTCACTCCAAGCTTCTAGTTCGGCACTCACCACTTCTTTAGTTTCATTGATCAAAACTATATCGTATTCATTTGTAGCATACATTCGGGGATGGCTTCCTACAGATGCTTAGTAATCTCACGAGTTACCGAGTCAAAAAGATTTGCGCTCAAAGCTGATCTCTAATGTAGACCTATAGGATTCTGGAGCTCTCCAGAGGACACATGTTACGTCTTTATTCATGTCTTTTATGTCTTCTATAAAAGTTACTCCTACCACTCGCTTTTTAAATATCTGCAACATTATATGTCGATTAACTCTATCTTATATTTTCCAAGGTCAATAAACACTATAAGTGCATTTGTTTATTTTGATTATAATGCTCACATAATCTTCTTACTAGATGTACAGCTTTTGTTTTGACACCTTGGCGTGAAGCCAAATGGGTTGTCTAATGTATAGTTTCTTTCATTTGTCTCGTTTCTATTACTTTTTCCATGGTTTCAGTTTATTTGTATTACTCATTAGTTTAATACCCTTACATGCGCAAGTTTGGACACCTCCTTCATTCTTGTACAAAGGTATTAGAACACTTTCTCACCATTGGTTAGACATTTTCTTAGTTTTCATGGTTGTGTTATAGATTTATAAGCCACTAGATTTCAATTTTGCCAAAGGCACCTCCATGCCTTTGTTGGCCTATTATCTAGACTGACCTCTTTACTATCTTTCATCCTTGTTGTGCTTTCTGCCATTAAAATTTGCAGCAATATGTTCATTTTTTCTTTTGCTCTCTGTGTGGTTTACTTCACCTAGTGTTACTTCATTATTATTGATTTCGTCGCTTAGGATATGAAAATATCCTTTCGGTTAGCTTTGATTACTTTGAGGTCAACTATAATATTTCCATTTTGATCCTTTATATAGTTAAATCTCTTGTTTTCCTTGCTCTCATCTTTGCAGCTTTGTATGTATCTTTTGCTCGTTCGTTTGTTTCTAGGCTTTGGTATATATTTTTGAAAGCTTTTTTCCTTTGCATCACCTATCACTTTCTTTAGTTCTTTTGTTGCAATTTTATACATTTGAATTTTGTTGCCTCACTTGGGTTTAAGGTTAGGTAATTTATATGGTGGTCCTATGTGACCCAAAAAATGACTCAGTATTGCATTCCATGAAAGGTAAAACTAATCCAAGCGGATCTAAAACCCTTTCAAAGGCCCAAAGACACAAAATAAATGAGGCATGGCCAAAATTAATAAGTTCTTGGCCGAAAAAAAAAAAAAAAAAAAATACAAGAGAGCTCTAAGAGTTTAGGAACTTTTTGATGCCTTGAAGTCCATATCTTATGGTGGCTTAAAGAGTTCTTTGACAAACTTGATAACCTTGGAGGTCTTGAACTTCTTCTTGAAGTACAATTTCTTGCTCAAAGGGCTGAAATATGTTGTACTCCTTGGCATTAACTCTCCAACTACCAAGCTAGGTAGTGTTTGAACAAACTTGGTCTTGAATTTCGCATCACTTCTCCTTCACTTTTACTTTTAATAAATTTCTCGATTCCAACACTATGATTCTTTGTTCCATTCATTGCCATATAATAAATTTTTTATGCTATCTTGGCTGGCTTAGCTAAATTGACCAAGGTCCTGCTGCGCACCGTTCTTGTTCGGTTGCAGTTTTCAACTAATTTCTTAATGTGCCTCAAGGTTCTTCATGAAAGTTGGAGCTTTATATTTTAGATTTATATATCTTTATGAATCACCCAATTTGGTTTTAGGTAGTTAGATATGGCCAAAATGAGTCAAAAGCTGGCGGTTTAAGTACACTTTAACTTCTCATTGATTTTTGACCTTGATTCTCACAAACACAAAACTTTAAAGCACTCTCAGGGTTTTTAAAATATTGAAAATCTCCTTAATTGCTTGAGTGTAAGATGAGATACATTCCTTTGAATTTCAACCTTCTTCTAGGCATGACTGCTTTTCACTGTGTACCTTTCGCTCTTCTAATATTGATACACGTCCTGTCTGCGCAATCATCAATATTTCTCGATTCTTTGCTCCATTTAAAGCGCTACAATCACATATAAGAATAATATATGAATCTAAGAATCAATTGAGGACCGAATTTCCCTCCAAAATGCGATAAAACTCAATTATACTATCACTTAAGGTGCATCAATATAATGCACATTAACCCACATCAGACATCCTAATGCCTGCATTTTGCTTAAAGGTTACTTGCAAACCAAATTTTCCTGTAGAGTAACTGTTGTTTTAAATGTTTGTATGATCTTAGTATAATATAATTACTTTGGATAGGACAGTTTTGCTTACGATATTTAGAACGATTACAAAGTTTATCAAGGCATTTTCTGTTGTCACTAGAACCCATATTAATCTCATTCTCTTGTATAGTATATTTTACTTACATTAATGTCATGCAAATCAAACTATAAATTGCTCGACAGGTGGCACTTAAGTGATGTTATATCATATATTGATTTAATTCAATTCCGAATGAGTAAATTGATTGTAACATAACATCATAATTACTTCAGGTAAAGTCTTGTCTGTATTCCGAAGTCAGGGAAACCTGTAGTCTTTCTTTCAATTGCTTAACTGGTAATCTTCTTGTGTCGTCATTCAGCCAGTTTGTGTGGCCAAATTGTGGACAAACTAAAGGATGACAACGTTGTGCCATACTCCTCCCAAAGACCAAAAAAAAAAAAAGAAGTCACTCTTAACCCATTTGATGATTAACGTGTTAACTTCATTAATTTCTTGTGTTTTATCTTTGACATCATTCTTTCACTGGATCTATTATATTCCGTTCAAGTTAGGTGGATATCTCTCGTCATTGCTGGGAACTGGTTGTGAATGTGAAAGTTATAATCTTCGGATAGTTGGGCATTCTCTTGGAGGAGCCATCGCTGCCTTGTTAGGCTTTCAGGTGAGAACACGTGTAGAGGATTGAAACTCTTTTTGAATGCCTTTCCTTTAACATTGTTTGGAAACCGTACTCATTTTTGTTGAAGATATCCCAATAGAACTATGCATTGTCCAAAAGTTGCTTACACAAAGAAAGAGAGAATTTGCTAAAGACAATTGCATTGGTTTACAAATGTCCAAAGAAAGACCAGTTCATTTAAATAATGTTAAATTTAATCAATGACTGGATACCCTTTACTTTGTGTAATTTATTTTCTTATTATGTAGTAAACAAGGATAAGGGTGTGGTTCTCTCTCTTTGGGAATGTTGTTATCTCACAATTTGAAGATAATGTAGGACAGTACAAGATAATTTCTAGCCATCCTGTACATATCCTTTTCTGTCTTGGGTTCTTCATTTTCAATTTTAATATGTCTTTACACTAGCACTATCCTGGGCTCTGTCATTGTGTAAATTTCTCAATTTCCCTGCCCAAAAGTTTGTGTCACAAATGGGCTTAGAAATGCAAAACACCAGGTTTGGAAACTGAAAAATAGTTTTAAGGAAGCTGAAACATTGAGATCAGAAAAGTGTAACTTCAGTCCAGTTATTCTTCATTTCTGATCTTCTGTAGATTGAAACATACATATGGTAAAGAAGCAATTTAATCAAAAAAAAGTCCCTGGGTTTAGGAAGTGGAATAGGTAGTATTATATCTGAAATATCTTAAATTATAAGCCACAGAACTTTAAGTGGAAAACCCTGTGAGAATTGCTATACTTCTTGCTAATGGAAGTTGCTAAATCAAAGAAGGGGATGATTATCTCCCAAAGAAAGTATCTGCTAGACCTTGTTGTGATATGCATGCTTGGATGTAAGCCTAGTGATACACCTATTGAAGCTGGAAATAAACCTGAAGATGATTGAAATCTTGTTGACAAAGATAGATATCAATGGCTGGTTGAAAATTGATCTAACTAGCACACACCAGACCAGATATTGCATTTGCTGTGAGTAGGGCAAGTCAGCATATGCACTCACCGAAGGTTATTCAACTGCAAGGTGTGTACAAGATGCTTAAGTACCCCAATGGCTATCAAGGTTTATCAGAAATAATCAAGCAAGGAGATAGAGGTGTTTATTGATGCTGATTATGCTAGATCAAAGGATTTTTTATCTACTACTGGCTATTGCACGTTTGTATGGGCAAATTTAGAAACTGGAGAAGTATGAAGCAAAGTGCTGTGTCTCAGAACAGTGCTGAATCCGAGCTTATAGCAGTTTAGAAGGTGTAAGTGAGGTCTTTGGATAAAGAAAGTGTTTGAAGATTTAAGGATTGTTGCAGTTCTCGTTAAGCTCTATTGTGAGATTTAAGCTGGTTTCAACATATCTCACAATCCAGTCCAACATGCTAGAACCAAACACAGGTTCAACATGCTTTATCATCACAGAAAACCTGCTATCAATGTTTCCTATCCCCTAGTAAATAATGACCAGGCCGAACTTTGTTGATTTTGATAAATATTTTGCTGTTGAATGGCTTGTATCGGGGCAGTTATTTTTCCATATATTCAATCTAAATCCAGTAGCTTGTACATTTTTACTGATGCTTATCCAAAAAGTGGTCGTAGGCAAGTTGGGCATGTTTATATCTTTGCTTAGCTAGAGAACAAGAGCAACTGTGCAAGAGTTGCTTGAGAGGAATTTTCTTGTAATATATCTCACCTGAAATAATAATAATTATTATTATTACGTTTTGACAGTATAATATACTATTGAGACATTGCCCAACACTATTTTATACGAGTATGACTAGTGAGTTAGTTCAGCCCCTCTTCAATAGTTAATTTGGCTCAGCTTGGGTTAATTCTGCTTTGGCTACTAATCCATTCGATGTCACTTTTGTTCGTGGTGAAAACAAGAGTTTTTCATTCATTACTGGTCAGCCTCTTGGCTATCAGTCTTCCTGGCCTTTATTTGCCTTATCACTGCCCACTCCTCCCTGGGCAGGAGAAGATAGAGGATTTTTATCTTTGGGCATCCATACAGAATACACCGACTATGCACGAGCCTCAGTAGGGAACCTGATTTCTTTCATCTCGGTAGTTGCTTCTGGCTCTAACAATACCACGACTAGGCCCTACTATTATAATAGTGGGAAGCGCTGCTAAGGGAATCGATCGCAGATTAACTTGGTGGTGGAGTAAGTGTATTACCACTTAACTACATCCTTATTGGAGAATCATGTTGTTGTTAGTGTTCATTTCTTTTTCCATTCCTTGTCCTGTTCTATGTTAAACCTTTTTGCTGTAATCTGAATTCTCACGCCAGATTCAAGTTCATGCTATGTTTTAATTCTCTTGTTTTAGGATGCAAATGGAATGTCATGCCTAACTTGTGCCTTCCAGATATGGTAGAGCTTATTTTATGAGTTTTTAGAGTGTTGTAGTGATAGTATGGTTCTCTAATGAATCCATCAGTGTTGTTGCAAAACATTCTAAACTCAATGACAAGTTTTGAACTTATGCAAATGAATGTATCCTATGAAATAGAGTTGCATGAAATACTACAAACTTTATCATATATTAAATTAAAAAAGTGTTTTGAATACTATATAGGATAGTCCCAGTTTGGAATTATGAGATGCGGTACCCTTGAGAACTTTGGATGATGTAACTTTAACAAAAATCAACTGTGCTAATGTCTTTGTTTTGTTCTTCCTCTATTGCAGTTATATCGCAAATATCCAAACTTGCATGTTTATGCTTTTGGCCCCCTTCCATGTCTAGACTTTATTGCTGCAAATTCATGTTCCAACTTTGTTACAAGGTATCATTCAACACTTACAGAACTTTGAGATTTCACCTTAGGTTGATTATTTGTGCATTGAATCTCATATCAAGTTTGCATTATATATTACTTCATCCAACCTTACAAAAGAAACATTTGGCAGCATTGAGTGATGAGGAGCCTACCTTAGGCTATTTTCCATAAGAGTTAACTTCTATGCAGGTTACTGCTAGAGTGTTTGGATGAGAAAGATAATGGTGTAAGAAGTTGTGTAACCTGGCCAGTCTAACAAGCCAATCCTCGATATATGCTTCTATGTGTTGTTACTAATAAAAACCCTGATCTAGTTTTCCAGTAAACTAAAAATTCATTAGTATGGTAATATTTGTCTTTCGGTGCGTTGGTGGTTATTGAATTATGGAACTTATGAGGTAATGAAATGTGGAAACATCTATGTTATCCTCTGAAGAACACATCATCCTGTCATGACCATCCTTTTAGGCCTCCCTGATTACTAGAAATCATGCCCCACTTTAAGAGTGACTGTATGGTGCTTTATGCATACACAGACATCTCCCATTTCTCAAACCTACACAAAGTGTGAGTTTAGTCAAACTAGATAAAAAGTGTAATGTGATGGATACAAGATCTTTGGCTCTTTCACCAAACTTATAAAACTATGACAGTGCTATGGAAATTTTAATGAAGATGGCATGGGTAAAAAGTGTTGAGAAACTAGTTAAAATTTTTGATTTGGATAATTGTTACCTTTAGAGTTTAGATACTCAAACTGAAGCTAAAGAATGGTATTGGAGAGGGTGGAGTAGTATAGGAACTTGGAAAGACCTGCACACTCTTTTTTCATTCTAAAAGAATTACTATACCGTCCGCCACCGTGCTTTGTCAGTATACTTAATCACCATTTAGGTTGTGACAGATGTAGACAAGGGGTAAGTTGTTGTCATCTCATAAATTAGTTTTTGAAGCTCTGCAATTACAACATGCTTCCGATCTTAACTTACTTTTCATATGTCGACAGCGTCATCCTAAACAATGAATTCTCATCTCGCCTTTCAGTTGCTTCAATCATGAGGCTTCGTGCAGCTGCAATAAATGCTCTTTCACTAGAGCGTTTAGATGGATCAACAATGGTTTCAAAACTTGTCAGCAATTATTTCTCAACTAGCTATTTCAAGGAAAATAAGGTGTTGAAAGAGCAAAATCTGGCTTCACGCATCTGTCCTCATTTGATCGTTGATTCAGATGCAACACAACATTCTAACCAAATTACACATGGAGACGGTATTTTGTAGTTATACAATTCTAAAATTCACAAATGGTTAATTGCATGGTTTTAACCAAAACCAGATTTTTATCTCTTGGCTTTATAATAATCAATGTTTCTTTGTTATCAATTTGGATTAATTAACTACTAATGCAATGAATAAGAAGGGTATTAATAATATTTAAAACATTTACTTTCAATATTTGAAGCTTAAAACCACTTTTCAGGGCACAAATAAAAATAATAAAGAAAAAAGAATGCTTTTGTGAGGTCCATTTGTTGAATTAGTGCTGCACCAGAGTAAGCAAGACACTTTTTAGTCCTGATAATTACAATCGACCTTACACTGATCATTAATGTTAATTTTATATTGTATTCACACTTTTCTCTAGTTTATTATGTACTCTCCGTCTCAAAATTACAATTGTAATAATAAAATTGATATACTAGCAACCCTTAATGTCAATACGTTTCTTGTCCTTAAAGGGTTTAATTTAATTGTAGGGTGTGGACAAGGAGATCTGGAGTGTTGCTTGCAAGAAATGGCCAAAGAAGAAGATTTGGATTATGCGAATAGCTTAACTAATTGGGAAGCTTTTCATAATAATACCTCAGATATCTCCTCTTCTGACCATGATTTGAATCTAGCTGGATACCGCAGCATCCCGGAAATGTTTGTACCGGGGCTTGTCATCCACATAGTACCAGAGAAGAAAACTGTCCAGAATCCTTTGTGGAAACGTTGGAGTACATGGCAGGGTGACTGTGGTTACAAGGCCTACATTGCAAATAGAGAATGCTTCAAGGATATTATCGTATCACAATCCATGTTCTTGGACCATCTACCTTGGAGGTACTTTCCTTACATCTGTCTTGCAAGTAAGAGTTTCTTGATTGAAATTAAACTGGCGGCCTCGCAGGTAAGGCCATAATCTGTTTGATGCAATAGATGGCCAGTATATCTGACTATGAATTCTCTGTTGTTACACTTATGTGTAACCTCATCACCCCTTAAAAAATTTTGGAATTGTTGATATTCATTTGCCAAGAGCAGGTAACTGGGGCCATCCGTGTTGCCATGATTTAACGGATTGGCAATATTTCTTTGACAAAAAATTCACTATTACCTAAGTTTAGATTAATCTGTTTACCTACAACACACCAGATGCTTGATCATGCTATTCAATCATGAAAGAAATCCTAGCAATCCTTACTTTTGAAACTCTTAATTTGGGGATCTGGCCTAAATTTGTCTTGTTTCTTAACACTATAAAACTGAAGATCTTGTTTGAAGCCTGCCATCCTAAATTGGTCAGCTATAATAATTGTATTTGATGTATCGTATTTGCTTCCTCAGGTGTTATAGTGCTCTCGAGGAAGTACTTAAGGCGGAAAACTTCTGAACTGCATGATGAATAACAGTACAAGCCCAGTTGTGATTACATTGTCAAAGGTTTACAATGTTCGCAGTTATCACTTTTTTTTGTTTTGAGGATGGATTGATATTGAAATATAGTAGAAGATAGACAAGTACCAAAAATCAATAATCTATATCAATTAAAGACTAACTAAATTTGACGAGTACCAAATTGCATGACCATGAAGGTTAATTCCAACTTTATTTTCATGAAGTACCAAACTCATGAAGCATCTGCAGCCACTTGCGTGACCACGAGGGTTAATTCCAACTTTATTTTTATATCTTAAACCAACATTCCAACATTCCCAATGTGACATAAAAAGAAAGTGAATTTCAACAATCCCAATTTGACATAAAAAGAAAGTGAAATTCTCAGAAAGTGAATTTGAGAATTATACATTGAGTATGTGACGACCTGCAAGAATTGAGTAAGTAGTCCTTATTTTATTCTTGGAAAATCTTATTAAGTGAACTTATTTTATGATATAAGGAATTCATATTAGAAATATTAGGATAGAGTAGAATAATATCATGGGATAAATTGGGAGACTTAATTAGGATTTTAAGTAATCAAAAAGAGTTGATTTGCAAGGTTATATAACTTTACCAAAGGAGGAGTTTTTAGAGGCACAAGAGTTCGTTTGCAAGGTTTTCAAAATTAGGCGTTATTTTAGAAAATAGATAATAGTGGGAATATCCAAGGGTTTTTGAGTCTTTGGTTATATAACTTATTTTCTCCTAACTACATATTGATAACGAGAAGCAACTAAAGGAGTATCAAAGGGACTTAAGTCCAAAGTTTCCTAAAAAACACTTAGGGTGTAAAGATTGGCACACTATCATACAAGCACTTGCATACTTGTATGACCGACATTCTCTTACTCATTTCCTCTCTCTAATTGCAATTTGTGACTTTAAGAAAAAAAAAAATCTGATTTTTTTTTCTTTCTTTTGAATTTTGTATCTGAACTATCCCCTAAGGGAGAAATCTTCTTTCTACCCAATTTTTTTTTTTTTTTTTTTTTTTTTTGTGTCCTTGATAGCAATGGATTCTAATAAGCAAGAAAGGATTCTAAGGTTGGCACTCAGAGAAAGGTTCAAAAGGTATAATAGTAAGCTTGCTCACTTGCGAGCCCAACTAGACCACTTGAGGAACCAAAGACAAGAAGACCCTACCCTAAGAATCCCAACATCCAATGAGTATCCTCCTCTCGCTAAGTCTCACAAAACAATGGTACACTTCTCTAACCCTAGTAGGTCCATGAATTCTTTTCAATATGGTGTCGGTACTACTAACAAGCTTCTCAAGAAGCAAGTTTCTTGTGGATTTTGTTTAGGCAAAGGACATACCCAAATCCAATGCCCAAACAAAGGATCAAGAGTTGCACTAGGTGCAGACATATATGTTGATAGGATAGAAAGTGGCGAAAAAGGGGAGAAAGAAGACAAGTCTCCGCGTAAGCAAGAAGAGATACCTTCTCCTCATGGTGCACGACTCACCCCATCGTCCACACACCAATATTCAAGAAATGAGGTAAAACCTTCCAGTTGTGTTGAAATTAAAAGAGTACTTAATTCGTAAAGCAAGTTGGAAGAAGATGTTGAGCAAAGAACTAATACTTTTCATACAAAAGGTAAAGTGGGTGATGCGGAATCCGGATTGCTCCGAAGACGGCGTTGTGTTGTGGAACGTGTTGTCGACAAGGATACCTCTAAGGGATTGAGGAATAAGTGTTAGGGGAAAGAATTCTCTCAAGAATTTCAGTAGAATGGCACCACAATAGTTCCTAACTCAACTATTGACAAAGTCGAGGGTTTTGATTAACGCATTAATCAAAAAAGAAGCTCGCAAGCTTTCAAAAGAGAAGAATCTCAAATATCATATATCTTGGAAAAAATTTGAGTCTTACAATGAAGCATAAGAGCCCTATTTATAGCTATAGGTGACCAGCTATATTATCTTGAAAAGCAAGACAATTATTCAATCTTGTAAGACTAGGAAATTCACTTTAGGAAGAATTTCCTAATCTCTAGAGATTTTACCAATCAATCAAAGTAATTAAGGCATGACTTTATTCTTGATAAACCCTACAAGAATAAGTTCTAATCAATAAAAATTTACTCTAATTAACTTAAAATCTGCTGGAATTAAACTAGGGCAGCCGTTATCTTCCCTTAATTGCATGCCTGCATGTCCACCTTCCTTCTTCTAGTTGCCTTGTTTTGCAAGTAACTTCTAGAAGCTTTTGAGTTGGACTTGGATTTTCATGTTGGGCTTTCACATGACTTAAGACTCTTAGATGGACCTTTATCGATGTTGAATTGAAAAAACCCCTTAATAAGCCCAAGACTCCAAATAGACCAAAATGACAAAATGACTCAAAAGTGGCTTTGTGTGCTATTCATAGCTGCGGCCTCTATTGTTATTCAACCCAATTGGAAGCTTGATCATTGTGGACACTTAATATGGTGATGTCTCATGGATTGAGGTTGTCCTTGAAGGCAATCTCCATGCTATCGAACACTAGAACATTCACATTAAGGGCTTGAGTGACTTCCTCTATATTAGCTCCTTGATTTAGATTCACCCCTTGACTCTTGAGTATCAAAGGAATATTGAACAAGTCTTTAGTAAACTTGTTCAATGAGATGAACCTAGCATAGCTCCAATAATAAAGATTCTTGAGCTCTTCAACCCTTGGCCTAAATATCTTTGACTTAGCTTTTTTAGCTTAAAATTGGCCATGATGCTTGTGAATGCTCCTTAACAAATAGTTTTCATGCTTGAGCTCTTCATGATGTGCATCAATGAGGTTGGAAATTGTGAGTGAGGACCTCAGGATCACATCAGTGGGTATGGAAATTTGCTTGATTGATATTGATAGTGGTATTTGGGCAAACATTGATTCTAATTACCTTATAGATAATTTGAATCTTGCTATTTTTCCTCACCATAAACCCTACACTTTGACATGGCTCAACAAATTAGGTGAAGTTGTTTTTTAAAGACAATGTAAGTTGTTATTCTTTATAGGTAGGTACCAAGGAGAAGTGACATATGATGTAGCTCCCATGGATGCCGCCCACATTCTCCTAGGCCAACCATGGATGCGTGACAACAAAGCCAAGCATGATGGCTTCACCAATAGGTATTATTTATGTTCTCATGGTAAGAAATTTGCACTTAATCATCTTTCTAGGGAACAAGTGTCTCACGCAAAGAAAAAAATGCACGAGGCAAGAGAACGAGGGAAGAGGATACCAGAAGAGAAAGAGAACAAAGATATACCAAAGCTAGCCAAACTTACTCTCTTAACAGAGGCGACCAATTCCACTCCCATTATTCGACCACTTCCAAAGAGTTTGAATGGCTTAAATAAAGCTTTAATTTCCACACAAGAGTTAGTAAAACCTAAAATTAGTTCCATATGTGATTCACTAAAATGTTTTACTTGTTGGAGAAGAATACATAAGCTATGCTTGTATTGTACAGTTTTCCAGTTTAATATATCGATTTATGTTTCAGTCATATTTTGTTGTGCATGTTTAAGTCCATTTATATTATGTAAGTATATGATGAGGTGTCTGGTGTGACACAGTAGATCTCATCATTGGTTGAAAGACATAATATATAAATGAGGTTCGTAACTGAGACAGTTTTGGACAAACTGTCGGTCTAGGTTATTATGTGATTCAGATAATTAGTTTATCTAGACTAATTGAATCATATAAATATGCCCGGGGCATATTGAACTTGACTCTCAGGAATGATTTGTCTTGTACTGATTTAATAGACAAATCGATCCTTGTATTCTATCTCTAAATCCCTAGACTCGAGTGGGCATGAGGATTAGACATAGTGTACTTTGATCTGCCAATGGGTGAGGTCAAATGTGGCCAATAGTCTCGGTGGGTTGGGTGCGCGTGTTTAGCTACTTGGTGTGCTACTGCTTGTCGAAAGAAAACAAAGTACCGGTGCGTCCGGGGTGATGGTGCTCCCGAGATGAACTCGAAATGTTTATTATACTAAACCCGGCCGGTGGACTTATGTCCGGTATAGTAAAAAGGTCTAGTGGTACTAGTCTCGGAATTAAAGAAGTTAATTAATTAATTTATCAGTAAATTAATTTTAATTAACGAGCACTATATCTTTGATGTGGGGAGATTAATGAATATAATTTAATTAAGTTGTTCCGGAAGCAATTCTGGTGTAGGATGGTAGTGCCAAAATTAATCCGTTAGTGGTACGATTAATTTTGTAATGGGTTAATTGAATAGGTAGATTTAATTAATTAATTAATTAGTTAATTATTCTTAAGGGTTAATTCAGTAATTAACAAAGTGGAATTATGTAATTAATTCCTAAGGGTTAATTAAGTAATTAACAAAGTGGAATTAATTAATTAATTAATTAAGTCTTAAGTTTCAATAGGAATTAGGAAATCCGAGAGATTAGGAACCTAGTAGGATTTGGTTTATCCTATCAGATTGGTTACCTAATTGGATTTGGAAACTAATTCATTACCTAAACCCATTAGGAAGACCAATCATAAACCAACTTGGAGTCTCTCTTGTAACTCTATAAATAGACAAGGGATCAGCCATTCAAAAAACACAATTAATCCACAGGATTTCTAGAGAGAGAAAATTCTAGAGAGAGAACCAAGTCAAATTTTCAAGAAAGTGTGCGGCTGGTTTTTGGGTTTCTAGTGGCTGAAATTTTGGCCTTGGTTTATACCAGCTCTGCGTAGCTTTCTCTCTCTGCGGGCGGTGCGTTTATAGTACGTGCCAGGTGCTGCGGAGCTAGAGTTTTCTAGCAGGTGGATTGTGGTGAGTAGCTGATCAATTGACTTCTAGTTCGTTGCCCACACAACGTGAAGTCATAGTCTTGAGACATACAAGAGAATCACCAGGTGCACGCTTCAAAGGTACTTTTCTAAGATTCCGCTTTAATAGAAATTTTTGTTGCGTGGTCTTCCTATTGGGTTTGTGTTTTACTCCAATCCCGTTCCAGGACTGATTTACATCCAACTGAGACAAGGATTCACTTATCCTTAATCCAGTTCCTGGATTGATTTGAAGGAAACAGATCTAGTCCGGGCCAAACCGAAAATCTCACTTCGTGTTATGCATTCCAGAATCAGAGATTTTTGATCGAGCCCAAACTTTAAAATCATTTCCCCTAAGCGGATCTAGGCTTATACATGTTAAATCTATTAAAATGACACGGTAAAAATTAAATCTTTAATTTAAAACGGAATACAAAAGATTATACCTTTGAAGCGTGTCCTTGAAACAATAAACAAAACCAAATGCCAACCACGAGAGAATCCCGAGAATGACTCCGAAAACCCCCGAAGTCGTGTAGGTGACAATCTACGGGTGGCTAAGGCACTAGATAAGAAATCCAAAAGAAACCCACTTCGAAAAACTCATATCTACCTTGACACATCCTTGCACGGAGACTCCTTACACAGCTGCCGGATTCCGCTGCTACCCACCGTGAGGAATGTCAGAATAAACACCGCGATTGAGCTCTCTCAAGCCGTGACCTAAACGTTAGGATCAGAGGATCTACGGGCAGATCTAATGCGCGCTTGAGATTGATGCTAACGGCTGCGAGGTGCTATCGTCGAAAACGGTAAAGTCGCTGGAAAAAACTTGGCGGGCGGCGGTGTTGAATCCAACGGTGGCGATCTCAAGGAAAAACTGCAAGGAATCTTTTGGGCTAAGTTTTAATTGAAGAAGAAGGATCCTTACTCGACTTCAAAAGAAAACTTTGATGAAGAAGACGAAGTTCTCTCTCTAGACTACTTCTTCTCTTTCTAGGTAACTTTGCCTCCAAGTTTCTTAATGTCTCGAAATGCCTAATATTAGCTATTTATAAGGACCTTCAAGGTAAACCTAGTGGGCTTTTTAGTTGGGCGTTGAGTTTCTTAGTCCTCACTAGACTAGTCAACTCCAATTAACTCGAAGGATTAATTCCTCAACGCACTTTGTCAATTAAATATTAATCGACCCTAGGATTATTTCGTATAACCCACTTTGTCAATTAAATATAAAATTAACCCAAGGGTAATTTATTTAATCCATTTTGCTAATTAGTCCAATGCACTAACTTACTAATTATGGAACTACCGCTCAAAAATGAAATTACTTCGCACTCACTTTATTAATTATTCTATCTCCCCATGTCAAAGATATAGTGCTCGTCGATTCATAAATTTACTGACAAATTAATTCATCGACTTTTTGCTATCCGAGACTAGTACCACTAGACCTTCTTATTATACCGGGCATAAGTCTACCGGCCGGATTTAGTATAATAATCCTTATGAGCTCATCTCGGGAGCGCCATCAACCTGGACGGACCGATTCATGGATTCATTTCGACAAGCAACGGCACACTAAGAAGCCAAACATGTATACCCAACTTACCGAGATCTAGGCCTTAATTGACCGCACCATTTGGCAAATCAAAGTACACAATGTCTAACTCTTATGTCCGCTCTAGTCTAGGGATTAAGAGATTAGAATATGAGGTTCGAATTAAGTACGAAGATCAGTACAAGTTAATTCAATCCTTATTAGGTCCTGCTCAATGTGCCTCAGGCACATCTGTATGATTTAATTATTCTAGACAAACTAATTTCTAAATCATACAATAACCTAAAATGATAGTATATTCAAACTATCTCGGTTACGGGCATTTATTTATATATCATAAATTTAACCAATGATAAGATCTACAGTACTACACCCGACACCTTATCATCTATGCATATAATATAAAGGAACAAATTATAATACTGAAACACAATCGATATGTAAATGGGTATTAGTTTTTTAAACAAGCAAAGCTTTTCAGTATTCAAAACTAACAATCTGTCACTAATACTCAAAGCTATACTCTGAAGTATAAAAACAATTCAATACACTTATCTGCAGTCTGTCATACCTAAAACTACATAACCTCATGGCTCACTTAAGTATCTGACTCTCATGCCCTCCACATGGCTCTTAAAGACCTTTAGAGTCAATACCTTCGTGAATGGATCTGCAAGGTTGTCTCCTGATGCTATATTGGCCACGACCACGTCTCCCCTCTTTACGATCTCTCGTATCAACTGGTAATTGCACTCTATGTGGTTACTCGCCTTATGGGCTCGTGGTTCCTTTGATTTAGCAACTGCATCATTGTTATCACAGTAAATTGTGATAGATCTCGACAACTCAGGAATCACATCTAAGTCCACTAGGAAGTTCTTGAGCCATACAAATTCTTTCGCTGCCTCTGATGTGGCAACATACTCAGCCTCCATGGTGGAGACTGCCACGCATTTCTGTTTGACACTCCGCTAAACTATGGCTCCACCTCTCAGAGTAAACACAAACCCAGAGGTAGACTTACTCTTATCCATATCACCTTGGAAGTCTGAATCTGTGTAACCCAATGGAACTAGCTCTTGCGCTTGATAAATCAAGACATGACCTCTTGTCCTGCGCAAATACTTGAGGATGCACTTGACAGCCTCCCAATTAGCTTTCTCAGGGTTACTCTTATATCTGCTAACCATGCTAAGGGCAAAGCAAATATCAGGCCTAGTACATAACATAGTATACATGATACTACCCACTGCAGATGCATAGGGTGCTTTCATGGTATCTATCTCCTCAGCAGTTTTAGGACACTACTCATTTGATAGATGCACTCCATGTCTGAAAGATAGTGTACACTTCTTGGAGTTCTGCATGTTAAAACGGGCCAGAATCATGTCTATGTATGAGGCCTGAGAGAGTGTTAGTGAACGTCCCCTACGATCTCGAATAATCTTGATCCGAAGGATATGTCCAGCCTCTCCCAAATCCTTCATATCAAACTGCTGAGAAAGCCATACCTTTACGTCTGGAAATACCTTTTTACTATTGCTAATAAGAAGAATATCATTTATGTAAAGTACAAGAAACACCACCATCTCACCATCACGCCTGCAGTATACACACTGCTCATCCAGACACTAAATGAATCCATAGGACTAGATAACCTCGTCAAAACGGATGTTCCAAGATCTGAATGCTTGCTTAAGTCCATAGATAGACCTCTTGAGCTTGCAAACCTTGTGCTCTTGGCCTTAAACAATGAAACCCTCTGGTTGCTGCATAAAGATGGTCACCTCAAGACTTCCATTAACGAAAGCTGTCTTGACATCCATCTACCAAATCTCATAATGTAAATGAGTAGCTATGGCCAAAAGAATCCAGATCGACTTAAGCATAGCTACTGGGGAAAAGGTCTTGTCATAATCGATACCCTTTTTCTGAGTTTACCCTTTCGCCACAAGCCTAGCCTTGAAGGTCTCAACCCTCCTATCAGATCCTCTCTTTTACTTGTAGACCCGTTTGAACCCAATAGGTCAAAACCCATCAAGAAGGTCTACCAGCTCCCAGAATTGATTTGAGTCCATAGAAACCATCTCAGCAATCATCGCACTCTGCCAAGAATCTGTATCTTTATCTTGTAGAGCCTCGTTGTAGCTAACTAGGTCTGGCTCGTGAGCACCATAGATGAAATCTGAAGACTCTTCCAAGCCCACGTACCTCTCGGGTTGTCTAACAACCCTCCCACTATGATGAGGCGTAGCCTGTGCAGGTGCATGATCTGTGATAGTTCGTACATTACTCTGTGGTGTGTCATCCTGTACTGGTGTATCTGGAATACTCGACTGACCCTTAAGTACCTCTAAAATGATCTTTCTATTGGGCTTGTGATCTAAAATATAACCCTTATCTAAAAATCTGGCATTAGTGCTAACCAGCACCTTCTGATCCTGAGAACTATAAAATAGACCACCCTTCATTCTTCTGGGATAGCTTACAAATAGCATAACTTCTGACCTTGCATGTAGCTTGGTTGTATCTGCCAAATCCTGAAATGTCTCAGAATAGACTTTTGCCCAGTCCATAATTCCATAGGGGTCAAAGACACAGTCTTAGATGGTACAAGGTTGAAGATATAAGCTGTTGTCTCCAAGGCATATCCCCAAAACGATTTGGGTAACTCACTATAACTCATAATCAATCTCACCATATCCATAAGAGTCATGTTTCTCCTCTCTGCTACACCGTTCTGCTGGGGTGTTCCAGGTGCATACAACTGGGACTGAATACCCTCATCTGACAAATAGGTCCTAAATTCACTAAAGAGGTATTCTCCACCATGATCATATTACAGGGTCTTGATACTCTTACCATGATGCTTCTCCATATATGCCCTATACTCTTTAAAATTGCCAAAGCACTCGGACTTGTGGCGCATCAGGTAAATGTACCTATATCTAGAGTAATCATTTGTGAAAGTCATGAAATACTCAAAACCACCTTTAACTTGAATTGGCATAGGTTCACACAAGTCAGAGTGAACCAACTCTAAAACCTCTTTGGCCCTATACCCCTTTACCTTGAAAGACATCTTACTCATTTTACCCTCCAAGCAAAACTCACATGTCAGATAAATATCAATCTCCAATGAGCCCAAGGGCCCATCATTGACCAATCTCTGAATTTTACTAAAGTTGATATGACCTAGTCTTACGTGCCAAAGATAAGTCTGGTCCAAAGGGGAAGACTCATTTCTCTTACTATGATTCCATTATGTATCATTAATTTATGTGTTTTGCACTACAGGGGAGTTAGACTTATTTAAGAATAGATTGTCAACCAATGAACCAGAACATATAAGTTTCTTGTTTTTTCTGATATAAATAGAAGCATCAGTAAAAACAAACTTATAACCATCCTTAAGCAGTTTAGAAATCGAAAGCAAGTTCTTTCCAAATTGGGTACAAAAAGACAATCTCTCAAAATTAAAACAGAATCAGAAAAGACAAGCTTGACCACTCCCACTGCAGCAACTGATACTCTGGTAGTATCACCCAAGACGAAATGCAACTCACCATCTCTAAGCATCTGGGTGTTGGTGTATGTGCCTTTTTAAAGGGCTATATAGACATTTGTCGTTTGATTGATGATTTATCAGATGAGTTAATTTTATGATAATCATATTCTTGTGCATATTTAGTTTCATGAAATTGATCAACCAAAAGAAACACTCTATGGACTTTTAGATCATGAGTGATTCTTTTGAGTAGTACTTGTACGAAAATCCTTAGACCAGAAATCACTACATAGTCTTAGGTGAATTGTAGTGTGCTTTGACATACGCCTAACGGGACCATAATAGGTTGCCAAGTATAGGTATGATTGGGTACACTATGAGTCACGCTAAGGTATGTAGGTGAAGTGATGGGACTACAAGTCTCTCTTAAGTAAGAGATGATATCTTGGCCACTTGATAGTGAACTGAAAAGTGCATGGCCATGCCTGAGAAATGATAATTGTTATTATTTGCTCGAATAGAATCAATGTCACTGAGAAATCAAGTAAACATTTAGCTAAATAAGGATGATGGTTCCATGCCTTATGCTAAACGGGAAATCAATGTAGAGGACCATACATAGTATGCTCAGAAGGTTGTTTTGAATCACCATTCGACCCTCCGTTCTGAATTGGGTAGTCATTACGTATTGCTAGAGACCACTAATGACTTATGGATTAATTAATTAGATTTAATTATACATTGCCAGTTCGGAATGGGCCTACAGGATCGCACATAAGAGAGTTCGATGATACAGAATTGCCTGCACTAAGTATGATTGTTATACTTAGACAAATAGTATTTAATTAAATAGTTTAATTAAATATTATTGAGAAGTTATGTGGTATTAATTAAGAGTTATTTAAGTATATAGGAACAATTGAGATAGACTGACAAATCAAGGGACCTAATTACAATTGACGTTATTGACCCATCAGCCTGATCCATGGGTCAATGGGTTGATCCATGGTTTTGATAAAAACCCATATCAGTAAAAATAATATTATTTTTAATTAAATTAATATTAATATTATTTTTGTTCTAACTGACTGAGTATCTGACTCTTATATATCCCGGGGATATTGAGTTAGATACCCTGGTCAATTTTAGAAAAAAAAAATAGTTTACCAAAACTTGAAGAAAATTCCCAAAATTTATCTCTCTCGGCAGACTGGCTAGCACCAATTATGTTAGAGCTTCGGTGCTTGAGAGTAGAGAGCATCTCCTGCGGAAATGCTTTGATGGTGATCAATTCGGGACGAACATCAATCAGGATCCAGGCGCGGCAACCGATTATGCTACGAGGGTAAGCATTCAATGCTTTCAATCCTGGGTTTGATTAACACTAAAACCAATCAATTAGGCATTTCCACTGCAATTTTTGTTAATCAGGCCTAATCGATACCAACAATGGTATCAAAGCGAGGCTCTATCACAGCTAGGCTTGATTTAGTGTTAAAATTAAAATTAATTGATTAAAAAAAATTAGTTGTTTTGAAAAACTAATTTTTGTTATGCCGATTCAGAAATTGATTTAGAAAAGGAAATTTATTTTTTTGGGTTCCAAAAATGGCTTTACATTTTGAAGGAAAAAATTTTCCCAGTTTTGGTATTCGTTTCTGGGTTTTCAAAACTCTCACCAAAACCCTGGCTTAGCTAAAGAAGAGGTTTCTTTTATTTTGAATTTCATCGAAAAGGAGTCGGAAAGGTTCTGAGAATTCTTTTTCATTTTCAAATGATTTTGCCGGTTTTTGGGTTTTATAAACATCATCGAAAATGGATTTGGAGTTTTTGGTTTCAAATTGGAAACTATTTTCTGGGCTGCTTATTGTTTTGCCGAATTGGTTTTATTTCCTTGCCAGAAACTGGGTTTGTTTATGCCAGAAGAACCATTCTAATATGTGGGTTATTTTTTTTTTCTGGAGTTTTGAAAATGAGGCTTACCGGAATCTGTTTTTGGTCGGATTTAAAAAAAGGTAACTAGAAAATGAATTCGCGGATAGATTCTGACGAACCTCGATTTAAAAAAAGGTAACTAGAAAATGAATTCGCAGATAGATTCTGACGAACCTCTTCTGTGTTTTAGGTTGTACGCGTCTCGCCGGAAAAATGTGGACATCGGAATGGTTTCGGGTTGCGTCGGTTTTCCATCGCGGAGGCTTTTGAACCCATCTTTCACGTCTGTTAAAGATGGAGAGTGAAGCGGTGAGTGTTGCTACTGCATCAGATTTTGGCGTTGGACATCGGTAATTGTGGTCACAATTTCGTGCTGTCTACGATCAATGAGTCATCGGGATGGGCTTCAATTTGATCGGAGTCATATCTGGGCGAAGAGACGGAGATCGGCACTGCGATTGCAGCGTTGGAAGTGGATAAGATTTCACCAGAAAATCGAAGACGGGAAACAGAACCAACCAGTAGAGAGTTTGAGGAAGAAGAGGGTTGGCGGCGGCAGGGGTTAAGCCCTAGGGGCTGAATTTATGAAATTAACCCCGCCCCTCCCCCCCCCCCCCCCCCCCCAAAATGAAACCCTGAAAGGAAATGCTGGACCAGATGACCTAATGGGCTTAAATTACTAAACTGCCTGCCTGGAAATATTTTAAAATAGTTTTAAAATTGCAGAATGGCCATTGGACATTGTGTCTCTTTTAAACCCTAACCCAGAATTTTAATTAAATTACCGAATAGCCCTATAATTTTCAAAAAAATAGTTTTTCTGATTTTTTAAATTTTGATAACATTTTCATTTAGATTTTATTGGATAGAATTATATCTTATCAGATTAGGATTTTGAAATATTTAAAATTTAAACTTTGATTAATTGTATTAATTAGATTATTGATAATTAATTAAATTTTATTTTAAATTAGAGATAGGATTAAATTTTGATTTAAAATTATCATCCTATAAAAATATTTAAAATTTAAAATTTAAGATAATTATCTTAATTTATTAGAATAGTTTTAAAACTTAAATAATTATATTAATTAGATTAGGATAATTAGAAATTTATTTTAAATTTTAAATAATTATCTTAATTAGATTAGGATAATTAGAAAAAAATATTTGAAATTTTAAATTTAAAAGATTATCTTAATTAGATTAAGATAATTAAGTAAAATAAAATAATAGATAAAATAATAAATAAAATTCATTAATTAATCAGATTAGTTAATTAATTTATTTGTTTATTATTTATTTATTCATTTTCATTATGTATTTATGATTTCAAATTTTAATTGTTTCAATTGTGATGCATACATAACCATGTTGAATATGTTCATGCATCATTTTGACCAAAATGAATGAACAAGGGATTGATTAAAGTTGATCATGACACGATCAATTTTAATGATGTAATAGTTACACAATCCTTTAAAATAATTCGGCTTAATTAAAATGAGCTTGGATGAAGCACTTGCATTATTATGTGTTTTTCATGCATGAATTGGGCTTTTAATTATTTTAATTTGGGACCAGCGAGCCAATTAAACTGGGTCTGCGAGCCTATTAAATTCTATATAATAGAATAGAATTTGATAGGCCCAAACTTCCAAGGAGCCCAATACGGAGCCGAGGAACTGAAGCCCAGTTGAGGTGGCCCAAATGAAGAAAACAATTTTAAAAGCCTTGTAATAGACTAGAGCCCAATTCATTGTATTTTATTCGCTTTAAATATATTTGATATATGTTATTGTGAATGATGAAAAACGAAATGCATGTTAATCCGCTCAAACAAAATCCCCTAAAAACCTAAGTCGTAAATTGCTTCCATACTTGGGGGCTCGTCAAAGCGTCGAACGTCTGTGGACTTGGAGAGCACAAGGGTGGCAAGTTTTCTTCGTGAGGCGAGTTGTTACATAATAGGTGCCCAACTTTACACACTACCACTATGTGGAAAAACTGTTTGGGTATTTATTGGTGTGATGCTTCGAGAGATGGTTTGACTTAGGGAAATTGGTCTAGTTTAACCCGATAAGTTGACTAGGACTGGTTTTTCAATGATAGGATGGTGCCAAACATTTGGAATGTTCATCCTATCACCAAAAAGTTGCATGGTAATGCAATTGGAAAACGTTAAATTGCATGAGATGTGATTTGAACATTGCCTACCAAAAGGGCCCGATCCCTACGATACTTGCCAAAGCAAGACTGGGGTTTGGTTCTTTGTGGATTTTTGGTCCACAATCTAGCACCAACACAAAATTGTATGGGATTTCAATTTTGGCTATTGTGGAAATGATTTTATTAAAACTCATTATAATATTTTGCATTATTCTTTTGTGGATGGCATTAGCTTGCACATAAATTTCAAATCACTGTCCATAAGAAACATTCTAAAACATGAAAGGAAGCGTTATTGTCTTAGAAGCTATTTTGCCCGAAATACCCGAAAAATGCTACAATGGTTGCTCGAAAGGCCTTTAGAAGGCAAAAGGAACAAATCCAATTATGTGATATGTTTTGAGGACTACTTTAGAAACATGAATATAAAAGCGTTCCATATTTATGCGTCACCTAGGAACAATTGGGATAGGCTGACAAATCAAGGGACGTAATTGCAATTGGGGTTCTTGACCCATCAGCCTGATCCTGGGTCAATGGGTTGATCCATGATTTTTGTAAAAACCCATGTCAGTCAAAATAATATTATTTTTAATTAAATTAAATTAATATTATTTTTGTTTTAACTAACTCTTATATATCCTGGGGATATTGAGTCAGATACTCTGGTCAATTTTAGAAAAAAAAAAATAGTTTACCAAAACTTGAAGAAAATTCCCAAAATTTCTCTCTCGGCAGACATACTAGCACCAATTCTGTTAGAGCTCCGGTGCTTGAGAGTAGAGAGCATCTCCTGGGGAAATGCTTTGATGGTGATCAATCCTGGACGAACTTCAATCAGGATCCAGGCGCGGCAACCGATTACGCTACGTGGGGTAAGCATTCAATGCTTTCAATCTAGGATTTGATTAACACTAAAACCAATCAATTAGGCATTTCTGCTGCGATTTTTGTTAATCATGCCTAATCGATCCCAACACTGGGTTACTTGGAACCCCTTCAAAGAATTACAAACATAATCAGTGGCTCTTGAATCTACACACCAAGTATCTGTGTGAATCGCAGCTAAACATGTCACAAAACAAATGTGAAATTGCTCATACCTTTGAGCTTCGGGCAGTCTGGCTTCCAATGTCCTGGTTTGCCACACTTGAAACACTTTCCTTTTGGCTTGGGCTTCTTGGCAACACCACCCTTGGGTCCATAATTAGCACCTGCCTTCTGGCTCTTCTTCTTATTCTGCTTTCTAGCTTTGGGCCCAGAAGAAGAACCTGAAGGTCCAGCAGTCACTAAAGCTTGCTTCTTCTCAGAGAAGAGGCCTTCAGCTGACACCAATGCAGTCATAAGCTTGGGTAAAGTATACTGAAGCCTGTTCATGTTATAGTTCAACCGAAACTGCTCAAAACTCGAAACTCTGGAGAATGATATCGTACTGAGTCTCGCAGTCAATATCCCCTTCCAGTACCTCGATCTCGTTGATGTTTCTAATCATGTCAAGCACATGATTTCTCACTGGGGTGCCTTTAGCCATATTGGCACTCATGAGTTTCCTCACAGTTGATTGTCTGGCTGCCCTGCCCTGATGCCCGAACATCTCCTTGAGGTTAGTCATCATATCGTAGGCTGAAGTCATTTACTGATGCTGGTGCTGCAACACATTTGACATAGAATCCAAAATGTAGCACCTGGTCATCTCATCAGCTTTCTTCCAACTCGATATGGTTCATTCTCCTCAGGAGTGGCATTATCTCTGGGTGTCTCAGGGCACACCTCAGTGAGCACGTACTTGTAATCCTCAGCAGTAAGGACAATATCCACGTTATGCTTCCAGTCAATGTAATTAGGACCAGTGAGTTTGTTATGATTAAGTATGACAACAAGTGGATTGAATGATATATCGAAAAGCTAAAAATAAACAGAGAAGTTTCAGTATTTTTTTTTTAGAAAATATTGATATCCTCAAAACAATATAATCATACCCATCAACATCTCATTCACTGGGGTTCACGCAGGTCACGATCATGTGAACGTCTACGCTAGTCAACATTCGTTCGAGAAGAACATAAGTTCATTAATTTCACTATTTGACCAACGATATTTTGATCAATGAAATTAATAGTCAGTGATTTTAGCCTGCACACATAAATAGCATAACCTCGTTGGGAGGAATACTACAAAAGGTACACTTAGTGCATGACATTAAGTGACTTCTAAGTTTGTTACTTAGGATACTAATGTGCCTTAGATGGATAGGGTGTCACAAAGTTCTCCAATTAAACTCACTATAGTCATCCCTTTAGAAATTCAATCTAGTGATCTTATGAATAAAGCCTCATCCGACATGGAGGAAGGCCCTAATGCCAATGCGCAAGTCTATCCACATCTCATATGAATTCGTAATGGAGGCCATTGGGTTATAAAACATCCAGCTCCCACTTAGATTCTTAAAATTGAGGAATTTTACGATTTTAATATGCAATATCTTAACTTTGGTTATTCGCACCTATGAAACCGTTGGAGTTTGAATATGCAAAATTTTCTACCTTAGTTAATGGCACCCATAAAAGCATTTGTTTTCAATCATGTATAAAAACATAAAACGAAAACACACAAGCAACAACAAGGACATAAAAAGGGAAATAAATTCGTAATGAAACATTTCCCGACTATTATGGCCTTCTCAATCTTTGCTTCCTTTTGACGCCTTATTACACATACCGTCGTGTCTCTCCCACTCGTTATTTGGATTCCTCCTAATTCGTTCGGGTTTTCTCAGTTTTCTGCGTAATTAGGAATCACCAAAAATTATGATAAACCAAAACCCATGAATATGAGTTATCTCACAATAGCGTCTTCTTCATTTTATATAAATTCCTATATACAAGGCTTTCTAGGAAAATAAAGACGACATCTTTAGAATAAATCCTACTAAAAGATTTATCTAATCCTACACAGCTTCCAGCTCATGGTTATTACTACTACACACATTCACATTAAAAATAAAACGAGTTCGGACATGTCCTAGGGTTTATAAATGAATGTAAAATCATAATAGCCGGGAATAATAACCACCTGAAGTCAAAACTGACAAAGACGTGTAATAAATCAAACAAGTATAAAGCCAAAACCTCATCTCTGATACCAATTTGAAGGAAACAGATCTGGTTCGGGCCAAACCGAAAATCTCACTTTCGTGCTATGCATTTCAGAATGGGAGACTTTCAATCAAGCCCAAACTCTAAAATCATTTCCCCTAAGTGGATCTAGGTTTATACATGTTCGATCTATTAAAATGACACGCTAAAATTAAATCTTTAATTTAAAACGAAATATAAAAGATTATACCTTTGAAGCGTGTTATCGAAGCAATAAAGAAAACCAAGCGCCAACCACGAGAGAATCCCGAGAATGACTCCGATAACTCCCGAAGTCGTGTGGGAAACTATCTACGGGGTGGCAATGGCACTAAATAAAAAATAAAAAAGAAACCCGCTTTGAAAAACTCATATCTACCTTGACAGATCCTTGCCCGGAGATTCCTTGCGTAGCTGCCGGATTCCGCCACTACCCACCATGAGGAACGCCGAAATAAACACCACGATTGAGCTCTCTCAAGCTGCGACCTAGATGCCTAGATCAGAGTATCTACCGGTAGATCTACTGTGCTTTAGATCGAAGCTAACAGCGATGAGGCGCTATCGCCGTAAACGTCAAAGTCACCGAAAAAATTGGTGGGCGGCGGCACTGAATCCAATGGGGGCGATCTCAAGGAAAACCTGCATGGAATCTTTTGGGCTAAGTTTTAATCGAAGAAGAAAGAACCTTGCTCTACTTCAAAAGAAAACTTCGATGAAGAAGACAAAGTTCTCTTTCTAGACTACTCCTTCTCTCTCTAGGAAACTTTGCCTCCAAGTTTCTTAATGTCTTGAAATGCCTAAAATTAGCTATTTATAAGGAGTTTCAAGGAAGACCTAGTGGACTTTTCAGTTGGGCCTTAGTATTGGACTTTCATTGACTTTCTTAGTCCTCATTAGACTAGTCAACTCTAATTAGCCTGAAGGATTAATTCCTCAACGAACTTCGTCCATTAAATATTAATCGGCCCTTAGGATTATTTCGTATAACCCACTTTGTAAATTAAATATAAAATTAACCCTAGAGTAATTTATTTAATCCACTTTGCTAATTAATCTAATGCATAATTAGTCATACCACTATGGGACCAATTATGGAACTACCGCTCAAAAACGAAATTACTTCGCACTCACTTTATTAATTCTTCTATCTCCCAACGTCAAAGATATAGTGCTCGACAATTCATAAATTTACTGACAAATTAATTCATTGACTTCTTGCTATCTGATACTACTACCACTCGACCTTCTTATTATACCGGACATAAGTCCACCAGCCGAGTTTAGTATAATAATCCTTACGAGCTCATCTCGGGAGCACTATCAACATGGATGAACCGGTACATGAATTCCTTTTGACAAGCAACGTCACACTAAGAAGCCAAACATGTATACCCAACTTACCGAGATCTAGGCCTCAATTGACCGTACCCTTTGGCAAATCAAAATACACAATGTCTAACTCTTATGCCCGCTCTAGTCTAGGGATTAAGAGATTAGAATATGGGGTTCGAATTAACTACAAAGATCAGTACAAGTTAATTCAATCCTTATTAGGTCCTGCTCAATATGCCCCGGGTACATCCATATGATTTATTTAGTCTAGACAAACTAATTTTTAAATCATACAATAACCTAAACCGATAGTATATTCAAACTATCTCGGTTACGAGAGTTTATTTATATCTCGTAAATTTAACCAATGATAAGATCTACTGTGCTACACCAGACACCTTATCATTTATGCATATGATATAAAGGAACAAATTATAATACTGAAACACAATCGATATGTAAACGAGTATTAGTTTTTCATACAAGCAAAGTTTTCAGTATTCAAAACTAACATGATTCACAACCAATTAACACAAGGATTAATTAATTACTTATATAATTAAATCTACCTTTTTCCATTACCTAATACATAATTAATCGTACCACTAACGGGTTAATTATGACACTACCATCCAAATTAGAATTGCTTCCGGAACCACTAAATTAATTATTCATTATTCTTCCCACATCAAAGATATAGTGCTCGTCAATTTATTAATTTACTGATAAATTAATTAATCAACTTCTTATAATCTGAGATTAGTACCACTCAACCTTATTACTATACTGGACATAAGTCCACCGGTCGGGTTTAGTATAATAAACTTTATGAGCTCATCTCGAGAGCACCATCACCCCGGATGCACCGATACATAGTTTCCATTTGACAAGTAATAGAACACTAAGCAATCAAACACGTGCACCCAACCTATTGAGAATATAAGTCTCAATAGACCGCACTCGGTGGCAGATTAAAGTACACTATGTCTAATCCTCTTGCCCGTTCAAGTCTAGGGATTAAGAGATAGAATACTAGGATCAAATAGTCTACTAAGTCAGTATAAGAGAATTCAATCCAAATGGTCATGCTCAATATGCCCCGGACATATCTATATAATTCAATTAGTTTAGACAAACTAATTCCCGAATCTCATAATGACTTAAACCGATAGTATGTCCAAACTGTCTCAGTCACGAGCCTATTTTATATATCATGACTTTAACCAATGATGAGATCTGCTATGTCATACCCGACACCGCATCATCTAGTCATGTGATATAAGAGGACTATATATGAAAACATAAAACAATTAATGAAACATTCAATCGTTATATATAAACTGGGAAATAGTTTCCATACAAGCAAATCTTTAGTATTCAAAACTAACAGTTTAGACTCAAATTAAATAATTAGTTGTATCAGGAGTAGGCCAAATAAATGAGGTGAAGCCTAGCCCATGAAGACATTTGAAGACTACAAGATTTGGTCAAAGAAAGTTCTAGAAGGGAAGGCTACAATGCTTAAGAAAGGAAGGAATAATCAGCCCTAATTCTTGTAAAAGAAAAGAAGGAAAGATCTAGAAGATTGAAGGATGACTAAAGGGGAACAAGGAAAGGACTAGAAGATTGAAGAATCCAATCAAGGAAGGATTCTCAAGATAATTTTCAGCCAATAACAAGGAAGCCAAAGAGTATTCTAGAAACCCTAAGAGGGGTAGAATTGACTAAGACTAGTCTATGGTTTGTAGGATAGTTTTGTAACTTCCAAGGTAATCCCACTTCTATAAATAGAGAACGATTTCATCATTTGTAACCATGATTTGAATAGTAAGAATTTGAGAATTCCTCTATATTTTTGAATCATTATTAGCATTTATCAAAAGTTAGGGTAGTTAGCTTTTGTGGTTGCCTCCTTAGACTCTTCCTTTTGAAGGCCTCATCCCACTATCACCATATTTCTACACTTTGAGAATAGCACTAAACTAGGGACCTTTGATCCCAATATTCGAGCCTTTCCACCCTCTCACATAAACAAACCTCTGCTGGATTTTCAATTTTAAGGAACGATCACAACACTTTTGTTCCCTCATTTTCAGCCGTTATTTTCTCTTTGAAAATTGAGCAATCAATATTGATGTTTAATCCTACTTTCAAGATTATTTTCATCAATTTTTATTCACCTGATATCATATTTGAATATTAGAGCATTCTCTGTCGATTTTTCGCTTCTTAATTTATGATTTTTTGTTTGCTTGGGAATGTCATATGACTACGGCGAAGAAGAGGTGCAGCAGTGGCGGTGAGGATCTTTGATGGGCAGATTTGATTCAATGTTAGGATCTTTGGAGTTATGTTCCTTGGATTTTTTCACTTTTCTATTGTTGTTTTCTGATGGATTTGATATTGGTTTTCTTTGATTTGTTGGGATATGATATTGGTGGGTTTTTCCATGCTTTGGATCATCAAACAAAGGTGGAACCGGTGTTAAAAAAGTGGTAAATATTGATTCTTTGAAGGAATATTTTTTTAATCTCTGAAGCAAGTTTGGACTGTCGGACAGGAACAGGGCAAAATTGTATTCACCAAAGGTATAATATAACCACTATAGCTCACAATTACTGGATTTTTTCAATTGATTTTGTTGGAGGCTTTTTATTTCCTGCTAATATGTGTTTTTTCCTCTTCTGGATGTCTCCAATTTGCAGACAGAGTCTGTAATTGAGCAAGTGTTCCTTACACCCACTCACAGGTCAAAGGCGAATTTTGAGCAATAGATAGTTGTCTAGCTTCTGATATATCTTCCCGTTCCTCCTTCTGTAGTTCCCCCTTCACAGACATTGACATGTATTTTTTGCTTATTTTTTTTATTTTTTACGACATGAGAATGGATTATTTTGATAGTTAATTAAATTTGTGAATTAGTTTGCTGTTAATTAATTCTGATGATACAGTGGACAGATATTTGTGTTTGCATTGAGTTTGTTGTGATTGGGAGCTTGATTGGGAGATAAAATGTTTGTTGCTTTTTGAATGTAAAATGTTGTGATTGGAAGGTTTTTTATTTTTTAATATTGGATTCTGATGTAAAATGTGATTGGATATTGTTTTATACTTTCTGATATTTTGGTGAAAAATGTGATTGGATATTCTTTTACGCTTTCTGATAATTTGATGAAAAATGTGATTCGATATTGTTTTACCTTTTCTGATAATTTGATTAAAAATATTGAATTTTGATGGAAACTGTGATTGGATATTGTTTTATGCTTTATGATAATATGATGGAAAATACTGGATTCTGATAAAAAATATGATTAGATATTGTTTTATGCTTTGTAAAAATTAGATTCGGTTTACCCTTTAGTCAAGTACTTTGATGGGCAGATATGATTCAAAATTAGGATCTTTGGTTGAATCCTGTGATTTTTGTGATATTGTTTCATGTTTTTCAAAACTTGCTGGATTCTCTGGCGGAGGTAAAGGTGCGACCGAGCATTGGAGGAAATCGGGGAGAGAGAAAATGAGAGGGAGGAGAGAGGAAGTGAATTTCGTGGGCAGAATTTTGACAGAAATTCGTGGGCAGAATTCCGATGGAAAATGTGATTCCATATTGTTTTATACTTTTTAAAAATTTGATGGAAAATACTGTATTCATATGGAAATTTTGATTCTATATTGTTTTATGCTTACTGAAAATTTGATGGAAAATATTGGATTCTGATAGAAAATGTGATTGGATATTAATTTATGCTTTCTGATAATGGGTTCCGGACCAAAAAATGCAAAAATTTGAATTGTGGACTGAAACATTTTTTTTTCTGTGGACACAAATATAGAACTTCTGGATTCTGTTAATGTGAATGTTTAATTAATTTGACATTCGGATTTGTGTAATCCCAATGTATATAATATTAATATAAATTCAGAATATTTTTTAAAAAGTTTGAAAATTAAATTAAAAAATGAAAATGAAAATCAGATTCCCATAATTCGAATATATTTAAAATTAAAGCTAAATTGTTTAAATTAATTTAAATAAGGATTTATTTAAAATAAATTATTTTTAATTAAAAAAATAAAAAAGACATTTGGATTATTGAAATCTGAGTTTTAGATTTTTTTTGGAAGATTCGGATTAGCTAAATCCGAATCTATTTATTATATACACCAGATCGGGTCTGCACTATTCATCCAAAAAATTTTGGTGTTAGGGTTGTTTTCTTGAAGAAAATAGGCGATTTGTCCGATTTGGGGTTGGATTTTGGATTTCGGCTAAATTTTTTTGAAGATCTACGTCACGTCGTGATATCGTGGTAAGGTAAGTCACGGTTTAAGTGTATTATGGTTGATATTTTATTATTTATATGATTTTCATGTGATTAGATGATGTTTTGAGGAAATGTGGTTAGGAAATATATGTATTAATAGCTTAGTACTAAGATTTGTGTAAATTTTGTGGGCTTTTTAATAAGTAGTCATGCATTAGTAGTGTAATTATTTTAATTATGATTTTAAATATGATTAGTCGTAAGTGGTCATAAAGTTACAATTAAAATAATATTATCGTAATGGAAAGATTGACCTATGTTTCTAATGTTGAGGGTTGTTTCATATATTGTTTTTTATAAATTATATTGATAGTAAATTTTGATTAAGAAAATCGAAGATAAATTGTTATAATGACATTTTTTATTGACAGGTATAATGGCATTTAATGGTCCGTATATGTTTAATTTGTATTGGACATCTACGTTTGTTATTGATAATGGTGTTATAAATACATTCAGTAATGCTCCAAATGATTCATTATTCGTTAATCGTAGATTATCAAGGGATGAATTGGTATAAAGCATTTGCAATCTAATTGGGTGGGATAAGAATTCTTGGAAAATCACACTTACAATATTGTTTGAACTTAATGGGACTAGGCGACAAGCCAAAATTAATAGTGATGGTGCGTTGGAGTACATTTATTCTTTTCTAGGATGGAGTTGTATTAATATGTACGTCGGCGGTGAGGAAATTCATTCTTCAGATAAAGTTGAAGTACTAAGTAAGTGAAATATTGGTTCGAGTTCTTCACAAAGACAAGAAGCTCAAATTGATTTTGGAATGAGTGAAGGAGACCGTTATGAAGAAAAAGATGAGTTAGAGGACTTAGATTATATGATTGAGGACGATGCTGATTATGTCTATTGACATGACTCCAAAATATACCTTTTTATGACCCAAAATCATGTATATTTAGCTTACTTTTAGTTGGTTTTCAATGATTATGACATCTTTTATGATCTTTCAATGCACTTATAGTTGGATTTGCCTGATATTGTAGTAAAAAGTTATATTGGAGATTTTGGAAGAAATTTAAAAACTTTTGCTGGAAAAGGGAAAAAAAATGAAGAATTGGAGTTTAAAGAGAAGAATTTGGAAAAAGCATGAAGAGTTCAAGATATCGAGATAGGCGACACACAGGCACTGGCACCTGTACGCAGCCAACCTCGGTGTCCTATAGGCGCCGCGCCTCGCCGCGCCTCACCATCGCCTGGATATCGCTGCTGAATATCCAATTTCTCCCTTGGCGTGTTTTAAATTATGTTTTGCCAAAATTAGCCATCAGAATCCTTTCTTAATGGCCAAGGCCTCTTGTAAAGACACATACTATTACACCTTAGTAGGTTTTTCTTGTTTTAGAGAGAGTAACTTAGTGAGGAAGAAACACACACTTCTTCACCTTTTCACACACACTATGAATTCTCTTAGAACAAGCATGTTCTAAGTAGATTCTAGGGAATTCTACCCCTTTATGTGATAGAGGGCAGTGGATTTCCAAATATGTAGAACAATTCTATGGATTCAATGAAGTGAATTTGGTCATGAGAGCTTAGCTCAAGATTCTACAAGCTTTTTTCATGTTTGGTTGATGAAAAGCTGCACCTTTTCTTATTGATGGAGTTCTATCATGATAAATTACTCATTTCCATGTTGTTTTTGTTCTCTTCAATGGTTATTCATGCATATTGATAAGTGGGTTTCATGCAAATTGGTTAATTCTTGTTATAATGTAATGATTTTACCAAGTTATTGATATATGTGTTGAATCTACCTATTTATTTGTTGAATTGTGGGATACCACTTGTGTAAGCATTTGGTTAAGTTAATTGAGCTTTCTTGTGTTGTATGTTTAATGTTTCTATATTTATTTGCCATATCATTTGGTAATTCACATTATCTTGAGGTGGATGTGTAGAGGATTGATAGTAGAATAGGATTGACAATCCTATTTCTATTATTGGCTATATTATAGTTCTCATATAAAAATATGTCAATGGCATTATCATAATGTTTGGAAATTCTTAACTACCCACATTTGCATGGCATTTACTTATCAATATCCCTTTGGATCTTGAGGTGGTGTGATTTCCTGCTTTTATTCCTATTGTTATCTTTTATTTCGTTTTTACTACTTGCATGCTACACTTGAAATTACTATCTTACTCTTTGTTTTGTTAGATTCTTAGGAGTAAAAACTACTAGAAATTGTGGTAAATGAGGACTCAAACCCAACAATCATATCAATCAAGACAACTTTCTCATGGGAACGAAACCTTAAATACTATAGTTTTTGTATTTAGTTTTGTTTGTTTATATATTTATTTTGAAGTGTTCGCCCTTAACTTTTACAATGACAAGAGCACGTCATCTATAAATCCGACAGTGATTTTTGTTTAGACTCTACCGATTTTATTTCTGATGAAAGTGAGGAAGAGGTTAGGACATCGGAAAGGGGACAGTTCATCTACTTTGATGTGGGGCACCAATCTCCTGACGCCATTGATTGAGATGAATATGGTTGAATTTCTATGATGGTACAGACGAGAGTATAACCTTGGGAACTTGTTTCAAAGACAAGGATGAAGTACAACGGGCCATATCCGCATGGAACACAGCAACGGTTAGGGAATATGCCACTGTTCAGAGCAATCTTAAAACATGGTGCGTGGAATGTAAAAGTCTAAAATTTCCTACACCCGAAGGTTATAAAAAATGTGCATTGAGAATCCGCGTGTCAAAAAGAAGTCACGGTCTATGGGAATTGGCTTGTTGGGTGTCGAGACACAATTGCATTGGAATGGCTGTGGGAAATGACATTTAATAATATGACATTGTCCGTTATAGTGCCGCTCATATTAAGACAAATTTAAAAAGACCCAGAGTATAGTGTGGCTGCTATTCAAATTGAGGTGAAATATAAATTAAAAATTGATATGAAGAAGAATAAAGCATGGCATGGTAGAAGGAAAGCCATTGACACTGTGTTTGGTGATTGGGTGATGAATTTTGTCGAGCTACCGATGTAAGTTTTCATAGTTTATGATTTTTTGTAAATAGGATCGGTGATGTTTAGATGATGATTATATGATGATTTTGTTAATGTTTTGTTTATTTAGGTATATTGTTGCTTTACAATTGTCGAATGGGAATGGCAAGAAGGGTCGAGTCGAGAAATGAAACATTTCAAATATTTATTTTGGTCATTTGGTTCATCTCGATGTATGTTCTTAGATGTCCATCGGTGGTTAGTATTGATGGGACACAGTTGCGGGGTGAATACAAGGGGAAGTTGCTCGTGCCCATTACATTGACTGCTGTACGACGTATTTTGCTACTCGCATTTGCACTTGAGGGTGAAGAAAGGATAGAAAGTTGGACATTTTTCATTAGACATGTCATAAATCATGTTTTTGAGGGTCATGTCACGTGTGTGCTATCGGATCGCTATGCTGGTATCATCACCACATTTAGAGACATTGCGGAATGGTAGGAAGGTGTTATAGGTCACAATCACTTTTGTTTGTGACACCGAAGCAATTTATGGAAGCATCATCACAGTAAGAGATTGAGACGTTTGTGCTGGAAAATGGGGGAAAAGTGTCAACTTGGAAAGTTTGAAAGATTTGGTTGGGAGATTAGTGAATTCAACATGGAGGCATACCAATATTTGATGGACATTGATCTGTCAAAATGGAGTTTGGCATATGACGGATACCATGGGGTAATTTAACTACAAATATGTCCGAAAGTTAAAATAGTGCATTGAAAAGCATCCGATTTCTTCCAATAAAAGCAATAATTGAAGGCACATTTGAAAAAATTGTAGTGATATTTTAGGAAGAACATGGGTTTGCTTGTGCATGCGACACACCGTTTCCTCCTAAGTTGTGGAAAAAAATTCACTGAGTATGAGAGACGCTCTGCAGGTCATAAGGTAGAACCATACCATATGAGCCGACGAACAAAACTTTCAAGGTTAGTACCTTTATAAGTCCGAGCGGTAAAGAAGGAAACACGGTTCAATATTATATGCACAAATTTATGTGTCAAAAGTGGAAAAATTATAGATATCTGAGTTTCCATGTGTTAGCAGTGTGTTATTTCATTGGTGATGATCCAACCAAGCTCGTCCACAAATGGCTTACGGTAAGGAATTGGAGGAGACAATTTGGGAATGAGAGTTTTAAGCCAATCCCTCCAAGAGAGGAATGGCCAAGAGTTTTTTTGGAACTTGATCTCGACTATCGATGATTAATCGTTTATAGTGGCCCGAGAAAAAAATAGAAACGGAGGTTTAGAATGGAAATGGATTACCATGGATGAAGAAGCCGAGGTGAATGCACGACGTGTGGTATTAAGGATCATCAAACTACTAGGTGTCCTTTATCTCATCCTAGATCGGATTAAACTAGGATTGGTGTCCATTATGATACCACTGGCATCTTTGGAGTAGCCCATGTTCCACCGGGACTTTAAGTTATTTGTTAGAATGTCTTATTTGATATTGTTATGTTATTTTGGTTTATGTAATTGTTATAATGAACTTTGTGATTCGTCTTCTTTGATTTTTAAAAAAACCAAAAAAAGTTGAAACAAAATTCGGATTAGGGGTGAGCACTATTCAGGTTCACCTGAATAACCCGCCCAAACCGAACTGATTTGGGGCAATTGGTTTTGGTTATATGGACTATTCAGGTTATTTGGGCAGTTAACTGAGTTCAGTTTGCAGTTATTGGGCGGTTTTGGTTTTTAATTTTGTTATTTAGGGACCACCAAAAACCCGAAATTCCAACTTGTACATAAAATGGCCAGTTCTCTTCATTTATTTTTCTCTTTTCTGTTTCTTCTTCCCGATTCTCCCCACAATCCTCATTTTCCTTATTTCTTCTCATTCCCAGCCACCACCTAGCTGACCACCTCACACAAGCAGCACCTATATTTGTGCAGCCTTGCTTTGGAAAAGATAGCTTACATCTCAACAAAAATTTGGTGGCGGCTTAGACCACCACATAGACATGTCGCCACTTAAGGTTATCGCTTCTCCCCGTCGCCTAGCCACCACAACCACCACAAGAAAACCCACAACTCTCTTTCTCTAACGATCTTTTCCATGCAACATCGTTTTCTCTCTCTCGCACAACCGCAGATATAATTTTAAAAAATTAAGAACTCTTGTTTTCTGACTGATTGGACGAAATTTGTTGCTGATATGGTTTTTCTAATTGTTGTTACTATTGTAATATTATTCTTGCTTTTATAATTGTTTCTTTTGGTATGATTTTTTTTTTTTTTTTGTTCCAGAAGTTAATTTTTTTTTCTAATTTCGTTCCAAAAGATTAAACCTTTTTAAAATGTTCGGTTATAATGCAACCGAATAGAAAACCGAATGCTAATTTGATTTTATTAGGTTTGGGTGTCACTGTATTCAATGCGGTTTGTGAGTGGTTCCAAGAATTTCCAAAACCCAATTAACCCGACCTGAAAAACCCGACTAACCTAAACCCTCTGGAATAATCACCCATAATTCAGATGATAATCATCATAATTTCTTAAAACTTGTAGGGGAAAAAAACAACATTTGGACGATAATCATCCGAATGTCTTAAAAATTTCTGCAGAATTCCGGAGAGTTTTAAGAGATTCGGATGATTGTCGTTAGAATTTTTTTTTTACAATATTTGGATTTTATTCATCTGAATGTTGTAAAAAAACCAACATTCGGACGATAATCATCCGAATGGATTAAAACTTTTGGTATTTGGGCAGAAAGTTTTAAAACATTCGGATGATTATCGTCCGAATGTTTTTTTTTTCAATATTCAGATTTCAATCATCCAAATGTTAGTAAATTAGGATTATTGTAATCCGAATTTTAAAACATTCGAATGACTGAAATCTGAAGGTAGCATGTAATATAAAAGTCCGTCCCGTCCCTTTCTTTTCTTTCTTCTCTTTTCCTTCTTCCTTAAAACCCTACCACCGCCACCGCTTTTGCAACTCACCAGCCGATGCCCGTTTTCGGCCAACCTGCCATCATCTTTGCAAAACAAACCCACCAAAATAATCCCCATAACCCAAGGATTTTCTATTAAATCAGTACAAGACAAATTATTCTAAATGTTCAAGTTCAATATGCCCCGGTCATATCTATATGATTCAATTAGTTTAGAAAAACCAATTATTCGAATCACATAATAACCTAAACCAACAGTTTGTCCAAAACTATTTCAGTTACGAACCTCATTTATATATTATATTTTTTAACCAATGATGAGATCTACTGTGTCACACAAGACACCTCTAAGAGTTCATATGCGATGTAGGTGGGCTTGCGCGTTGGCATTAGGGCATTCCTCCATTCGGATGAGTCCAACCACGAGATCGCTAGATTATGAATTTCTGAGTAAGATGACTAGAGTAAGTTTAACTAGGAGAAATGTGACACTCTCTCCATCTGAGGCGCACTATCCTGAGGTAACAAACTCAAAAGTCACGTAGTGGCAAACAATTAGTGTACAATCTGCAGTGTTCCTCCCGCGATGTTATGCTGCTTATTTGTACAGCTGAAAGCATCGACTATTGGCTACATTGATTAATAGATTGTTTGGTCAGATAGTGTAGTTAATGAACATGGTTCTTGTCAAACGAATGTGGGTTAGCATAAACGTCCACACTGCATGGCTCGCGAGAATCCCGGTGAATGAGATGTTGGTGGATTAAGATTATTGTTTTGAGGGAAGTCAATAATTATTAGAATTTCCTTGTTTTTTGAAATTCTAGATTTAATAACTAAAATATTGTCTGTTCAATTTACAGTTTTTCGATATGTCATTCAACCCCTTAGCTACTATATTGAAAGACAATAACTTAACTGAACCTAATTATGTCAATTGGAGTCGTAACTTGGACATTGTCCTTATGGCTGAGAGCACTCCTGTGAGAGATCATGTCATTGACGTGATTAGTAACATCAACAAGGTTAAGGTAGTGGGAGGCAAAATCGTTGGTGAAACCAAAGTCGATATTGTCCTCTGGAGCTTGCTTCAGCCAAGCTCTTGGTGGAGTTGGTGGCGGCTAAAAGTCTTCTTCAAGAGAAGACGCGAGCTTTAGTCACAGGCAAAGCTTCAGAATCTTCTTCTGAGCCTGAGGCTATAAAGAAGAAGAGAAAGTTCGAGGGAATAGCTCAAAATGCGCAGATTGTGCCTAAGCCAAATATTGCAAAGAAGAAGTCGAAAAACAAGTGTTTCAAGTGCAATAAGACTGGACATTGGAAATCGGATTGTCCAAAGCTTATAAGTACGATTGTTTCTGCCTTAATTAGTGAGACATGTTTAGCAGCGATTCCCACAGATACTTGGTGTGTGGATTCATGTGCCACTGACCATGTTTGTAATTCTTTGCAACGGTTCCAAGTAACCCGGAAGCTTAGAGAAGGCGAATTGGATATCTACTTGGGCGACACTACAAGAGTGTCAGTAGAAATAGTGGGAGTAGTTACTCTATTTTTCGAGAATTCTAGTTTAGAGTTAGTTAATTGTCTTTATGTACCGAGTTTTAGAAAGAACTTTATTTCGGTTTCTAAACTCTTGAAGAGTGGTTACAAGTTTGTTTTTTCTGATGAGTCTATATTGATTAGAAGAAATGGAAAACTTGTTTGTTCTGGTTCATTGGCTGACAATTTATTTGTGGTTAACTCTAATTCCCCTGTTGCGCAAAACATAGAAACAGATAGCTCTTTATCTAACATTAATCAGAGGAAGAAACCTTCTGAAATGAATCAAACCTATCTTTGGCATCTCAGGCTAGGTCATATAAACCTTAGTAGGATTCAGAGGTTGGTCAATGATGGACCTTTAGGTTCATTAGAGATTGACAGTTAAGCAACATGTGAATCTTGCTTTGAAGGTAAGATGACCAAGAGACCTTTTTAAACTAAAGAAGTATTAGAATTGATTCATTCTTACTTGTGTGGACAAATGACGGTCCAGGTACGAGGTGGATTTGAGTATTTCATGACGTTTACGGATGACTACTCAAGGTACGGGTACATTTACCTTATGCGTCACAAGTCCGAATGTTTTGGCAAGTTCAAAGAGTTTCAGGCAGATGTGGAGAAGCATCATGGTAAGAGTATCAAGACATTGTGTTCAGATCATGCTGGGGACTACCTATTCCCAGAATTTCAAGAATACCTCAGTGAGGTCGGAATTCAGTCTCAGTTGTCTACACCTGGCACTCAACAGCAGAACGGTGTAGCAGAAAGGAGAAATCAGACTCTTATGGAAATGGTTTGGTCGATGATGAACTATAGTGATTTGCCAAGTTCATTATGGGGATATGCTTTAGAAACGGTGATATATATTCTTAATCTTGTACCATCTAAAACCGTGCCTTCAACCCCAGTAGCGTTGTGAAATGGGGGCAAGTCCAGTCTAAGACATCTCAAAATTTGGGGTTGCCCAGTACATGTGCTTAAGGTAGATACGGCTAAGTTAGATGCGAGAACTGAATTGATGCTGTTTGTATGATATCCTAGGGGAACGAAGGGTGGTCTGTTTTATAGTCCTAAAGATAAGAAGGTGGTGGTTAGTACCAATGCTAGATTTTTGGAAGATGACTATGTCTTAGATCACAAGCTCAAGAGTAAGATAGTAATAGAAAAGCTTAGACAACAAATTACTAATCCTGATGCACCGGCACAAGTAGATACACTAAACACTGTACATGAGATCACAGATGATGCGCCTACACAGGTAGTGCCTCGTCATAGTGGGAGGGTTGTAAGACAGCCCGACAGGTTCATTGGCGTAGGAGAGGCCTCAGACCTAGTTCCAGGTGCGCCTGAGCCTGACCTAGTTAACTACAATGAGGCTCTCTGACATAAAGATACAGAGTCTTGGCATAAGGCAATGATATCCGAGATGGGGTCAATGGACCACAATCAAGTCTGGGAGCTTGTAGACCTGCCTGATGGGTTTGAACCCATTGGATGCAAGTGGGTCTACAAACGTAAGAGAGGACCTGACGAAAAGGTGGAAACCTTTAAAGCCATGATATCCTGATGCACCGGCACAAGTAGACCCACTTGCATATCATTGCCTGAGCATAAGGCAATGATATCCTGATGCACCGGCACAAGTAGATACACCACACACTGTACATGAGATCACAGATGATGCGCCTACACAGGTAGTGCCTCGTCATAGTGGGAGGGTTGTAAGACAGCCCGACAGGTTCATTGGCATGGGTGAGGCCTCAGACCTAGTTCCAGGTGCGCCTGAGCCTGACCTAGTTAACTACAATGAGGCTCTCTGACATAAAGATACAGAGTCTTGGCATAAGGCAATGATATCCGAGATGGGTTCAATGGACCACAATCAAGTCTGGGAGCTTGTAGACCTTCCTGATGGGTTTGAACCCATTGGATGCAAGTGGGTCTACAAACGTAAGAGAGGACCTAACGGAAAGGTGGAAACCTTTAAAGCTAGGCTGGGGGCAAAGGGGTATACTCAGAAAGAGGGAATCGATTATGAGAAAACCTTCTCCCCGATAGCCATGCTTGAGTCAATCCGGATTCTCTTGACCATAGCTGCTCATTTAGATTATGAGATTTGGCAGATGGATGTGAAGACAGCTTTCCTAAACGGAAGTCTTGAGGAAACTATCTTTATGCAGCAACCAAAGGGATTCATTGAAAAGGCCAAGAGCATAAGGTTTTTTAGGCTTAAGAGGTCCATTTATGGCTTAAACAGGCATCCAGATCTTGGAACATCCGGTTTGATGAGGTAATCCAGTCCTTTGGATTTAATCAGTGTCTGGATGAGCAATGTGTGTACCGCAGACGTGATGGAAACTCAAGGGTGTTTCTTGTACTTTACGTAGATGACATTGTATTGATTGGCAACAGAAAGAAAGTGTTATCAGACGTAAAGGCATGGCTGTCCAAGCAGTTTGATATGAAGGACTTAAGGGAAGTGGGACATATCCTTGGGATCAAGATAATTTGAGATCGTAAGAAACATTCGTTAACGCTCTCCCAAGCTTCGTACATAGACACGATTCTGGCCCATTTTAACATGTAGAACTCCAAGAAAGTTTTTCTACCTTTTAGACATGGAGTGTATCTGTCTAAGGAACAGTCCCCTAAGATTATTGAGGAGATAGAGGCCATGAAGACAGTTTCTTATGCTTCGGCAGTAGGAAGTCTCATGTATGCCATGTTGTGTGCGAGGCCTGATGTCTGTTATGTAGTTGGTATGGTGAGCAGATATCAGAGTAACCCCGGGAAAGCTCATTGGGAGGCAGTAAAATGCATTCTCAAGTATTTACACAGAATAAGAGACCAAGTTCTGGTCTATCAGGTGCCTGAGCTGGTACCTTGAGGTTACACAGATTCAGATTTCCAATGCGACAAGGACAAGAGCAAGTCTACCTCAGGGTATGTGTTTACTCTAGGAGGTGGAGCCATAGTTTGGCGGAGTGTCAAGTAGAAATGTGTGACGGACTCTACCATGGAGGCTGAATACGTTACCGCATCAGAGGCAGCGAAAGAAGCAGTATGGCTCAAGAACTTCCTAGTGGACTTAGATGTGATTCCTGGTTTACAGAAGTCTGTCACCGTATATTGTGATAACAATGGTGCAGTAGCAAACTTGAAGGAACCACGAGCCCACAAGGTGAGTAAACATATACAGCGCAAGTACCACTTGATACGAGATATCGTAAAAAGGAAAGATGTGGTCGTGGCTAAGATAGCATCAGAGGATAACCTTGCATATCTGTTCACAAAGACATTGACTTCAAAAGTCTTTGAGGCTCACGTGGAGGGCATGGGGATCAGATACTTAGAGAGAGAGCCATGACAGTTTTTCTAGATATATAGCAGCAGAGTGTATAGGAGTTGTATGTAGATGTATACTTAAAGCACAGCTTAAATATTAGTGGGAGATTGTTGGAGTGGAATACATAAGCTATGTTTGTATAGTACATTTTCCCAATAATATATCGATTTATGTTTTGGTTATATTTTGTTGTGCATAATATGTCTATTTATATTATGTAGGTAGATGATGAGGTGTCTTGTGTGGCACAGTAGATCTCATCATTGGTTGAAAGACATAATATATAAATGAGGTTTGTAACCGAAACAGCTTTGGACAAACTTTCGGTTTAGGTTATTATGTGATTCGAATAATTGGTTTGTCTAAACTAATTGAATCATGTAGATATGCCCGGGGTGTATTGAACTTGACCATTAGGAATGATTTGTCTTGTACTGAATTAATAGACAAATCATTCTTGGTATTCTATCTCTTAATCCCTAGACTCGAGTAGGCATGAGTAGTAGACATTGTGTACTTTGATCTATCAAAGGGTGAGGTCAATTGTGGCCAATAGTCTCGGTAGGTTGGGTGCACGTGTTTAGTTGCTTGGTGTGCTGCTGCTTGTCGAAAGGAAACCATGTACCGGTGCGTCCGGAGTGATGATGCTTCGGAGATGAGCTCAAAAAGTTTATTATACTAAACTCGGTTGGTGGACTTATGTCCGGTATAGTAAAAAGGTCGAGTGGAACTAGTCTCAGAATTAAAGAAGTTAATTAATTAATTTATCAGTAAATTAATATATTAAAGAGCACTATATCTTTCATGTGGGGAGATTATGAATATAAATTAATTAAGTTGTTCCGGATGCAATTCTGGTGTAGGGTGGTAGTGCCATAATTAATCTGTTAGTGGTACGATTAATTATGTATTGGGTTATTGACAAAGGTAGATTTAATTAATTAAGTAATTAATTAATCCTTGTGTCAGTTGGTTATGAATCATACCAGGAACTGGTTTGGGATAAGTAAATCCCTGTATTAGTTGGTTGTGAATCATACCAGGAACTGGTTGAGATAAGTAGATCCCTGTATCAGTTGGATGTGTATCAGTCCAGGAACAAGATTGAAGGAAACAGAATCCCAGTAGGAAGGCCATTCCTAAACCAACTTGGGTCTCTCTTGTAACTCTATATATAGACAAGGGATTAGCTATTCAAGACACACAATTCGAGATACAATTCATAAGTTTTCAAGACAAGAAAACATAGAGAGAAAATCTTAGAGAGAGAAAAATCTCTCTCTAAATTTCAGATTTTACAAGGCTTAAGGCAGCCGAAATTCTTCTTGAATTTTGGTAGCAAAGTGCAGCTGTCTTTCTCTCCGGGCAGTGCGTTTACAGTACGTGCCAGGTGCAGCGGTGCTGGAATTTTTTAGCAGGTGGATTGTTGTGATTAGCTGATCAAATTGGTTTCTAGATCGTTGCCCACACAACGTGAAATCAAAGTCTTGAGGCATACAAGAGTATCACCTGAGTGCACACTTCAAAGGTATTTTCTAACGTTCCACTTTTAATTAGAATTTATGTTGCGTGGTAAATTGAATAAGTGTAAACTCAGATCCTGCGCAATGTTATTTCAAAAGGGATAGAATAGCAATTGTGCTAGCGTCTAGGCCTAGCCAGAGATTCCGATTCTGGAATGCATAGCACGAAAGTGAGTCTCTAGCTAGGCTCGGGTAGATAATATTTCATGTTTATCGCAGGCGTGATGGTGATACGGTGGTGTTCCTCGTACTTTACGTAAATGACATCCTTCTGATTGGCAACAGTAAGAAGGTGTTGTCAGACGTAAAGGCATGGTTGTCCAGGGAATTTGATATGAAGGATTTGGGAGAGGCTGGACATATCCTTGTGATCAACATTATTCGAGATCGTAGGAGACGTTCTCTGACTCTCTCTCAGACATCCTACATAGACACGATTCTGGCCTGTTTTAACATGCAGAACTCCAAGAAGGGTTCACTACCTTTCAGGCATGGGGTGCATTTGTCTAATGAGCAGTGTCCAAAGACTGCTGAGGAGATAGATGCCATGCAGGCGGTACCCTATGCTTCTGCAGTGGGTAGTCTCATGTATACTATGTTATGTACGAGGCCTGATATTTGCTTTGCTATTGGCATGGTTAGCCGGTATCAGAGTAACCCTGGGAAGGCTCACTGGGATGCAGTAAAATGCATTCTCAAATACTTGCGCATGACGAGAGATTATGTCTTAGCTTATAGAGCGCAGGAGCTTGTACCATTGGGTTACACAGATACGGACTTTCAAGGTGATATGGACAAGAGTAAGTCTACCTCTGGGTTTGTGTTTACTCTAGGAGGTGAAGCCATAGTATGGTGGAGTGTCAAGCAGAAATGCGTGGCGGACTCCACCATGAAGGTTGAGTACGTTGTTGCATCAGAGGCAGCAAAAGAAGCTATATGGCTCCGGAGCTTCCTGATGGACTTAGATGTGGTTCCTGAGTTGCCTAGGTCTATCACAATTTACTGTGATAACAATGGTGCAGTTGCTAACTCGAGGAAACCACGAGCCCATAAAGTGAGTAAACACATAGAGCGCAAGTACCACCTGATCCGAGAGATCGTAAAGAGAGGAGACGTGATCGTGGCCAAGATAACATCAGATGACAACCTTGCAGATCCTTTCACAAAGCCATTGACCCCAAAGGTCTTTGAGAGACATATGGAGGGCATGGGAGTCAAATTATTGAGGGAGCCATGTGAGTGAGCTTAAAAGTGTTCTGTAGATTTCATTATGACAGCAGTGTAATAGCAGGTTGGACAGTTTTTGTACTTCTTAGCATAGCTTTGAGTATTAGTGGGAGATTGTTAGTTTTGAATACAGAAAAGCTATGACTTGTATCAAAAACTAATATCCACAGATGACATATTATTTTGTTTCAGTATTAAATTGTTCCATTATATCTTAGAACTAGATAACGGGATGTGGAAAGACACAGTAGATACAGTTATTGGTTAAAATATTGATATACAAAAAGTATGCTCGTAACTGAGATAGTCTGAACATACTATCGGTATAGGTTATCATGTGGTTTGGAAATTAGTTTATCTAGACTAATTAAATCACACGGATATGCCTGGGGCATATTGAGCATGACCAGTTTGGATAGAATTGACTTATACTGATTGGCGTAGTCAATTCCGTCTCTCAATCCCGAGATTTGGACGGGCATGAGAGTTGGATATCGTATGCTTTGATTTGCCATAGAGTGCGGTCAACTGATGCCTATACCTTGGTAGATTGGGTATGCGGTGTTTAGCTTCTTACGTGCCATTGCTAGTCGCAGGAATCCATGTACCGGTTCACCGGGTTGATGGTGCTCCCGAGGTGAGCTCGAAAGGTTTGTTCTACTAAACCCGACCTATGGACTTTATGTCCGGTATAATAAAAAGGTCGAGTGGTACAAATCTCAGAAACAAAGAAATCGGTGAATTAGTTTGTCAATAAATTGATAAACTGACGAGCACTAGATCTTTAATGTGGGGAGATAGAAGAAAATATAGTGGCGTGATGTAAAGTCGTTTTTAAGCGGTAGTTCCATAATTGGTCCGTTAGTGGTACGACTAATTATGCGTTTGACTAATCGATAAAGTGGATTAATTAATCCTAAAGGTTTAATTAATATTTGATTGACAAAGTGGATTAAGAAAATTAATTCTATATGAATTAATTAATCCAAAGGGTTCGATTAAATTAAATTAACGAAGTGGGTTAAAGATTTAATTCAAAAGGATCGATTGGAGTTGACTAGTCTAGGAAATACTAAGGGGTCAACGAAAGTCAAACTAAAAGGCCCAACTCAAAAGCCCATTAGGTATCCTTAGAATCTCACTATAAATATCCCTTGTTAGGAAATTTACAAGACATTAGAAACCTTAGAGGCATTTGCCTAGTGAGAGAAAGTTAAGTCTAGAAAGAGAAGCTCTCAACTTTCTTAGATGTTTTTCTTTCGAAGTCGACTTTGGAGCTTTCTTCTTCAAGAATCCTAAAAGCCCATAATCTTGAAAATCCTAGATCACCATTTTTGGAGTAAAAAGCTACTGCTTTTGATTGGTTTTCTCGGCCTTCGGGTTTTGTTCGCCGGAAATAGATAGGCCGGCGTTTGGTTTATTTTTGGGGCAGCGACTTTGCTCCTTTTGAAGTGGGTTTGTTAATTCTTGTTGTGTTGATCCTCTAGCTTGATCTTTTTAGATCGCTAGAGTCTAGATCTACGAGCAGGAACACATTCCAGACACTTTTGGTGTGGATTTTCATATTGGGTTAAGTTCCCGGGCTAAATCTGTTTTTTCAGATTTGTGTGATTCTTGAAGTGGGTTTCTTGGAATTTCTTCATTTTGCCTTGGGCTACTCCGTAGACACTAGCTCACACTAGTTCGGAGTCGAATTGGAGGTATTCTTCGGATTTCGAGTGGATTTGCAGCCAGGCGGTAAATAAGCACAGTAATCTTCGAGCAACGATCTGCTGAGGATCTGACGAGTTTTTGAAAGTTGGTCTCATATGGATCTCTTCCTTAGTGTCTTAGCTACCTTTTGGATAGTCTCTCACGCAATTTTGAGGTAGAGACGGAGTTGTTATCGGGATTCTCTCGTGATTGATCTCAGGCGGTAAACAGCAAGATTTTCAGCTTTGGTTTTCTTATTGTTAGGGACACGCTTCAAAGGTATAATCTTTTGAACTTTCCACTTTAATTAAATATTGTATCTTTTGTGTCCCGATTAATAAATTAAATAAGTATAAGCCTAGATCCGTTCATGGGAAAATGAATTTGAGCCTGAGCTTTGTCGAAAGCTTTCCATTCTGGAATGCATTGCACTAAAGTGAGGTTTTCGATTTAGCCCGGGCTTGTTCTGTTTTCCTTCAAAAACAGTGTGGAATTGTTTCATAGCTGACTTCACCGGGAACAGCTCAATGGAATGGTGTATCTGAAATGAGAAATCGAACCCTATTGGATATGGTTCGATCAATGATGGACCAAACAACTCTCCCTACATCTTTTGGGGTTATGCTCTCCTTTCTGCTGCCTACTTATTGAATCGTATTCCATCTAAGGCAGTAGATAAGACTTCATATGAGATATGGATAGGTCGGAAGCCCTATATGTCCTATCTGTGAGTTTGGGGTTGTCAAGCTCATGTAAAGCATGCTTCAACCCAAAACTGAAAAATGCCTATTTGTGGGATATCCTAAGGAAACCAAAGGACATCAATTCTACAACCTAACTGAGAACAAAGTGTTCGTTGTTCGAGGAGCTACTTTTTTAGAGAAAGAATTTCTGTACAAGAAAGACAGTGGGAGTAAAATAGAACTCGGAGAAGTTCAAGAACCACAAGAGAATGTAGAACGATCTACAGAAACTCAGATGGAAGTTGACATGGAAACTCATGAAGATGAGCAACCTGAGTCAACAACACAAGAACCTAGAAGGTCTAGTAGATCTCGTCATGAACCCGAGAGATACGGATTTCTCGTGACTGATGATCAAGATTTGATCTTGGTGGACTCTAATGAGCCCGTGAACTACAAACAAGTTTTAGAAAGACTGGATTTAGATAAATGGCTACAAGCCATGGAATCTGAAATGCAATCCATGAGGGACAATAAAATGTGGACTTTGATTGATCCTCCTGTTCAGGCAAAAGTTGTCGATTGCAAATGGATTTTCAAATTAAAACCTGGCGGGATCTTCAAGGCACGACTAGTGGCTAAAGGTTTCAGACAGACTCTTGGTATTGACTATGATGAAACCTTCTCCCCTTTCGTGATGCTCAAGTCCATTAGGACAATGCTTGCCATAGCAGCATATTTTGACTATGAGGTATGGCAGATGGATGTTAAGACGGCTTTCCTGAATGGAAACCTACTTGAGGATGTTTATATGAACCAACTCGAGGGATACATCGATCAAAAACATCCTAATCGAGTATGTAAGCTTCAGAGGTCTATCTATGGACTAAATCAAGCATCTCGAAGTTGGAATCTTTGTTTTGATGAGGAAGTAATACATTACGGATTCATCAAGAACGAAGATGAGCCTTGTGTCTACAAGAAGGTTAGTGGGAGCAAGATTGTTTTCCTTGTCCTGTATGTGGACGACATCCTACTCATAGGAAATGACATCCCCATGTTGAAAGGAATCAAACAATGGTTGGGGATTGTATTTTCTATGAAAGACTTAGGAGAAGCCGAGATGATACTAGGTATCAAAATCTATAGAGACAGATCAAGAAGGGTACATAGACAAGATATTGAAGAGGTTCAATATGTCTAACTCTAAGAATGGTATGGTACCGTTCAGACATGGCCTTCTCTTGAAGAAGGTCCTTCAACAAGAGAGGAGAGGGAAATAATGAGTAGAGTCCCATATGCTTCGGGTATAGGATCTATCATGTATGCCATGTGTGGGTGAATGTGCCCTAATGAGGGCTATTTATGTAAATAGACTTTGAGGGTATTTATGTAAATAAGACATTTGTCGCTTGATTGATTGTTTATCAAATGAGTTAATTTCATGATAGTAATATTCTTGTGCATATTCAAATTCATGAAATCGATCCACCAAAAGAAACATTCCATGGACTAATTAGATCATGAGTTATTCTTTTGAGTAGTACTGGTACGAGGATCCTTAGACCAGAAATCACTACATGGTCTTAGGTGAATTGTAGTGTGCTTTGACATACGCCTAACGGGGCCGTAATAGGTTGCCAAGTACGGGTATGATTGGGTACACTATGAGACACGCTAAAGTATGTAGGTGAAGTGATGGGACTACAAATCTCTCTAAAGTGAGAGATGATATCTTGGCCACTTGATAGTGAACTGAAAAGGGCATAGCCATGCCCAAGGAATGATAAGGATATCATTTGCTTGATGGATTCAGTGTCACTAAGAGATCAAGTAAACGTTTAGCCATATAAGGATGATGGTTCCATGCCTTATGCTAAACGGGATATCAATGTAGAGGATCGTACGCAGTTTACTCGGAAAGGTTGTGTTGAATCACCATTCGACCCTCCATTCTGAATTGGGTAGTCATTATGTCTTGCTAGAGACCACTAATGACTTATGGATTAATCAATGAGATTGAGTTAACCGTTGCCAATTTGGAATGGGCCTACAGGATTGCACATAAGAAAGTTCGATGATAAGTAGAATTGTTATACTTAAATAAAGAAGATTTAATTAAATGGTTTAATTAAATATTATCGAGAAGTTCTGGGGTATTAATTAATAGTTAATTAATTACCTGAAACAATTGGGGCAGGCTGATAAATCAAGAGACTTAATTGCAATTGAAGTACTTGACCCATCAGCCTGATCCATGGGTCATGGGTTGATCCGTGGTCTTGGTGTATAACCCAAATCATTAAAGTGTTATTTAATGCTGATTTGGAATCAGTAAATATTATTTAAATACTGATTTAGAATCAGTAAAATAATATTTAGTAATAATACTGATTTGGAATATGACTAAAATCAGTTAAGTTATAATTGGATAATTACAATACTGATTTTGGAAATTTGATCTCTACAAATATCCTAGGGGTATTATTGTAGGAAGAGGGTGATTTGAATTAGAAAATTCTGATCTGACAAAATACACAAGATTTTCCCAAATTCTCTAGGTAGGCAAGATCGACTAGCACCAACTTGCGAAGACTTTCGTGCTTGAGAGTAGAGGATCCTTCGAGGAAGGATTTTGGAGACAACAAAACGCCATCTTCTCCGAGGAGCTAGGCGACGTGCACAACCGATTACGCTTCAAGGGTAAGACCTTATCCTTAATGTTTAGGAATTCCGCTATTTAATTGGATTAAACACCTGAACATAACCCAACAGTGGTAGCAGAGCGAGGCTCGATTTTTAGTGTTATTAAAATTAATTGATTAAAACAAATAGTTTGTTTTCGAAAATTAATTTTTTATTCCTGATTGGTTTGTTGGAAATTGTTCTAACGAAAGAAGGAAAAGAAATCTTTGAGTTTCTGGGTTGACGGAACCAAAGTATTGGTTTCTGAGCTGTATTTTTATCGCAAAAAGGAATCTCGGTGCTTGTTTTCTCACCGGAAATGTTCCGAAAATTTCTTGGTTGATTTTGCTTTGGCCAGAAACTGGGTTTTGGTTGATTTAGCTTTCTCCCCATTTTTTCCTTTCTTTGTCAAACAAATTGGGAAGTGGTTTTTGGTCAGAGATTTTTTTTTTGTTTTCGGAAAAAGGTCGCCGCTGGGTTCTCTCTTTTCGAACGCCGGGAAAAAGGGCATCAGAGTGGCGGATTTTGAACTGGCGTTGGACGTCAAGACGAAGGTCGCTTCTTCGTGGTTTCTTCGAACGATGATTTCATTGTTTGGGGAGGTCACGATCGGTCGGATAAGCCGGATGAGATGAACGGCGAGTGTCGCCGGGATTCAAAGATGCCGGCCATGAATCCTAGGGCATGTTTGCCGGAGAAGAAAGGGATTGGCGGCACGTGGCGCAAGCCCTAGAGGGTAAAATTACTAAAATGCCCCCCCGCACTTCCTTAACTCCAAACCCTAATTTTAAAATAGTTTTAAAATTACCATCTTGCCCCTCTGACCATAAACTTTTAAAATTGTTTTAATTGCAAAATAGTCCCAACAGTTTTGTTTTCTTTTAAACCCTAAGCCCAGAACTTGGATTAATTACAAAATCGACCCAAAATTTTTCAGAAAAATTTTATTTCTGATTTTTAATTTTGGTAAGATTTAAGATTTTAATTTTGGAATTAAGATCAAATCTTATTAGATTTTATTTTTAAAATATTAAAATTGGATTTTAAGAGTTTAAAATTATCTTAAATAAATTATCTTAATTAGATTAAAATAATTAGAAAAGATAAATAAATAATTAATTAATTAGATTAATTAATTTGTTTAAATTTTGAATTGTTATTTATTTATTTTATTTTATTTTATTTTTGATGCTTATTTTAAATTGTTTAAATTTTACAAGAAGCATCATTATTATGCTAGCATGTTCATGCATCATTTTGGATAAATGTAAAATGAACAAAAGGATTAATTAAAATTGATCATGACACGATCAATTTTAATTCTGTAATAGTTACACAATCCTTAAAATTAATTGGCTTAAATTAAAACCGGCTTGTATGAGCATATGCATTTTGTTTGTTTCAAAGCATGAATTGGGCTTTTAATTTTAACATTTTAAAAGTTGGGGCCTGCAAGCCAATTTTGAATTAGGGCCTGCATGCCTATATATAAAATCATCATGTAATAGTTAGGCCCACAAGGAGGTTCCAAGAGGAGTCCATGGTGGAGCCCACGAATGGAGGCCCAAACATGAAGATTTTAAAAGGCCATGTAATAGACTAGAGCCCAGTTCATCGCTTTAATTTATTCTTTTATTTATGCAAATGAATGATAAACGAAAATGCATGTTAAGCCGATCAAACTTAAATCCCAAAAATCCAAGATTTTGCTTCCATACTTAAGGGCCCGCTTGAGCGTCGAACGTCTGATGGACTTGGAGAGCCTAAGGGCCTCAGGTTTTCTTCGTGCGGCGGGTTGTTACATAATAGTGCCCAACTTTATCACTACCATTAATGAGTGGAAAAAACTATTTGGGTATTAGATGCTCAACTTTATCACTACCACTTGTTATGGAAAAACTGTGTGGGTGTCTATTGATGTGATGCCTTGAGGGATGGTTTAACTTGGGAAAATTAATCCTAGCTTGACCCGATAAGTTGACTAGGGATTAATTTTGCAAAGATAGGATGGTGTCAAACATTTGGAATGTTCATCCTATCACCGAAAAGTTGCATGGTATGCAATTGGAAAGCGTTAGATTACATGGAATGTGATTTGAACGTTGCCTACCAAAAGAGCCCGATCCCTACGATACTTGCCAAAGCAAGACTGGGGTTGACTCTTTGTGGATTTTCGGCCCACAATCTAGCACCAACACAAAATTGTTAGGGATTTCAATTTTGGCTATTGTGGAAAATAATTTTAAAACGCATTCTAATATTTTGCATTTTTCTTTTGTAGAAATGGCATCTTCTAGCACTAATGTCACTTCAAATCTCACTCTAAGAAGTATTTTGGACAAAGAAAAACTTGTTGGTCCAAACTTCTTGGATTTGGAAAGAAACCTGAGAATAGTTCTCAAACAAGAAAGGAAGTTGAATATCTTAGACGCTCCTTTACCTGAACAACCCGTTAATGCTACGGCTGCTGTTCAAAGAACCTGGGAAAAGCTGAAAAACGATTCCGATGATGTGACTTGCCTAATGCTCGCAACTATGTCTGGAAAGCTTCAGAAGCAATTCATGAATTCGGAAGCATTCCGGATTTATGAGTCACTCACGGAAATATTCCTAGAGTAAGCCCGTAATGAAAGGTTCATTACGATAAAAGCATTAATCTCATGCAAGATGGCGAAGGGTTCATCAGTAAGTACGCATTTGATCAAGATGAAGGGGTATATTGATACCCTAGAGAGATTAAATGCGCCTCTTGCTAGAGAGTTGGCCATTGATATCATCTTGGCATCACTGCCTGATGATTACAATGATTTTGTTGTGAACTACAATATGCATAACATGGAGAGGAGCATTCCTGAGCTCTATTGCAAGTTAAAGAACACTGAGCAGACCCTTCGGAAGGCAACGCCAGTGTTAGTTGCGGAAAGGTAAAGGGAAGAGGAAGCTTAATGGCAAGGCCAAAGTTGGGCAGAATAAGAAAGCTCGCAGCAACCATAAGCTCCTCCAACTGCTAAGACAAGATCCAAAAAGGATGATACATGTCTCTTCTGCAAACAGAAGGGTCATTGGAAGAGAGACTGCAAGAAGTTTCTCGAAAGCAATCCTTCAGCTTCAGGTATCTTTGTTATAGAAATTAATCTTTCTATGTCCACCTCATGGGTATTAGATACTGGTTGTGGGGCTCACATTTGTACTAATGTGAAGGGACTCAGAAATAGAAGGATAACAAGGAAAGGTGAAGTAGATCTCCGAGTAGGCAATGGGGCAAGAGTTGCTGCTATTGAAGTTGGAGATTACACTCTGTCTTTACCCTAATGAGGGCTATTTATGTAAATAGACTTTGAGGGTATTTATGTAAATAAGACATTTGTCACTTGATTGATTGTTTATCAAATGAGTTCATTTCATGATAGTAATATTCTTGTGCATATTTAAATTCATGAAATCGATCTGCCAAGAGAAACACTCCATGCACTAATTAGATCATGAGTGATTCTTTTGAGTAGTACTGGTACGAGGATCCTTAGACCAGAAATCACTACATGGTCTTAGGTGAATTGTAGTGTGCTTTGACATACACCTAACGGGGCCGTAACAGGTTGCCAAGTACGGGTATGATTGGGTACACTATGAGACACGCTAAGGTATGTAGGTGAAGTGATAGAACTACAAATCTCTCTTAAGTGAGAGATGATATCTTGGCCACTTGATAGTGAACTGAAAAGTGCATGGCCATGCCTAAGGAATGATAAGGATATCATTTGCTTGATGGATTCAGTGTCACTAAAAGATCAAATAAACGTTTAGCCATATAAGGTTGATGGTTCCATGCCGTATGCTAAACGGGATGTCAATGCAGAGGATCGTACGCAGTTTTCTCGGAAAGGTTGTGTTGAATCACCATTCGACCCTCCATTCTGAATTGGGTAGTCATTATGTCTTGCTAGAGACCACTAATGACTTATGGATTAATCAATCAGATTGAGTTATCCATTGCCAATTTGAAATGGGCCTACAGGATGGCACATAAGAAAGTTCGATGATGCAGAATAAGTATTCTTGCCTACAATAAGTATAATTGTTATACTTAAATAAAGAAGATTTAATTAAATGCTTTAATTAAATATTAGTGTGAATTTCAAAATTGGTCATCCTACTTTGGTAAAGTTTAGGTTTTGGTCACTAACTTTTAAATATTCAAAAAAGGTCACTAACTTTTACATCTGAATTTTAAATTTGGTCATTCCGTCCATATTGGCTGTTAACGCTCTTAACGGAGCCTTTTTTTGAGGGCATTTAACGTGCTACAGTTTTCTTCATTTCTTTTGTTATTTTTGGCTAATTTTTTTTTTTATAGACATCAGATCAGCGAATACTTGACATCAGATCAACAGACTATAGATATCAGATCAAGAATATAAAAGAAATCATACAATAGAACTAAAACATACTTAACAAGGGAGATCAGATTAGGATTATAAAGACATCAGATCAGCGAATAATAGACATCAGATCAACAGACTATAGATATCAGATCAAGAATATAAAAGAAATCATACAGTAGAACTAAGACATACTTAACAAGGGAGATCAGATCATGATTATATAGACATCAGATCAGCGAATACTTGACATCAGATCAACAGACTATAGATATCAGATTAATAATATAAAAGAAATCATACAGTAGAACTAAGACATACTTAAAAAGGGAGATCAGATCAGGATTATATAGACATCAGATCAGCGAATACTTGACATCAGATCAACAGACTATAGATATCAGATCAATAATATAAAAGAAATCATACACTAGAACTAAAACATACTTAACAAGTGACATCAGATCAGGATTATATAGACATCAGATCAGCGAATACTTGACATCAGATCAACTGAATGATGTAACGAATGTTTTTTAACTTAAGAATTTGTTTGTATTTGTTTTTTGGATAGTTAATGTGTATAAATTTTTCTTCCAATTCACATGAATGTATGTAAAATGCTCTTTTATTTTGTACTGGATTGCAACCAAATTTTTTTTGTATAAATAATTAATATTTCATTTGTATAAATAATTATATTGTATAAATAATAATTATAGACGACATGGCCGTTCCACCGAGGGTTGGTGGGAATTTTATGATTTATAAACCGTCCCAAACGAACGATTGGTTTTTTCTTACTGAAGATCCACTACAATATAATTATTATTTATACAATATAATTATTTATACAAATGAAATATTAATTATTTATACAAAAAAATTTGGTTGCAATCCAGTACAAAATAAAAGAGCATTTTACATACATTCATGTGAATTGGAAGAAAAATTTATACATATCAACTATCCAAGAAACAAATACAAACAAATTCTTAAGTTAAAAAATATTCGTTACATCATTCAGTTGATCTGATGTTAAGTATTCGCTGATCTGATGTCTATATAATCCTGATCTGATCTCCCTTGTTAAGTATGTTTTAATTCTACTATATGATTTCTTTTATATTCTTGATCTGATATCTATAGTCTATTGATCTGATGTCAAGTATTCGCTGATATGATGTCTATATAATCCTGATCTGATCTCACTTGTTAACTATGTTTTAGTTCTAGTGTATGATTTCTTTTATATTATTGATCTGATATCTATAGTCTGTTGATCTGATGTCTATATAATCCTGATCTGATCTCCCTTGTTAAGTATGTTTTAATTCTACTGTATGATTTCTTTTTATATTCTTGATCTGATATCTATAGTCTGTTGATCTGATGTCAAGTATTCGCTGATCTGATGTCTATATAATCCTGATCTGATCTCCCTTGTTAAGTATGTTTTAGTTCTATTGTATGATTTCTTTTATATTCTTGATCTGATATCTATAGTCTGTTGATCTGATGTCAAGTATTCGCTGATCTGATGTCTATAAAAAAAAATTAGCCAAAAATAACAAAAGAAAGGAAGACAACTGTAGCGCGTTAAATGCCTTCAAAAAAAGGCTCCGTTAAGAGGGTTAACAGCCAATATGGACGGAATGACCAAATTTAAAATTCAGATGTAAAAGTTAGTGACCTTTTTTGAATATTTAAAAGTTAGTGACCAAAACCTAAACTTTACCAAAGTATGATGACCTATTTTGAAATTCACTCTAAATATTATTGAGAAGTTCTGGGGTATTAATTAATAGTTAATTAATTACCTGGAAACAATTGGGGCAGTCTGATAAATCAAGAGACTTAATTGTATTTGAAGTTCTTGACCCATCAGCCTGATCCTTGGGTCATTGGTTGATCCATGGTCTTGGTGTATAACCCAAATCATTAAGGTATTATTTAATGCTGATTTGCAATCAGTAAATATCATTTAAATACTGATTGGAATCAGTAAAATAATATTTGGTAATAATACTGATTTGGAATATGACTAAAATCAGTTAAGTTATAATTGGATAATTACAATACTGATTTTGGAAATTTGATCTCTACAAATATCCTAGGGGTATTATTGTAGGAAAAGGGTGATTTGAATTAGAAAATTCTGATCAGACAAAATACACAAGATTTTTCCAAATTCTCTGGGTAGGCAAGATCGGCTAGCACCAACCTACGAAGACTTTCGTGCTTAAGAGTAGAGGATCCTTCGAGGAAGGATTTTGGAGACAACAAAACGCCATCTTTGAAGGAAAACTGAACAAGCCCGGGCTAAATCGAAAACCTCACTTTCGTGCAATGCATTCCAGAATCGGAAGCTTTCGACCAAGCTCAGGCTCAAATTAGTTTACCCATGAACGGATCTAGGCTTATACTTATTTAATTTATTAATCGGGACACAAAAGGTTTGAACTTTAATTAAAGCGGAATTTAAAGATTCTACCTTTTGAAGCGAAGTCCCTTGCCTAAAGAAAACCAAATCTTTGATAGCGATTCCAATAGAAATCCAATCGATATCTCCGAGAAGACTTCGAATATTGCGTGGGCAATAATCTATCGAAGTTTCTTGTTCAGCCCACAAGGAAATCTCTCTAAAATTGGACTCAAACAACCAAAAACTGATCACAAAACTCAACCCACAAAAATACTGCTGCTGCTGCCCAAAAAGCTGCTGCCTTTTAGAAAACCCACCAGTCCAGCCACCGCAATTCAAACTGCCCACTCGTGATCTAGACAGCCCAAGCCTCGGATCACCAAGAAGAGATCAACGAGACTTAGGCCGAATCAAACGCAATGAGCAGCAGTGAAATTTCGGCAGCAGGATACAAGAAAAACTGCTGCAGTCCCTTTGCGCGATTAAAGAAAATCGAGCAGCCCTTTGCGCAATAAACTGGGCAGCAATTAAAATCCGAAGCAGCCCTTTGCGCAATAAACTGGGCAGCAATTAAAATCCAAAGCAGCCCTTTGCGCAATAAAAATAATAAACTGGGCAGCAATTCTTGCGAGCAGATTTTTGCGAACTGGATGAATAAACTGGGCAGAATGTAAACCCAAAAGAAAGCTGTGATCTTTGGTTTGAATCCAATCTAGAGGAAGTGAAAAATCTGGTTTGTTTTTGAGAGAAAATTCTTGAAGAAAAAAATTCTCTCTCTAAAACCTTTTCACTCAAGCAAGAATGAAATGTCTTGCAATACTTCCTTAGGGTTTTCTTGGGCATCAAGTCTTCTATTTATAGGAGCTCGATTGGAGACCTAATGGGCTCTCGAGTTAGGCCTTTTAAATTTGACTTTCGTTGACCGGTAAGTCTTCCTGACTAATCAACTCCAATCGACCCATTTAAATTAATTTATTTAATCCACTTTGTTAATTTAATTTAATCGAACCCTTAGAATTAATTAATTCAAAATAGAATTAATTTCTAAATTCACTTTGTCGATTAAATATTAATTAAACCTTTCAGATTAATTAATTTACCTTGTCGATTAGTCAAACGCATAATCGGTCGTACCACTATCGGACCAATTATGGAACTACCGCTCAAAAACGACTTTACATCGCGCCATTATATTTTATTCTATCTCCCCACATTAAAGATCTAGTGCTCGTCGATTTATCAATTTACTGACAAATTAATTCACCGACTTCTTGGTTTCCGAGATTAGTACCACTCGTCCTTTTATTATACCGAACATAAAGTTCACCGGCCGGGTTTAGTATAATGACCTTACGAGCTCATCTCGGGAGCACCATCAACCCGGCGAACCGGTACGTGGATTCCTCCGACTAGCAACGGCACGTAAGAAGCTAAACACCGCATACCCAACTTACCGAGGTATTGGCCTCAATTGACCTCTCTCTTTGGCAAATCAAAGCACACGATATCCAACCCTCACGCCCGTCCCAATCTCGGGATTGAGAGACGGAATACTAGGACCGAATTGACTACGCCGATCAGTATAAGTCAATTCTATCCAAACTGGTCGTGCTCAATATGCCTCGGGCATATCTGTGTGATTTAAACTAGTTAAGATAAACCAATTTCCAAACCACACAATAACCTATACCGATAGTATGTTCAGACTATCTCGGTTACGAGCATACTTTTTATATATCAATACTTTAACCAATAACGGTATCTACTGTGTTTGTCGACACCTCGTTATCTAGTTCTATGATATAAAGGAACAAATTTATACTGAAACAAAATGATATGTCATTTATGGATATTAGTTTTTGATACAAGCCATAGCTTTTCTGTATTCAAAACTAACAATCTTCTCAGAGGAGCCAGGCGACGTGCACAACCAATTACGCTTCAAGGGTAAGACCCGATCTTTAATGTTTAGGAATTCTGCTGTTTAATTAGATTAAACACCTGAACATAACCCAACACCATGCTATGTACCCGTCCGGATGTCCCACATGCACTAAGCATGACTAGCAGATACCACAAGATCCAGGAATGGCTCATTGGACTGCAGTCAAGGCAATCCTAAAGTACTTAAGAAGAACTAAAGGATTGATGCAAGTGTATGGAGGACAAGAACAGCTCGTCGTTCAAGGTTACGCTGATACTGCTTTCCAAATAGATCAAGATGACATGAATTCACAAGTAGGTTATGTGTTTAGCCAAAATGGAGATGCAGTGAGTTGGAAAAGCTCGAAGCAAGATACCACAGTCGACTCTACAACAGAATCTGAGTACATTGCTGCATCAGATGCTGCAAAGGAAGCTGTTTGGTTGAGGAAGTTCGTATCAGAAATTGAAGTGATACCAAGTATCCAAGATCTGATAGAACTATTCTTTGATAACAACGGGGCCATTGCACAAGCTAAAGAGCCTCGGTCACACCAGAAAACTAAACACATACTCAGTAGGTTTCACCTCATCCGAGAGATCATCGATCGAGGAGATGTGAAAGTGTGCAAAATAGGATCAGACGAAAATGTAGTAGATCCTCTCACAAAAGCTCTACCACAGTCAAAGTTTGAGAGACATATAATAGAGCTTGGTTTTAAAATGTTTAGGACATAGCCCTTCAAAGGGCAAGTGGGAGATTGTTGGTGTATGCCCTTTTGAGAGCTAATTTAGACATTTGTCGTCTGTTTGATAATTTATCAAATGAGTTAATTTCATGATAATTATATTTTTCTGCATATTTAATTTCATTAAATCGATCCGCCAAAAGAAACACTCCATGGACTTTTAGATCATGAGTGATTCTTTTGAGTAGTACTTATACGAGGATCCTTAGACCAGAAATCACTACATGGTCTTAAGTGAATTGTAGTGTGCTTTGACATATGCCTAACGGGACCGTAACAGGTTGCCAAGTACGGGTATGATTGGGTACACTATGAGTCACGCTAAGATATGTAGGTGAAGTGATGGGACTACAAATCTCTCTTAAGTGAGAGATGATATCCTGGCCACTTGATAGTGAACTGAGAAGTGCATGGTCATGCCCAAGAAATGATAAGCGTAATCATTTGCTTGATTAATTTCAGTGTCACTAAGAGATCAAGTAAACGTTTAGCTAAATAAGGGTGATGGTTCCATGCCTTATGCTAAAAGAAATATCGATGTAGAGGACCGTATGAAGTATGCTCGGAAGGTTGTGTTGAATCACCATTCGACCCTCCATTCTGAATTGGGTAGTCATTATGTCCTGCTAGAGACCACTAATGATTTATGGATTAATTAATTAGATTTAATTGTCTATTTCCAATTTGGAATGGGCCTACAAGATCGCACATAAGAGAGTTCGATGATACAGAATTGCCTGCACTAAGTATAATTGTTATACTTAGACAAATAATATTTAATTAAGACAAATAATATTTAATTAAATAGTTTAATTAGATATTATTGAGAAGTTCTGTCGTATTAATTAAGAGTTAATTAAGTACCTAGGAACAATTGGGATAGGCTGAAAAATAAAGGGACCTAATTACAATTGAGTTCTTGACCCATCAGCCTGATCCATGGGTCAATGGGTTGATCTATGGTTTTGGTAAAAACCCATGTCAGTAAAAATAATATTTATATTAATAAAATTATTAACTGAATGAGTATCTGACTCTTAAATATCTCGGGGGATATTGAGTCAGATACTCATATCAATTTTCTTAGAGAAAATGGGTTTTAAAAACAGAAAGAGAAAATTCCCAAAACTCTCTCTTGGCAGACAGGCTAGCACCGGTTTGGTGAGGGCTCCAATGCAAGATCGTAAAGACAATTCATCTGAATTGTTGGTGAACGCAATCTTCTCAAAGGAGCCAGGCGACGAGCACAACCGATTACGCTTCGAGGGTAAGACCCGCTTTCTAATAATTTAGGCATCTTCCGCTACGAAAACTATAACCATGCCTAAACGATCCTAACACTGCCTTGATCTCTTGTCCCATCACGCCACTCGATGGATTGAGTCTTGAATTAAAAAAAAGAACTTGGAGGAAAAATGGGCCAAACGCGTGGAACGAGCCGCGCACACGGAGCCCACATGGGCCGCGCGCTGGCGTGGAAACAGCGACACTGTCGGTTGTCGGCTTTTGCTGGCAATTCGTCGCTGGTGCCATTAGTCTCCTCCGATCCCTTCTTCGCTTCTTGTCCCACGCTATTTGGTCTTGTTGCAATTCATTCTTGGTTTTCATGGGTTTCTACGAATTAACAATAACCCAAAACCCATGAATTCAAGTTGTCCACCATAACGCCTTCGATTACAAAAAATAATTCTCCTACTAGAAGACTTTCTAGGAAAATTAAAATAGAATTACATGGAAGAAATCCTACTACATATTTGATCTAATCCTACATGGCTTCCAGCACGTGGTTAAACTATTACAAGCATTTATAATAAAACCAAACCCGGACATGTCATAGGGTTTAATAAAAACTATATGCACGCAACCATAATAGTCGGGATTTCTTAACCACCTGCAAATAAAACCATATAATAAATCGAACAAGCACAAAACCCAAAACCAGGCTCTGATACCAATTGAAAGATTATCTGCCCGTGCCCGGTCAAAAATTCACTTTCCTGCTATGCATTCCAGAATCGAAATCTTTGACCAGGCCTAGACTCTAGCACAATCGCTATTTCAACCCTTGCTTGAAATAACATTGCGCAGGATCTTGGTATGTACTTATTCGATTTATCACGCAACAATAATTTCTAATTCAAACAGAAACATAAAAAGTACCTCTTGAAGCGTGTTACTCAGGTGATCACTTGTATAACTCAAGACTTTTGATCGCTCGTTGTGTGGGCAACGATCTAGCGAGCAATAGATCAGCAATCTACACAAAAGGACTCGCTGAAAAAATTATGCAGCTTGACGCCGCCTGAATTGAACAGCTGCCGCTAGAATTTACTTCTGTTGGAATTTGTTTAGGCGTTTAATCTAATTAAACGGCGGAATCCTAAACTATGAGGATCGGATCTTACCCTTGAAGTGTAATCGGTTGCGCACGTCGCCTGGCTCCTCTGAGACGATGGCGTTTTTTGTCTCCAAAATCCTTCCTCGAAGGATTCTCTACTCTCAAGCACGAAAGTCTTCGCAGGTTGGTGCTAGCCAATCTTGCCTACCCAGAGAATTTGGAAAAAAGTGTATTTTTCTGATATGATTTTTTTTTTTTCAAAATCATCATCCATCCACAATTATATCCCTAGGATATTTGTAGAGAATTAATTTATAAAATCATTATTGTAATTATCCAATTATAACTTAACTGATTTTAGTCATATTCTAAATCAGTATTATTACCAAATATTATTAAACTGATTCCAAATCAGTATTTAAATAATATTTACTAATTCCAAATCAGCCAAAAATAATACATTAATGATTTGGGTTATACACCAAGACCATGGATCAACACATGACCCATGGATCAGGCTGATGGGTCAAGAACTTCAATTGCAATTAAGTCCCTTGATTTATCAGCCCATCCCAATTGTTCCCAGGTAATTAATTAACTATTAATTAATACCACAGAACTTTTCAATAATATTTAATTAAACCATTTAATTAAATCTTATTTATTTAAGTATAACAATTATACTTATTGTAGGCAAGAATCCTTATTCTGCATCATCGAACTTTCTTATGTGCGATCCTGTAGGCCCATTCTAAATTGGCAACGGATAACTCAATCTCATTGATTAATCCATAAGTCATTAGTGGTCTCTAGCAAGACATAATGACTACCCAATTCAGAATGGAGGGTCGAATGGATATTCAACACAACCTTTCTGAGCAAACTGCGTACGATCCTCTACATTGATATCCCGTTTAGCATAAGGCATGGAACCATCATCCTTATATGGCTAAACGTTTACTTGATCTCTTAGTGACACTGAATCCATCAAGCAAATGATATCCTTATCATTCATTGGCCATGGCCATGCACTTTTCAGTTCACTATCAAGTGACCAAGATATCATCTCTCACTTAAGAGAGATTTGTAGTCCCATCACTTCACCTACATACCTTAGCGTGTCTCATAGTGTACCTAATCGTACCCGTACTTGGCAACCTGTTACGGCCCCGTTAGGCGTATGTCAAAGCACACTACAATTCACCTAAGACCATGTAGAGATTTCTGGTCTAAGGATCCTAGTACCAGTACTACTCAAAAGAATCACTCATGATCTAATTAGTCCATGGAGTGTTTCTTTTGGCGGATCCATTTCATGAATTTAAATATGCACAAGGATATTACTATCATGAAATTAACTCATTTGATAAACAATCAATCAAGCGACAAATGTCTTATTTACATAAATAGCCCTCATTAGGACACATTCACCAACGATCTCCCACTTGCCCGATGAAGGGCTATGTCCTAAACTGTTTAAGACTAAGCTCTATTACATGTCTATCAAACTTTGACTGTGGTAGAGCTTTTGTGAGAGGATCTGCTACATTGTCGTCTGACCCTATTTTGCACACTTTCACATCTCCTCGATCAATGATCTCTCAGATGAGGTGAAACCTTCTGAGTATGTGTTTGGTTTGCTGGTCTGACCGAGGCTCCATAGCTTGTGCGATGGCCCCGTTATTGTCACAGAAAAGTTCTATCGGATCTTGGATACTCGGTATCACTCCGCTGTCTGACACGAACTTTCTCAACCAAACAGCTTCCTTTGCAGCATCTGATGCAGCAATGTACTCAGACTCTGTTGTAGAATCGACTGTTGTATCTTGCTTTGAGCTTTTCCAACTTATTGCACCGCCATTCAGACTAAACACATAGCCTGATTGTGACTTCATGTCATCTTGATCTATTTGGAAAGCAGCATCAGCGTAACCTTGTACAATGAGCTGTTTTTGTCCTCCATACACTAGCATTAATCCTTTAGTTCTTCGTAAGTACTTCAGGATTGCTTTGACTGCAATCCAATAATCCATCCCTGGATCTTGTTGGTATCTGCTAGTCATGCTAAGTGTATGTGCAACATCCGGACGGGTACACAACATGGCATACATGATAGATCCTATTGTCGAAGCATATGGGACTCTACTCATTGTATCCCTCTCCTCTCTTGTTGAAGGACCTTGGTTCTTCTTCAAGAGAAGGCCATGTCTAAATGGTACCTTATCATTTTTGGAGTTAGACATATTGAATCTTTTCAATATCTTGTCTATGTACCCTTCTTGACTTAGTCCCATAAGCCTTTTAGACCTATCTCTATAGATTTTGATACCTAGTATCGTCTCAGCTTCTCCTAAGTCTTTCATAGAAAATACACTCCCCAACCATTGTTTGATGTCTTTCATCAAGGGAATGTCATTTCCTATGAGCAGGATGTCGTCCATATATAGAACAAGGAAAATAATCTTGCTCCCACTAACTTTCTTGTAAACACAAGGCTCATCTTCGTTTTTGATGAATCCGTAACCTTTTACTTCCTCATCAAAACGAAGATTCCAACTTCGAGATGTTTGCTTTAGTCCATAGATGGACCTCTGAAGCTTACATACTCGATTAGGATGCTTTTGATCGATGTATCTCTCGGGTTGTTTCATATAAACATCCTCGAATAGGTTTCCATTCAGGAAAGCCGTCTTAACATCCATCTGCCATACCTCATAGTCAAAATATGCTACTATGGCAAGCATTGTCCTAATGGACTTGAGCATCACGACAGGGGAGAAGGTTTCATCATAGTCTATACCATGAGTCTGTCTGAAACCTTTAGCCACTAGTCGTGCCTTGAAGATCCCACCAGGTTTTTACTTGAAAATCCACTTGCAATCGACAACCTTTGCCTGAACAGGAGGGTCAATCAAAGTCCACACTCTATTGTCCCTCATGGATTGCATTTCAGATTCCATGGCTTGCAGCCATTTATCTGAATTTGGACTTTCTAAAACCTGTCTGTAGGTCATGGGCTCATCAGAGTCCACCAAGATCAAATCTTGATCGTCAGTCACGAGAAATCCGTATCTCTCAGGTTCATGACGAGATCTACTAGACTTTCTAGGTTCTTGTGTTGTTGACTCAGGTTGCTCATCTTCATGAGTTTCCATGTCAACATCCATCTGAGTTTCTGTAGATCGTTCTACATTCTCTTGTGGTTCTTGAACTTCTCCGAGTTCTATTCTACTCCCACTGTCTTTCTTGTACAGAAATTCTTTCTCTAAGAAAGTAGCTCCTCGAGCAACGAACACTTTGTTCTCTGTTGGGTTGTAGAATTGATATCCTTTGGTTTCCTTAGGATATCCCACAAATAGGCATTTGTCAGTTTTGGGTTCAAGCTTATTACTTTGTAAACGCTTTACATGAGCTTGACAACCCCAAACTCGCAGATAGGATATATAGGGCTTCTGACCTATCCATATCTCATATGGAGTCTTATCTACTGCCTTGGATGGAATACGATTCAATAAGTAGGCAGCAAAAAGGAGAGCATAACCCCAAAAGGATGTAGGGAGAGTCGCTAGGCCCATCATTGATCGAACCATATCTAATAAGGTCTGATTTCTTCTTTCGAATACACCATTCATTGAGGTGTTCCCGGTGGAGTCAGCTGTGAAATAATTTAACACTGTTTTAGATAGCCATCGAACTCATCACTAAGGTATTCACCTCCCCGATCGGAGCGAATGGCCTTAATCCTTCTATCCAACTGATTCTCTACTTCATTTCTAAACTCTTTGAACCTTTCAAAGGTTTCACTTTTGTACCTCATTAAGTAGACATAACCATAGCTACTGTAGTCATCCGTAAAAGTGACGAAGTATTCAAATCCACCTCTGGTTTGTGTGCTCATTGGTCCACATACATCCAAATGTATTAGGGCCAATAGCTCACTTGTTCTTTCACCTTTCTTGTTGAAAGGACTCTTTGTCATTTTGCCTTGCAAGCAGGGTTCGTAGGTTTCATATGATTCAAAATCAAATGAACCAAGCACTCCATCCTTGTGAAGCTTTTGAACTCGCTTTTCATTTGCATGGCCTAATCGACAATGCCAAATGTATGTTGGACTTAAATCATTTTTAGATGATTTAGCTTTCTTTTCTGTGTTATAGACTGGTTTTTCTTGGGTCAAATCCAAGACATACAGACCGTTACACATATTTACAACTCCGTATAAAATATCATTTTGATATAAAGATAACGAATTATTCTCTATACTAAATCGAAAACCTTTATTATCTAAACTCGAAACTGAAATAATATTTCTGCTCAAAGCATGTACATAATAACAATTTTCAAGTTCGATATTTAAACTAGAAGGTAAAGACAGAGTGTAATCTCCAACTTCAACAGCAGCAACTCTTGCCCCGTTGCCCACTCGGAGATCTACTTCACCTTTCTTTGTTATCCTTCTATTTCTGAGTCCCTGCACATTAGTACAAATGTGAGCCCCACAACCAGTATCTAATACCCATGAGGAGGACATAGAAAGATTTATTTCTATAACAAAGATACCTGAAGCTTGTTCACGAAACATTTTCGTCAGTGACTCATAAATTCAGAACGCTTCCAAATTCATGAACTGCTTTTGAAGCTCGCCTGTCATAAACGCGAGCATCAAGCACGTCACATCATCGGAGTCGCTTTTCAGCTTATCCCAGGCTCGTTGAACAGTTGCCGAAGCATTTTGTGGTGGTTCAGGTAAAGAGGTCTCTAAGACATGTAGCTTCCTTTCTTGCTTGAGAACTATTCTCAAGTTTCTTTCCCAATCTAAGAAGTTTGGTCCAACCAATTTATCTTTATCCAATATACTTCTTAGAGTAAAGTTTGAGATAACATTTGTGCTAGATGATGCCATTTCTACAAAGAATATTGCAAAATATTAGAATGAGTTTTAAAATTAATTTTCCACAATAGCCAAAATTGAAATCCCTAACAATTTTGTGTTGGTGCTAGATTGTGGGTCGAAAATCCACAAAGAGTCAACCCCAGTCTTGCTTTGGCAAGTATCGTAGGGATCGGGCTCTTCTGGTAGGCAACGTTCAAATCACATTCCATGTAATTTAACGTTTTCCAATTGCATACCATGCAACTTTTCGGTGATAGGACGAACATTCCAAATGTTTGACACCATCCAATCTTTGCAAAATTAATCCCTAGTTAACTTATCGGGTCAAGCTAGGATTAATTTTCCTAAATTAAACCATCCCTCAAGGCATCACATCAATAGACACCCACACAGTTTTTCCATAACAAGTGGTAGTGATAAAGTTGAGCATCTAATACCCAAACAGTTTTTCCACTCATTAATGGTAGTGATAAAGTTGGGCACTATTATGTAACAACCCGCCGCATGAAGAAAACCTGAGGCCCTTGGGCTCTCCAAGTCCATCAGATGTTCGACACTCAAGTGGGCCCTCAAGTATGGAAGCAAAATCTTGGGTTTTTGGGATTTAAATTTGATCGGCTTAACATGCATTTTCGTTTATCATTCATTTGCATAAATAAAAGAATGAATTAAAGCGATGAACTGGGCTCTAGTCTATTACAGGGCCTTTTAAAATCTTCATGTTTGGGCCTCCGCTCCTGGGCTCCACCATGGACTCCTCTTGGAACCTCCTTTTGGGCGTAACTATTACATGATGATTTTATAGACACGCAGGCCCAAATTCAAAATTGGCTCGCAGGCCCCAACTTTTAAAACGTTAAAATTAAAAGCCCAATTCATGCTTTGAAACACATAAAATGCATATGCTCATACAAGCTGATTAATTTTAAGGATTGTGTAACTATTACAGAATTAAAATTGATCGTGTCATGATCAATTTTAATCACGATCAATTTTAATCAATCCTTCTGTTCATTTTATATTTATCCAAAATGATGCATGAACATGCTTGCATAATTATGATGCTTCAAATAAAATTTAAACAATTTAAATAAGCATTAAAATAAAATAAATAAATAACAATTCAAAATTTAAACAAATTAATTAATCTAATTAATTAATTATTTATTTATTTATTTATCTTTTCTAATTATTTTAATCTAATTAAAATAATTATTTAAAATTTATCTAATTAAGATAAATTTTCAAATTTAAAATTTAAATAATTTTAATTATCCTAATCTAATTAAGATAATATATTTCAAAATTTTAAATTTAAACTTATAGGATAAAATTCTAAATTAATCCTATCTTTATCTAATAAGATTATTTAATTAAAATCTTATTAAATAAAATTCAGAAAATTTTAAAATTTTTTAATTTTCTGAAAATTTTGGGGCAATTATCTAATTTATCTTAATTTCCGGGCTTAGGGTTTAAGGAAAACAAAACTGTTGCGCCATTTTATAAATTTTAAAATTTTTCTTTATGGCAGATTAGGGTTTAGAGGCTGCGGCGGGGGTATTTTAGTCATTTTAGCCCCTAGGGCTTCAACCACCCGCCGCCAGCCTCCGGTCGTCTTCCCCGGCGAACCCATCGTTTTCCAGCGTTTCTTGTCTTGGTGGTCAGAACTTTTCTGTCCCCAATAGCGGCCTCTCCGAGGGACGATAATCGCCATTCAAAGATCTGCAAGACTTCCGGCGAATAATCAACAACAACAGTTGCGATCCCCGACTTCAATTGACGAGGAGACGCAACGGCGACGTTCCACTGCTCATTTCCGGCGCCAATCGAGCCCAGACGCGAACCCAGCAATCACTTTGATGAAACCGAAGCATCCCACCAACATGGATTCCGTCTTCGCCGTTTTTTGGATGACCCAACACCTGCGGAGAGAAAAATAACCAGCAACAACAACCAGCAGCCCATTTTTCCGTCGAGGCGTCAACCAAAAACCCAGAAACAAAATAACCCAGTTATTAGAATGGTTCTTCCGGCAAGGAAATAAAACCAATCAAAACAACAATTCAAATAACAGCAGCCCAGATTAATACACGAAAACCGCAGCAGCTTTGATCAAAATTGTTTTCCCGATTTGAAAATCCTGTCAATCAGAGTTTTCTGCCAAATTTTTTTTTCTTTTCTTGAAACAAATTGACGGGAAATTTTTTTTTCTTTTTTCAAGAATGGTTTCCAAAACCCAGAAGACCATTTTGGTGAGAAAACCCAGTTTCTCCTTGAAGCGTTTTGGGAAAAATCAGCCCAGGTTTTGAAAGCCAAACTCAAAACCAATTTGGTTGGAAAACAAAACCAAAAGCCCCTTTTTTGAAAATGTTTCCGGTGAGATGCTAGCAACCAAGAAGCACAATTCTGGTAGAAGGCCAAAGCCAATAACTCAGAATCCAATTCCAGCGAAAAGGTTAAAACAATGCCCAAAGAGAAAACCCAGTTTCAGCATACTCAATTTTCCCGAGAAAAATTTTAACCCAAAAAGCCCGAAATCAAAATTAAAAGATTTCTCCTTTTTGAATGAATTTTTCAATCAAGGGAATTTTCTTTTTTCGGGTAATCAGAAAAATTAAATTTCAACACAAACAATTTGCTTGAATCAATTAATTTTAATATTAACACTAAAATGTTCTGAGCCTTGCTCTGATACCACTGTTGGAATTTGTTTAGGCATTTAATCTAATTAAACGGCGGAATCCTAAACTATGAGGATCGGCTCTTACCCTTGAAACGTAATCGGTTGCGCACGTCGTCTGGCTCCTCTGAGACGATGGCGTTTTTTGTCTCCAAAATCCTTCCTCGAAGGATTCTCTACTCTCAAGCACAAAAGTCTTCGCAGGTTGGTGCTAGCCGATCTTGCCTACCCAGAGAATTTGGGAAAAAGTGTATTTTTCTGATATGATTTTTTTTTTTTTTTCAAAATCATCATCCATCCACAATTATATCCCTAGGATATTTGTAGAGAATTAATTCCTAAAATCAGTATTGTAATTATCCAATTATAACTTAACTGATTTTAGTCATATTCCAAATCAGTATTATTATCAAATATTATTTAACTGATTCCAAATCAGTATTTAAATAATATTTACTAATTCCAAATCAGCCTTAAATAATACCTTAATGATTTGGGTTATACACCAAGCCCATGGATCAACACATGACCCATGGATCAGGCTGATGGGTCAAGAACTTCAATTGCAATTAAGTCCCTTGATTTATCAGCTCATCCCAATTGTTCCCAGGTAATTAATTAACTATTAATTAATACCACAGAACTTTTCAATAATATTTAATTAAACCATTTAATTAAATCTTATTTATTTAAGTATAACAATTATACTTATTGTAGGCAAGAATCCTTATTCTGCATCATCGAACTTTCTTATGTGCGATCCTGTAGGCCCATTCTAAATTGGCAACGGATAACTCAATCTCATTGATTAATCCATAAGTCATTAGTGGTCTCTAGCAAGACATAATGACTACCCAATTCAGAATAGAGGGTCGAATGGATATTCAACACAACCTTTCCGAGCAAACTGCGTACGATCCTCTACATTGATATCCCGTTTAGCATAAGGCTTGGAACCATCATCCTTATATGGCTAAACATTTACTTGATCTCTTAGTGACACTGAATCTATCAAGCAAATGATATCCTTATCATTCCTTGGGCATGGCCATGCACTTTTCAGTTCACTATCAAGTGGCCAAGATATCATCTCTCACTTAAGGGAGATTTGTAGTCCCATCACTTCACCTACATACCTTAGCGTGTCTCATAGTGTACCAAATCATACCCGTACTTGGCAACCTGTTACGGCCCCGTTAGGCGTATATCAAAGCACACTACAATTCACCTAAGACCATGTAGTGATTTCTGGTCTAAGGATCCTAGTACCAGTACTACTCAAAAGAATCACTCATGATCTAATTAGTCCATGGAGTGTTTCTTTTGGCGGATCCATTTCATGAATTTAAATATGCACAAGGATATTACTATCATGAAATTAACTCATTTGATAAACAATCAATCAAGCGACAAATGTCTTATTTACATAAATACCCTCAAAGCATATTTACATAAATAGCCCTCTTTAGGGCACATTCACCAACAACTTCCCGCCGCCTAAAAATTATTCAAGAGAGAGAAAAATGTTTTCTCTCTCAAAACTTTCGCTCTCTAATTTTCTTGTCTTTAAAACTTACGAATTGTGTACTGTAGAATTGCTAATCCCTTATCTATATATAGAGTTACAAGATAGACCCCAAGTTGGTTTAGGATTGGTCTTCCTAATGGGTTTAGGTAATTATTTAGTTTCCAAATCCAATTAGGTTACTAATCTATCTAATAGGATTATCCAAATCCAATTAGATTTCCTAATCTCTAGGATTTCCTAATTCTAATTGAAACTTAAGACTTAATTAATTAATTAAATAATTTCACTTTGTTAATTACTTAATTAACCCTTAGGAGTAATTAATTAATCAATTAATTCTACTTATTTAATTAACCAACTACAAAATTAATCGTACCACTAACGGATTAATTTTGGCACTATCATCCTACACCAGAATTGCTTCCGGAACAACTAAATTAATTTATTCTTAATCTCCTTACATCAAAGATTTAGTGCTCGTTAATTTATTAATTTATCAATTTACTGATAAATTAATTAATTAACTTCTTTAATTCCGAGACTAGTACCACTCGACCTTTTTACTATACCGAACATAAGTCCACCGACCAGGTTTAGTATAATAAACATAACGAGCTCATCTCGGGAGCACCATCACCCCGGACGCACCGGTACATGGTTTCCTTTCGACAGGCAACAGCACACCAAGTAACTAAACACGCGCACCGAACCTACCAAAACTATTGGCCACAATTGACCTCACCCATTGGTAGATCAAAGTACACTATGTCTAATCCTCATGCCCGCTCAATTCTAGGGATTAAGAGATAGAATACTAAGAATAATTTCTCTATTAAATCAGTACAAGACAAATCATTCTAAATGGTCAAGTTCAATATGCCTCGGGCATATCTATATGATTCAATTAGTTTAGACAAACCAATTATTCGAATCACATAATGACCTAAACCAACAGTTTGCCCAAAACTCTCTCGGTTATGAACCTCATTTATATATTATGTCTTTTAACCAATGATAAGATCTACTGTGTCACACAAGAGACCTCGTCATCTAAATACATAATATAAATTAACAAATAATGCACAACTAACTAACCAAAAACATTAAATCGATATATTAACTGGGAAAATGTATAATACAAGCATAGCTTATGTATTCAATCCTAACAATCTTCCACTAATACTTAAGCTGTGTTTTAAGTACATAACTACATTCAATCTTTACACTCTACAATATACCTATAAAATCTATCCTGGCTCTCATAAGTATCTGATTCTCGTGCCCATTACATGAGCCTCAAAGACTTTTGAAGTCAATGTCTTCGTGAAAGGATCTACAAGGTTATCTTCTGATTCTATCTTAGCCACCACCACGTCTTCCCTCTTAATGATTTCTCGTATCAGGTGGTACTTGCGCTGTATGTGTTTACTCGCTTTGTGGGCTCGTGGTTCCTTCGAGCTTGCTAATGCACCATTGTTATCACAGTACACTGTGATTGACTTCAGCAAACCAGGAATCACATCTAAGTCCACTAGGAATTTCTTGAGCCACACTACTTCCTTCGATGCCTCTGATGCGGCAATGTATTCAGCCTCCATGGTAGAGTCCGCCACATATTTCTGCTTGACACTCTGCCAAACTATGACTCCACCTCCCAAAGTAAACACATACCCTGAGGTAGACTTGCTATTGTCTCTGTTGCCTTTGAAATCTGAATCTGTGTAACCTTGGGGTACCAGCTCAGGTGCTTGATAGACCAACACTTGGTCTCTTGTTCTACACAAATACTTGAGAATGCATTTTACTGCCTCCCAATGAGCTTTCCCGGGGTTACTCTGATATCTGCTTACAATGCCAATGGCATAACGATATCAAGCCTCGTACATAACATGACATACATGAGACTTCCTACTGCTGAAGCATAAGGAACTGACTTCATGGCCTCTATCTCCTCAATATTCTTGGGAGACTGTTCTTTAGATAGATGCACTCCGTATCTGAAAGGTAGAAAGCCTTTCTTGGTGTTCTGCATGTTAAAACGGGCCTGAATCATATCTATGTATGAAGCTTGAAAGAGCGTTAATGAACGTTTCCTACGATCTCGAATTATCTTGATCCCAAGGATATGTCCCGCTTCTCTTAAGTCCTTCTTATCTACTTGGATAACCATACCTTTTCGTCTGATAACACTTTCTTATTGTTGCCAATTAATAGAATGTCATCTACGTAAAGCACAAGAAACACCACCGCATTTCCATCACATCTTCGATATACACATTGTCTTCATGGTTTCTATCTATTTAGGAGACTGCTCATTGGATATATGCACTCCGTATCTGAGAGGTAGGAAACCCTTCTTGGAGTTCTGCATGTTAAAACGAGCCAGAATCATGTCTTTGTAGGAAGCCTGAGAACGTTTCTGTGAGCATATCCTACAATCTCGAACAATCTTGATCCCAAGGATATGTCAAGTCTTTCACAAATCCTTCTTATCAAACTTGCTTGAATGACCATGCCTTTACGTCTAACAATACCTTCTTACTGTTGCCAATAAGAAGAATATCATTTACATAAAGTACAAGAAACACCACTAAGTTTCCATCATGCCAGCGATACACACAATGCTCATCCGAACACTGAGTAAACCCACAGAATTGGATTATCTCATCAAACCGGATGTTCCAAGATCTGGATACTTACTTAAGTCCATAAATAGATTTCTTAAGCTTGCAAACCTTGTGCTCCTAGGCCTTTGCAATGTAATCATTGCCCTTTGCCAAGAATCTGCATCTTTATCTTGGATTGCCTTATTGTAGTAAACTGGGTCTGGTTCATGAACACAAGGGACCAAATATGAAGATTTTCCCATGCCTACATACCTCCCGGGTTGTCTTAAAACCCTCCCACTATGATGAGGCACCACCTGTGTAATCGCATCATTTGTGAAAACTCGTGCAGTATTATGTGGTGTATCTACCTGTACTGGTGCATCAAGAATACTAGATTGTCCCTTAAACTCTTCTAGCATAATCTTTTTACTTGGTTTGTGGTTTAGAATATAGTTCTCTTCTAAAATCTAGTGTTGGTAATACCACCACGTTCTGATCTTTAGCACTATAGAATAAACCACCCTTCGTTCCTCTGAGATATCCTACAAATAGTGTTACCTCCGTTCTTGCATCTAACTTGCCCACGTCTGCCTTAAGCACATGTGTTGGACAACCCCAGATTCTGAGATGTCTAATACTGGGCTTTTGACCTGACCATAACTCTACAGGGGTTGAAGGCACGGACTTAGATGCTACAAGATTTAGTTTGTAAGTCATTGTTTCAAAGGCATATCCCCAAAACGAATGAGGTGACTCACTGTAACTCATCACAGATCTAACCATTTCCATAAGAGTTATGTTTCTCCGTTCTGCTACACTATTCTGCTGGAATGTTCCAAGTGTAGACAACTGGGATTGAATCCTCATCTCTGATAAGTAGCTCATAAATTCACCAGATAGTTATTCGCTACCACGATCGGATCATAATGACTTGATACTTTTACAATGACGGTTCTCCACATCTGTCTGAAACTCTTTGAACTTGACAAAATGTTCAGACTTATGGCGCATCAAGTAAATGTACCCGTACCTCGAGTAGTAATCTGTGAAGATCACAAAATACTCGAAACCACCTCTGGCCTGAATTGTCATAGGTCCAAATATGTTAGAGTAAACCAACTCTAAAACCTCTTTGACCCTGAAAACCTTCTTAGTCATTTTACCCTCCAAGTAGAATTCATAAATTGGGTAATTTTCAATATCTAATGAGCCGAAGGGCCCATCATTGACCAACCTTTAAATTCTTCTAAGGTTTATATGACCTAGTCTTAGGTGTCAAAAATGAGTTTAGTTCATTTTACACGGTTCTTCCCTCTTATTATGATTCAATGATGTGATATTTATCTCAGTGTTTTGCACTACGTGGGAGTTAGTTTTTATCGAGAAGAGATTGTCCACCAATGAACCGGAACATATAAGTTTCGCATTCTTTCTAATAACATAATTATTATATAAAACGAACTTATAACTATCCAATAAGAGTTTAGAAACATCAAGTAAATTCTTTCTAAAACTCAGATCATAAAGACAGTTCTTCAAAGAGCTATTACAGTATTATTTTGAAAATAAGCTAGCCACTACCACTACTTTCACTGACACTCTGATAGTGTCACCCAAGTAAACTTCCATCTAGCCCTCTCTAAGCATCTGGGTTACTTGGCAAACCCTACAAATAATTACAAACATGATCAGTGGTTCCTGAATCTATACACAAGTATCTGTGGGAATCACCACTAAACATGTCTTAATAACTAAGGCAAAAGGGTCGTACTTTTGAGCTTTGGACAATCTGGCTTCCAATGTCTTGCCTTGCCATATTTGAAGCACTTGTCTTTCGGCTACTTCTTCTTGGCAATGTCTGGCATAAGCACCTTATTAGCAATCGTCAAATTTATGAGGCAAACCCTGGAGTATCACCTCCTAAAACCTCAATCTCATTTATGTTACTAATCATCTCAAGTGCGTGGTCTCTCACAAGTGTGCCCTTAGCCATATTAGTCATTTGGCATTTCTGGGCATACCTCAGTGAGCATGAACTTGCATTGCTTAGCCATGAGGACAATGTCCAAATGGTGATTTCTAATTAATGTAATTAGGATCAGTTAATTTGTTCTCTTTAGTATGACAGCAAATGTATTAAACGCCATATCAAAAGCTGAAAATAAATAAACAGAGAATTTTCAATATTTTATCTTTTTAGAAAATATTAACACCCTCAAAACAATATAATCATATCCATCGACATCTCGTTCACCGGGATTTACATAGGTCACGATCATGTGAACGTCTATGCTAGTCCTTATTCATTTGAGAAAAACCAAGTTCATTAATTTCACTATCTAACCAACGATCTTTTGATCAATGAAAATAATAGTCGATGATTTTAGCCTGCACACATAAGTAGTGTAACCTCGTTGGGAGGAATACTACAAACAGTACACTATGTCTATGTCATTACATGATTTCTAAGTTTGTTACTTAGGATACTAATGTGCCTCAGATACAGAGGGTGTCGCGGTGTTCTCCAATTAAACTCACTGTAGTCATCCCTTTAGAAATTCAATCTAGTGATCTTATGAACAAAGACTCATCCGATATGGAGAAAGGCCCTAATCCAAAACGCAAGTGTATCCACATCACATATGAATTTGTAATGGAGGACATTGGGATATAAATCAACCCGTTCCCACTTAGACTCTTAAAATTGAGGGTTTTTCCAATTTTAATATGTAATATTTTAACTTTGGTTATTCGCACCTTTAAAACCGCTGAAGTTTTAACATGCAAATTTTCAGCCTTAGTTAATTGCACCCATAAAACCATTTGTTTTCGATCATGCATAAAAACATAAAACGAAAACACACAAGCAACAATTAGGACATAAAGCGGGAAATAAGTACGTAATTAAATATTTCCCAACTATTATGGCCTTTTTGATCGTTGCTTCCATTTTAACGCCTTGTTGACACGTCCCGTCGCGTCACTCCTACTCGTTATAAGGACCCTTAGAATTTATCTGGTTTTTCTCAATTTACCACGTAATTAGGAATCACTCAAAATTACGACAAACCAAAAACCATAAATTCAATTTGTCTATAACGACTCATTTTTTTGTTCCTCCTAATTTGTACAGGTTTTCTCGATTTTCTACTTAATTAGGAATCACCCAAAATTATGATAAATCAAAACCCGAGTTACCCACAATAATGTCTTCATCATTTTACATAAATTCCTAACTACAAAGCTTGTCTAGGAAAATAAAGACGACATCTTTAGAATAAATCCTACTACAAGATTTAATCTAATCCTACACAGCTTCCAACTCGTGATTATTACTATTACACACATTCACATTCAAAATAAAACAAGCCCGTACATGTCCCGAGGTTTATGAATGTAAAACCATAATAGCCAGGAATAATAACCACCTGAAAATAAAACTGTGTAATATATCGGATAAGTATAAAGCCAAAATATTTGCTCTGATACCAATTTGAAAGAAACAGATATGGTCCGGACTAACTGAAAATCTCAATTTTGTGTTATGCGTTCCAGAATCGGAGACTTTCGATCGAGCCCAAACTCTAAAATCATTTCCCCTAAGTGGATCTAGGCTTATACATATTCGATCTATTAAATGACATGTTAAAAATGAAATCTTTATAAAAGGCGGAATTACAGATTATACTTTTGAAGTGTGTCCCTCGCAAATAAGAAAAACGTTGAAACTTTAATTGCGAAAACCACCAAAGATTCCCTCGAATGACTCCGATTAACCCCGAAGTTGAGTGGACAACTATCTACAAGGTAAATCAATCAATAATCAAGAAACTCACAAGAAACTAGCCTCAAAAAACTGCTCAAAAAGACCCATGAAAATCCGGATAATTGTTGCCCAAAATTCCAAATAATTTTTGCCCAAAACAAACCCACGAGTGCAGCCCAAATGCTACCGGAATTGCTGCCCAGCCGTGATCAAGGCACGGTAATTAAATCCGTGGATCAGCACGCAACAGCAACTGCTGGAAATTTTAAAAAATGGGGCACTGGAAAGTAATTGGGACAGCAGCAATTTGTTAGGTATTGAGTTAAAAACGGTGTCATTTTAGTACAAATAGAAATACTAAGCTGGTTAAATAGGGGAAGAGCACTCCTGTGAGAGTTATCGGTATCTTTTGAGTGATTCTCTTTGTATTTCTTCCCCAATTCTTCTTCTAATTCTTCTTATCTTCCCTAATTTTGTTGAATTCTCTTTTCTGAATTTATAAAACTACTCAGTGCATGAAAAATTGGTATCAGAGCGGGTCGGTTCTCAGCAACGAATCCGCGGCAATGATGGCTGAAAATCGATCAGAATCCATGTATGAAGACTTCAGGAAATTGGAGCCTGAGATGAGGGAGTGGATAAAATCTCAGCTGATGAGTGGAATGCGAGAAAATTGAAGCTAATTGAGAATTGGAATCCAAAAGCGAAGCTGCCAATAGATGAGATGATTGCTCGGTTCGATCAGCATTTGGAGAAATGCATGAATCGGCTTTTGCAGAAGGAGATGGAAGTGGATAGCTCTCTCTGCTTCTGACATCAAGTAATTTGCAAATCCTCATTGATGATGATGGGGGTAATTGCTGGTATCCTAGAATGGGATTGACAGTATTCAATGGTGATAGCCCTAGGAATTGGTTGAGAAAGTGCCAGCAATATTTTAGGTTTTATAATATTCCTGAAAATTTGAGGGTAGATTGGATTGAGTTGTATTTAGAAGAGACTGTTGTTAGCTGGTTGTAAAGTTTTAAAATTGGGAAGAATCAGCTGACTTGGAGTGAATTTTTTGAGGCTCTGTTGGTGACGTTCATAGATGAGGAGGAAAATGATTATTGAGGAACTTACTAGTGTAGAGGAATATGAACATCTAAGTAAATCTGAAAATGAAGTAGTAGAAGAAATTGCTTATGTAAATGAGTCTATTGAGGAAGTGAAGCTTCAAATTGTGCAAGCACAAAAACAATAAGCTAAAAGGTATGCTGATAAGGATGCAGAGAGAGTATTGGAAAACCAATTGGCTGAAACTATGTCACAAATTGAGCAACTATCTGATTTTGAGAAAAAGGAAAATCTAAGGGTCGTTGAATTCGGAGTCCTTGAGGATGCAAAGTTTGGAATTAGTGAGTTGTGGAAGAATGCCAGTGAGGAGGATGCGTCATTTGTTCAAGAATGGGGCTCTGCGTTTAAAGACCTTGATCCGGCAACAGTGAGGTACACTGAGTTTTTGCTGGCTACTGCTTCTGAAAAGGTCGAAAGGATTAAAGACCCTGGTAAACTAGTCACTCCAATTGAGAAAACAAAAGTTGCAGCTTATACTTTAGGTGATATGATACCCTGCATGAGGCTCTATGCAGTTCTAGGCAAGGAGTTACATGCACTTCTTGATGGCCGTTATATTACTCACCCTTACGAAATGTGGATTGAAAATTATAATTCTAAAACTTTCCAGGCTGCGGCTTTGCAAACTGAGGACATTATATTCGACCCTGGTACTGTTAGGGTCCACATTTCTATTGGTTCGACCCTCGTAATTGGATCAATGCATGTCTTGACCTCAAAGCAACTCAGTTTCACATTAAAAGGCTTTTGGTGAAAGAATCAACTCCTCAAACCATCTCAGGAGTTTTAGTGGCCTCAAGGCAGCTTCCTTTGTTAACTTTGAATCAGATTAGCAGAAATTTACTTTTTTACAGTGGCAATGTGAGTCCATCTTTAATTGGGGATGGATTGACCTTCTTTTTGTTCCCTAATAATCAGACTTTAGGGAGTCCTAGAAGGTACTTAGTGCTGGTGAATTCGACCGAATTGACCAAGAACAGTCTTCTCTCTGTTAAGACAGATAATGCTATGTTTGCTGGTATTGATTTAAAAACTAGGAATGTGAGTACATGTTGGATTGATTACAGGAATGAAGAGAAGAAGTTGGAAATTTTTATGAGTTATTTCAGTTTTAGGCCTGAGGTGCCACTCTTAAAGGTTGACGTTGATCTTACGAACTTTCTCAAGGAGCTTGGGTATCCGGGATTTTCTACCTCTACTGAAGGAAGCACAGAGCTATATTTTATTGAAAATTGCAGCTTTAATACTTATGGATTTAAGCATCACAGAAGACTCGGGTTCATTCTTGGAATTGCATATCCTGCTTTATTTTGTGTTGTTGTTGTAGTATTTGGCTGGATTTCTGTAAAGAAATGGAGGAAGAACAAGACTGGCTGGAATCTTGAACAATAATTTGTAACTGGACTTAGGCAATTCAACTATCAAGAACTCAAGTCAGTCACCAGCGGCTTTCATTCCAGTAAAGGAAGTGGACATGGCGCTTTTGGAACAATTTATAAAGCATTTTTCGTTAATATAGGTGCCTTTTATGCTGTCAAAAGATCAGAACACTCACATGAAGTGCCAATTGCAGCTGAAGTTCTGAAGCAAAAATGAGTATATGATCCTAAGAAACTCTTTGGTGTGACCACCCTTGATGTTGTCAGGGCAAATACAATGGTTGCGCAGCAGAAAAAATTGAGGCCAATAGATGTTGATGTTCCTCATATAATAGGTGAGTTTGTTAAATTGGAAGATACTGATGATGATTCCTTCAGTTCTTTTGCTCAAGAATGTTCTTCAAATATTCCTATAGTTGAGCCTGAGAAGGAAAATGAGTATGATGGTGAAGATACTGATGATAATGAGGATGAGGTGATTGAGGGGGGGAAAGGCTAGAGTTTGAAAGGAATCGTGAAATTTATGCTTTTATTGATTGTAATGACGCTGTCAACTCCATACATATCCACTATGAAATATCCCACTCATTCACCAGTTGTGGAAGCAGCAGGAGTTCTAAGAGATGGTTTTTACAGATTGCAGAGTAGTTTGTTTGAAGCAACCTCCATAAACGTGCATAAGGTTGCATGGGTGAATGGTTCAGTGATGCAGTTAAGAGATGCCCAAATTGGTTTCTTGGAACAGAATCAGCCTTCTGTTCCTGAGATTGTTCAAATGATGAGCCATCTGATGGAATGATTGAGGATCTCTGTAATCTTGATGAAATTGAAGAGGATTTTAGTTTGTTAGATTGGGAAACTACTGCATGTAAAGAAGCAGATGATGGTGGGGTGGAGGAGTTTGATCAGTTCCCAGTTGGTGGGTGGGTAAGTGCCGAATTTGATGCTGCAGAACCTGATGAAGTTAAGGTGGGGGTTGGTGCTGAAGGACAGCATTATGCTGCATCAGATGACATTCAGAGTGTTTCTGGAATCAAACGTGATTATATAGTTAGTGAAGGAGGAAATCAATTGGAAAATGATCACAAAAGTGTAGAATATGAGGCAAACTTTGGGAAGAAACCTTCCAATAGAAGATGCTTCATGGGAGGATCAAAATTTCATAAAGCATCAGTGTTTACAATTCAAGTCTTGAGGTCAAGACTATTTTCAAGCAGAGGGGATTGTTAGGTATTGAGTTAAAAACGGTGTTGTTTTAGTAGAAATAGGAATATTGAGCTGGTTAAATAGGGGAAGAGCACTCCTATGAGAGTTATCGGTATTTTTTGAGTGATTCTCTGAATTCTTCTTCTCCTTCCCTCTCTGTATTTCTTCCCCAATTCTTCTTCTAATTCTTCTTATCTTCCCTAATTCTGTTGAATTCTCTTTTCTGAATTTATAAAACATGACACAATTAATAAAGTAGCGGACTGGTAGGCCTTAATAAAATGGCGGACTAGTAGGCCTTAATAAAATGGACAGCAGCCTTAAAAATCTAGGTAGCAATAAAATTCGAGGAGCCTTAAAATTAACGGACAGCATCCTTAAAATTAATGGCGAACTGGGCAGCAATATAAAATCGAGATTGGGCTGAGCTTTTCTTCGAGGAAGAAGGATCATTAGTCGACTTCGAAAGAGATCTCCACGAAGAAGATGAAGTTCTCTCTCTAGACTACTCATTCTCTCTCTAAGCAAAGTTGCCTCCTATGTTTCTTATGTCTTGAAGTTGCAAGAATTTAAGTATTTATAAGGAGTTTCAAGGAAAATCTAGTGGGCTTTTGAGTTGGGCCTTCTAATTATATTTAATTGACTTTCTTAGTCTTTCCTAGACTAGTCAATTCTCAATTAGCCCAAGTATTATTTATTCAATCCACTTTGTCAATTAAATATTAATCGACCTAAGAATTATTTCGTAACTCACTTTTTCAATTCAATATAAAATTAACCCAATGGTGAATTTTATTTAATCCACTTTTCCAATTAATCTAATTCATAATTAATTGTACCACTAACGGATCAATTATGGAACTACCGCTCAAAAACGACATTACTCCGTGCACACTTTAATTATTCTTCTATCTCCCCACGTCAAAGATATAGTGTTCATCTATTTATTAATTTACTGACAAATAGATTAATCGACTTCTTGGTTATCCTAGACTCGTACCACTCGACCTTCTTATTATACCGGACATAAGTCTACCGGCCAGATTTAGTATAATAATCCTTTCGGGCTCATCTCGGGAGGACCATCAACTCGGGCGAACTGGTACATGCCTTTCGACAGGCAACGGCAAAATAAGAAGTTAAACACACAAACCCAACTTACCGAGATCTAGGCCTCAATTGAGCGCATCCTATGGCAAATCAAAGTGCACTATGTCTAGCTCTCGTGCTCGCTCTAGTCTAGGGGTTGAGATTAGAATATTATGTTCGAATTAACTACGAAGATCAGTACAAGATAATTCGATCCCGAATAGGTCTTGCTCAATATGACTCGGGCATATTCGTATAATTCAATTAGTCTATATAAACTAATTTCTGAATTATACAATAACTTAAACCGACAATATGTCCAAATTGTCTCGGTTATGAGCTTTTATTTATATATTATTACTTTAACCAATAACGAGATCTACTATGTCTTTCCACACCTCGTTATCTAGATATATGATACAAAGGGACAATATAAAATATTGAAACACAATCGATATGTAACTGGGAAAGAGTTTTTCATACAAGCAAAGCATTTTAGTATTCAAAACTAACAGTGCTAGGGTTTCGAACCACTACACTTAAGTGTCGATGCTCCGATACTACTTTGTGGAAATATTTGGAAAAAAAAACCGGTCGAAGTGCTTCAAGAAATTAACAGGTTTGGATTTAAGGGAGTTTGGTGTATCGGTTCGATTCAATTCAACCATGGCCTAATAACGGCATTACTTGATAGATGGCGCCCAGAAACACACACTTTTCACTTCTATTTTGGTGAGGCAACTGTGACGTTGCAAGATGTTGAAGTCCTATTCGGTCTTCGAGTGGACGGTGAAACTGTTACGGGTACTTTTTTCAATTAAACAACCGCACAATGGATCAAACAATGTACCCAGTTGTTGGGTTTTACTGTAACATTGGAGGATTTTTCGGGCAACATAATAAAGCTCGCCTATATTCAACGTGCGGTTGGTACACCACTCCCGAGCATTGGGGTTCCCAAAGAAGTTATTACACAGAGGGCTAGGGCTTATATCCTTTACATGCTTTTTGGATTATTGTTTGCAGACAAGGCATGAAACATGGTCCCTGTGTACTATCTTATGAGCTTAGAGGATCCGGAGATATGTTCAGAAATTAGTTGGGGTTCGACGGTCCTCTCTAGTTTATATTGAGGCCTATGCAAGGCTTACTCATACAAAGTCAATGACATAACCGGTTGTTTGCTCCTTCTACAAGTAAAAAAATTTGTTGTTTTTTCAAATCCAAATTGATTTTTTTTTTAGTTTTCACCTTAAATCTCTTATTGATTTCATTTGTTTTTTTGTTACTTTGAATTTGAATTTTTTTATCCAGACATGGGCATGGGAGCGTATTCCTAGAATCCGACCGACTAGAAAGGCGGTAGATACCTATCCCAAACTTGTTTGCCCGTTGGCACAATAGTGAAACGTCGGATTCGAATTTCCAGACGTCACCAGGAGTGTCTTGCCCTCTTACTAGGATCAACTTTCGAGTCTCCGATCTCATGACGTAAGTTTCAAAATTTATTAAATTCGATGAAGATATTAATATATTATTATACTTATCAAAATTTTTATAAGTTTTATATTTTTTTTAGTTTAACTGGCTGCCTTACGATAAGGAGTTGCTTGGGTATCTACCCGATTTCTGCAAAACGGGGATGGCTTGTTAGGTGTTCCGCACTTGGCTCATTTTTTAGGACTCCCACGAGCCTCATGAGACTACGCGAGTACTTCGTCAATTTGGGTTCCATCAAGATATTCCTGGCGACGCTCTCATTCTTTTGTCGGAGGCCACATAGAAAGCAAGACATTCCAAGGGAATGGGAGGCCGGTCGTATAGAAACTGGAGAATAGATGGGAGCGACTATTATGTGTCGTGGACACTGAGGATAGAGAAAATACCTGAGGCTCGACAAGAGAAGACGGACGATGAGTACCAAAGCTGGTTTCACCACAAGACGGTGAAACTAATCAATGATCCGAGCAAGTATGGTCCTTTGGCCGAGGGATACCGTGGTGGTTCAGACAGAGAGAGAGTATTTGTAAGCGTTTACCTAAAAATATTGTATTTCTTCGCCAATATTATCACTTTTCTATCTCTAAAGGATTTTTTTAATTATTTGTAGGCGGATACCTTGAGTGCTATATACAATATGCACATGGACTTCCAGAGGGATTACATGTCTGATGACCCTCATGTCCAGAAGTTGGTCAACGGGGTCACCGAAGCTATCCACAATGTCCTTACACTTGGTCCCGATCAATTTGCGTCATCCCATAATAGCCAAATACTCGCCGATCAACCACCTCCTCAAACTCAATCCCCAGCTCCGAGAAGGGTCTTTAATGTGAAGGGAGGAGGCAGAAAAAGGAGACCCATGCAGGTGCAGGTGGATGTGGAATTTGAAAATGATCCATCCCAACAACAACAAGGCGGCCAAGATGAAGAATGAGTAGAAGACGATTTCGTGTCGAGCGAGGAGGATCCACCGCCTATAGGTTCGAGTTCAGGCCCTATTGCTAACAGAACAGGTAAAAGATATAAGACTCAACCTCGTCGATTTGATAGTTAGATTTTTCATTAACATTTGGATGTTTTGTGTTTAGATTTGGAATTTATGATATTTTAACATTTTAGATTTTATTTTTTAATATTATGCTTCAATATGTTATTTTCATAATGATTTATTTAGATTTAATTTTTGAAGATGAGAATTTTTGATATCATTGTTGCTACATGTATGTGGACAGATCAAATCATAAAAGCAATAAATTTTTTATATCTTAATTTTTTTTTTCAGAAATTTCATATAGATTCGGATAACAATCATCTGAATCTTAGTCAAAAAGACCAAAGAGAAAGAAATTCTGATGATTAAAATCCGAATGTTGTAAAAAAATAGCATTCAGACGATAATCATCGGAATGTTTTAAAACTTTCTGCCGAATTCTAGAATGTTTTAAAATATTCGGATGATTTCAACATTCGGATGTGCATCATTCGAATTTATTTCAATTCGGATGTTAATCATCCAAATTCAGATGATTAAAAAAATTCAATTTCGAAAAATTTATTTTTTAATTGTCTTCAATTTTAAATTATTTTTTAATATTTTTTTCTTAACAATCGGAATAGCGAAATCCGAATGTTTAAAGTGAAGGCTTATTTCGTGCCCCTTTTATATCTAAACTATCCCTAACAAATTATGAAATATCAACCATAATATTTAAATATAAAATATGATAATATATTAAATTACCTAATTACCCTTAATCCGAATGTTAGGTAATAATAGGAGGGGCGGAAGATAAATATTAAGGGGCGATACTTAACAAAATGAAGGATTTTTTGGAAAAATGGGGCGTTCAATAACAAAAAGGGGGCTCGATATAACACTACCCTTAATTAAATTAATTAAAATTATTTATGGCTAATTTAAAAGAGATTCGGATTCACAAAATCTGAATCTCCTTAAATTCAGATTTTGGGAATCCAGTTGTTCTATTTCGGTTCACAAACGCAAATTATATATTTTTCAGTCTATAATTTGAATTTATGTATTTTTTTGGTCACAAATTCTTCTGATAATTTGATGGAAAATACTGGATTCTGATGAAAAATGTGGTGGGATATTATTTTATGCTTTCTAAAAATTGGATTCGGTTTGCCCTTTAGTCAAGTACTTTGATGGGCAGATTTGATTCAAAGTTAGGATCTCTGTTTGAATCCTCTGATTTTTGTGATATTGTTTTATGTTTTTCAAAACTTGCTGGATTCTCTAGCGAAGGTAAAGGTGCGACCGAGCAGTGGATGAAATCGGGCAAAGAGAAAAGGAAAGGGATAAGAGAACAAGTGAATTTTGTGGGCAGAATTCTGACAGAAATTCGTGGGCATAATTCTGATGAAAAATGTGATTCCATATTGTTTTATACTTTCTGAAAATTTGATGAAAAATGCGATTCTATATTGTTTTATGCTTACTGAAAATTTGATAGAAAATATTGAATTCTGATGAAAAATGTGATTGGATATTATTTTATGTTTTATAATAATTTGATGGAAAATACTGGATTCTGGTAGAAAATATGATTGGATAGTGTTTTATATTTTGGAAATTGATAGAAAATACTGGATTCTAATGAAAAATGTGATTGGATATTGTTTTATGTTTTCTTTATCATTAGTGCTATAAATTGGTTCCATCTTGATGCATATAACCATCTTGGTGCTATAAATTGGTACGGCTCCCAAAAATTGCATATAACTATTTGATGGAATATCAAACTTAATTTGATGGAATATCACACGTGTCTTCTGATTTGATGGAATATGACATATGTCTTCTAATATTCCATCAACTTCATATGACAAATCTAAAATTCAAAAACACATAAACATAGATAAACATGTTATTCTCATTCAAAAACAGATAAACAACATGGATAATCATGTACAAGGATAAACAACAGAGATAAACATTGCATAATGATAAAGAAACAAAAAAAAACCTTCATCATTAAGCCAAGTTAAAGAAACAAAAAATCTGCAAACGGCCGCTCCCCTTCGCCGGAATTCTCCCCATGAATCCACTTATACTCTTCTCCCTTTCTTTTTCTCTCTCCCCGATTTCCTCCACTGCTCGGCCACAACCACACCTTTACCTATGTATGTTTTTTACCCAGGGATTTGCTTTCTTATGACTGCAAATGAATTAGAATATCCAATAACATTTTCTATCATAATCTAGTATTTTTCATCAAATTATTAGAAAGCATAAAATAATATCAAATCACACTTTCCATCAAAATCCAGTATTTTTCATCAAATTTTCAGAAAGCATAAAACAATATTCAATCACATTTTTCATCAGAATCTCGTATTTTACATCAATTTATCAGAAAGCATAAAACAATATAGAATCGCATTTTTTATCAGAATCTAGTATTTTCCATCAAATTATTAGAAAGCATAAAACAATATAGAATTGCAATTTCCATCAGAATCTAGTATTTTTCATCAAATTTTCATAAAGCATAAAACAATATAGAATCGCATTTTTCATCAGAATCTAGTATTTTCCATCAAATTTTCATAAAGTATAAAACAATATCCAATCATATTTACCATAAATGTTAGAAAACATCATATACACACGTTTTCCATCAGTTTTCTAACATTGATTGTAAATTAGTTTTAAGACATTAGATTAATGGGTTCCCATCATTTTTCTAATAGTATTCCATCATAATTAGAGAATATCAACATTTTCCATCACATTCTGAAATACACAAAAAAATCAAAACCACAATATTATCAGTTTTTCATCAACAATCAGTGTTCCATCAACATTCAATAACATATATCTATTATCCATCATATACACATGTTTTCCATCAATTTTCAATCTCACTTCATCGCTGGACTTGAAAGAAGAGATGAGCATGAAAAAAAACAGAGATGAGGAGCAATCAAATCAAAAAATTCAAAAATTCAAACAAAACGTTGACCAAAAAGACAAAATTCAAAAGAAACATAGCAGAAACTTTAGAAAAAACACACACCTAGAGACGAGAAGTTTTTGTGGTTTCCGACAACTGCCAAAAAAGATGAGGAGCAGCCAAAACAGAACAACAAAACGTTGAACAAGGAATGAAATCTGAAAGAAAAATAGCGGAAACCAAAAAAAAAAAAAGACAACTAGAGAATGAGAAGCTTTTGTGTTTTTGGTGTTTTTTCTTTTTTTTTTTTTTATGAGAATCGTCTAGGGTTTTTTTTTTTTGGATCTTACTATTTGTAGCTCAAATTTACTATTTGTAGCTCAAAAAAAAAAAGTGAAATGACAAAATTGCCCATAACATATGAATAAGGTATATACTTCATTCAATTCAAAATACATATCAAAACAGACAAAACTCCTTCAAAAATCAAACAAAACCATTCGAAATCATTCTAAAAAACGTTCAAAATCGTAGAAGCAAATTGGAACACAGATTTTGGTTAATTTGGGACAGCGTCTACTCCAAAATATACGCAAATATGTTACGAATTTAATACTTTTGTGTATTTTTTTGCATACTGCTGTAAAAATCGCACATGTTTTGCGAATTTTGAAGGAAAAATCGCCTGTAATTGGTGAAGTACCAGGAAAAAATCGCCCAGCTCAGGCGATTTTTTGTGGAAAGTTCGCCAATTGCAGGTGAAACTTTTGGGAAAAATCACCTGCAATGTGCGAATTTTATAGCAAAATTCGCACATTGCAGGTGAATTTTGTGTGAAAATTCGCCTACAGTGTGCGAATTTTCACACAAAATTCACCTGCAATGTGCGAATTTTATAGAAAAATTCGCACATTGCAGGCGATTTTTGTGTGAAAATTCGCACACTGTAGGTGAATTTTCACACAAAATTCACCTACAATTGGCGAATTTTCAACCAAAAATCGCCTAAGCTGGGCGAATTTTTCATGATACTTCACCAATTACAGGCGATTTTTCTTTCAAATTTATATGTTTTAATTGTTTATGTAATTACGAATTTTTGGTTTTAATTTGATTAATGATGCAGGATCCAAATGGATTACCAGACATTCAGAGGGATTTGAGTCTTGAGTTTCAGTGTCCTGGATTATCCATTTGCACTTTGTTTTGAAAATTACATTGTTATTTTAATAATTATCATTTTTTGTAATTTTCCAATTTTAATTTCATAAGTGCACTAAAAAAGGATTAAACATGTCAAATATATAACGTAACAGAATCCTCATAGCATCACAAACTAAATAGAATAAATATAGATATAGTAATATACTACAATCAACCAGCCAAATGCCATCTATCTATCTCCGCCCTCAACCTAGCCTCCATTTCTTCCGTCTCGGCTAACCCAGCATCCCTGATGATCTGTACGGCGTCCTCACCGAAATTTTGCCACCGGCGGACCCACTACAAAGACAATACATTGCAATGATTACGTGAACTTATTCGATAACAATATAACATTATACTTAATCAAATTATGTAACGAAAAATACTTACATATTCTGTGTTGGTTCGCGGCGGAACTCCACCATCATCAGCTGGGGGGCCATCGATGAACAGGTATGGGTGGGAGTGCTGACGATACCATGTAAGGTAATCGTGGGTGACTGCGCCGGGAACGTCAGCAGGCTGCAAGTCATCGGGATGTATACAAGCCATACGTGGTGCCCGCCATATACTCTTGGCGAACGCCAAGTCAAAATCCACACTATACCCACCACTGTACGGCCGAAACGCCGTCTTCGGAAGGAGGATGTCGACTGGGATATCCTGCATGTATCCCAACTGACGGACGCACCTATCTGGCATGTACGGCTCGACCTCACCACCACATGCGATCAACCCCCTGTACGTGGTGATCGGGGTGCGTATGTGCGGAAACTGACCGCCGGCTTCCATTACGTGCGATTTTTTTGCAAAATTTTTTCGTTGGTCTGAGAGAGTTTTGCTAAGAAAATCTGAAATGACTTATGATTTTGTAAGGTTTGCAGACAAATATAACAACAAAAATCGTCCTGAAAATTCGCCCACATTAGGCGAATTTTCAGTCAAAATTCGCCCAGAACAGGCGAATTTTGACTGAAAATTCGCCATACTTATGCGAATTTTCAGTCAAAATTCGCCTGTTCTGGGCGAATTTTGACTGAAAATTCGGATAAGTGTGGCGATTTTTACATGATTTTTCACGCATTGTAGGTGATTTTTCTAGTGTTTTTCACAAATTGGGTCCGATTTTACCATGTTATTTCGCACATTGTATCCGATTTTTCATTGAATTTTCACATTTCCTCCTTTTAAAGGTAATTTTGTCATTTCATCAATTTTTTTGAGCTACAAATAGCAAAAACGAGCTACAAATAGCAGCCCAGTTTTTTTTTTTCATTTTTGTAGATGCAGATTTTTTTGATTTCTTTAGTTGGTTTGATAACGGAAGAAAGCACTCACTTCATCTAAGACGTAACTTACAATAAACTCGTTAATTTATTCAACGAGATTTTTTTTTTTTGTTTAGATCCTGGCAAATTTGGCACAACTAAGAAAATCCTTAATAACTAGTTTCTTTGTTGGCATCAGCTATTTACCTCTCCATTACGATACTTAATTACTGATTTCATGGTTACCATCAGCTACTCCCCTCTCCTACACAATGGAAAGAGACCCACCTTTATGAAGAAATGAAAAATTACCAGCAGAGACACTGGGAAACAATCAAAATGCAAAACAAAATGAAGACAAGACTGGTCATAAAACAACTGCTTGAGTTTCTGCAATCCATACAACATTCAGAGTAGGCAAAACCATATTAGAAATCCCACATATTTCAGCAATAGTAACTTTCAATTGCTACAGTAAAATACCTAAAATTCATTATCCAAAGGGAATTTCAAAATTTTGAATCTAAGAAAAGCTTGAGCTCGGTGGTGCTGAACCAGAACTAGAACCATAACCTCCAGATCCACGCCCAAAGCCAGGTCTTCCACCGGACCCCTACAATACACAGCACCAGGGGGTTAATGCAGACAAGACTTTTTTCTTTTTACATGCTAAAGCAGTAGAAACACTCTTCTAGGAAAGTAGTAACAAATACATATGCTTTCTGAGTAAGAAACATTATACTTTGTTGTTGAATCTCAATTAGAAGAATGCTTGACAATTGAAGTGCGCACCCCAGGAAAGAATCTCAATTAAAAAATTCCACATGTAACATGTCACCCAATGTATTTGTCATGCCATTATCTTCTTCGGTTGAAGACTGATAGTGAATAACTCAATAGAGCAGTTGCAACAAACACTCATCCCAGATTCAAGAATTTGCTCTTCCCATGGGATTGTAAGCAACAAAACTGACAAACAGAAACAGGATGGAAACTTCCATGTCCTTATCCCTAACTGCTCTTTATTTTAAACTAGACAAACTAAATTTCAAATTTTCCAATGGGACACTGAATGTCATCAGGTCGTGCAAATTAGTGTCCAACTAGTAAGGAATTCCAAGTATTTGAAACAACCCATACGCTATATTATCATTGTCCTGTAAAAAACCTCAACCCAAAAACATAAATTAATAGAGCAAACTATATAAGTTTACCCTGAAAGCAGGCTGGTAGTCTGCTGGAGCTCCACCCTTGTCACCTCCAAACTCACCCGGAGGACCTCGTGGCCCAGCACGATATCCCTCCCTATCTCCAAATCTAGGCCTATCACCTTCGAACCGTGGTGGTCCACTGAAAATACACCATTCCCCAAACAAACTAAATCAATTCAAAAGCAGTTCTTCATGCCCCCACAAGAAAATAAAAGATAAACAAATCCTATCAAACAAACCCCAACTGTGGAATGAGAAGATAAAAGAAAATCTTACCGAGGGCGATCACCAGGAGGTCCACCCATAGGTCGGCCAAGGGGCTTGGCAGACTTCTTCAGAGTGGCTGGAACAATTTCGGAGGGAAGGTTGAGATAGGTTCTGAGGAACTCAATGCCGTCATTGGTTAAATACCAGTAGTAATGCATCCACGCAAAGGTCTCTCGGACATACTCCTTTGACTTGAAGCTCTGCATCAGCTTAATTACCTGCAAGTTTGGCACATCTATCTCTGGATGTTTGGCCAAGTTGTAATCTTTCTTGGCATAGCACACTCCCTCTTCGGTGCAATAATATAAAGGAAAAGACATACTTTCAGTCAGTCAACAAACTAGTAATAACCAATAAAAAAGTATGAATGATGCAGGACATATTCTTGTAGCATCGTATAATAAGCCTTCACAGCAACCAGTTAAAAAATTGTTGAGCAAAAGTTTGGAATTTCATTAATGGAGCATCATACAGTAATGGAACTAGAATTTGAAAATCAAAAAATTATTTAACTTCAAAGCGTGGAAGCATGAATGACCTTGGAAGAGGTACTTGGAGATCTCTCTCCGGTTCTTCTCAGGAATAATCTGACCAAATAAAAATATCCAATAAGTTAGTTCACCTACGACATAAAAACTCAAAATTCATACGTAAAAACAAAAGGCCAGGCTCAATCTGAATGACATGCAGACACACATCGCCACTAATAGCATTGGCCAAAGTAATTTCTTGGTTGGGGTTTCACAACTATTTCTCCATATCCGAATTATTCAGAAAAAAAATATTTAAACTTGGATGCGGTAAAAAGTAACCAACATGCTAACAAAAGGTTGGATATTTCTTCTGCAGGAACAGAGAAATCAAATTATTTAGCATTTGGGTATAAAGTCGATTGAATAGAAAACTGGTCTATGCTTATCTTTGAATTTGAAGTGTCGATTTTCGAAAAAGTGAAACGTTCTTCGAGTGGGGATGAGAACATTCAAATATCAGAGACAAAATATATATTATTGCAGAATGCCAGGGGTAGATCCTGAAACTAGTGAAGGAGAAAAGCACAATTACCATGTTTGCTCTGCGATTGAATTGGGAAGACGGATAAGACAACTCCAAGAAGAAATAGAGATGGAGCAGGGCAGCACGGAGACGAGCAGCAGCAGGAGGACTGTTATTGAGGGGAAACCCTAGTAACCTCCAAGACTATTGTTAGGTCTCTGCTGGATTCTATGTTGATGGGCTTCTTCTGTGAGCCCCACTTAAAACAACTATTTAGGTTCTTCGGTTGGGTCTAATTGCTTTACGACCCATTGGGCTACTAAAGAAAATTAAGTTGAACTTATCACAAACTGCCTATTTGTATCACAAGAAGAAAATAAAAACTGGACTATTATGTAGTCATATTCTCAAAGTTTACTATCCAAAATGCGCTCTAACAAAAAAAAAACTCAACATTTTTTCTTATTTCTTCTTCTCATTTTTCAAACTCCACCACAAACACACTACCCTGGAAAAAATTTTTGCACAAAAAGTTTAATTAAAAAACATTTGAATTCTGAAATAATTATTTTTACTTAGTGCATAAGATATTCTCATAATAAGATAATAACATAATAGAATTTATTCATAATTACACATATATATTTATTTATTTTACCCATTTTTTAGAATTATTTTTCTTCCCGCGGATACCACTTAATGATGACCAGCCATTATCTTCTTCTTCCTTGTCTTCTATGCAACAACAGTAGCAGGAAGAATCGCTCCAAGAAATGCTGTATTTTTCACAAAAATAAACCCTTTGATGAAGATGACAATGATGATCACGAGGATGAAAATCAAACTCATTGTTGCGATCATGCTCATGGAAATAACTGTGATGGTGATGGTATTGGTTCTAGTAATTAATCTGAGTTCATTCGATTAATACAAGTAGTTGTTCAGGAATTTTTTACCAAAAATTTTTTTTGATTATTTTCCTCCCCCATTTCCTCCCTTTTTTTAATCTTTTTACTTTTTTTAAAAATTACTGTGTGCATGAGAATTGTTCTTATAATTAGTTATTATATGATTAAATATGTTTAAAATGATTAAGATAGTATTCATTTTGTTGGGATAAAAAAATATATATTCATTTTGTTGAATTTTGATAAATCATTTAAAAATTAGTAAAAGGACAATTTGAGAAGATTTTTTTGAAAATAAGGCTATAAATAGTAAAAAATAAGCTACAAATAGTAAAAAATGGGCTACAAATAGTACTACCCAAATAAAAAATATTATGAAATTTTAAGAATGGCCTTGTGTACTAACCAATAAGATTTCCTGCCCAAAATGCTTCAAAATTGTGTATTAACAATTGAAGAAACAGACCAAAAAATAAGGTTTCCGAATTGGAAAAAAGGTTAAAATAGAACTTTTTCAATAGCATAAAAACGCCCCAGTTTGATGATTGTTCAGTGGCTCATCACGTAGAGAGCGCGTTTCTACCGTGACTCGCTCACGTAGAGCGGGCATTTTCACCTATTACATTTTAAAAAGGGAAAAGCCAGCTAAAATGCCGCACATATTCAAAATCCCTCAAAATCACTCGTATACAACCGCGTTTCGGAGGCATTTTTTGAACAAAAAAACTCACGAATTGGACGCTGGAGGAGGTGAATCATCGCGGCCACAAGGAGTTGGACAAGGATTGATACGAAACAGGTAAAAAATCGTTAAAATTTGTTATTTTTAGGTGAATTTATTTTGGATGTACGAAAATGCGTTGAATAGGTGTTTGTTGGAATAGAAAACACGACTGATAAGCGTTGTTAGAAAGTATCGGCCACGTTTGATTAAAGTACAAATGCGATCGGCTACGCTTATACTTTGGTCAAACGCAAATCAGCTGTGTTTGACCAAATGATAAACGCAGCCGATCGGTTTTTTTTTTTTTTTTGTGAAACATCGATCGGATGCGTTTAACTGAAGGTCAAACACATATATGCTGTGTTTAACCTTTGGTCAAATTTTGTTTGGACACAATTAATCTTTAGTCAAACACTGTTTGGACGCGTTTGACCTCCTTGGATGTTTTTCAACTGTTTTTCAACTTTTTATTCATTTTTTTGAATATATTTATAATAATGCATATGATTAAATATGTTTAAGGGTGTCGGGAAGCAAATCCTGTCGAGTTCCCCGTGGATAGACAGCGTCCTACTGCTTCCAACAGGAGGCAGAAAGAGCTAGTGCAAGGGCGAGGGTGAGATAGCTTATCGTTCCATTTGATGGACAAGCAGACTAATAAGGAGGGGGGGGGATGCTCACCATTACCAGATGGGAAGCATATAGCAGAGGAGACTGGGGAACAACAGCACGAGGAGGAGAATGAGCAGGGTGGTGCTGATATTTCTTATGTGGCCATAAGAGGTCCAGACGTAGCATCACCACCTCCTGGATAGACGTTTTGTGGATGTTGGTTCTTTTTCAGGTACTAAAGTTATTTGATTTTATTAGTTTTTTGTTTAAATTAGTGCTATTTTTATGCATGATTTATAACTAGTTTACTGTTTATGTATGTGATTTTTGTAATTTGCGGCTATGAATGATTATTAAATAGTATTAATATTTATGTGATTTTTCGTGTGAATAATTTAATTAATTATTTGAATGTTACTATTTGATTGTATAATTATATGAAAAGTTATTTATTGAATTTAGAGAATCCTAATAAGTGAGCGAAAGTTGACCGTTCATGGCTTATGACCAAGGCTGTTGATGTTGGCCGTATAGATGACTCAGTCATACCTAGTTTTTTGGGGCATATTGCAGTAACGTACGTTCCTAACAAGGGTACTAGGCCTCTTTTGAGGTGCAAGAATAGGGGCACCATATTTATTAAGTAGACAAATTGGGTTATTAGGATGAAGGGTACTGGGCCCACAGCTTTGAGAGACACCGATCGGGACACCTGCCTAGCATTATGTTCCAGCACATAGATTCCCCCTCTCATATTTGCATTTGTAGAGTGGTGGCAGCCAAACACGAATTCATTCCACCTACCCTTTGGAGAGATGTCCATCTTACTCCACGATGTCTGGGAGATCTTCCACATACCAATAGATGGTCATATGATCACTGACTGTGCAAACGAGGACACAATTATTGCCCTTAGCAAAGATTTGCTTGAGATACCTCCCGAGGATCAGCTCGACCAGCAGTTATACAAAAATTGTGGGTTTTCAGTGGATAGAGTGATTACGACGTGCATGGAGCTTACTCGAGATGATGACGATGTGGATGCCTGGCTGTGGGTTGCTATTAATTCTTGTCTATTTACAGACAAGAGTACCAGTAAATTTATGTCAGCCCCTATCGTACAGATTAGACAGCATATGCAACAGGTGGGCGGAGAGTCATGGGGTTGCTCGACACTAGCATTTCTATACATAATGTTAGGTGTTGCTAGTAGAGAGGGGACTGCAGGTAAAACAGGTTGTCTGACGTTACTACATGCTTGGATTTACTAGCACTTCCTAGCGTTTAGACCTCATCAGCAGCCCATGGTTGTTGATGCGATGCATTTTATACATATTTTTACAAGTTTTTAGCCTTGTTTTGAGCGGCCTATGGATATATTGTTGGAGTAGAATACATAAGCTATGCTTGTATTACACAGTTTCCCAGATTAATATATTGATTCGTGTTTCAGTCATATCTTGTTGTGCATTAATTGTCCATTTATATTATGTAAGTAGATGATGAGGTGTCTGGTGTGACACAGTAGATCTCATCATTGGTTGAAAGACATAATATATAAATGAGGTTCGTAACCGAGACAGTTTTGGACAAACTGTTGGTTTAGGTTATTATGTGATTCAGATAATTGGTTTGTCTAAACTAATTGAATCATATAGATATGCCCAGGGCATATTGAACTTGACCTTTAGGAATGATTTGTCTTGTACTGATTTAATAGACAAATCGATCCTTGTATTCTATCTGTTAATCCCTAGACTCGAGTGGGCATGAGGATTAGATATAGTGTACTTTGATCTACCAATGGGTGAGGTCAATTGTGGCCAATAGTCTCGGTGGGTTGGGTGCGCGTGTTTAGTTACTTGGTGTGCTGCTGCTTGTCGAAAGGAAACCATGTACCGGTGAATCCGGGGTGATGGTGCTCCCGAGATGAGCTCAAAATGTTTATTATACTAAATTCGACCGATGGACTTATGTCCGGCATAATAAAAAGGTCGAGTGGTACTAGTCTCAGAATTAAAGAAGTTAATTAATTAATTTATCAGTAAATTAATTTTAATTAACGAGCACTGTATCTAGAAACAACTTCCAAAAAAAGGGTAATTAAGTTGTTCCGGAAGCAATTCTGGTATAGGATGGTAGTGCCAAAATTAATCCGTTAGTGATACGATTAATTTTGTAATGGGTTAATTGAATAGGTATATTTAATTAATTAATTGGTTAATTATTTCTAAGGGTTAATTCAATAATTAACAAAGTGGAATTATTTAATTAATTCCTAAGGGTTAATTAAGTAATTAACAAAGTGGAATTATTTAATTAATTAATTAAGTCTTATGTTTCAATTGGAATTAGGAAATCCTAGAGATTAGGAAATCTAGTAAGATTTGGTTTATCCTATCAGATTGGTTACCTAATTGGATTTGGAAATTAATTCATTACCTAAACCCATTAGGAAGACCAATCCTAAACCAACTTGGGGTCTCTCTTGTAACTCTATAAATAGACAAGGGATTAGCTATTCAAGACACACAATTTAATAGATTCATAATTCAAGAATCTAGAGAGAGAAAATCCTAGAGAGAGAAAATGTTTCTCTCTCCAAGTCAGATTTTCAAGAAAGTGTGCGGCTAGTTTTTTGGTTTCTAGTGGCCGAAATTTTGGCCTTGGTTTATACCAGCTGCAAGTAGCTTCTCTCTCTGCGGGCGGTTCGTTTATAGTACGTGTCAGGTGCTGCGGCGCTAGAGTTTTCTAGCAGGTGAATTGTGGTGATTGGTTGATCAATTGGCTTCTAGTTCGTTGCCTACACAACGTGAAGTCATAGTCTTGAGGCATACAAGAGAATCACCAGGTGCACGCTTCAAATGTACTTTTCTAAGGTTCCGCTTTAATTAGAAATTTTTGTTGCGTCGTAAATCGAGCAAGTGCAAACCCAGATCCTATGTGGCAAATCCTTTCATATATTCCTAATCTGTTTGTATGCACAAGAATATTAAACTGGTGAAATTAACTCATTTGATATATATCAGTCAAATAACAAACGTCTATATAGCCCTTATAAGGGCACATCCACCAACAATCTCTCACTTGCCCGTTGAAGGGTTATTGTCTTAAACACTTTAAAACCAAGCTCTATTACATGATTCTCAAGCTTTGACTGTGGTAGAGCTTTTAGTGAGAGGATATGTTACATTGTCGTCTGATCCTATTTTGCATACTTTAACATTTTCTCGATCGACGATCTCTTGAATGATGTGAAACCTTCTGAGTATGTGTTTGGTATTTTGGTGTAACCAGGGCACCATAGCTTGTGCGATGGCCCCGTTGTTGTCACAAAAGAGGTCTATCGGATCATGGATACTCGGTATCACTCCGATGTTAGACACAAACTTCCATCAACCAAACACTTCCATTTCAACATCTCATGCAGAAAAGTACTCAGATTCTATTGTAGAGTCGACCATTGTACCTTACTTTGAGCTTTTCTAACTCACTGCACCACCATTCAGGTTAAACACGTAGCCTGATTGTGATTTCATATCATCTTGATCTATCTGGAAAGCAGCATCAGTGTAGCATTGTACAACGATCTGTTCTTGTCCTCCATGTACTAGCATCGATCCTTTAGTACTTCGTAAGTACATAAGAATTGCCTTGATTGCAACCCAATGAGCCATTCCTGGATCTTGTTGGTATCTGCTAGTCATGCTCAGTGTATGTGCGACATCTGAATGGGTACATCACGTGGTATATATGATAGATCCTATTGCCGAAACATATGGGACTCTACTTATTGTATCCACCTCATTTTTGGTAGAAGGACATTAGTTATTCTTTAAGAGGAGGCCATGTCTGAACGATACTATACCATTTTTTAGAGTTAGACATATTGAATCTCTTTAATATTTTGTCTATGTACCCTTCTTGACTTAGTCCCAGAAGCCTCTTATACTTATCTTTATAGATCTTGATACCTAGTATCGTCTCGGCTTCTTCTAAGTCTTTCATAGAAAATACATTCCCCAACCATTGTTTGATCACTAACAACACGAGAATGTCATTTCCTATGAGTAGGATGTTGTCCAAATATAGGACAAGAAAAACACTCTTACTCCCACTAACCTTCTTGTAAACACAAGGCTCGTATTAATTCTTTATGAAGCCGTAACCCTTTACTGCCTCATCGAAACGAAGATTCTAACTTCGAGATGCTTGCTTTAGTCTGTAGATGGACCTCTGAAGCTTAGATACTCGATTAGGATGCTTCTGATTGATGTAACCCTCAGGCTGTTTCATGTAAACATCCTCGAAGAGGTTTCCATTTAGGAAAGCCATCTTTACATCCATCTGTCATATCTCATAATCATAATACGCAGCTATGGCAAGCGTTGTCCTAGTGGCCTGAGCATCACGACAAAGGAGAAGGTTTCATCACAGTCAATACCATGAATCTGTTTGAAACATTTAGCCACTAGTAGCGCCTTGAAGATTCCGTCAGGTTTTAATTTGAAAATCCACTTGCAATCGACAACCTTTGCCTGAACAGGATGATCAATCAAAGTCCAAATTTATTGTTCCTCATGGATTACATTTCAGACTCCACGCCCTGTAGCCATTTGACTGAATCTGGATTTTCTAAAACCTATCTGTAGATTGTGGGCTCATCGTGGTTCACCAAGATCCAATCTTGATCGTCAGTCACAAGAAAACCATAGCTCTCGAGTTGTTGACGAGATCTGCTAGACCTTATAGGTTCTTGTGTTGTTCTCTTAGGTTGTTCCTCCTATGAGTTTCCATACCAACTTCTATCAGAGTTTCTGTAGACGGTTTTACACTCTATTGTGGGTCTCGAACCTCTTTGAGATCTATTGTACTCCTACTGTCTTTCTTGTAGAGAAACTATTTCTCTAAGAAGACAACCCCTTGAGCAACAAACACTTTGTCCTCAGTTGAGTTGTAGAATTAATATCCTTTAGTTTTCTTACGATACCTCACAAATAGGCATTTGTCAGTTTTAGGTTCAAGGTTATTACTCTGTAAACACTTTACATGAGTTTGACAACCCCAAACTCATAGAAAGGACATATAGGGCTTTTAGCCCATCCATATCTCATATGGAGTCTAATCGCCTTTGATGGAATACGATTTAGTACATGAGCAGCAGAAAGGAGTGCGTAACCTCAAAAGGATGTTAGTAGAGTCGTTTAGCCTATCATTGACCAAACCACATCTAATAGGGTCTGATTCCTCCTCTCAGATACACCATTCCATTGAGGTGTTCTTAGTGGAGTTAGCTGTGAAACATTTCCACATTGCTTTAGATAGCATCGAACTCATCACTTAGGTATTTACCTCCCCGATTGGAGCAAATAGCCTTAATTCTTCTATCCAGCTGATTCTCTACTTCATATTAAACACTTTAAACTTTTTAAAGGTCTCACTTTTATAACCATATCTCACATAGTTATTGATAACAGTGATGAAGTAAATAATTTCATCTCTGGCTTATGTGCTCATGGGGCTACGTACACCTGGTTGTATTAGGGCCAATATCTCACTAGTCCTTTCTCATTTCATAAGATGGACTCTTTCTCATTTCATACGATGGACTCTTTTTAATTTTTCCTTGCAAACACAGTTCACATGTGTCATGAGATCCATAATCAAATGACCCAACAACTCTATATCATAAAGTTTTTGAACAGGTTTCTCGCTAATGACAGTGCTATAGGTATGAAGGACTTCTCTTGATACACTTGACATTTTCTCTTCCAATGAAATTCATTGTAATAGAAACATGTAGTGCCATTTCCTTGTTCCTAAACATTTTGTCTTGCCCTTGAACTTTCTCTTGTTCACTTTGGCCATTTCAACCACCAACACTTGAGTACCCTTCTCAAGGGTCTGCTTAGTGATTTTCAGCATCTCATGCATATTGAAATTTACCATGAAGGCATTGTACTCATCTCACATCAAAGCCAAGATGCCATCAATGTCTAATTTCATAGGCAGAGGTACGCCCAGTCTCTCTAGAGTATCATTATACCCTTTCATCTTGACTAGATAAGTACTCACAGATGAACCCTTCGTCATCTTACAGGAAATTAATGCTATCAATGTAACGAACCTTTCGTTACGGACCTGCTCTAAGAAAACTTTTCCTTAGTGACACATAAATATGGAATGCTTCTATATTCATGTTTCTGAAGCAAGGCTCAAAACATGTCACATAATTGGATTTGTTCATTGTTGCCTTCCAAAGCCTTTCAAGCAACCTCTGTAGCATTTTTTTGGTGTTTCGGGTAAAGTAGCTTCTAAGACAATAACGCTTCCTTTCTTGTTTAAAATGTTTCTTATGGATAGTTATTTGAAATTTAAGTGCAAGATAATGTCATTCACAAAAGAATGATGTAAAATTTGGAATGAGTTTTTAAAAAACATTTCCACAATAGCCAAAATTGAAATCTCATATAATTTTGTGTTGGTACTAGATTGTGTGCCGAAAGTACACAAAGAACCAAACCCCAGTCTTGCTTTGACAAGTATCGTAGGGATTGGGCCCTTTTGGTAAGTAATGTTCAAACTGCATCTCATGTAACTAACATTTTCCAATTGCATCACTATGCAACTTTTCAGTGATATGATAAACATTTCAAATGTTTGACACATCCTACCATTGCAAAAACCAAACCGCATCCTAGTCAACCTTTGGGTTATACACCTGAGACCGATCTTCCTAAGTCAAACCATCCCTCGAAACTTCACATTAATAGATACCCAAACAGTTTTTCCACCCTCAGTGGTAGTGATAAAATTGGATACCATATTATGTGACAACTCGCCTCACAAAGAAAACTTGACGGCCCCTATTCACCCCAAGCGGTTCATATCAGATGTTCGATGCCTTGACGAACCCCCCAGTATGGAAACAATTTAACGACTTACTTTTTAGGGATTTCGGTTGAACGGCTGAACATGCATTTCGGTTTTTTTATCATTCACGCAATATATATATCACATATATATAAAATCAAATAAATAAATACAATGAATTGGACTCTAATCTATTACATTGTGAGTCTATTATAATCTATTCTATTATAAATAATTTTAATAGGCTCGCAGACCCCCAAAATTACAACCAATTTAAAAGAAATAATAAAAGCCCAATCATGCATGAAAACACATAAATGCACAATTAATAATACTTTATTCAAGCCATTTTTAATTTAAGCCGAATAATTTTTAAACGATTGTGTATTTGAATATTTCCTAAATATTCTATACTATTAGAATTGATTGTGTCTTAATCAATTTTAATCCATCATTTCCTTGTTCAATCATTTGTGAAAATGATGCATGAACATTTTTGTGATTTATGAATGCACATACAATTTAAACACTTTTTAAATGCATAAATAAATCATATACAAAATAAAACAATAATAAATAAGTAATTATTTCAAATTAATTAATTATTATTTTATTTACTAATTATCCTAATCTCATTAAGATAATTACTTTCATTTAAAATTTGAAACATTTCAAAACTTTAAAATCATATCTCAAAGACTTGAAAGTAAATCCTAATTAATTATAATTATTCTCATTAATATAATTAATTAATTTAAAATTTAAAATATTTAAATATTTAAAATATCTTGATAGGATAAGAATTTAAAATTTAATCCTATCTTAAATTTAAAATAAAATATGATAAAATAATTTAATTTTATCCAAAATTAAAATTTAAAATCTTATCAAATTAAGAAAATTGAAAAACTCTTTTCTGAAAATTTTCAGGGCTATTTGGTAATTAATTCAAAATTCTGGGCAAAGGTTTGAGGAGGACAGAAAGTCCAGGGGCTATTTTGCAATTTATTAAAAATTTTACAATTTTGAAAGCCTAGGGTTTTAAGGTTGCTGTGGGGGCATTTAGGTAATTTCAGCCCTTAGGGCTTCAGCCACCCCACCGCCAAACCTTCTTCTTCCCGGCGAGCCCTTCGCTGATCGATTTTTCTCTCTGGTCATCTTTGCCAGAATCGGCTCTGATCCAATTGAAGCCCATCCCGACGATTCATCAATCAAAGACAAGAAGGAAATCGTGTTGCGATTCCCGACGTCTAACGCCTGAATCCGATCGCGATGGAATTGCAGCGGCGACACTCGTCGTTGCGCTCTCCATCCTTAACCGTCATGAAGAATTGGCCTGTCTCGATATTCTGGACGTGGAAAAACTTTGCCAGAAACTATTTTCAACATCCTCCTTTTTTCAGTGAGATAACGAACACGATGCCCCAACGTCAGTGTTGACCGAAGTCGACGCCGATCAAGAAGGCTCATTGACCGGACAAATCGCGGCTTCCCTGCATGAAAATCCCAAGCAAGAACTCATTTTTCCGGCGTCCAACGCCTGGAAACCCTTTTTGAAAATTTTGGTCAAAAGTAAGAACAAAACCCAGAAAAGAAGTCAAAACCAAAAAAGCCCAAAAGCCTTTCGAAACCAAACATAATCCCAGATTCCGTTCAAATAATTGTTTTCCGTCGAAATCGTTTTAGCAGCTCAGATGTTTTTCAAATCCAACGAAAAAAACGTTTATCCGGTGAGGGTTTCCAAAACCCCATATTCTGGCAAGGAAATACAACAATTCAGCCCAAGAAAACCCTTTTGAAACCTTTGAATTCAAACCCAAAACTTGGAAAAACCAAACAATTCCGGTGAAATTCTTTTCAAACCCAGTTTCTGGCCAAAGCAAAATCTTTCCCTTTTGCTCCTTTCCAAAAGGCATAGCTGAAAATCCAAAGGAAAAAAAAACTTTTCAACATTCCAGCCAAAGAAATCTAAAACCGACAAAAGAAAATAAGACCTTTCCTTTTTGTCCCTTTTGGTAAATCCAAAACGAGCCAAAATATTAACCTATTCCCTTTTACATGAATATTTCCAAATCAGCAAAAAGAACATCAGAACCCTTCCAGCACACACTTGAAGAAAAATTTTTGAAACCAAAAAAATTTTCCAAGTCAGTAATTGAGGAAAAAATAATTTTTCAAACAAACCATTTGTTTTAATCAATTAACTTTTAATTTTAACACTAAAATCGAGCATAGCTCTGATACCACTGTTATGATCTTAGGCACGAATATCAAGAATGCAGCGGAAATTTTCTGGAAATTTCATGCCTAATTTTAATTTTACTGTTTTAATCATACGTTTCAAAGCATGTAAATCATACCCTTGAAGCGTAATCGGTTCCATTCATCTGGATCCTTTTCTTTGTGGTTGATCATCGCAGATTCTTCCCGAAGAACCCTCTACTCTCAAGCACTAAGAGCCTTTGCAGATGGATTGCTAGATCCTCTTAGCACTCTTGTGTTTTTGGGTTTCTTTGTTAGACGAGTTGTCACATAACATGGTACCCAACTTTATCACTACCACTGAGGGTGGAAAAACTGTTTGGGTATCTATTGATGTGAAGTTTTGAGGGATGATTTGACTTAGGATGATCGGTCCTAGGTGTATAACCCAAAGGTTGACTAGGATGCGGTTTTTGTGATGATAGGATGGTGTGAAACATTTGGAATATTCATGAAGGAATTATCTGCCCGGGCCTGGTAAAAAATCTCACTTTCGTGCTATACATTCCAGAATCAGAGATTCTCAATCAAACTCGAACGCTCGTGTAATACGATTCAAACCCTTTTGAAGTACCACATGAGTACCGGATTTTACTTTCACTTTATTCGATTTATCACTCATTCAAAATAATTATAATTAAAGTGGAAGGAAAAGAACTGACCTTTGAAGCATGTCCTTTAAGTGATTCTCTCGTATGTTGTGTGGGCAAAACAAACTAATTGAACGGAATCAACAATCACCAAACTTTGCTGACAGAACTCGCCGAAGTAGATCAGTACACTATCGCCGCCGAAAACTGGAGCTACTGCTGTCGTGCGAGAAGACACGCACTCCCAAGGAGAGAGTTGTTGCCCGCGCGTGAAACCTATGCGCCACCCTCGGAGAAAGGTTGCATGGCCGCCACTCACAGAGAAGGAAAAAAATTCTTTCTCTCTCTAGCTTTTCTCTCAGAGCTTCTCTCTCTAAAATTGTGTGTTCTGTCAATTATGAATTGTGTGTCTTGATTGCTAATCTCTTGTGTCTATTTATAGAGTTACAAGAGAGACCTTAAGTGGGTTTGAGTTAAGCCTTTCTTGTTGGGTTTTGGATTTACTAATTTCCTAATCTCAATTAGTTACCAAAACCAATTAGTTTCTAATTACAATTAGTTTCCAAATCCAATTAGATTTTCTTATCCAATTAGATTTACTAATTCTAATTGAATTTTAAGACTTAATTAATTAATTAATTCCATTTTGTCAATTTACTAATTGACCTTTATGATTAATTAATTAAATAATTAATTATACTTTAACAATTAACCCAACACATAATTAATCGTACAACTAAGGGATTAATTATGGAATCACTACTCAAGCTGAAATTGCTTCCAAAACCACTAAATTAATTATTCTTTATTCTCCCCACGTCAAAGATATAGTGCTCGCCAACTCATTAATTTACTGATAAATTAATTTATCGACTTCTTATTATCCGAGATTAGTACCACTTGACTTTATTACTATACCAGATATAATGTTCACTGGCCATATTTAGTATAATAATCATTTCAAGTTCATCTTAAGAGCACCATCACCTCGGACGCACCGATACGTAGATTCCTTAAACTCGCAACGACACCCCAAACAATAAAACACACGTAGCCAACCTACCTAGATTATAGGCCTTTAGCGACCGTACTCTTTGGTAAATCAAACTACGCAATGCTCAATCCTCATGCTCATTCTCGTTTAAAGATTAAGAGATAGAATACAAGGTTTGAATTAACTATTAACGAATAGTACAAGTTAATTCAATCCTAAACGGTCATGCTCAATATGCCCTATATGATTCAATTATTCTAGACCAACTAATCTCAGAATCACATAATGTCTTAAACCGACAGTATGTCCAAACTGTCTCAGCCATAATCCTAATTTGTATATCAAAACTTCAACCTATGATGAGATCTACTGTGCTACACCCGACACCTCATCATCTAGTCACACGATATAATTGGACTACATATGTAAAACACAAAGTATTTAACTGAAATATTTAACTTGATATATAAACTGTGAAAATAGTTTCATGCAAGCAAAACATTTAGTATTCAAACTAACAATCTCTCACTGACACTTAAAACTATGCTTATAAGTATAAAACTAGCTACAAAATCCGAATCACTACTGCTATATTAAAAACTAAAGAACTGTCAAGGCTCAGATAAGTATCTAACTCCCATGCCCTCCACATGAGCCTCAAAGACTTTAGCAGTCAATATCTTTGTGAATAGATCTGCAAGGTTGTGTGCTAATGCTATTTTTGCCATGACCACGTCTCATCTTTTAACGATCTCTCGTATTAGGTGGTACTTGCGCTTTATGTGTTTACTCGCTTTGTGAGCTTGTGGTTGATCTCGATAATACTTTCTTACTGTTGCCAATAAGAAGAATATCATCTACGTAAAGTACAAGAAACACCACTGTGTTTTCGTCACGCCTGCGGTACACACTGTTTATTCGAACATTGAGTAAATCTGTAGGACTGGATTACTTCATCAAACCAGATGTTCCAAGATTTGGATACTTGCTTAAGTCCGTAGATGGGCTTCTTAAGCTTGCAAACCTTATGCTGTTGGACTTATGCAATAAATCCCTTTAGTTGTTGTATGAAGATGGTTTCCTCAAGACTTCCGTTAAGGAAAGATGTCTTGACATCCATCTACCAAATCTCATAATTTAAATGAGCAGCTATGGCCAAGAGTATCCGGATTGACTTAAGCATAGCTACCGGGGAGAAGGTTTTCTCACAATTGATTTCCTCTTTCTGAGTATACCACTTCGCCACAAGCCTAGCTTTAGGTTTCAACCTTTCCATCGGGTCCTCTCTTGCGTTTGTAGACCCATTTGCATCCAATGGGTTTGAAACCATCAGGCAGGTCCACAAGCTCTCAGACTTAATTGGAGTCCATTGACCCCATCTCAGATTTCATTACCTTCTGCCAAGATTATGCACCTTTATCTTTATCTCAGAGAGCCTCATTGTAGTTAACATAGTGTGCGCCTGGGACGAAATAAGAGGGTTCTCCCAAACCCACGTACCTCTCGGGTTATCTCACAAACCTCTCACTACGACTAGACACCACTTGTGTAGGCGCATCATCTATGACATCTTGTACAGTATTATGTGGTGTATCTATTTATACTGGTGCAACAGGAGTAGTGGATTGTCCTCGAAGTTTTTCTAGTACAATTTTGCTACTGGGCTTGTATCTAGAATATAGTCATCTTATAAAAATCTGGCGTTGGTACTTATTATCACCTTCTAATCTTTAGGATTATAGAATAAACCACCTTTCACTCATTTGGGAAATCCTACAAATAGCATTACTTCTGTTCTTGCATCTAACTTACCCGCATCTATCTTAAACACATGTGTTGGACAATCCAAAATTCTGAGGTGTCTGACACTGGGTTTTCACCCAGACCACAACTCCACAGGGGTTAAAGGCACAGATTTAGATGTACAAGATTTAGAATATATGCAGCTATGGTATACCCCTAAATTGAATTTGGAAAATCACTATAACTTATCATAGACCTAACCATTTCTATAAGACTTCTATTTCTCCGTTCTGCTACACCATTCTGCTGGGGTGTGCCAGTTGCAGATAACTGAGCCTGCATTCCTATCTAGTAAGTAATTTTGAAACTCAGTGGACAGGTATGCACCAACACGATCTGATCATAGTGTCTTGATACTTTTACCATGATGTTTCTCCAAATCTGCCCGATACTCTTTGAACTTGTCAAATTCCTCAGACTTGTGGCACATCAAATAAATGTATTCGTACCTCGAGTAATCATCTGTGAATGTCACAAAATACTCAAAACCTCCCATAGCTCGAATAGACATTGGCCCACACAAGTTAGAATGAACCAGCTCTAATACTTTTTTTGCCCAACACCCCTTTACCTTAAAAGGTCTCTTGGTTATTTTACCTTCCAAGCAAGATTCGCAGGTTGAGTAGTTGTCAATCTCTAATGAACGCAAAGGTCCATCATTGACTAACCTCTGAATCCTACTAATGTTTAATGACCTATTCTCAAGTGCCAAAGATAAGTTTGGTTTATTTCAGAAGGTTCTTTCCTTTTATTATGGTTTAATGATGTTTGATTTGTAGTTGTGTGTCTAGTAGGAGAAGTTGGTTTTAGAATAAATAAATTGTCTACCAATGAACCAGAACAAATGAGTTTCTTATTTCTTCTAACAAACTAAGACTCATCAGAAAAAACCAATCAAAACCATTCTTTAAAAGTTTAGAAACTAAAACATGGTTTTTTCTAAAATATGAACATAAAGACAATTTTCTAAAACTAAGCTTCAAGAATTTTCGAAAATCAGGTGCACTTCTTCCACTGCAACAACTGACACTTTTGTAGTGTCACCCAAGTAGACATCCATCTCGCATTCTCTAAGATTCCGGGTTATTTGGAACCCCTGCAAAGAATTACAAACATGGTCAGTGGTGCCTGAATCCACATAACAAGTATCTGTGAAAATCACTGCTAAACATGTCTTAGTAAGTAAGGCAAGATTAGTCATACCTTTAAACATTGGGCAGTCCGACTTCCAATGTTCCATCTTTCCACATTTGAAGCACTTGCCTTTCGAGTTATTCTTCTTTGCGATGTCAGGCTTGGGCACATGATTTGCAGTCTTCTTGGCTTTCTTCTTCTTCTTTTCAGCCTTTGGCTTAGAAGTAGATCCCGAAGCTTAGACAGTGACTAAAGCTTGATTTTTCTCTTGAAAAAGACCTTCAGTGACACCAATGTTGCTAAGAGCTCAGCCAAAGTATAATCCATTTAGTTGATATTGTAGTTTAGCCAAAAATGCTCAAAGCTCTGATGCAAGATCTGGAGGATCACGTGAGCTTGAGATTGATAATCAATCTCTCATCCCAATAATTCTATCTCATTAATGTTGCTAATCATTTCAAACATGTGATCTCACACAGGAGTGCCTTCTTTCATATTAGTAGTCACGACTTTCATCATAGCTACTTGCCTAGTATCCCGACCTTGATGTCTGAATATTTTTCTGAGATTTATCATCATGTCTGCAGCGGTGACCATCGCCTGATGCTGATATTGCAGAACATTTGACATAGAAGTCAGAATGTAACACCGTGCCATCTCATCAGACTTTCTCCACCTTTCTTAAGCTTTTCTTTCTTCATTAGTGGACTGGTCATTAGGCTCGGCTGGGCACGGTTCTGTGAGCACAAACTTGTGTTGCTCAGCCATTAGGACAATGTCTAAGTTGCGTTTCCATCGATGTAGTTTTGACCAGTTAGTTTAATCTCTTTTAATATGACAGGTAAAATATTAAAAGCCATATTGAAAACTGAAAATAAATAAACATAAAATGTCTCAGAACATATGAAATTTTGAACTAAACATTGCAAAATCCCTCAAAACAATATTTAAATCCACCAAAATCTCATTCATCGGGATTCGCGCAAGTCACTTAGTGTGAATGTTTATGCTAGTCCACATTTGTTCAAGAAGAACCAAATTTATTAATTTTACTATCTCACCAAATGATCTATTGATTAATGTAATTAATAGTCATTGCTTTTGGTCGTACACAAGAGCAGTGTAACCTCATTGGGAGGAATACTACAAGTTGTACACTAAGTGTGTGTCATTACGTAACTTCTAAGTTTGTTACCTAGGATAGTGCGCCTCAGTTAGAGAGGGTATCGCATTGTCCAAATTAACTTACTATGGTCATCTTACTTAGAAATTCAATCTAGTGATCTTATGAGTTAGACTCATCCGTTATGGAGGAAGCCCGTAATGCCAACGCGCAAGTCCACCCACATCACTTATGAATTCGTAATAGAGGCCATGGGAATATAAACCAACCCGCTCCCACTTAGATTCTTAAAATGAGGGTTTTTTCGGTTTTAACATAAAATTAACTAATCCTAAGTTATATGCAACATAAAACCAACATGCTTCAATCATGCGTAAAATAAACACAAAATTAAAATATATGAACGATAATTGAAACAATAAAAATGGAAAATAAATGCGTAAATTTAATTTCTCGACTATAATGGTTTTAATTGCTTCAATCCATTGCCTTGTCTCGTGTCCCTTCACGCCACTCTAATGGATTGAGTCTGAAAACTGGATCTCAAAAATATCACGGAAAAGAAACGGGCCTGGCGCGTACCCGGTCAAAAATGATGGAAGTGCGGCGCGGTGCTAGCGCTACTGCACACACAACATGCACGTCTTGCACCCCGTTTGTGGGCAACCTCGGCAGGCGATTCCTTCATCGGTGTCACTTTCTGGATCTTTCGTTCTACTCCCAACTCGTTATTTGGTCTTTTTGCAACTCGCCCGAGTTTTCTTGATTTTCTACGTAATCCTTGGAATCACCCAAATTACGATAAACCAAAACCTATGAATTCAAGTTGCCCACAATAACGTATTCGATTACATAAATTTCCTAAATACAAGGCTTGCTTTCTAGGAAAAATAAATTGACAATTACATAGAGAAAATCCTACAACAGATTTAATTTAATCCTACTGGCTTCCAGTACGTGGTTTTACTATTACAAACATTCATATAAAAAACCATCCGGACATGTCCCAGAGTTTAATTAAAACACCATCCCTTGTGTCTATTTATAGAGCTACAAGAAAGAGCTTAAGTGGGCTTGAGTTAAGCCTTTCTTGTTGGGTTTTGGATTTACTAATTTTCTAATCTCAATTAGTTACCAAAACCAATTAGTTTCCAAATTAGATTAGTTTCCAAATCCAATTAGATTTTCTTATCCAATTAGATTTCCTAATTCTAATTGAACTTTAGGACTTAATTAATTAATTTCACTCGATGGAGAGAGTCTTGAACTTCAAAAAAATGAAGACTGGAGGAAAAACAGGCAAAAACCACAGCCCAAACTGGCCGCACCCGCACAGCACACCCAAAGGGGTGCACTGGGCCCGCGTGTACAGCCCGCATGGGCCGTGCGCGTTGCCCAGTAGCGTGAAGCAGTTGCTGCGCGCTGCTGCCGCGGCTGGCGCAGCCCCGTGGCAGCGGCACTGCCGTCGCTGGTGATTGCCGGCGGCGACTGCTGCTGGCGGTTGTTCGCTGGCGTCGCCTCCTGCCACCACCCCCTTTCTTCTTGCAATTCGTTCTGGGTTTTCCTGGTTTTCTACAAATTAACGATAACCCAAAACCCACGAATTCAAGTTGCCCACCATAACGCCTTCGATTACAAAAATTAATTTTCCTACTACAAGGCTTTCTAGGAAAATTAAATAATCGAAATTACATAGAAAAAATCCTACTACAGATTTAATCTAATCCTACACGGCTTCCAGCACGTGGTTATACTATTACAAACATTCATAATAAAATTAAATTCGGACATGTCCCGGAGTTTAATTAAAACCCATACAAACGTAACCATAATAGTCAGGATTTCTTAACCACCTGCAAATGAAATCATGTAATAAATCGAACAAGCACAGAACCCAAAACAAGGCTCTGATACCAATTGAAGGATTGCCACAGGATCTGGGTTCGCACTTATTCGATTTACCACGCAACAAAAATTTCTAATTAAAAGCGGAATCTTAGAAAAGTACCTTTGAAGCGTGCACTCAGGTAATCGCTTGTATGACTCAAGACTTTGATCTTGTGTTGTGTGGGCAATGATGTAGAAATCAATTGATCAGCAATCTACACAAAACCCGTCAGGAAAATCCAGCAAAAAACCCGTCGGACAAAATCCCGACCAACTGCTACCTCACACGCCGCCTGAAGCTGCCGCAGGCGCCGTTGCCTGAGAGTGGCTTTTCCACGCGCCGCCTACTTGCTCACTGAACGCCACAGCCGGAGATTAAACCCGATCAATGCTGCCGCCTAGGAGAGTGAAGAACCATCGGTCACCAAGCTATAAATCTGACTTCGAGGGAGAAAGTATTTATTTCTCTCTCTAGGATTTTTATCTCTCTAGATTCTTGAATTATGAATTTATTGAATTGTGTGTCTTGAATAGCTAATCCCTTGTCCATATATAGAGTTACAAGAGAGACCCCAAGTTGGTTTAGGATTGGTCTTCCTAATGGGTTTAGGTAATTAATTAGTTTCCAAATCCAATTAGGTAACCAATCTGATAGGATAGACCAAATCCTACAAGATTTCCTAATCTCTAGGATTTCTTAATTCCAATTGAAACTTAAGACTTAATTAATTAATTAAATAACTCCACTTTGTTAATTACTCAATTAACCCTTAGGAATAATTAATCAATTAATTAATTCTACCTATTCAATTAACCCATTACAAAATTAATCGTACCACTAACGGATTAATTTTGGCACTACCATCCTACACCAGAATTGCTTCCGGAAAAACTTAATTAAATTATATTCATAATCTCCCCACATCAAAGATATAGTGCTCGTTAATATATTAATTTACTGATAAATTAATTAATTAACCTCTTTAATTCCGAGACTAGTACCACTCGACCTTTTTACTATACCGGACATAAGTCCACCGGCCGGGTTTAGTATAATAAACTTTACGAGCTCATCTCGGGAGCACATCACCCCGAACGCACCGGTACATGGTTTCCTTTCGACAAGAAGCAACACACCAAGTAACTAAACACGCGCACCCAACCTACCGAGACTATTGACCACAATTGACCTCACTCTTTGGTAGATCAAAGTACACTATGTCTAATCCTCATGCTTGCTCGAGTCTAGGGATTAAGAGATAGAATACCAAGAACGATTTGTCTATTAAATCAGTACAAGACAAATAATTCTTAATGGTCAAGTTCAATACACCCCCGGCATATCTATATGATTCAATTAGTTTAGACAAACCAATTATCCGAATTACATATTACTAAACCGACAGTTTGTCCAAAGCTGTCTCGGTTATGAACCTCATTTATATATTATGTCTTTCAACCAATGATAAGATCTACTTTGTCACACAAGACACCTCATCATCTACTTACATAATACAAATGAACATATCATGCACAACAAGATATAACCAAAACATAAATCGATATATTACTGGGAAAAAATACAACATAAATATAGCTTATGTATTCAACTCCAACATGAGGAACACCACCATGTCACCATCACGCCTGTGGTATACACACCATTCATCTGGACACTGAGTGAATCCCTAAGACTGGATAACCTTGTCAAAACGGATGTTCCAAGATCTGGATGCTTGGTTAAGTCCATAGATAAACCTCTTGAGCTTGCATACCTTGTGCTCTTGGCCTTGAACAATGAAATCCTCTGGTTGCTGCATAAAGATGGTCTCCTCAGGACTTCCATTAAGGAAAGCTGTCTTGACATCCATCTGCCAAATCTCATAATCTAAATGAGCAACTATGGCCAAGAGAATCTGGATCAACTTAAGCATAGCTACAGGGGAAAATGTCTCCTCATAATTGATACCTTTTTTCAGAGTATACCCTTTCACCACAAGCCTAGCCTTGAAGGTCTCAACCCTCCCTTTAGATCCTTTCCTTCGTGTGTAGACATATTTGCACCCAAAAGGTCAAAACCCATCAGGAAGGTCTACCAGCTCCTAGACTTGATTTGAGTCCATAGAACCCATCTCAGCAATCATAGCTCTCTGTCAAGAATCTGCATCTTTATCCTAGAGAGCCTCATTGTAGCTAACTGGGTCTGGTTCATGAGCACCAGGGATAAAATCCGAAGACTCACCCAAACCCATGTACCTCTCGGACTATCTAACAACCCTCCTACTACAATGAGGTGCAGCTTGTGTAGGTACCCGATCTATAATAGTTCGTGCAATACTCCATGGTGTGTCATCCTGTACTTGTGCATCTGGAATACTCAATGAACCCCTAAACTCTTCTAGTATGATCTTGCTATTGGGCTTTTGATCTAAAATATAATCCTCCTCTAGAAATCTGGCATTGTTGCTGATCATAACCTTCTGATCCCGAGGACTATAAAATTGACCACCTTTCGTTCCTTTGGGGTAGCCTACAAATAGCATATCCTCTGACCTCGCATCTAACTTGCCTGCATCTGCCTTAAGCACATGTGTTGGGCAACCCCAGATCTTGAAATGTATCTATATCTGGAGTAGTCATTTGTGAATGTCACAAAATACTCATAACCACCTCTCACCTGAACTGACATTGGTCAACACAAGTTAGAGCGAACCAACTCTAAAACCTCTTTGTCCCTATACCCCTTTGCCTTGAAAGGCCTCTTGGTCATTTTACACTTCAAACAAGACTCACAGGTCAGATAACTCTCAATCTCTAATAAGCCCAAGGGCCCATCATTGACCAACCTCTGAATCCTACTAAGGTTGATATGACCTAGTTTTAGGTGCCAAAGATAAGTCTGGTTCAAAGGGAAGACTCCTTTCTGTTATTATGATTCGATGATGTGTCATTAATTTTTGTGTTTTGAACTAGTGGAGAGTTAGTCTTAATTAAAAACAAATTGTCAACCAATGCACCAGAACATATAAGTTTCTTGTTCTTTCTAATAAAAACAAAATCATCAGAAAAGGCAAACTTATAACCATCCAAAATAAGCTTAGAAACCGAAAACAAGTTCTTTCTAAAGCCAGGTACATAAAGACAATGTCTAAAAATTAAAACAGATTTTGAAGAGACAACCTTAACAACTCACACTGCAGCAACTGATACTCTGGTAATATTGCCCAAGTAAACCTGCAAATCACCATCTCTAAGTAGTTGGGTCACTTGGAACCCCTACAAAGAATTACAAACATGATCAGTGGCTCCTGAATCCACACACAAAGTATCTATGGGAATCGTCGCCAAACATGTCTTAGTAACAAAGGTGAAATTGCTCATACCTATAGGCTTTGGGCAGTTTTTCTTTCAGTGTCCTACTTTGCCACATCTGAAACACTTGCCTTTCGGCTTGTGATTCTTAGCAACACCTCATTTGGGTCAATGATCAGCACCTGCTTTCTGGCCCTTCTTCCTCTTATGCTTCCTGGCTTTGGGCCCAGCAGAGGAACCTGAAGGTCCAACAATAGCCAAAGCTTACTTCTTCTCAAAGAAGAGGCATGCAGCAGCCACCAATGCAGTCATGAGCTCGGGAAAGGAATATGAGAGCTTGTTCATATTATAGTTCAACCAAAACTGCTCAAAATTGGGAGGCAAGCTCTGGAACCTGGGTCTCCCCGTCAATGTCACCTCCCAAAACCTTAATCTCATTAATGCAGCTGATCATTTGCAGCACATGATCCCTCACTGAAGTACCCTCAGCCATCATAGCATTCATGAGTTTCCTCATAGCTGACTGCTTGGCTGCCCTGCCCTGATATTCGAAAATCTCCCTGAGGTTAAGCAACATCTCATAGGCTGAGGTAATCAACTGATGCTGGTGATGCAGTACACTCGACATAGAAGCCAAGATGTAGCATCTGGTTATCTCACCAACTTTCTTTCACCCAGAGTGAGCCTCTCTCTCTCTCTCTGTCCTCATGAGTGGAATCATCAGTGAGCATTGGGGGCACTCTCCAGTGAACACGTACTTGTAACTCTCAGCAGTAAGAACGATGTCCAGGTTATGCTTCTAATCAATGTAATTATGACCGGTGAGTTTGTTTTGATTCAGAATGACAGCAAGTGGATTGAACGACATATCAACAAACTGAAAAAATAAACAGCCAAGTTTTAGTATTTTATCTTTTTTGAAAATATTGATATCCTCAAAACAATATAATCTACCACCAACATCTCTTACACCAGGATTAACACAGGTCATGTGGGTGAATGTCTACGCTAAGTCACATTCGTTCGAGAAGAACCTAAGTTCATTGATTTCATTATCTGACCAATGATCTTTTGATCAATGAAATTAATAGTTAGTGATTTTAGCCGCACATAAGTAGCGTGACCACGCAGGAGGAATACTACAAACGGTACACTAAGTGTATGCCATTACGTGACTTCTAAGTTTGTTACTTAGGATACTAATATGCCTCAGCAGAGAGGGTGTCGCAAGGTTCTCTAATTAAACTCACTATAGTCATCCCTTTAGAAATTCAATCTAGTGATCTCGTGAATTGAAGACTTATCCACTGATGGGTCGTCAGGCCAATCAAAAATAAACCTACTTTTGAAACTATAAAAAATAGTATAGAACGAGTAGGATCGTATCCACAGGGAGCAACAGAGTGAACTAAAGTTGGTCAAAAGTACGTAACCAAAATGGGGGGTTTGTTTTTAAGTAAACTAACTAACAAAAATCAATAAAATTAAACTGCAAGAAATTAAACAAATTGTAAAAATCCAAGTTTGGAAAAAACGTCTAGCCAAGGGAATTGGACCACCTCGATGCACTAATCGATCCTTGATGCAAAAATGTATTAATTAATTATGGGTTACACCGGTTTTCATTGTTGGAACCTCCTAACAATTCAGTCCTATTAATTAAAGCCAGCGATTAAGGAACCTCCGTTAATCGCATCTATAATCAATGATCAATTCTGGAACCTCCTAGAACCTAGATCACGATAGTCAAGGACCCAGTTCAATTACAATTAACCCAATTAGCTTAATTGCACTTAATTATTTATTCTTTTCAATTCACTAATCTACGTACCACGTGATTAGTTTCATGAACTCTAAGGAATACCGAACCTCGTGTATTCTAGTAAATTGGATTACCTAGGAAATCCTGCATGCTACCAGCTATACAAACAATGCCAAATAATCCACGAAAACGCACAAGAATAAATAAGAAACCAATAATCAATTAATAATAATGCCAATTCGATCTCACGATTAAAGTAACATCGAGGGGTTTTGATTCCCTTGACTAGACTACAGAAATCTAGCTACTCATAGTTGAAAAGAAAAACATCAAATAAAAATGGTGCAACATAATTAAAACTCAAAATTAAAAACTAGGAATAATACTAAGTAGTTGTAGTTGTCCGCAAGATAGCTGCTCAAAATTCCGCCGACAACTGCTGTCCCAGTGTATTGCCCTAAAAAAACGTCTCCACCTTTTTCTTCCCCAAAATTCCGTCCACAACCATTTTGCTGCCTCCCTTTTTAATCGTGGTCCCCGCAGAAGTTTCTTTTCCAAAATAAACCAAAGTAAATCATGCCAAAGAATGAATCCCAAATGGTAATATCCCTCTGCAGTCAAAGTATTCCCTCAAATAACCAAAGTCTTTCTTTTTTTTTTAAAACTGGTCCCCGAAATCAAGACTATCAAGTCTCCAATCAACAAAAATTCTGCCTCCTTTTTTTTTTATTCCCTTCCTTATATAATCCTTCCTTCCCAATTTGGCCATTCTTTCTTTCTTGTCTTTCCCAAAAAATCTACAGCACTCGACCCCTCTTCTTCAATTGTCCAATTTGCCCTTCATTCTTAAAAAGATTGCTCCATCCTTCTCAAAATCAATATAATTCCCTGCAAATATAAAAGCCATCATTAAGCCTCACCAAAACATCCAATTTTTGCCCAATTCAGCCCAATTCGTATCATAAAATATAAACTCATCATCCACATGGAGGAAGGCCCTTGACCAAAGGTCTATCCACATCACATATGAATTCGTAATGGAGGCTATGGGGATATTAACCAACCCGCTCCCACTTAGATTTTTAAATTTATGGAATTTTACGTTTTAACATGCAATATCTTAATTATGGATATTCACACCTACAAAACCGTTGGAGTTCTAACATGAAAATAATCTAACTTAGTTAATTGCACGCTGTAAAAAATGATTTGTTTTCGATCATGCAAAAAACACAAAATGAAAACACACAAGCAACGATAAGGACATAAAAATGGGAAATACATAATTAAACGTTTCCCGACTATTATGACCTTCTCAATCATCGCTTTCTTTGACGCCTTGTTGACACGTCCCGTCATGTCGTTCCCACTCGTTATTTGGATTCCTCTCAATTCGTCCCAGTTTTCTTGGTTTTCTATGTAATTAGGAATCACCCAAAATTATGATAAAACAAAACCCACTAATATGAGTTACCCACAATAACGTCTTCGTCATTTTACATAAATTCCTATATACAAAGGCTTTATAGGAATTTAAAGACGACATCTTTATATTAAATCCTACTACAAGATTCATCTAATCCTACACGGCTTCCAGCTCGTGGTTATTACTATTACAGACATTTCCTTTCAAAATAAAAATGAGCCCGAACATGTCTCTGGGTTTATGAATGAATGTAAATACCATAATAGCCGAGAATAATAATCACCTGTTAATATATCGACAATGCAGACATAACAAAGCCGTGTAATAAATCGAACAAGTATAAAGCCAAAACACTCGCTCTGATACCAATTTGAAGGAAACAGATATAGCCCGGGCTAAACCAAAAATCTCATTTTCGTGCTATGCATTCCAGAATCAGAGACTTTCGATCTGGATCAGGCTTAAAATCATTTCCCCTGAATGGATCTAGGCTTATACTAATTCGATTTATCAGAATGACACGCAAAAATTAAATCTTTAATATTAAAGTGGAAGTCTTAAAGATTATACATTTGAAGCGTGTCCCTAGAAATATAGAAAATCTAAAGCCGAAAAATAGTGAATACCACCAAAAATCCCGAGAATGACTTCTACAGCTCCAAAATCAGGTAGGCGATTAGCTACAGAGCTGGTAATAGCACTAAATTAGAAAACCAATAGAAACCCGCTGAGAAAAACTCAAAAAACCCCGACAGTTTGTTGCCCGGAGGCAATCTACGCCAAAACTGAAACAACACCGTGCGCTGCTGTAAACTTCGGCAGGAAAAGAAATGACCGTTCAAAGATCTAGACATTGGCGAACCTGAAGGAACGAGCCAAAGGATCAATGCGACTGAGAAATAAAATCCACGGTGGTAGCACCGAATGCCAGACAAATCGCAACCGCAGAAACCCAATCGGCGCGGTGGCGAAAGTCCAATTGGCGCGGAAAAAATCCGATCAAGGGCGATCTCACGACATTTTTCTAGGCTAAAGAATGGGCCAAATTTTTGAAGAAGAAAGTTCTCCAAACTGACTTCGAAAAAGAACTTCAATGAGGAAGATGAAGTTCTCTCTCTAGGCTTGACTTTCTCACTCTAGGCAACTTAGCCTCCAAGGTTTCTTAATGTCTTTAAATGCCTAACATTAGCTATTTATAGGGAGCTTCAAGAGAGACCTAGTGGGCTTTTGAGTTGGGGCTTAGTTTTGGACTTTCGTTGACCTCTTAGTCTTCCCTAGACTAATCAACTCCAATCGATCCTTTTAAATTAATTTCTTAACCTACTTCGTTAATTAAATTTAATCGAACCCTTAGGATTATTTCGTATAACCCATTTTTTCAATTAAATAATAATTAAACCTTTAGAATTAATTAATTCACTTTGTCGACTAGTCCAATGCATAATTAGTCGTACCACTAACAGACCAATTATGGAACTACCACTCAAAAATGAATTTACTTCGCGCTCACTTTATTATTCTTCTATCTTCCCACATCAAAGATGTAGTGCTCATCAATTCATAAATTTACTAACAAATTAATTCATCGACTTCTTAGTATCCGAGATTAGTACCACTTGGCTTTCTTATTATAGCAGATATAAAGTCCACCGGCCAGATTTAGTATAATAAACCTTACGAGCTCATCTCATGAGCACCATCAACCCGGCGAATTGGTACATAGATTCCTTTGACTAGCAACGACACACAAAGAAGTCAAACACCGCATACCAACTTACCAAGATTTAGGCCTCAATTGACCGCATCCTTTGGAAAATCAAAGCATACGATATCTAAGTCTCATGCCCGCTCTAGTCTAGGTATTAAGAGATTAGAATATTAGGTTTGAATTAAGTACATCGGCCAGTACAAGTTAATTCAATCCCGAACAGTTCGTGCTCAATATGTCCCAGACACATCCGTATGATTTAATTAGTTTAGATAAACTAATTTCCAAATCACACAATAACCTAAACCGATAGCATGTTCAAACTATCTCAGTTACAAGCATCTGTTTATATATCATTACTTTAACCAATAACGAGATCTACTATGCTTTTCTACACCTCGTTATCTAGATATATGATATAAAGGAACAATGTAATACTGAAACATAAACGATATGTCAACTGAGTATTAGTTTTTAATACAAGTAATAGCCTTTCAGTATTCAAAACCAACACTTGTTGATTGTGTCACATTCATCAGATGACCGTCATGGATGCAAAGTGAGCAAAGACAATTGTCGCCGCTGCATCTCCCGCCAACAGGGCTGCCAGTTTCAAGCCTCTCCGTTCGAAACGCGGTCGGACCTCAGCCGGATCTCACTTCAATCGGCGGTCAGAAGTGTTCTGGCCACTGAGAGGAGACCAGCGCTTGTGGATTCGCAGTGGCGGAAGAGAAAGAACACCGTCGGGCGCTGGAAATAGAAGCTGGCGAAGAAAGGAGTTTGAGGGTGAAAAGGGTTGGTAGAGGCTGAGGTGAAAAGGGTTGGCGGGGGCTGGGGTGAAGCTCTAGGGGCTAATTTTACTAAAATACCCCCACTGCTCTATCAAACCCTAAAATGGAAAAGGATCAGGCAGATTTACTAATAGGCTTAAATTACTAAACTGCCCCCGCCTGGTCATATTTTAAAATGGTTTTAAAATTATAGAATGGCCCCAAAACTTTGTGTCCTCCTCAAACCCTTGCCCAGAATTTTAATTAAATTATCAAATTGCCCTAAAATTTTTAGAAGAATAGTTTTTCTGATTTTTTAAAATTTTGATAAGATTTTCATTTAGATTATATTGGATAAAATTAAATCTCAACAGATTTTATTTTAAAATATTTATGATAGGATTTTGAAATATTTAATATTTAAAATTTAATTAATTATATTAATTAGATTAATATTAATTAATTAAGTTTTATTTTGATAAGATTTTAAGTTATTTAGGATAAATGAAAAATCTTATCAAAGTGAAGATAGGATTAGATTTGGTTCAAAATTCTTATCCTGTTTTAATATTTGAAATTTAAAATTTAAATAATTATCTTAATTAGATTTGGATAATTAGAAAAATATTTGAAAATTTAAATTTGAATAATTATTTTGATTATATTAGGATAATTAAAAAAATATATTTGAAATTTGAAATTTAAATAATTATCATAATTAGATTAGGATAATTAAAAAATAAAAAAATAATTAGTTAATGAGATTAGTTAATTAATTTATTTAACCATGATTTATTTATATATATGAATTTTTCATGATTTATTTATGGTTTCAATTTAAAACGTTTAAATTGTGAAATGCATACATAATTATGATGAAAAATGTTCATGCATCATTTTGACCAAATGAATGAAAATGAGATTGATTAAAATTGATCATGACATGGTCAATTTTAATAGTGTAATAGTTATACAATCCTTTAAAATTATTCGGTTTAATTAAAATGGGCTTGTATGAAGTACTTGCATTCTTATGTGTTTTTCATGCATGAATTGGGCTTTAAATTGTTTTAATTTAGTGCTTGTGAGCCAATTAAATTAGGTCCATGAGACTGTTAAATTCTATGTAATAGAATAAAATTAGATAGGCCCAAATTCAAGTAATTCCAAGGAGTCCAAGGTGGAGCCTAGGAACGGAAGCCCGACAATGAAGGCCCAAATGAAGACAAATAATTTAAAAGCCTTGTAATAGCTAGAGTCCAATTCATTGCATTTTATTCATTTTAAATATATTTGATATATATTATTGTGAATGACGAAAATGAAATGCATGTTAAGTCGTTCAAACTAAATCCCTGAAAACCTAAGTCATGAATTGCTTCTATACTTGGGGGCTTGCTAGAGCATCGAATGTCTGATGGACTTGGAGAGCCCAAGGGCCTCAGGTTTTCTTCGTGATGCGAGTTGTTACATAATAGGTGCCCAACTTTACTCACTACCACTATGTGGAAAAACTGTTTGGGTATTTATTAATGTGATACTTCGAGGGATGGTTTGACTTATGAAAATTGATCATAGTTTAACCAGATAAGTGACTAGCATTGGTTTTACAATAATAGGATGGTGTCAAACATTTGGAATGTTCATCCTATCGCCGAAAAGTTGCATAGTGATGCAATTGGAAAGCGTTAAGTTGCATTAGATGTGATTTGAACGTTGTTTACCAAAAGGGCCCGATCCCTATGATACTTGCCAAAGCAAGACTGGGGTTTAGTTCTTTGTGCATTTTCAGTTCACAATCTAGCACCAACACAAAATTGTACGGGATTTCAATTTTGGCTATTGTGGAAATGATTTTAATAAAACTCATTCTAATATTTTGCATTATTCTTTTGTGGATGGTTATCTTGCACTTAAATTTCAAATCACTGTCTATAGAAACATTTTAAAACAAGAAAGGAAGCATTATTGTCTTAGAAGCTACTTTGCCCGAAGCACTCGAAAAAATGCTACAAAGGTTGTTCGAAAGGCCTTTGGAAGGCAAAAGGAACAAATCCAATGATGTGACATGTTTTGAGGACTACTTCAGAAACATGAATATGGAAGCGTTCTATATTTATGCGTCACTAAGGAAAAGTGTTCTAAGAGTAGGCCCATAACGAAAGGTTCGTTACATTGATAGCATTAATTTCTTGTAAGATGATGAAGGGTTCATCTATGAGTACTTATCTAGTCAATATGAAAGGGTATACTGATACTCTAGAGAGGCTAGGTGTACCTCGGTTCAGGAAATTAGACATTGATGTTGAAAGATTATCTGACCGGACCCATATCAAAAATTCACTTTCGTACTATGCATTCCAGAATCGGAACTCTTGACCAGGCCTAAGCTCTAGCATAATCGCTATTTCAATCCTTACTTGAAATAACATTGCGCAGGATCTTAACTTCTACTTGTTCGATTTGCCACGCAACAATAAATTCCTAATTAGAAGTTTAGGAATTACCTATTGAAGCGTGTACATAGGTGATTCTCTTGTATGACTCTAGACAAGATCGTACGTTGTGTGCACAACGAACTAACGAACCAAATGAATCAGCAAAGAAAAGAGAACACAAAAACTTCTCAAAAAATCCAAACTTGCTGCCCGGATCTTCGTCGCCGCCGCACGCGCAAACACGCACCTCCCCGACCTACTTCACGCGCCGCCGCCCTCAGACTCGAGTCCTCCACGTGCTGCGGGAATTAATTCACGCCGGTTGCCACTTAGGAGAAACCGCCACCCAAAGCTAGCTAGGAGGAAAAAGAAAATCCAACTTTGAGGAAGAAATATTTAATTTCTCTCTCTAGGATTTTCTCTCTCTACGTTTCTTGAATTGAGAAACTAATGAATTGTGTTCTAATTGCCAACTCTCGATGTCTATTTATAGAATGAGAAGAGAGACCCCAAGTTGGTTTAGGATTGGTTTTCTTAATGGGTTTAGGATTATTAATTTGCTTCCAAATCCAATTAGTAACCAAATCCAATTAGATTTCCAAATTCAAATAGATTTCCTAATCTCTAGGATTTTTTAATTCCAATAGAATTTGAAGACTTAATTAATTAATTAAATAATTCGACTTTATTAATTACTAAATTAACCCTTAGGATTAATTAATTAAATAATTAATTCAACTTTATCAATTAACCCACTCCATAATTAATCGTACCATTAACGAATTAATTATGGCACTACCATCCTACACCAGAATTGCTTCTGGAATAACTAAATTAATTATTCTTTTATCTTCCCACATCAAAGATATAGTGCTCTTTAATTTATTAATTTATTGATTTAATTAATTAACTTCTTATAATCCGAGATTAGTGCCACTCGACCTTTTTACTATACCAGATATAAGTCCACCGATCGGGTTTAGTATAATAATCATAACGAGCTCATCTTGGGAGCACTATCACCCCGGACGCACCGGTACATGGTTTCCTTTTGACAAGCAACAACACACCAAGCAATCAAACACGCGCACCTAACCTACCGAGACTATTGGCCTCAAGTGACCTCACTCTTTGGTAGATTAAAGTACACTATGTCTAATCCTTATGCCTGGTTAACTGTAGGGATTAAGAGATAGAATATTAGGAATGAATAGTCTATTAAATCAGTACAAGACAATTCATCCTAAATGGTTAAGTTCAATATGCCTCGGGCATATCTATATGATTCAATTAGTTTAGACAAACCAATTTTCTGAATTACATAATAACCTAAATTGACAGTGTGTCCAAAACTGTCTCAGTTACGATCCTCATTTATATATTATGTATTTTAACCAATTATGAGATCTACTGTGTCACACCAGACACCTCATCATCTATATACATAATATAAATGCACAATAAAAAATTTAACTAAAATATTTAATCGATATATAAACTGGAAAATAGTTTAATACAAGCAAAGCTTTAGTATTCAAACCCAACAATCTCTCATTAATACTTAAGCTGCGCTTTAAGTATAAAACTATATTAATCCTAAAAGTAAAATAATATCTAGAAATACAATCATGGCTCTACTAAGTATCTGATCCCCATACCCTCCACGTGAGCCTAAAAAACTTTTGCAGTTAACGTCTTCGTGAAAGGATCTGCAAGTTTATCTTCCGATGCTATCTTCGCCACGACCACGTCTTCCCTCTTGAGAATATCTCTTATTAGGTGGTACTCGTGCTGTATGTGCTTACTCGTCTTGTGGGCTCGTGGTTCCTTCAAGTTTGCTACTGCACCGGTGTTTTCACAGCATAATGTGATCGACTTCTGTAAACCAGGAATCACGTCTAAATTCACTGGGAAGTTCTCGAGCCTCACTGCTTCTTTCGCTGCCTCTGATGCTACAACGTATTCAGCCTCCATAGTAGAGTCTGCCACATATTTCTATTTAACACTCCGCCAAACTATGACTCCACCTCTCAAAGTAAACATATACCCTGAGGTAGACTTGCTATTGTCATTGTCGCCTTGGAAATCTGAATCTGTGTAACCTCGAGGCATAAGCTCAGGCGCCTGATAGACCAACACTTGGTCTCTTGTTCTATGTAAATACTTGAGAATTCATTTTATTACCTCTCAATGAGCTTTACTGGGTTACTCTGATATCTGCTTACAATGCCAATAGTATAACAGATTTTAGGCCTGGTACACAACATCACATACATGAGACTTCCTACTGTCGAAGAATAAGGAACTGTCTTCATGGCTTTTATCTCCTCAACAGTCTTCAAAGAGTGCTCTTTAGATAGATACATGCTGTGTCTGAAAGGTAAAAACCTTTCTTGGAGTTCTGCATGTTAAAATGAGCCAAAATCGTGTCTATGTGTGAAGCTTGAGAGAACGTTCAAACGTTTCCTACGATCTCAAATGACCTTGATCCCAAGGATATATCTCACTTCTCCTAAGTATTTCATATCAAACTATTTGGATAGCCATCCCTTTACTTCTGATAACACTTTCTTATTGTTGCCAGTTAGTAAAATGTCATCTACGTAAAACACAAGAAACACCACCGCATTTCCATCGCTTCTGCGGTACACACATTATTCATCCAGGCACTGAGTAAATCCGTAGGATTAGATCACCTCATCTAACCAGATGTTCCAAGATCTGAATACCTGCTTAAGTCCGTGAATGGACCTCTTAAGCCTGCAAACCCTATGCTCTTGGCTTTTTTTAATGAATCCCTCTGGTTGATGCATGAAGATGGTTTTTTCAAGACTTCCGTTAAGAAAAGTTGTCTTGACATCCATCTGCTATATCTCATAATCTAAATGAGTAGGTATGGCCAAGAGAATCTGGATCGACTTAAGTATAGCTACCGAGGAGAAGGTTTCCTTAAAATCGATTTCCTCTTTCTGAGTATACCCCTTCACCACAAGCCTAGCTTTAAAGGTTTTCACCTTTCCGTTAGGTCATCTCTTGCGTTTATAGACCCACTTACATCCAATGGGTTTAAAACTATTAGACAGGTCCACAAGCTCCCAAACTTGATTGTGGTCCATCGACCCCATCTCAGATATTATTACTTTTCTCCAAGATTCTGCATCTTTATCTCGGAGAGCCTCATTGTAGTTCATATGGTCTGGTTTAGGCGCACCTGTGATGAAGTCAGAGGCTTTTCCCACGCCAATGAACCTGTTGGGTTGTCTCACAACCCTTCCAGTATGACGAGGCACCACCTGTGTAGGCGCATCATCTGTGATATCTTGTGCAGTGTGTAGTGTATCTACTTGTGCTGGTGTATCAGGATTATCAGACTGTTTTCTAAGTTCTTATAGTACTATCTTACTCTCTTGGGCTTGTGATCTAGAATATAGCCTTTTTCTAAAAATTTGGCATTAGTACTAATTATCACCTTCTGATCTATAGGACTATAGAACATACCACCTTTTGTTTCTCTAGGTTATCCTACAAATAGCATTACTTTTGTTCTTGCATCTAACTTAGCCACATCTACCTTAAGCACATGTGCTGGACAACCCTAAATTCTGAGATGTCTTAAACTGGGCTTGCGCCCGTTCCACAACTCTGTAGGGGTTGAAGGCACATTAGATGGTACAAGATTTAGAATGTATATTGAAGTTTCTAAGGCATATCCCCAGAACGAACTAGGCAAATCACTATAGCTCATCATTGACCTAATCATTTCCATGAGAGTTTTGTTTCTTCTTTCCGCAACACCATTCTGTTGTGGTGTACCTGGTGCAGACAACTGAGACTGAATTCTGACCTCACTGAGGTATTCTAAAAATTCATGGGACAGATACTCACAACCACGATCTGATCGCAGTGTCTTGATACTTTTACCTTGATGCTTCTCTACATCTATCTGATACTCTTTGAATTTACAAAAGCATTCTGACTTGTGGCACAATTGGTAAATGTATCCGTACCTTGAGTAATCATATGTGAATGTCACAAAATACTCAAACCCACCTCGTGCTTGGACCGAAATTGGTCCACACAAGTCAGAGTGATCAACTCTAATACTTCTTTGGCTATATAACCTTTCACTTTAAAAGGTCTCTTGGTCATCTTACCTTCCAAACAAGATTCGCAGGTTGAGTAATTGAGTAACTGTCAATCTCTAATGAACTTAAAGGTTCATCATTGACTAACCTCTGAATCCTACTAAGGTTTATATGACCTAGCTTGAGATGCCAAAGATAGGTTTGATTCGTTTTAAAAGGTTCTTTTCTCTTATTTTGGTTAAATGATTCACCATCTAGTTCTGTGTTTTGAATAACAGGGGAGTTTGATTTAACCAAAAACTAATTGTCTACTAATGAACCAAAACAAACAAGATTGCGATCTTTTCTAACAACAGCAGATTTACAAGAAAAATTAAACTTGTAACCATTCATTAAGAGGTTAGAATCAAAATAAGGTTCTTTCTAAAACTCGGTACGTAAAGTCAATTAAGTAAATCTAGTGTAGAATTTTCAAGAATTAAAGTGACTACTCCCACTGCTTCCACTGACATTCTTGTAGTGTCGCCCAAGTAGACTTTTAGCTCACTTTCTCTATGCTTCCGGGTTACTTGGAACCCCTACAAAGAATTACAAACGTGGTCAGTGGCGCCTGAATCCATACACCAAGTATTTGTGGGAATCAACGCTAAACACGTCTCAGTAATTAAGGTAGAAACTATCGTACCTTAAAGCTTTGGTCAATCTGATTTCCAATGTCCTATTTTCCCGCACTTGAAGCATTTGCCTTTAGGCTTCTTCTTCTTTATGATATATGGCTTGGCAACATAATTCCTGGCTGTCTTCTTCTTCTTGTTCTTGCTTTTAGCCACAGAAGAGGAACTCGAAGCCTTCACAGTGACCAAAGCTTGCTTTTTATCTTAGAAGATGCCTTCGACCGACACCAATGCTGTTTGGAGCTTGGGAAAAGTATAAACTCTTTGATTCATATTGTAGTGCACCCGAAACTGCTCGAAACTAGAAGGTAAGCTCTGGGGTATGATATCGATCTGACTCTCTTGATCAATTTCACCTCCCAACATTTCTATTTCATTGATGTTACTGATTATGTGAAGCACACGATCTCTCACCGATGAGCCTTCATCCATTCTGGTATTTATTATCTTTCTCATGGCTGATGGCCTCGCTGTCCTGCCTTGATGACCAAACATCTCTCTCAGGTATGCCATCATATTAAAAGCGAAGACCATGGGATGAAACTGATGTTGCAGAACATTCGACACAGAGGCCAGAATGTAACACCTCGCTATCTCATCCACTTTTCTCCACCTCGCATAGGCATATCTTTCCTCTTGAGAAGAGTCATCAGTAGGCGCATCTGGACACACTTCTGTGAGCACAACCTTATACTGCTTAGCCGTCAGGACAATATCCAAATTACGACTCCAATCGACATAGTTCGGACCAGTTAATTTGTTATCTTTCAATATCGCAGCTAACAGATTAAATGCCATATCGAAGACTGTAAATAAATAAACAGATAATGTTTCAGAAAAATAAGCACAGGATTTTGAAAAATTCACAATATTTTTGACATCCCTCAAAACAATAATTAAAACCACTGACATCTCATTCACTGGGGTTTCGGCAAGCCACGATAGTGTGGACGTTTATGCTAACCCACATTCGTTTGAGAAGATCTAGGTTCATTAACTACACTATTTGACCAAATGATCTATTGATCAATGTAGATAATAGTCAGTGCTTTTAGCCGTACAAATAAGTGGCGTAATCTCGATGGGAGGAATACTACAAATCGTACACTAAGTGTGTGCCATTAAATAACTTCTGAGTTTGTTACCTTAGGATAGTGCGCCTCAGATGGAGAGGGTATCACATTTCCCCTATTTCAACTTACTCTAGTCATCTTACTTAGAAATTCATAAGCTAGTGATCTTATGGTTAAAGTCATCCAATATGGAGGAAGACCCTAATGCCAACGCGCCAGTCCATCTATATCACATATGAATTCGTAATGGAGACTATGAGAATATTAACCAACCCGCTCCCACTTAGATTTCTAAAATGAGGGTTTTTCCGATTTTAACATGCAATTAAGTAATCCTAAGTTATGTGAAAACATAAAACCAGCATGCTTTAAAATATGCATCTAACATACAACACAAAAATTAAAGTATAAAATTAAAACTTTAAATATGGGAAATAAATAAGTAATATAAATTTCCCGACTATTATACTTTTAATTACTTCTATCTTCTACCTTGATCTCGTGTAACATCACGTTACTTGATGGACTGAGTCTTGGAAAAAACGGATCTCAAAAAAAACCATGAAAAATGAAAAAAAATGGGCTGCGTGCGCAGCACGCACGGGGCGTGTCGAGCACGCGCACAGCCTGCTGGGCTTTTGTGCACGTGGCAGCCCACTACTGCGCGCAGCCACGCAGTGGTGGGCTGCGTGCGTGCTGTTATGCCCAGCGCCACAAATTTGTGGTGCTGCACCAGCGCTTGCTGCGCGCGAGTCGTTCACCGGCCCACCTGCCCTGTTTGGTTTGCGGGTCTTCTATCATGTTCCCACTATGTTATTTGATCTTCTTGCAATTTGTTCTGGGTTTTTATTGTTTTCTTCGAATTAACAATAAATCAAAACCTACGAAATCAAGTCTTCTACCATAATGTCTTCGATTACATAAAAACTTTCCTACTACAAGGTGTCTAGGAAAATAAAATAAAAAATTACATAGAAAAAATCCTACTACAAATTTTATCTAATTCTACACGGCTTCCAACACGTGGTTTTACTATTATAAGCATTCATAAAAAAAAAACCCTGACATGTCCCAGGGTTTAATTAAAACATACAAATGCAACCATAATAATCGGGATTTCTAAACCACCTACAAACAAAACCATGTAACAAATCGAACGAGCACAAAGTCAAAACCAGGCTCTGGTAGTAATTGAAAAATTATTTGCCCGGGCCTGATCAAAAGTTCACTTTCATGCTACGCATTCCAGAATCGAAACTCTTGACCAGGCCTAAACTATAGCACAATCGTTATTCTAATCCTTGTTTAAAATAACATTGCGCAGGATCTTAGCTTCAACTTGTTCAATTTGCCACGCAACAATAAATTCCTAATTAAAGCGGAAGTTTAAGAATTACCTCTTGAAACGTGAACTTAGGTGATTCTTTTCTATGAATCTAGACAAGTTTGTACGTTGTGTGCACAACGAACTAACGAACCAAATGAATCAGCAAAGAAAAGAGAACACAAAAATTGCTCAAAAAATCTAAACTTGCTGCCCGGATCTTAGTCGTCGCGGCATGCACCAATACGCACCACCCCAACCTCCTTCATGCGATGTTGCCCTCAGACTCCAGTCCTCCATGTGCTGTCGAAATTAATTCACACCGGCTGCCACACTAGGAGGAAAAAGAAAATCCAAATTTGAGGAAGAAATATTTAATTTCTCTCTCTAGGATTTTCTCTCTCTAAGTTTCTTGAATTGAGAAACTAATGAATTGTGTTCTAATTGCCAACTTTCTATGTCTATTTATAGAGTTAGAAGAGAGACCCCAAGTTAGTTTAGAATTGGCCTTCCTAATGGGTTTAGGATTATTAATTAGTTTCCAAATCCAATTAGTAACCAAATCTAATTAGATTTCGAAATCTAAATAGATTTCCTAATGTATAGGATTTCCTAATTCCAATTGAATTTTAAGACTTAATTAATTAATTAAATAATTTCACTTTGTTAATTTCTTAATCAACCCTTAGAATAATTAATTAAATAATTAATTCTACTTTATCAATTAACCCACTACATAATCATACCACTAACGGATTAATTATGGCAATACCATCCTACACCAGAATTGCTTCCGGAACAACTAAATTAATTATTCTTTAATCTCCCCACATCAAAGACATAGTGCTCATTAATTTATTAATTTACTGATAAATTAATTAATTAACTTCTTATAATCCAAGATTAGTACTACTCGACCTTTTTACTATACCAGACATAAATCCACCAGTCGAATTTAGTATAATAAATATAACGAGCTCATCTCGGGAGCACTATCACCCCGGATGCACTGGTATATGTTTTCCTTTCGACAAGCAACAATACACCAAGAAATCAAACACGCGCACCCAACCTACCAAGACTATTGGCCTCAAGTGACCTCACTCTTTGGCAGTTTAAAGTACACTATGTCTAATCCTCATGCCTGGTCAAGTCTAGGGATTAAAAGATAGAATATTAGGAATGGATAGTCTATTAAATCAGTACAAGACAATTCATCCTAAATGGTCATGTTGAATATGCCCCGGGCATATCTATGTGATTCAATTAGTTTAGAAAAACCAATTTTCTGAATCACATAATAACCTAAACTGACAGTGTATCCAAAACTGTCTCGAGTACGAACCTCATTTATATATTATGTCTTTTAACCAATGATGAGATCTACTGTGTCACACCAGACACCTAATCATCTAAATACATAATATAAATGGACAATAAAAAATTTAACTAAAATATTTAATCGATATATAAACTGGAAAATAGTATCATACAAGCAAAGCTTTAGTATTCAAACCCAACAGATTGCATCTTGGTTTCATTGCTAGATGAGTACAATGACTCCGTGTTAAAATTTCAACATGCATGAGATACTGAAAGACACTGAGCGGACCCTTGAGTATGGTACTTAAGTGTTGGTGGTTGAAAAGGGCAAAGTGAACAAGAGAAAGTTCAAAGGCAAGGCAAAATTATTGGGAACAAGGAGGCACGCAGTAAGACTGCTGCCAAGGCCAAGCCAGATTCTAATACTAAACCAAAAAATGACACTACATATTTCTATTACAATGAATGTCATTGGAACAGAAAATGTAAAGTGTGTCAAGGAAAATCCTTCATACTTATAGCACTGTCATTAGCGAGAAACATGTTCAAAGACTTTATGGGATGGAGTCCTTGGGTTATTTGATTATGAATCTCATGAAACATGTGAACTGTACTTGCAAGGAAAAATAACAAAGGACTAGTGAGCTATTGGCTCTAATATATACAGTTGTATGTGGACCAATGAGTACACAAGCCAGAACTGGATTCGTTTACTTCATCACTCTCACCAATAATTATATGAGATATGGTTATAAAAGTGAGACCTTTGAAAAGTTCAAAATGTTTAATATGAAGTAGAGAATCAGTTGGAAAGAAGGATCGAGATTATTCGCTCCGATTGGGGATGTGAATACCTAAGTGATAAGTTCGATGGCTATCTAAAACAGTGTGGAATTGTTTCACAGCTGACTCCACCGGGAACTCCTTAATGGAATAGTGTATCTGAAAGGAGGAATCAGACCCTATTAGATATGGTTCGATCAATGATAAGCTAAGCAACTATACTAACGTCCTTTTTCAGTTACGCACTCCTTTCTGTTGCTCATGTACTAAATCGTATTCCATAAAATGCAGTAGATAAGACTTCATATGAGCTATGGATGAGCCAAAAACCCTATATGTCATATCTACGAGTTTGGGGTTGTCAAGCTCATGTAAAACGTTTACAAAAAAATAAGTTTGAACCTAAAACTGACAAATGCCTATTTGTGGGGTATCCTAAGGAAACCAAAAGATATCAACTCTACCACCCAACTAAAAACAAAGTGTTTGTTGCTCGAGGAGCTTTTTTTCTTAGAGAAAGACTTTCTGTACAAGAAAGACGGTGGGAGTAGAATAGATCATGAAGAGGTTCGAGACCCACAAGAGAGTGTAGAACCATCTACGAAAACTCCTATGGAAGTTGGCATGGAAACTCATGAAGATGAGCAACTTGAGCCAAAAATACAGGAACATAGAAGGTCAGGTAGATCTCGTCAACAACCTGAGAGACACGGATTTCTCGTGAATGATGATCAAGATTTGATCTTGGTGGACCCTGATGAGCCCACAACCTACACACAGGTTTTAGAAAGTCAAAATTCAGATAAATGGCAACAAGCCATGGAGTCTGAAATGCAATCCACGAGGGATAATAAAGTTGGAATTTGATTGATCCTCCTGTTCAGGCAAAGGTAGTTTATTGCAAGTGGATTTTTAAGTTAAAACTTGGCGGGATCTTTAAGGCGCAACTAGTGGCTAAAGGTTTCATACAAATTCATGGTATTGACTATGATGAAACCTTCTCTACTGTCGTGATGCTCAAGTTCATTAGGAAAATGCTTGCCATAACTGCATATTATGACTATAAGATATGACAGATGGATGTTAAGACGACTTTCTAAAATGGAAACCTACTCAAGGATGTTTACACGAAACAACATAAGGGATATATCGATCAGAAGCATCCTAATCGAGTGTGTGAGCTTCAGAGGTCCATCTATGGACTGAAGTAAGCATCTCAAAGTTGGAATCTTCATTTTGATAAGGCAGTAACGGGTTACGGCTTCATAAAAAATGAAGATAAGCCTTGTGTTTACAAGAAGGTTAGTGGGAGCGAGAATGTTTTTATTGTCCTATATTTGGACGACATCCTACTCATAGGAAATGACGTCCCTATGTTGTTAGATCAAAAAATGGTTGAGGAGTGTATTTTTTATGAAGGGCTTAAGGGAAGTTGGACAATACTAGGTATTAAGATCTATAAGAATAGATCTAAGAGGTTTCTGGGACTAAGTCAAGAAGGGGACATAGACAAAAATATTGAAAGCATTCAATATGTCTAATTCTAAGAATGGTATGGTACCGTTTATACATGGGCTCCTCTTAAAGAAGAACCAATTTCCTTCTACTAAAGAGGAGAGGGATACGATGAGTAGAGTCCCATATGCTTCGGCAATAGGATCTATCATGTATGTCATGTTATGTACCCGTCAGTATGTCGCACATGCACTGAGCATAGCTAGGAGATACCAACAAGATCCAGGATCGGTTTTGTTGGATTGCAGTCAAGGCCATCTTTAAGTACTTACGAAGGACTAAAGGATTGATGCTAGTTTGTGGAGGACAATAACAGGTAGTTGTACAAGGCTACACCGATGCTACTTTTCAGATAGATCAAAATAACATGAAATCACAATCAGGTAACAAGTTTAACCTGAATGGTGACACAGTGAGTTAGAAAAACTCAAAGCAAGATATAATGGCTGACTTTACAATAGAATCTAAGTAGTTTTACTGCATGAGATGTTGCAATGGAAGTGTCTGGTTGAGAGAAGTTTGTGTCTAACATCGGAGTGATCTAAGTATCCAAAATCCAATAGACCTTTTCTGCGACAACAATGAGGCCATTGCACAAGCTAAGGTGCCCCAATCACACTAAAATACCAAACACATACTCAGAAGGTTTCACTTCATTCAAAAGATTATCGATTGAGGAGATGTGAAAGTGTGCAAAATAGGGTCAGGCGACAATGTAGCAGATTCTCTCATAAAAGCTCTACCACAGTCAAAGTTTGAGAGACATGTAATAGAGTTTGGTCTTAAAATGTTTAGGACACAGCCCTTCAATGGGCAAGTAGGAGATTGTTTGTGTATGTGCCTTTTTAAGGGCTATATAGACATTTGTCGTTTGATTGTTGATTTATCTCACAAGTTAATTTCATAAATGTAATATTCTTATGCATGTTTGAATTCTTGTAATCGATCCACCAAAAGAAACACTCCATGGATTGATTAGATCATGAGTGATTCTTTTTTAGTAGTACACGTACGAGGATCCTTAGACCAGAAATCACTACATGGTTTTAGATGAATTGTAGTGTGCTTTGACATACGCTTAATGGGGCCGTAACAGGTTGCCAAGTACGGGTATGATTGGGTACACTATGAGTCACGCTAAGGAATGTAGGTGACATGATGAGACTACAAGTCTCTCTTAAGTGAGAGATGATATCTTGGCCACTTGATAGTGAACTGAGAAGTGCATGACCATGACCAAGAAATGATAAGTGTTATCATTTGCTTGAATAGAATCAGCGTCACTAAGAGATAAAGTAAATGTTTTGTTAAATAAGGATGATAGTTTTATGCCTTATGCTATATTGATATCAATGTAGATGGCCGTACATAGTATGCTCGAAAGGTTGTGTCGAATCACCATTCCACCCACCGTTCTAAATTGAGTAGTCATTATGTCTTGCTAGAGACCACTAATGATTTATAGATTAATCAATGAGATTGATTTATCTATTGTCAATTTTAAATGGGCCTACAGGATCGCACATAAGAGAGTTCGATGATATAGAATTGCCTGCACAAAGTATAATTGTTATACTTAGACAAATAGTATTTAATTAAATATTATTGAAAATTTTTGTGGTATTAATTAAGTGTATATTAAGTACATAGGAAGAATTGGAATAGGCTGACAAATCAAGGAACCTAATTACAAATTAAGGTTCTTAACCCATCAGCCTGATCAATAGGTCATTGGGTGATCCATGTGTTTTGGGAAAACTCAAGCCAGTAAGTAAATAATCTTTTAATTATTTAATTAAAAGATTTAATGACTAAGTCTCAACTCTTATATTTATAAAACTACGAGACTAGTTCACTTGAGGGACACAATTTTCTAAAAAGAAAATTTTACCAGAAAATTCTTCCAGCAAAATTGTTCTCTCTGCAGATGGGCTAGCAACCATTCTGTGAGACTCCACTGCTTGAGAGTGGAGAGCGTCTCCTGGGGAGTGCTTTGGTGGTGATCAAAATTCCCGGACGAACATCAATCAGGATCCAGGCGTGGTAACCGATTACGCTACAAGGGTAAATGTTAATTTCTTTAAACCTAGGATATAATTAACACTAAAATCACATATTAGGCATTTTCTCTGCGTATTTTTTTGAAAAACTATGCCTTAGATCTCAACATTTTTTAACATAAAAAACTCCGAGAAAGGTTTCTTATTTTTTTTAGAAATGGAGTGCATCTATCTAAGGAGCAGTCTCCTAAGTAGATAGAAGCTATGAGACAGTTCCGTATGCATCTGCGATAGGAAGTCTCATGTATACTATGTTGTGTATGAGGATGATATTTGCTTTACCATCGGCATAGTTAGCAGATATCAGAGTAGCCCAAGAAAAGCTCAAGTATTTACGCAGAATGAAGAACCAAGTTTTGGTCTATTAGGCGCAAATGCTAGTTTCAAGGGGTTACACAGATTAGGATTTCCAAAGTGATATGGACAAAAGAAAGTCTACCTCTGGGTTTGTGTTTAATCTGGGAAGTAGAGCAATAGTATGGTGGAGTGTCAAGCAGAAATGCATGGAAAACTCCACCATTGAGGCTGAATACGTTGCCGCGTCAGAGGCAGCGAAAGAAGTTGTGTGGTTTAGGAACTTCATTGTGGATTTAGATGTGATTCCTGAGTTGCCCAGTTTTATGACAGTTTATTGCGATAACAATAGTGTAATGAGAAACTGGAAGGAACCAAAAATCCACAAGGCAAGTAAATACATTGAACCCAAGTACCACCCAATACGAGAAATCGTAAAGAGGGGAGACGTGGGTGAATATAGTATCAGTAGACAACCTTGCAGATCCATTCACGAAGGCATTGACTGCAAAAGTCTTTGAGACCCCACGTGAAAGGGCATGGGTATACTTGGCTGAACCATGATAGTTCTCTAGATTTTGGTTTGACATTAGAATAAGTGTATTAAACCAATTTTTATACTTAAAAACATCGCTTTGAGTATTAGTGAAAGATTGTGAGTTTTGAATACTGAAAAGCTCTACTTGTATGAAAAACTAATACCCAGTTTATATATAGATTGTGTTTCAGTATTAATTGTTCTTTTATATCATATGCATAGATGATAAGATGTTGGGTGTAGCACAGTAGATTTTATCATTGGTTAAATTTATGATATATATATATAAACAGACGCTTATAACTGAGATATTTTGAGCATACTATCAGTTTAGGTTATCGTATGATTTGGACAATTAGTTTGTTTAGATTAATTAAATCATATGGATATGCCCGGGGCATATTTTGAGCAGGACCTATTCGGGATTGAATTAACTTATACTGATCTTCATAGTTAATTCGAACATAATATTCTAATCTCTTAATCCCTAGACTAGAGCGGGCAAGAGAGTTAGACATTGTGTAATTTGATTTGCCAAAGGGTGCGGTCAATTGAGGCCTAGATCTCGGTAAGTTTGGTATGCGTGATGGTACTCCCGAGATGAGCTTGTAAGGTTTATTATACTAAACCCGGCCGATGGACTTATGTCCGGTATCATAAGAGAGTCGAGTGGTACTAATCTCGGATACCAAGAAGTCGATGAATTAATTTGTCAGTAAATTTATGAATCGTCGAGCACTATATCTTTGATATGGGGAGATAGAAGGTTAATAAAGTGAGCGCGAAGTAATTTCATTTTTGAGCGGCAGTTCCATAATTGGTCCGTTAGTGGTATGACTAATTATGCTTTGGACTAATTGACAAAGTGAGTTAAATAAATTACCCTTGGGTTAGTTTTATATTTAATTGAGAAATTGGGTTATACGAAATAATCCTAAGGTTCGATTAATATCTAATTAACGAAGTGGGTTAAGGAATTAATTCTAAAGGTCGATTGGAGTTGACTAGTCTAGTGAGGACTAAAAGAGTCAATGAAAGTCTAACACTAAAGCCCAACTCAAAAATCCACTAGGTCTCCCTTGAAGCTCCCTATAAATAGCCAATGTTAGGCACTTAAAGACATTAAGAAACTTGTAGGCAAAGTTTCCTAGAGAGAGAATGAGAAGCCTAGAGAGAGAACATCATCTTCTTCATTGAGTTCTTTCTTGAAGTCGGTTTAGGATCCTTCTTCTTGGTGAAAACTCAGCCCGGAGTTTGCCTAGATATTTTTCCACTCGCCACCTAGAGATCCGTCGATGATTTTTTTTTGTGCGCCACCCATCGTGATTTTTATCACAGATCTGTGGTTGGTGATTTTCTTGATCGCGGCCAGAACTTCAATTGATCGTGCATATTCAAGGATTGGTGGCAGGCGGTAAATAGGCACTGGACTTCGGGCAACGATCTGTCACGGATCTGTCGAGTTTTTCGAAGTGGTTTCTTTTGGATTTCTTTCTTAGTGTCTTAGCCACCCCTTGGATAGTCTTCCACTCGATTTCGGGGTTGTTAGAGTCATTCGAGGGATTCGATAGTGGATTTCACAACAGGCGATAAATAGGCACAAAATCTTGGGGCAACGATCTGTCAAGGATCTGACGATTTTTTTAAAATTGGTTTCTTTTGGATTTCTTGCTTAGTGCATTAGCCACACCATAGATAGTCGCCCACATGACTTTGGGGGTTTTCGAAGTCATTCTCAGAATTCTCTCATGGTTGGCGCTTATTTTTCTTTATTGTTTCGAGGACACGTTTCAAAGGTATAATCGTTTGTATTCAGCTTTAAATTAAAGATTTAATTTTTAGCGTGTCATTTTTGAAGGAAAACAGAACAAGCCTGGGCTAAATCAAAAATCTCACTTTCGTGCAATGCATTCCAGAATCGGAAACTTTCGACAAAGCTCAGGCTCAAATTCATTTTCCCCTGAACGGATCTAGGCTTATACTTATTTAATTTATTAAATCAAAAAACAACGCACAAAGAATCAACCTTTAATTAAAAGTGAGAAACATAAAGGTTATACCTTTGAAGCGAAGTCTAACACAAATAAAAAAACCAAATCTTTAATTCGCGATCACCACCGAAATCGAATGGATAACTCTAAGAAACCTCGAATATTGCATGGGAAATAGTCTATTGAGGTGTTCTACCAAAGCCCACGAGAAACAAGCTAAGAAAATCCCTAAAATATATTAAATCTCCCCAAAAGATCAAATGTTAACCCAAAAAACTGCTTCCCACTATTTTTTCTCGCCAATAAAATCGAACCCACTTCAACTCCGGTTACGATCTGGACAACCGGGATTGTGAATCACCAACCCAAGGGAGAGATCAACACAAACCCGGCTGGATCAAGCACCCTGGAACTGTTAGAAGTAATCACCGGACTGCTCAAGCGAAGAACCAAAATTCCGGCCAAAAAATCTATTTGGTCCGGCGAGAATAAAATGAAATCCTGGCGAAATAAGATGAAATCCAGCAGTGGGCAACTCAAATAAATCAATGGGATATCTAAAAGTTTGATCTTTGAACTTAATCTAAAGTGAGATTCCAAGTTCATTTTTAAAAGAGACGCAAGAAGAAAGGAGAGTCTCTCTCTAGAACTTTCTCACTGCAGAGGAAGACAAAGTTGCCTTGCAAGATTTTCTTAAGTTTCTTAAGGCATCAGCTTTCTATTTATAGGGACCTCTAATAGAGACCTAGTGGGCTTTTGAGTTGGGTCTTTTAATTTGACTTTTGTTGACCGCTTAGTCTTCCTAGACTAATCAACTCCAATCGACCCATTTGAATTAATTTCTTAACCCACTTCATTAATTTAATTTAATCAAACCCTTAGCATTAATTAATTCATATAGAATTAATTTTCTTTATCTACTTTGTCAATTAAATATTAATTAAACCTTTAGGATTAATTAATTCACTTTGTCGATTAGTCAAATACATAAGTAGTCGTACCACTATCGGACTAACTATCGAACTACCGCTCAAACAGGACTTTACATCTCGCCACAATATTTTCTTCTATCTACCCACATCAAAGATCTAGTGCTCATCGGTCTATCAATTTACTGACAAACTAATTCACCGACTTCTTGGTATCCGAGATTAGTACCACTTGAACTTCTTATTATAGCGGACGTAAAGTCCACTGGCCAATTTTAGTACAATAAACCTTACGAGCTTATCTCGGGAGCACCATCAATCCAGCGAATAGGTACGTGGATTCCTCCGACTAGTAACGACACGTTAGAAGCTAAACACCACATACCGAACCTACCTAGGTATAGGACTCAATTGACCGCACTCATTGGCACATCAAAGCATACGATATCTCACTCTCACGCCTGTCCCAATCTCAGGATTGAGAGACTGAATACTAGGACAGAATTGACTTTGCCGATCAGTACAAGTCAATTCTATCCAAACTGATCGTGCTCAATATGTCCCGGGCATATCCGTGTGATTTAACTAGTCTAGATAAACTAATTTCCAAACCACACGATAACCTATACCGATAGTATGTTCAGATTATATCAGTTACGAGCATACTTTTTATAAATCAATACTTTAAACAATAACGGTATCTACTGTGTCTTTCCACACCCCGTTATCTAGTTCTATGAGATAATGGAACAATTTAATACTAAAACAAAATGATATGTCATATGTGGATATTAGTTTTTTATACAAGGCATAGCTTTTCTGTATTCAAAATTAACAATCTCTCACTAATACTCAAAGCTATGCTAAGAAGTACAAAAACTGTCCAACCCACTATTACACTGCTTTCATAATGAAGTCTACAGAACATCTTTAAGCTCACTCATATGGCTCCATCAAGAATCAGACTCCCATGCCCTCCACATGTCTCTCAAAGATCTTTGGGGTCAATGGCTTTGTGAAAGGATCTGCAAGGTTGTCATCTTATGCTATCTTGGCCACGGTCACGTCTCCCCTCTTTACGATATCAGGTGGTACTTGCGCTCTATGTGTTTACTCACTTTGTGTCCTTATGGTTCCCTCGAGTTAGCAACTGCACCATTGTTATCACAATAAACTGTGATAGACCTAAGAAACTCAAGAACCACATCTAAGTCCACCAGGAAGTTCCAGAACAGCTTATTTCGCTGCCTCTGATGCGGAAACCTACTCAGCCTCCATGGTGGAGTCTGCTACGCATTTCTGCTTGGCACTCCGCCATACTATTGCTCCACCTCCTAGAGTAAACACAAACCCAGAGGTATACTTACTCTTGTCCATATCACCTTGAAAGTCCGAATCTGTGTAACTCAATGGTACAAGCTCCTGCGCTCTATAAACTAGGACATAATCTCTCATCCTGTGCAAATACTTGAGAATGCATTTTACTGTCTTCCAGTGAGCCTTCCCAAGGTTACTCTGATATCTGCTAACCATGTCAATGGCAAAGCAAAAATCAGGCATCATACACAACATAGTATACATGAGGCTACCTACTGTAGAAGTATAGGGAACTGCCTGCATGGCATCTATCTCCTCAGCAGTCTTGGGACACTACTCCTTAGACAAATACACCCTATTCCTGAAAGGTAGTGAACCCTTCTTGGAGTTCTGCATGTTAAAACGGGCCAAAATCGTGTCTACGTAGGATGCTTGGGAGAGTGTCAGAGAACGTCTCCTACGATCTTGAATAATCTTTATCCCAAGGATATGTCCAGCCTCTCCTAAATCCTTCATATCAAATTGCTTGGACAACCATGCCTTTACGTTTGACAACTTCTTCTTACTGTTGCCAATCAGAAAGATGTCATCTACGTAAAGTACGAGGAACACCACTGTATCACCATCAAACCCTGCGATATACACACTGCTCATCCAGACAATGAGTGAATCCATAGGACTGGATAACCTCGTCAAAACGGATGTTCCAAGATATGGATGTTTGCTTAAGTCCATAAATAGACCTCCTAAGCCTGCATACCTTGTGCTCTTGGCCCTGAACAATGAAACTCTCTGGTTGCTACATAAAGATGGTCTCCTCAAGACTTCCATTAAGGAAAGCTGTATTGACGTCTATCTACCAAATCTCATAGTCCTTATGAGCAGCTATGGCCAAGAGAATCCGGATCGACTTAAGCATAGCTACCGGGGAAAAGGTCTCCTCATAATCGATACTTTCTTTCTTAGTATACTCCTTCACCACAAGCTTAGCCTTGAAGGTCTCAACCCTCTCATCAGATCCTCTCTTTCGCTTGTAGACCCATTTGCACCCAATAGGCCGAAACCCATTAGGAAGGTTTACAAGCTTCCATACCTGATTTGAGTCCATAGAACCCATCTCAGCAATCATCACTCTATGCCAAGAATCTGCATCTTTATCCTTGAGAGCCTTATTGTAGCTAACTGGGTCTGGTTCATGAGCGACAGGGATAAAATCTGAAGACTCACCCAAACCCATGTACCTCTCGGGTTGTCTGGCAACCCTCCCACTACAACGAGGCACAGCCTGTGTAAGAGTATCATCTATGATAGTGTGTGCAGTCTCTTGTGGTGTGTCTTCCTGTACTCATGCATCTGGAATAATGGGCTGACTTCTAAGCTCGTTCAATACTACCTTGCTGATTGACTTGTGATCTAAAATATAGTCATCCTCAAGAAATTTGGCATTGGTGCTGATCACCACCTTCTGATCCTAAGGACTATAAAACAAACCACCTCTCGTTCCTTTGGGGTAGCCTATAAACAACATAGCCTTGGTTATTGCCTCTAACTTTCCTGCATCTGCCTCGAGCACATGTGCTGGACAACCTTAAATCCTGAGATGTCTCAGACTAGGCTTTTGCCCAGTCCACAACTCTACTGGGGTCGAAGGCACAGACTTAGATGGCACAAGGTTGAGGACAAAACATGCTTTCTCTAAGGCATAACCCCAAAACGAGATATGAAACTCACTGTAACTCATCATTGATCTAACCATATCCATAAGAGTCATGTTCCTCCTCTCTACTACACCATTCTGCTAGGGTGTGCCAGGTGTAGACAATTGGGACTGAATACCTACCTCTGACAAATAGGACCTGAATTCACTAGAGAGGTATTCGCCACTGTGATCAAATCGCAAGGACTTGATACTCTTACCCCGATGGTTCTCCATCCCAGCCTTAAAATCTTTGAACTTGCCAAAGCATTCAGACTTGTGGCGCATCAGGTATATGTATCCATATCTAGAGTAATCATCCGTGAATGTTATAAAACACTCATAACCACCTCTAACCTGAACTGACATAGGCCCACACAAGTAAGAATGAATCAACTCTAAAACCTCCTTAGCCCTATATCCATTTGCTTTTAAAGGCCTCTTGGTCATCTTACCCTCCAAGTAGGACTCGAGGTCGGATAGCTGTCAATCTCCAATAAGCCCAAAGACTCATTATTAACCAACCTTTGAATCCTACTAAGGTTGATATGACCTAGTCTCAGGTGCCAAAGATAAGTTTGATTGAAAGGGAAAGACTCTTTTCTCTTATTATGATTCGGTGATGAGTTACTAGTTTCAGTATTTTGCATTACTGGGGAGTATGTCTTGATTAAAAACAGATTGTCAACTAATGTACCGGAACATATAAGCTTCTGGTTTTTTCTAATAAAAACAGAATTATAAAAAAAAAACACACTTATAACCATCCAAAATAAGTCTCAAAACTGAAAGTAAATTCTTCTAAAAACTGGGTACATATAGACAATCATTTAAATTTAAAACTGAGTTTGATAAATAATGACATAAAACTCCCACTGTAATAATCGAAACTCTGGTAGTATCCCTAAGGTAGACCTGTAACTCTCCCTCTCAAAGTAGCCAGGTCACTTGGAACCCCTGCAAAGAATTACAAACGTGATCAGTGGCTCCTGAATCCACACACCAAATATCCATGGGAATCGCCGCTAAACACATCTCAATAACTAGGGAAAATTTGCACATACCTCGAGGCGTCTGCTAATCCTTCTTCCAATGTCCCGCCTTGCCACATCTGAAGCACTTGCCTTTCAGCTTGTGCTTCTTGGCAATGCCCGCCTTGGGTCCATAATCAACAGCTCCTACTTTCTGGCCTCTCTTTCTCTTATGCTTCCTGGCTTTGGACCCAGCAGAGGAACCTGAGGGACCAACAGTAGCCAATGCTTGCTTTTTCTCTGCGAAGAGGCCCTCAGTAGACACAAATGCAGTCATGAGCTCGGGAAGTGAATATGAGAGCTTGCCCATATTGTAGTTCAACTGAAACTGCTCAAAACTTGGGGGCAAGCTCAGGAGGATGATATCGACTTGGGTCTCCCCATCAATATCACCTCCCAATACCTTAATCTCATTAATGCAACTGATCATGTCCAATACGTGATCCCTCAATGAGGTACTTTCAGCCATCCTAGCATTCATGAGTTTCCTCATAGCTGACTGCTTAGCTGCCCTGTCCTGATGTCCAAATATCTCCCTGAGGTTGAGCATCATATCGTAGGCTGAGGTAAACAACTAATGCTGTGCTGCAGTACACTCGACATAGAAGCTAAGATATAGTACCGGCTCTCGCTACTCAGGGGTAGCATCATTGCTGGGCTTAGGGGGCACTCCTCAGTGAGCACGTATTTGTAACCCTAAGCTAAGGATAATGTCCATGTTACGTTTCTAGTCAATGTAATTAGGACCTATAATTTTGTTCTGATTCAGTATGACAGCTAGCGGGTTGAATGACATATCAATGACTAAAAAATAAACAATCAAGTTTCAGTATTACTTTTTTAAAAATATTGATATCCTTAAAAAACAATATAATCTTCTACTGACATCTCTCACACCGGGATTAACGAATGTCAAGATGGGTGAACATCTACGCCAACCTACATTCGTTCGAGAAGAACCAAAATTCATTAATTTCACTATCTGACCAACGATCTTATGATCAATGAAATTAATAGTCGATAATTTTAGCCGTACACGAAGATAGCGTAACCTCAATGGGAGGGATACTAAAAATGGTACACTAAGTGTTTGCCATTATGTGACTTCTAAGTTTGTTACTTAGGATACTAATGCGGCTCGGATGGTGAGGGTGTCGCAACTTTCTCCAATTAAACTCACTATAGTCATCCCTTTAGAAATTCATTCCGGTGATATCTGTGATTGAAAACTTATCTGATAGGGAGTAAGGTCTAAACGAGCACTCAAGTTTAACCACATCACCAATGAACCCGTAATGGACGCCATGTGGATATTTACCAGCCCTCTCTCACTTAGATTTTTAAGTTTGAGGATTTTTCCATTTTAACATGCAATATCTTAACAAAGGATATTCGCACCCATAAAACCTTTGGAGTTTTAATATGCGAATAATATACCTTAGTTAATTGCACTTTACCTTTTAAAATATTTTGGTTTGGTTTTCGTTCATGCAAAATAAAACGAAAATACACAATCAATGAAGAGACATAAATAGGGAAAATTAAAGAAATAAAATGTCCCGATTATTATAGCCTTATCTGTCGTTAATTCTTTGACGCCTCGGTGACACGTCCAGTTATGTCGCTCCTACTCGTTATTTGGATTCCTTTTGATTCGACCGGGTTTTCTCGGTTTACTACATAATTAGGAATCACCCAAAATTACGAGAAACCAAACCCCATGAATATAAGTTACCCAAAATAATGTCTTCGTCATAATACATAAATTCCTATATACAAAGGCATTTTTCTAGGAATTTAAAGACGACAACATTAGATCAAATCCTACTACAAGATTTATCTAATCCTACATGGCTTCCAACTCATTGTTATTACTATTATAGACATTTCCATTCAAAAACAATATGAGCCCAGACATGTCCCGGGGTTTATGAATGAAAAATAAATTCTACTTAATAACCGGGAAACTAATAACTACCTTTTTAATTCGACAAAAATAATAATGCCAAAATAAAGCCGTTAATAAATTAAACAAGTATAAAGCCAAAACACTCGCACAGATACCAATTTGAAGGAAAACAGAACAAGCTCGGGCTAAATTGAAAATCTCACTTTCGTGCAATGCATTCCAAAATTGAAAACTTTCGACAAAGATCAGGATCAAATTCATTTTCCCCTGAACGGATCTAGTCTTATACTTATTTAATTTAACAATTCGATAAACAACGCACAAAGAATCAACCTTTAATTAAAAGCGGAAAACATAAAGGTTATACCTTTGAAGCGAAGTCCAATGCAAATAAGACAACCAAATCTTTAATTCGCAATCACCACCAAAATCCAAAGGATAACTCCAAGAAACCTCAAATATTGCGTGGGCAATAGTCTATCGAGGTGTGCTACCAAAGCCCACGAGAAACCCGTTAAGAAAATCCCTCAAATAGATTAAATCTGCCCAAAAGATCAAATCTTTAACCGAAAAAACTGCTGCACACTACTTTTCTAGCTAATAAAATCGAACCCACATCAACACCGGTTATGATCTGGACAACCGGGATTGTGGATCACCAACGCAAGGGAGAGATCAACACAAACCCAGCTGGATCAAGCACTCCGGAGCTGTTAGAAGTGATCGCCGAAATGCTCAAGCAAAGAACCAAAATTTTGGCCAAAAAATCTGCTTGGTCCGGAGAGAATAAAATGAAATCCGGGCGAAATAAGATGAAATCCAGCAGTGGGCAACTCAAATAAATCAATGGGCTATCTAAAAGTTTGATCTTTGAACTTAATCTAAATTGAGAAGTAAATTCCAAGTTCGTTTTTGAAAGAAACCCAAGAAGGAAGGAGAGTCTCTCTCTAGAATTTTCTCACTCAAGAAGAAGACAAAGTTGCCTTGCAAGATTTTCTTAAGTTTCTTAAGGCATAAGCTTTCTATTTATAGGGACCTCCAATGGAGACCTAGTGGAATTTGGATTTGGGCTTTTTAATTTGACTTTCGTTGACCGCTTAGTCTTTCCTAGACTGATCAATTCCAATCGACCCATTTGAATTAATTTCTTAACCCACTTCGTTAATTTAATTAAATTGAACCCTTAGGATTAATTAATTCATATAGAATTAATTTTCTTAATCCATTTTGTCAATTAAATATTAATTTAACCTTTAGGATTAAATAATTCACTTTGTCGATTAGTCAAATACATAATGAGTCATACCACTATCGGACTAACTATGGAACAACAGCTCAAAAATGACTTTACATCGCGCCACTATATTTTCTTCTATCTCCCCACATCAAAGATCTAGGCCTCGTTGGTTTATCAATTTACTAACAAACTAATTCACTGACTTCTTGGTATCCGAGATTAGTACCACTCGACCTTCTTATTATATCGGACGTAAAGTCCACCGGCCAGTTTTAGTACAATAAACCTTTCATCTCAGAAGCACCATCAACCCGACGAACCGGTACGCTCTGATTAGTAACGACACGTAAGAAGCCAAACACCGTATACCCAACCTACCGAGGTATAGGCCTCAATTGACCGCACTCTTTGGCATATCAAAGCATATGATATCTCAGTCTCACGTCCGTCCCAATCTCGAGATTGCGAGGCTGAATTCTAGGATCGAATTGACTTCGCCGATCAGTACAAGTCAATTGGAAGTCAATTCGATCCAAACTGACCGTGCTCAATATGCCCCAGGTATATCCGTGTGATTTAATTAGTCTAGATAAACTAATTTCCAAACCACACGATAACCTAAACCGATAGTATGTTCAGACTATCTCATTTACAAGCATACTTTTTATATATCAATACTTTAACCAATAATGGTATCAACAAGTTAGCTCAAGGGACTTAGAGTGTGACCGATTATTCCCGAGAGTTCAAAAATATGAAGATCGGATGTGGAGTGCAAGAAGAAGAAGAGGTCACCATGGCTAGGTTCATCAATGGGTTGAACCCGAGAATTGCCCAAGTTATGGAACTCCACCATTACTTCAATTTAGATTAATTAGTACATAAAGCTACCCTAGTTGAAGCTCGACAAAAATGTGAAGGTCGAACCACCGCAGCTTCAAGCAATTGGAAAAGTAACTCGCTGGCGCCTAGTTCAATAGTGGCAAGAAGCCGCACCGTCAGTGAGGTGCCAATCCAAGGTAAATTTTTGACCAACCCTAGTAGTTTAATACCTTCGAAATCTATTTCTAGTACGGATACTACTAACAAACCTCCTCTAAGGCAAGTTACTTGTTCTAAGTGCTTAGGTAAATGACACATTCAGTCCCAGTACCCGAACCAGAGAATCATGATTGCAAATGAGGATGACACCATTATCGAACTAGATGATGTGGATGTCAAAATCCACACTACTAATGAAGATTCTAACCGAGAGCTCAGTTTTGAAGAAAGAGAAGAGACTGAAACATAAAGGTCACATTGGGCAGAGGAGAAACATATTTTATATCCAAGGAGAAGTTGGATATAGGATGTGCCTCTTTATGACCGATAGTGGAAGCGAAAGCAACCTGGGGTCCCAGTTTCTCATGAAGGCTCTAAGCCTGTATACACCCATACATCTATGGTCGTATACACTACAATGACTCAACCATGGAGAGAAAGTTGAAGTTACAAGGAAATGTATGGTGTCCTTCACCATTGGAGAATATACACTTTGTGTGATGTGGTACCATTGGAAGCAGTCGATATCATATTGGGACGTCCATGGCAGTTTGAATAACAAGCCAAACATTACGGCTACACCAACAAGTATAGCTTCAACTATGGCACACAAGAAATAACTCTAACTCCTTTGACATGTGCGCAGGTAACGCAAGCATTAACAAACATGAGAGAGTCTAGTGAAGAGGACAAAAACATGTCATCCAGTCATGACAGTGGAAAGAGGAAAAGAGGAGCAAGTATGAGGATTAATTGTCCTAATTCATCAAGTGCATCAAGCTAAAAGAAGAGTTCATCTCAGAGAACTCTAAAGAAAGAAAGCTCCATTCCTTTGGTGATTATAGACTCTTCGTCTGATGAAGAGGAAAGTTCGACCAAAACTCCATCTATGGTTCGAGATGTTGAAAAGGAGTCCACTGAGTTTAATTGGACGCGATTCTTAGATGAAGAAGTTTGAGAATTAATCGATCAACCCTCTCCTAAGTCCGTCGCACCTAGTAGCTCCAGAAGATTCCATTGGTTGGACTCAATGTTGTATTTAACGCAATGTTCTAACAGTCATGCGAGCACATGTTCGTTGGCTCTCAAATCTGCACCTATGGGTCCAAGCTTCAAGAGGGATGGTCAAACCAAGCATATGCCTTTTAATTGCATGATTACACCAAAAAGGGAGACATTCTCTACTCATACTTTTTCTTTATTCAAAAGTGTTTGTAATTTTCAATTTCAATTGTTAGGAGTAGGAATGAGATGCATTTGTTGCATGACACAAGCACTATTGATAAGTTTTGTATGAGGCTTAAAGAGACCATGGTAAGTTATCATGAAAATGCCTCAAACATGTTCACTAATATGGTTGAATTTTATGGTTGCAGGGACATTGACCATGTCCGGAAAATTCCAAGATGTTATTGAAAGATTATCTGCCCGGGCCTAGCCGGTAACTCACTTTCGTGCTATGCTTACTAGAATCAGAATCTCTGGCCAGGCCTAGATGCTAGCACAATCGCTATTCCAACCCTTCCTTAAAATAACATTGCGCAGGATCTTAGTATGTACTTATTCGATTTATCATGCAACAAATAAATTCTTAATGAAAAGCGGAAATATAAGAATTACCTATTGAAGCGTTCACTCTGGTGATTCTCTTGTATGCCTCAAGACTTTGATCGTACATTGTGTGGGCAACGATCTAGCGAACAATTGATCAGCTAATCACCACAATCCACCTGCTGGAAAAATTCCAGCACCACCGCACTTGGCACGTACAACCCATTTGCCGCCTGAAGAGAGAGAAAGCTTCACACTCTGCTGCCAAAATTTGGAAAAAATCGGCCAGCTAAGAAGCTTGGGAAATCAGATTTTTAGAGAGAGAATTTTTCTCTCTAGGATTTTCTCTCTCTAAGTTTTATTATCTTGAAAACTTATGAATTGTATATTGTGTAATAGTTAATCCCTTGTCTATATATAGAGTTACAAGAGAGACCCCAAGTTGGTTTAGGATTGGCCTTCCTACTGGGTTTCTGTTTCCTTCAATCTTGTTCCTGGACTGATCACATCCAACTGATACATGGATTTACTTATCCCAATCCAGTTCCTGGTATGATTCACAACCAACTGATACAGGGATCCACATATCCTCTATCCAGTTCCTGGTATGATTCACAACCAACTGACACAATGATTAATTAATTACTTAATTAATTAAATCTACCTTTGTCAATAACCCAATACATAATTAATCATACCACTAACGGATTAATTATGACACTACCATCCTACACTAGAATTGCTTCCGAAATAACTTAATTAATTTATTCTTAATCTCCCCAGATCACAGATATAGTGCTTGTTAATTTATTAATTTATTTATAAATTAATTAATTAACTTCTTTAATTCCGAGACTAATACCACTCGACCTTTTTACTATACTGGACATAAGTCCATCAACTGGGTTTATTATAATAAACATAACGAGCTCATCTCGGGAGTATCATCACCCCGGACGCACCAGTACATGATTTCCTTTCGACAAACAGCAGCACGCCAAGCAACTAAAAATGTGCACCCAACCTACCGATACTATTGGCCACAACTGACCTCACCCATTGGCAGATCAAAGTACACTATGTCTAATCCTCATGCCCGCTCAAGTCTAGGGATTAAGAGATTTAATACTAAGAATGATTTGTCTATTAAATCAGTACAAGACAAATCATTCTAAATGGTCAAGTTCAATACGCCCCGGGGATATCTATATGATTCAATTAGTTTAGACAAAACAATTATCCAAATCACATAATAACCTAAACCAACAGTTTGTCCAAAGTTGTCTCAGTTACGAACCTCATTTATATATTATGTCCTTTAACCAATGATGAGATCTACTGTGTCACACAAGACACCTTATCATCTAACTATATAATAAAAATGGAAAAATAATGCACAACAAAATATAACCAAAACATTAATAGATATATTAACTGGGAAAATGTACAATACAAGCATAGCTTATGTATTAAACTCCAATAGTTATAGTTAAGACACTAAGATTAGTGTGCCGCAAGTTAGTGCAAAGAGATTGCTACTTCAAGATGCTCATTGTAGAGGAGTCAAAGGACATCAAAGTCAAAACATGATTCTTGAAACTCTTCAAGAGCAGTTTTTTTGGCCAACAATGAGAGAGGAAGTGGTGAGCATGTGTCAAAATTTGTTGCATGCCAGAGAGATACAATCTCATGTTATGTCCGCATGATGAAGATGGCTGAAAATGGTGACATGTCCAAGCAAAGTGTGGAGACCATGTTGAGTGAGCAAGTGTCATACAAAAGATGTCTTGCATCAATGACATCTACTGAGTTGGTACTCCCTAGTGGTATCAAGAAAGAGATCACAGATCACAAAGAAGACAGGAGAGGTGATAAGAGAATGTGTGTTTATTTTCCTTTTGCTAACCTACCTCATTCTGTTTACAGTGAAGGTTGGGAATTGAGGACAATTCCTTTTCAATAGGGAGGGGATGATATGATTTCAAAATCATCTCATAGTTTACAACCTACTACAACAAGTTGTGTTCAAGCACAAGACATGAAGAGCATGAATCAGGTACAACATGTAGACATTTGTGATCTAAGATCAAGAGCTAAAGTAACGAAGGTAATCGAAACCCTTAGCACAGTGATTCTTATGTTCAAAGATAAGACACCATCAAGAGAAGTCATTGTGCTAAGTAAATTGGAATGAGACATTCTTAATTTTAAATACAATTACATTTTAAGTATTTTGATTATTGAGTCTTTGTACTTGTTTAAGGCTTTTGTAAATCTTTTCAAGGATGATTTTTTCCCTTAAACAAGTCCAATAAAGTCCATGAGACACAAGGAGGATTCAATTTCGGCCAACAAGAGTTCTAGAAGGTCCATAAGAAGATTATTTGGACAAGAAGAAAACAAGAAGGCAAGGGTGACCCCTATACCTTGAGTTTAGCTGATTGCCCCTTCAGCTTTTGGTTTTTTGCTAGTTTTCTGATTTTTGCTGATTAATGTTAAATAAGGTTTATTTTTTTAGAAGTTTAGAAAGAATAAATCTCAACAAGAATCTTAGATAATTATAGTTTAATTAGAGTTAAAATAAGGAAACAAGTCTAATTCTTTTCCAAATTGAAAAAGGAAAAGACTTGTGCCTTAAGAAAGCAAATTCTTTTTCCACAAGAATTCCCCTTTCTTGGTCTGTAATTCAGCCGCCCCCTATATCTATAAATAGATGTTTGTGCCTCAATTTTTATAGATTGCATTTATGAATATTGAAACCTTTTGTGAAAGCTCATGATAGCCCCAAAACCAATTTTCTATTGACACAGTGCATCTCCCGGATTTATCAACAATACGTGATTGTTATTGTTGTGGTTCCATTCTACCTGCCTTACAACTAAATTTCTGCTACGTTTGTAAGATATTGAATTTAATAATCTCCTAGATCGAGCAAACTTATAAACGAATTTTTTCTACCGAAGAAATCCTTCTCAGGATACCTTTTGTGGGAGAGAGGCACATATTAGACAGATTCATAGTATTGAATATGATGAAACCTTCTCCCCAGTTAAAATGCTTAAGTCCATTAGGATAATGCTTTCCATAGCTGCATATTTTGACTATGAGATATGACAGATGGATGTTAAGATGGCTTTCCTAAATGAAAACCTACTCAAGGATGTTTATATGAAACAACCTGAGGGATACATCGATCAGAAGCATCCTAACCAGGGGTGCAAGCTTCAGAGGTCCATCTATGGATTGAAGTAAGCATCTCAAAGTTGGAATCTTCATTTCGATGAGGTAGTGAAGGGTTACGACTTCTATAAAGAATGAAGATGAGCATTGTGTTTACAAGAATGTTAGTGGGAGCAGGAATGTTTTTTTCTTGTCCTATATGTGGATGACATCCTACTCATAAGAAATGACATTCCCATGTTGTTAGAGATCAAACAATAGTTGGGGAGTGTATTTTCAATGAAGGACTTAGGGGAAGCCAAAATGATACTAGGTATCAAGATCTATGGGGATAGATCTAAGAGGCTTCTCGGACTAAGTCAAGAAGGTTACGTAGACAAGATATTGAAGTGGTTCAATATGTCTAACTCTAAGAATGGTATGGTACCATTCAAACATGACCTCATCTTAAAGAAGAACCAATGTTCTTCTACTAAAGATGAGAGGGATATGATGAGAAAAGTCTCATATTCTTCGGAAAGAGGATCAATGATGTATGCCATGTTATGTAATAGTCCGGATGTCTTACATGCGCTTAGCATGATGAGCAGATACCAACAAGATCCAAGAATGACTCATTGGACTGCAGTCAAGGCAAACCTTAAGTACTTACGAAAGACTAAAGGATTGATACTAGTGTACGGAGGACAAGAACAACTCGTTGTACAAGGTTATGAAAGAAACAGATCTGGTCCGGGCTAAACCGAAAATCTCACTTTCGTGCTATGCATTCCAGAATCGGAGACTTTTGATCCAGCCTAAACTCTAAAATCATTTCCCTTGAATGGATCTAGGCTTATACAAGTTCAATTTATTAAAAGAACATGCTAAAAATTAAATCTTTCATTTAAAGAGGAACACAACGTGTCCTCAAAGCAATAAGAAAACCAAACCCCATAATACGAAATCCACTATCGAATCCATTGAATGATCCAACAACCCCCAAAGTCATGTGGGCGACTATCTACGGGGTGGCTAAGGCACTTAATAAGAAATCCAAAAGAAACCCGCTTCGAAAAACTCAACAGATCCTTGACAGGTCGTTGCCCAAAGATCCTATACCTATTTACCGCCTGTTGCACCTAGTCATCGGCGAACAAATCCCGGCCATAAAGGCGTCCAATTTTTTTTATCTAAACTTCGATCTACACAAAGCGAACACAAATGCCTGAGCTTTGAGTCGGCATGCCTAAAACAGAACTGATCACCAGAATCTCGAAGAATAGCGGCAAGAATTGCGCGACTGCGATAATCTGGTCAGCGGCGATGAGAAAATCGGGCAGGAAGAAGAACTCTTGGCAAAAGGCTGAGTTTTAATTGAAGAAGCAGGATCCTAAGTCGACTTCGAGAAAGAACTCAACAAAGAAGATGGAGTTCTCTCTCTAGGCTACTCTTTCTCTCTCTAGGGAACTTTGCCTCTGAAAGATTATCTAACTGGGCCCGGTCAAAAATTCACTTTTTTGCTACGCATTCAAGAATTAAAACTCTTGACCAGGCCTCAGCTCTAGCGCAATTACTATTCTAATCCTTGCTTAAAATACCATTGTTAGTTTTGAATACTGAAAAACTATTGCTTGTATCAAAACCTAATACCCAATTGACATATCATTTTGTTTCAGTATTGAATTTGTTCCATTATATCATAGAACTAGATAATGAGGTGTAGAAAAGCAGAGTAGATCTCGTTATTAGTTAAAGTAATGATACATAAAGTGATGCTCATAACTGAGATAGTTTGAACATACTATCGGTTTAGGTTATCGTGTCATTTGAAAATTAGTTTGTCTAGACTAATTAAATCATATGGATGTGCCCGGGGCATATTGAGCATGACCAGTTCGGGATTGAATTGATTTGTACTGATTGGCGTAGTTAATTCAATCATAGTATTCTAATCTCTTAATCCCTATATTGGAGCGGGCATGAGAGTTAGATATCGTATGCTTTGATTTGAAAAAGGGTGAGGTCAATTGAGGCCTAAATCTCGGTAATTTGGGTATGCTGTGTTTGGCTTCTTTGTGTGCCGTTGCTAGTCAAAGGAATCCATGTACCGGTTCGCCAGGTTGATGGTGCTCCCAAGATGAGCTCGAAAGGTTTATTATACTAAATCTGGCTAGTGGACTTTATGTCTGGTATAATAAGAAAGTCGAGTGGTACTAATCTCGGATACCAAGAAGTCGATGAATTAATTTGTCAGTAAATTTATGAATCGATGAGCACTAGATCTTTAATTTTGGGAGATAGAAGAATAATAAAGTGAGCACGAAGTACATTCTTTTGTGAGCGGTAGTTCCATAATTGGCCCGTTAGTAGTACGACTAATTATGCGTTTGACTAATTGACAAAATGAATTAATTAATTCTAAAGATTTAATTAATATTTAATTGACTAAGTGGGTTATGCGAAATAATCCTAAGGGCTCGATTAAATTTAATTAACAAAGTGAGTTAAGAAATTAATTCGAAATGTTCGATTGGAGTTGATTAGTCTAGGGAAGACTAAGGGGTCAACGAAAGTCAAACATTAAGACCCAACTCAAAAGGCCACTATGTCTCCCTTGAATTTCCTATAAATAGCTTAAGTTAGGCATTTAGAAGACATAAGAAACCTTGTACGCAAAGTTACCTCCTTAGAGAGAAATAAGAGCCTAGAGAAAGAACATCATCTTCTTCAATAAGTTATTTCTCGAAGTTGGTTTCTAGATCCTTCTTCATCAAGAACTCAACCCACGTTCTATCCTAGAAAACCCCGAATTCCTATCAAGAGCAAACTGCAGCCGCCCTGAGCTGTCCGCCACCGGCGTGGATTTTCAACGTAGGGGAACAGATTGTGATCAGGCAGTTTTTGCCGTTGGTTTTGTTCTTTTGTCATGTTGATCCTTAGTCTCATTCCTTCGGGTTCACCAAAGTCTAGATCTTTGGGCAAAAGCTTTTCCTTGCAAGTGGGTTTTCAGATTTGGGTTAGGCCTCTGGATTGTTTCAGATTTTGGCCGATTGAGTTTTCTAAAAGTGTGTTTATTTGGATTTCTTCATATTGTGCCTTAGCCACCCCGTGGACATTTGCCCACTCAAATTATGGATTGTTTGGAGTTATTCTCGGGATTCTTTAGTGGATTCGCAACTCAAGACCCAATTTTCTTTATTTATGAGGGACACACTTCAAAGGTATAATCGTTAATGGTTTCCGCTTTAAATTAAAGATTTGAGTTTTGCGTGTCGTTTTAATAAATTGAACTAGTATAAGACTAGATCCGTTCAGGTAAATAATTTTAAGCTTGAGCCGAATCAAAAGTCTTCGATTCTGGAATGCATAGCACGAAAGTGAGATTTTCGGTTTAGCCCGGGCTAGATATGTTTCCTTCAACCATTACGCAGGATCTTAGCTTCTACTTATTCAATTTGCCACGTAACAATAAATTCCTAATTAAAAGCGAAAGATTAAGAATTACATCTTTAAGCGTGTACTTAGGTGATCACTTGTATGACTCAAGACCAACTTATACATTGTGTGGGCAACAAATCAACGAACCGATGATCAACAATTCAACACAAAATCCACAAAGAAGCTGCCGGAAAAACCACGGGCCGCCGCCCTGCTACCCCACGCGCCGCCGGCCGAAAAGAAAAAATCTTATCGTCGGAGCTTGCCTTGGGGATTGGGCCGTGCTAGGAGTTCTTGAAAGTCGACTTTGAGAGAAAAATATTTAACTTCTCTCTCTAAGTTTCATGTATTGAAAACTTATGAATTGCTAATCTCTTGTCTATTTATAGAGTTACAAGAGAGACCCCAATTTGGTTTAGGATTGACATTCCTAATCGGTTTCGGATTATTAATTAGTTTTTAAATCCAATTAGGTTTCAAATCTAATAGATTTTCCAAATCCAAATAGATTTCCTAATCTCTAGGATTTCCTAATTCCAATTAAACTTTAAGACTTAATTAATTAATTCCACGTTGTTAATTAATTAATTAACCTTTAGAAATAATTAATTAAATAATTAATTCTACATTATCAATTAGTTCACTACATATTTAATCGTATAACTAACGGATTAATTATAGAACTACCATCCTACACCAGAATTGCTTACGGTTCATTAAATTAATTTTTCTTTAATCTCCCCACATCACAGATATAGTGGTCGTTAATTTATTAATTTACTGATAAATTAATTAATTAACTTCTTATAATCCGAGATTAGTACCACTCGACCTTTTTACTATACCGGACATGAGTTCACCGACCGGATTTAGTATAATAAACATAACAAGCTCATCTCGGGAGCACCATCACCCCGGACACACTGGTACATGGTTTTCTTTTGACATGTATCAGCACACCAAGCAACTAAACACGCGTACCTAACCTACCGAGACTATTGGCTTCAAAAGACCTCACTCTTTGGCAGATCAAAGTACACTATGTCTAATTCTCATGCCTGCTCAAATCTAGGGATTAAGAGATAGAATACTAGGAACGAATGATCCATTAAATCAGTATAAGATAATTCATAATAAATAGTCATGTTCAATATGCCCCGGGCATATCTATATGATTCAATTAGTTTAGACAAACCAATTTATGAATCACATAATAACCTAAACTGACAGTGTGTCTAGAACTATCTCGATTATGAACGTCATTTATATATTATGTCTTTTAACTAATGATGAGATCTACTGTGTGTGAAACCCCTCGATTCGGCTTTACTTCGTGTAAATGAATAGTAGTCGATTAACGAATAAATAACGATTTCCTACCTTCATTTAATTTGCTCAACTTATTATTATTAAATTCTTTCGAATAAGCCTTGAGGATATTAAGTGAGAATTCTAGGAAAAAAAAATTGGTAAGGAGGAAAAAATTAATAATAAAATAAAATAAAATGAAATAAAGTAATAATAATAATAATAATAATACTAATAATAATAATAATAGTACATAAGGTGGGCTAGGAGTTGTAGGTATGAAACTTGGCAAGTTAACCAATAAAGAATGAAACGTGGCTTAGGGAAATTAGGTGAGGGTGGCAAGGCTAATATTCGGGTGGCAAAACTATACCCTTAGCCTGATGACAAGGTGGGGTGTATGATGCTTGTGTGGCATATAATGGGGGCAGGATGCAGTACTATAAATAGGGGGAGAGTTTGTTTTTACCTCACCCCGCTCTCCCTCATTTCTTCTATTCAAAGGAAAAAAAAAAAAAATTGAAGCTTAAAAACCTCTTTTTTTTAACCTCACCTCTGTCCTGTTTTTCTTCAACTTTCCTCTTGATTTTCATTCTTAATAAAACCTTGTCTTAGTATCAAGATGATATAGTTTCTAGTCATGAAACTCTGTGAAATTAACGCAAAACAGTAGCCAGATTAGCTGTCGTTTTTCTGTCGAAAAATTGAACCAACTGTTGTTCGTAAAACTTTTAATTCCCCAAAGTAACTCCGAATCGTTCAAACAAACTTCCCTACTCCTCCCCTATCTTCCCTCTTGAAGTAGTACCAGATTCCAGGTCATTTGGATAACCACACGCGAGCAGAAAATCCAATAAAGTACTGCTGCCCAGTTTTCAGCATCCTCGAACCGCCGACTTGAAAAAATTGGTGAGTTCTCGTTTCTCATTGCAAGACACTAATTTTTGTTTCTAGTAATTCCCCACAGCCTAAGGAATAATTTTTTGGTTCATGGATCAGCTAGGAGCATCAAGTTTTCAGTCATTCAAGCTAATTTCCCCGTCGGCCAAAAGCTCCCCGACGAATTTGAGTGAACTTCGACTAAGGTAGAAAATTCTTAATCATTTAGTTAACCACTAAATTAGAGTGTTATGTTGTGGTGATGCTATGTTTTTCTTGAAACCTTACTGATTTACGCGTGAGTAGAGTTGTACTTTAATCCATTTGAACTACTTGACAATTTCTAGTTCTAGACGTAGCATTAGAAACCGATGGTTGATACGGAATTTTCAGCACTGCTGGGTCAATTTTAAAACATTATATCTCTTTGAAACATGCTCATATTTTAGTGAAACTTATCTTGATTTAAACCTCATATACCAAGAATCATTAATCATCATTTATATCATAATTTGGACTTATAAATTGGCCATAAAACGTTTTTAAAATCCCACTGCAGCTGCTGTTTTACCACAGCAGTGCTACAGTCATGCGGCGACTTTGACCTCCTATATCTCTATCATCGTCTGTCCATTTTGAACGAACTATATCTTTAATTAAACCTATTCTCATAAGGTTTATACAAAATTTTATGGGTTGTTATTTGGAATTTTATAACGATCAAAAATTGCTTTTGAATGTAAGGTGGTCCTGCTGGTTTTTCGAAAAAATGCTGTGTTGATCCAGCAACTTTGAAAATTCATATCTACCTCGTTTCTCATCCCTTTTGACCAACATATCTCTTTTTAAACCTGTAAACTCAGTAGTCTTAAATAGAACATGACACTATTGCGGTGCATGGAATTCGGCATTTTAATTTTGGAAGAAGAACCTTTCTAACGGCAATACTTGGACGTGACGCTATCGCCACAGAGATCTTACGCTACTATATACAAGTGATTATAGATATCTCAAGTTGAGATTACAAGTTAAGATAATGACGCAAGGATGATCATACGCCCCGTTCTAACTTGTCGCGGGAATCGTTATCGAGAGCTAACTTTTAGCTAACGCTATACCTTTGAATAACCCTTGATAGTTAGGCTATAGTCGCCTTACTTGGAACTTTATTTCTCCTTTGGTAGATCCGCAAGAAAATCTTGTTGGGATTGAAGGCATGATTTTCAAAAGTTTACGCAGCGGATTCATGCCAATTTCAATTTTAGTGTTAATTAATCATACGTTCAAAACATGTAAATCATACCCTTGAAGTATAATCGGTGGTCGCATCTGGATCCTAGTTTGATGTTAGTCCAGATCCTTCTTTCCGATTGCGTTTATCAACGCCAAAATCCTTTCTTGAAGGATTCTCTACTTTCAAGCACGAAAGTTCTTTACATATTCGGTGCTAGCCGCTTTCTGCCTACATAGAAATATCGGGATTCTGTGTGTACATTTTTCTTGTTCTGATTTTTCGTCTACCTCTCTAATAATATCCCTAGGATATTTGTAGAGTCAAGTTTTCTAAATCAGTATTGTAATCAATTATTACTTTACGGATTTAATCAGATTCAAAATCAGTATTATTACCAAATATTACTTCACTGATTCCAAATCAGCATTAAATATTACTTTAATGATTTGGGTTATACACCAAGCTCATTAATCAACCCATGACCCATGGATCAGGCTGATGGGTCAAAAATCTCAATTGCAATTAAGTCCCTTGATTTATCAGCTCATCTCAATTGTTCCTAGGTAATTAATTACCTCTTAATTAATACCACAGAACTTTTCAATAATACTTAGCTACACCATTTAATTAAATATTATTTATCTAAGTATAACAATTATACTTAGTGTAGGCAAGAATACTTATTCTGCATCATCGAACTCTCTTACGTGCAATCCTGTAGGCCCATTCTAAATTGGTAATGGATAATCTCATTGATTAATCCATGTCATTTGTGGTCCCTAGCAAGACAATACCCAATTCATAATTGAAGGTCGAATGGTGATTAAACACAACTTTTCCGAGCAAACTGCTTACGATCCTCTACATTGATATCACGTTTAGTCTAAGGCATAGAACCATCATCCTTATATTGTAAATGTTTACTTAATTTTTTAGTGACACTGAATTCATCAAGAAAATGATAATACTTATCATTTCTTGGGCACGACCATGCACTTCTCAGTTCACTATCAAGTGGCAAAGATATCATGTCTCATTTAAGAGAGACTTGTAGTCCCATCACTTCACGTACATACCTTAGAGTGACTCATAGTGTACCCAATCACACCCGTACTTCTTTTCTTGTGTGATGGCCCCGTTATTATCACATAATAGGTCTATCGAATCTTAGATACTCGATATCACTCTGATGTCTGACACAAACTTCCTCAACCAAACAGATTCCTTTGCAGCATCTGATGCAGCAATATACTCAGATTCTGTTGTAGAGTCGGCTGTGGTATCTTGCTTCGAGCTTTTCCAACTCACCGCACCACCATTCAGGCTAAAAATGTAGCCTTATTGTGACTTCATGTCGTCTTGGTCAGTCTGGAAAGCAGTATCGGTGTAACCTTGTACGACGAGCTGTTCTTGTCCTCCGTACACTAGCATTAATCCTTTAGTCCTTCGCAAGTACTTTAGAATTGTCTTGATTGTAGTCCAATGAGCTATTCCTAGATCTTGTTGGTATCTGCTAGTCATGCTTAGTGTTTGTGTAACATCCGGCCAAGTACATAACATGGCATACATGATAAATCCTATTGCCAAAACATATGAGACTCTACTTATTGCATCCCTCTCCTCTTTAGTAGAAGGACATTGGTTCTTGTTTAAAAGGAGGCCATTTCTGAATGGTACCATACCATTCTTAGAGTTAGACATACTGAATCTCTTCAATATCTTGTCTATGTACCCTTCTTGACTTAGTCCTAGAAGCCTTTTAGACTGATCTCTATAGATCTTGATACCTAGTATCATTTTGGCTTCTCCTAAGTCTTTCATAGAAAATATACTCCCCAACCATTGTTTGATATCTTTCAACATGGGAATGTCATTTCCTATGAGTAGGATGTCGTCCACATATAGGACAAGAAAAACATTCTTGCTCCAACTAACCTTCTTGTAAACGCAAGGCTCATCTTTGTTCTTTATAAAGCCATAACCTTTTACTACCTCGTCAAAACGAAGATTCCAACTTCGAGATACTTGCTTTAGTCCGTAAATGGACCTCTAAAGCTTGCATACTTGATTAGGATGCTCTTGATCGATGTATCCCTCAGGTTGTTTCATGTAAACATCCTGGGTAGGTTTCCATTTAAGAAAGTAATCTTAAAATCCATCTGCCATATCTTATAGTCATAATATGCAGCTATGGCGAGCATAGTCCAAATGGACTTGAGCATCACGACAGGGGAGAAAGTTTCATCATAGTCAATACCATGAGTCTGTCTGAAACATTTAGTCACTAGTCATACCTTGAAGATCCCGCCAGGTTTTAACTTGAAAATTCACTTGCAATTGAAAACCTTTGCCTGAGAAGAGGGGTCAATCAAAGTCCGCACATTATTGTCTCTCATGGATTGCATTTCAGACTCCATGGCTTGTAGCCATTTATCTAAATCTAGTCTTTCTAAAACCTGTCTACAGGTCGTGGGCTCATCAGAGTCCACCAAGATCAAATCTTGATCGTCAGTCACGAGAAATCCGTATCTCTTGGGTTGCTGACGAGATCTACCAGATCTTTTATGTTCTTGTGTTGATGGCTCAAGTTGATCATCTTCAAGTGTTTCCATGCCAACTTCCATCTGAATTTTTGTAGATTGTTCTACACTCTCTTGTGGGTCTCGAACCTCTTCAAGTTCTATTTTACTCCCACTATCTTTCTTCAACAGAAAGTCTTTCTCTAAGGAAATAGCTTCTCTAGCAACAAACATTTTGTTCTCAGTTAGGAGGAAAAATTGATATCCTTTGGTTTCCTTAGGATACTTCACAAATAGGCATTTGTCAGTTTTGGGTTCAAGCTTATTACTTTGTAAACGCTTTACAGAAGCTTGACAACCCCAAACTTGTAGATAGGACATATAGGGTTTTTGGCCCATCCATATCTCATATGGAGTCTTATCTACTGCCTTAGATGGAATACGATTCAGTAAGTATGCAGCAAAAATGAGAGCATAACCCCAAAAGGATATAGGTTGAGTTACTTGGCCCATCATTAGGGTCTGGTTCCTCCTTTCAGATACACCATTCCATTGAGGTGTTCCCAGTGGAGTCAGCTGTGAAATAATTCCACACTGTTTTAGATAGCTATTGAACTCATTACTAAGGTATTGACCTCCCCGATCGGAGTGAATAGCCTTAATCCTTCTATACAACTGATTCTCTACTTTGTTCTTAAAATATTTGAACTTTTCAAAAGTTTCACTTTTATGCCTCATTAAGTAGACATAGCCATATCTACTATAGTCATCGATAAAAGTAACAAAGTATACGAATCCACCTCTGGCTTGTGTGCTCATTGATCCACATACATCCGTGTGTATTAGGGCCAATATGTCACTTGTTGTTTCGCCTTTCTTGTTCAAAGGTCTCTTTGTTCACACATGTCAATTGATTCGAAAGTAAATGACCCTAGTACTCCATCCTTATAAAGTCTTTGAACTCGTTTCTCATTTGCACGACCTAAACGACAGTGCCAAAGATAAGTTGGACTAATATCAAACTTAATTGATTTAGCTTTCTTTTCAATGTTATAGACCGGTCTTTCTTGGTTCAAGTCTGATAAAGTCTATTTAATTGAATTTTATTTGTTAGAATTCTATTTTCTTATAGACTTTATAATTAGAAGTAATTGGTTTTAATTATATTTTTGTTTAAGGCTAAAAATTGGAGATTGCAATTAATATGGGCAATTTGGCATGATTAGGGACTCAAATGCAAGATTGATGAAAGGTTGAGGATGGAATTCTAGAAGTGCATAATAAGAGGAGGACAATTCTGAAATTTTCTGGAATCATTCTAAAGGAAACCTAATTTCCTAAATTCAGGGCTGTTGTAATTAGTTCTCATTCCAATCAGCTAAGCTTCTCCTCCGTTCCAAAGGAAATTTCCAAAACATCAGGAATTCAAGAAGGAAGAAAAGGGAATGGAATTTATTTCTTTCCCAGAAGCTGTTGCTGTAAACGGATGAACAAGAAAAGAGAAGAAAAATTACTTCTAAATTTGCAGCCCAAAGAGGTCACTGCTGCACTTTCCAAAGCTGCTGCCGCGTTGTGTTTTCAAAAATTCAGCAAAAAAAGGAAAGCAAGCAGCTGACAAATCCCATTCTGAAAAAATGTAGCTGCGGGCCGATTTTTGATATAAAAGAAAAAGGAAAGTTCTCTTGACTTTCATAGTAATCTGCTGGTTATTTTTCCAAACTGTTGCTTTCCCGAGAGTTGCTGTAGCTGTGATCAAATTACGAATAAAATGAAGAGATTTCTATTTCTCTTATTTAGAGATGCTAAAACGAATAGTTAAAAAAAGGGGATTGAGATACTTTCCAAAGTGGCTGCAGACCTTTTCCTTTGCCATAAATTGCTGTTGTCCGAAAAGGAAAAGAAAATTCTGTTTCCAAATTTTGAGTGGTGTTTACCCGAAGAAAAGCAAAGGAAATTGGGTAAGGTCTTGATTTCCATATTTTTTTTTATATATTCTGTTGCTGGCATTTTAAAGAACACAGAGAGGGGAGACAAAGATAAGAGAGAATGGAACGGAAGAACTGCTAGGCTCAACTGCTATATCTGGTTTTACTATTTCAGTTTTATGATTAACAATTTCTTATTTGTTTTTTTCAAAAACATGAGTAGCTAATTTTCTTTTTCAGTCCAAGGGATTTGATTTAATTAGCATGTTATGAGGTTTTGAGTTTAATTTAATTTCTTTCGTTAAATTCAAGTATCGATTGTTTCTTGTTTTAGTTTAGAACTTTTAGTACTAATTGAATTGACGACTCAATTAGTGTTTATTTTTCTGTGCTATCTATAGGTTGAATGTTATGTAATAGACACGAACCGGTAGTATCAAGTAGCAATTAGATGTTTTATACATGTTGGTGAGCCTTAATTGTTCATGCATGATAGTCTCAGGGGAAACAATTGGACAAAATTAATTATTTGTAGCTATTTCTTTTAATTAATTTTGTTTTCAACTAATTCTTTTGTGTAATGCTGTTATGGTTGAATATGGATCGCTATCGTACCCAGTTTTCCATAACAAGATTTAATTGAATGCTTGGTTTGGTTAATAAAATTAGAGAATCCATAGTTGTTACGGCTATCCTAACAATAGTGGAGGTTGAATGCTTGAATGAAGGAATACTTTTTGAACCGATGATCTACATAATAATTAAATTGTATTTCACATCTTTCTCATTTGAATTTCTTGTTTTTAGTTTTTTTTCATTATTTATTTCTTTTGATTTTAGTATTTTTAGTTTAATTTCAAAACCCCCTGATTACTGTTTGGTTTAAGAATTAATTTTGGTTCCTTTGGGATTTTGACTCGGTACTACTACTGCTACAAATTTATTTGGAGTTCGGTAGAACCGGATTTATTTTGGGTACCTCGACAAGCACGGCCAAAGTCCAAGACATATAAGCCGTTGAATAAATTTGCAACTCCTTATAAAACATCATTCTAATATAAAGAAAATGAATTATTAGCAATAATAAAATGAAAACCTTTAATATCCAAACAAAAAATTGAAATAATATTCCAGGTACATAATAACAATTCTAAAGTTGAATGTTTAAATCGGAAGGTAAAGATAAAGTGTAATCTCCCACTTGAACAGGAGCAACTCTTGCCCCATTGCCCACTCGGAGATCTACTTCACCTTTCCTTGTCATCCTTCTAGTTCTAAGTCCCTGCACATTAGTACAAATGTGAGCCCCCCATCCGGTATCTAATACGCACGAGGTGGACATGGAAAGATTTATTTCAATAACAAAGATACCTGAAGCTGAAGGATTCTATTTGCTTTCAAGAAACAATTTACAATCTCTCTTCCAGTGACCTTTCTATTTGCAGAAGAGACATGTATCATCCTTATGAGGTTTTGTCTTAGCCGGTGGAGGAGCTTGAGTTGAGCATTGGCAGCAGTCTTACTGCGAGTTTGCTTGTTTTGCCCAACTTTGGCCTTGCCTTTAAATTTCCTCTTGTTCCCTTTACCTTTCTCTACAACCATTACTGGCGTGGCCTTCGAAGGGTTTGCTCCGTATTTTTCAACATCCCATGAAACTCAGGAATGCTCCTCTCCATGTTAGGCATGTTGTAGTTCACCATAAAGTTATTGTATTCATCAGGCAGTGAGGCCAAGTTTACGTCAATAGCTAACTCTCTAGTAAGAGACACATTTAATCGCTCTAGGGTATTAATATACCCTTTCATCTTGATTAAATGCATGCTTACTGATGAACCCTTCGCCATCTTGCACGAGATCAACGCCTTGATCGTAATGAACCTTTTGTAACAAGCTTGTTCATGAAACATTTCCGTTAGTGACTCATAAATCCGGAACAATTTCGAATTCATGAATTGCTTTTGAAGCTCGTCTGTCATAGACGCAAGCATCAAGCACGTCACATCATCGGATTCAATTTTAAGTTTATCCAATGCTCACTGAACAGTAGCCGTGGCATTCTGTAGTGGTTCAGGTAAAGCAGTCTGTAAGACATGTAGCTTCATTTCTTGTATGAGAACAATTCTCAAGTTGCTTTCCTAGTCTAAGAAGTTTGGTCCAACCAATTTATCTTTATCCAAAATACTTCTTTGAGTCAAGTTTAAGACAACATTAGTGCTAGATGATGTCATTTCTACAAAAGAATAAATGCAAAATATTAGGATGAGTTTTAAAATCATTTTTCACAATAGCCAAAATTAAATCCCAAACAATTTTGTGTTGGTGCTAGATTGTGGGCCAAAAATCAACAAAGATCCAAACCTCTGTCTTGCTTTGGCAAGTATCGTAGGGATCGAGTTCTTTTTGCTAGGCAACGTTCAAATCACATCTAATGCAGCTTAACGCTTTCCAATGGCATCCTATGCAACTTTTCTGGGATATGATGAACATTCAAAATGTTTGACACCATCATATCATTGCACAACCAGTCCTAGTCAACTTATTGGGTCAAACTAGGACCAATTTCCCTAATTCAAATCATACCTCAAAACATCACATCAATAAATACCCAAATAGTTTTTCCACATACTGGTAGTGAGTAAAGTTGGGCACCCATTATGTGACAACCCACCTCACGAAGAAAACCTGAGGCCCTTGGTCTTATGGAAGCAATTTATAACTTAGGTTTTTTGGAATTTAGTTTGAACGGCTTAACATGCACTTTGTTAAGAGGAACAATCTTTTCTTTGTTATTCCATCACAGAATGTGGAAAAAATTGCCTTTGTTAAGAGAAAGTATGAAGAAGTCGAGAAGATGCCCTTCTCTCTTCTGCCTTCATATCCTTTTATACTACAAAAAGGCAGAAAAACTATTGACAAATAGTCTTCCTACTCAAAAAAGAAAAGCAAAAGAATTACATAAATGGGAGACATATTATCATCTCCTATATCATCATCCATTATTGGTGCGTCATAGCATCATCAGTTGCATCAGCATTCATTATTGGTGCAATATCATCATCCTCTGCGTCATCCTCCATTATGGCGCAATAATATTATCCTTTACATCAGCACTGACGTCAGATCACATCTCCATTTTTGCTTTGCCTTTATTTTTTGTTGAGGAAGATGCTTCTTCTGTCTTTTTAGACATATTTTCCACCAGGGTATCTTTGATGGCTTCAAAAATATCATCAATTAGCACATCATCTGTGGCATCTGGTACTGATGTCATGGTCGAGTCTGATTTAGTAGATTTATTCTCTTCAAATTGAGACATCAAATCTTTTTTCATTGTATCAACATAAGCCGCAATCATTTGTTGCTTGGTTAAATTGGCTGATCTCATTTTGAACTTCTTAGTGATATAATCAAAAGGAGATGGAGTCTCAATAGTATTCTGTTGTCTCTCATATTCTTCAATTTGAGTCTTCATTGAGTCCAAAGTATCTTGGGCCAAGATCTCTTGAGTAGATGCATCAATTTGCATCATTTTTTCCCAAAATCTAGTAAAAAATTTTCTTTGTAAACATGGAATTCCTGTTTTAGTATGACCGACTTCTGGACTCCATTTGCATATCCATGGTATCGAGAATTCAATAAAAAAGAAACATGAGGCTATTCCCTCAATATAAAATTTGTTGTCTTGTTTTTTGAGAAGTTGAGGAGAAACTTCTACCCAACGATGAAAATATTTTTTCATTACTTCCGGTAATATTTCCGGAGTAGGCCCAAAACAGTAAAACCAGTTTATAAACCAGTGTGGGATGTCCATATTATACACCTGAGCACAAATTTTTAAAAACCAAGAGTGCTTATGCCTCTCGTTTTCATAATAAAATGTGTTTATGAAAGCATCACAGTAGTCCCAGTAATTATACTTAACTACTGCTGAGGTATTCATTGTGATTTCTCTTTCTCTCATAGGAGAAATACCCCATTCTTCAACGGATATAACCTTTTTAATAATAATTTTACTGAAATTATAAATTTCTTTATTTTTTCCAAAGAAATGTGTTATTTCACATGAGCCACTTTGGATTAGTATTTGTTCGTAAAACGATCTTGTTTTGTAAGTTCTAGTAGGCATGAAAAATTTATCCATATACCTTTGTATTAAGGTCCATGGATCATCTTTCCATTTAAGATCTTTTTCTTCCAAGAAAAATATTATTTCTCTGTATTCATTCTCTGAAAATCCAATATTATTGGATTCAGTTTCCTCTTCACCAATTACTTTGGCATATGAAGGAATATTTCCTTCTGTTTCTTCAGAGGCAATTTGCTGAGCTTTCTTGAAATTCAAGAATTCTTGATATTCTTTATCTTGAGCAGAATTCATAGCTATTAGCTTCTGTTTCCCATATTGAGATAAAACTTCTGGGATCTTCTTTTGACCATATGAGGTCTGACCTTGAGGAAAATATCCTCTACCACCTCTTCCTCTATAAGAGGGAGTTCCTCTTCCACGAGAACTCATACCTGTCATTGAGATAAATATTCCCGAGTTAAAAAATCTGGAAGATTATTATCTTCTCCTTTTTTATAAATAATTTCAAAATCAAATGGGGCTAAATGAGCCTGCCACCTTGCAAACATTTGTTTTGAAACATCATGTTTAAAATCTTTTTGAAACATAAATTTTGCAGCATTACAATCTGTCTTTATAATAAATTTCTGATTATATAAATCATCCTGAAATTTTAAAACACATTTTACTATTGCTAAAATTTCCTTGGCCACAGTAGCATAATTTTTTTGTGATTCAGTCCATTTTCCTGAATGAAATCTAACAAGATATACTTGTTTATTTTCTGGATTTTTCTGAGTTAAAATGCCTCCAAATCCAATTTCAGAAGCATCTGTTTCAATTATTTTTTCCCAATTAGGATTACCAATCATTAAACAAGGTAATATTTTTACCTTTTCTTTTATTCGTCTAACTGCCTCAGAATGAATTTCTGTCCATGGTTTAGGTTTCTTTTTAAGTCTATCATATAAAATAGCTGTATCTTTTATCAAGTCTTTATAATAAGGAGCAATATAATTTAAGCTTCCTAAAAATCTTTGTAACATTGTTTTATCAGTAATTTTATCAGGAAATTTTTCTGCAAAATCAATACTTCTGTTTATAGGGATAATATTTCCTTTTTCAATTATGTGACCCAGAAATCGTATTTTAGTTTGAAATAAAACCATTTTTGGTTTGGAAATAACTAAACCATTTTGCATAACAATTGTTTTAAACATATTTAAATGTTTAAAATGCATTTCAATAGTTTTTGAGTAAACCAAAATATCATCAATGTACACAATTATAAATGTACTATATGGATTAAAAATATCATTCATAATTTTCTGAAATTCAGAAGGGGCATTTTTTAATCCAAATGGCATAACATTCCATTCATAATGTCCAATAGGAACATTAAATGCTGTTTTATATCTATCAGATTTATCAATCTGAATTTGCCAATATCCTGACTTTAAGTCAAATTTAGAAAATATTAAACTATCATACAATCTATCTAATAAATCCTTTTTATTAGGAATTGGATGTCTAATCCATTTTAAAACTTTATTCAAAGGTTTATAATTAATAACTAATCTAGGTATACCTCTTTCAATTTCTGAATTTTTATTAACATAAAATGCAGTACAAGACCATGATGACTGAGAGGGACTTATTAATCCTTTTTGTAAAAGAGATTCAATTTCTTTTTTACAAATTTCCAAATATTCTGCATTCATTTGGCAAGGTCTAGCCTTAGTAGGAATTTCATTTTCATTAAAAGAATCTTCATATGGTAAAGAAACAATATATTTTTTTCTATTCCAAAAAGCGTTGGGATGATCATTACATATGTCCACAGAGAAATTATGTTTTAATAATTCAATTTTGCTCTGTAATTTAGAATTATTTAATTGTTCTTCGATTGACAAAAGATAAATTTCTTGTTTTAAAAAATTTATTTGATTTTGTTTTGACCTAATATGATCATACATATTATGTAACATTTTAATATGTGGTTCTGTTATAAACTCCAGGAAGATATTATTATTGTCAAAAGTTCCAATTATGCCGTTATTATCTATTTTCTTAATTGGATATATTTTGTTTAAAAAAGGTGTACCAAGTATAACTTGGTTAGAAATATCTTTTGCTAAAATAAAACTTTGAGCAATACATGTATTATTAATACAAATAAAAGCCTTAGGAAGTTTATATTTAATCTGTAATTTTTCCCCTCCAGCATGCCATAAATTATGACTAGTTTTATGAAAATATCTGGTAGGAATTAATCCTTCTTGAATAACATTTAAATCTGCACCACTATCAACTAATGCCATAAAATTCTTAGTATAATAATTATCAATTAATAAAGATATCTTAACATACCATTTTTGGGATATTACCATTTCTAATGTAGAAAGAAAATTATCTGGGAAATTTTCTGGAGTACTAAACTCTTCATTACTTTTTGAAATATTTCCCATATTATCTTCTAATTTAATTAGTCTATTTTCCTGTATGATTTGTTGATCTTTTAATATTTTAATATCTTCTTTTAAATTATTAATTTCTTTATAAAGTGTTTGTATCGAAATAGTTTCATTACTACTCTGATACTTATTTTTTAATTGACTCATAGCTTCCTTCATATTATATGTTCTAGAGTCTAAAATTTTATCTGAAACAAATCCTTTATTATATGAAGAAGTTCCCTCATCACTATTAAATTGTTCAATAATCTGCATTCGTAATTCTGGATCTTTTATGGATTTTAATAATTCCATAATATTATTAGAAGTTAATACATTAATCTTCATATCTGAAAATTGAGACATTATCTTATAAAATTCATCTGAATTTTCTTCACTTTTATTTTCTTTTTCTTTAGAACATATTTGTCCTATTTTACATGGTTCACATTCTGATTCAGAACTATCTTCATTATTTAAAGCATTTATTATATTTTCTTCTTCTGAGTCAGAGGTACTATCAGTTTCTGATCTTTCAGATTCAGATTGTTGTAATGACTGTATAACCATTTTTTTTATATCCTCAGGAAGATTAAGATTATTAATCTTTTTTCTAGTCCAACAATATTCTGTAGTATGACCAAATTTTCCACATGTTTTACAATGTCTTTCTTTATTTTTCTTTTTCCTTTTATCATACTTAGGTTTTTTAATTTTATTTTCTTCTTTCTGTTTTTTCTTTTCAATATAATATGGTGAAGGTCTTCGTTTTTTAGATTTATAAACCTTATCATGTTTTTTATGAGTTTTACTAGTTTTACTAGTTTGAGGATTGTCTAAACCAAATTGTTGACAGAATTGTCCTAATTGTTTTCTTTCATCTAAATTTTGTCTTTTAATTTGCTGATTCAGCTTTATTTCATTACAAAGAGCTAACCCTTCTTGAATGCAGGTATCTATTAACGATCCATATGTATAATTCTCATATGCTATAGTAATATTATTTTTTCTAAGAGTTTTTCTTATTCTTTCTGCAAATAAACTAGGGAGTCCATCTATAAATTTAGATTTCCAATGAGTATTACCACATTCAGGAAGTTCCATTACTCTACTTAAGAAAGTATCTTTATACCATCTGAAATCAGACAATGTTTTACATCTTAAATTTTGTAATAAAGTTCTTATAGTATCACTATTATCACTGAATCTTCCAGTAAAATGTTCTATTATATTAATGGTTAGTGTATAAACTGCATTTTCTACCAGAATATTATTTTCTTGTTTTACTGTTTGCATAATTTCATCTTTATTTTCTTGAGATAAAAAATTATCCCACCAACCTTTAAGTTGGCCAGTAAATCCTGCCACTATCATGGATGCAATAGTCTTATCAGTATTATTATTACTTTTGCATATAGTAGCATACATTAGCATCCTATGAACTGTATTATATATTTGCTTATTAGAATAACCATCAATATTCCATTCATATATTTTATTACCAGAATAACTAATATCAATTACATCAGTATATTCTTCATGTAATACATCCATTGGAGTTGGTCTAGGATAATAATATTTATTTTGTATAGGCTTATCTGCCCATTTAGTATTAATTTTATTTATTTGATTTTTAATTACCTGACTATGATCAGTATTTTCAATAACCTCATATTGAAATTCCTTATTTAGAGTTTTAATACTTAATTTATTAAATTTTTCTTCTAATAGTTTATCTAATTCTAATATTGGTCTTATTTTAAAATTAGATACACTCGGGGGAGGCTGAAAGCTTGGAGCAATTCCTTTGGCTTCAATAGTGGTTGATGGTATTACTGTTGGCTGGAATTTATGAATAGCTTTATTGATTATTTCAATTTTATTATGAAGTGATTGCATTTGTTCTCCTAAAACATTTAAAAATAAATTTGTATAATTTTGCTGTTCAAACATATTATTAATATGCTTACATGTAATTGCTAAAGTAGCATTTTCAATTAATTTTACAAATGCTGAAAAATGATGAATTTTTCCATTCTTTTCTATTTGAAAAGATTGTTGTGGAGGATATATCCCTTTCAAAACACTGCCTGTTGTAAGTTTATAATCTCGTTCTATTACATAAATATAATTTTGTACATATTGATATATAAACCAATGAACAAAAGGTATTAATGCATTTATCATAGTACAATATGTATAAAATTCATCTTGTAAAGATAATATTTCTTTATGAGAAAAACTTTCAGAAAACCATTTTCTAAACTGGTTATAACCTGGATTTTTAAATTCTTCTGAAATTATTTTCCTTGCTGGAGAACCAGGACTAAAATCAATAATCTTATTTATATTCATTAAATAGGAAATTCCATGTCCGACATTGTCGGGTCTAGATCATTTCTAGTATAAGAATGATTATTACTTTCTTTTACTATATTGTTTCGATTAATATATAATTTTTCTGCTAAAGGAGTAGTAATATCAGATTCTCTTATTTGAGAAGTGGATGCCCTAGAAGGCAAAGGAGATTCTACTCTATAATCATGAGATGTAGATGCTCTAGCTGACATAGGAGGTTCAACCCTATAATCTATAGGTGAAATGTATGATCTCATTGATTTATTTGTCGGATATGATAATAATTTTAATTGATTATCAAATCTAATATTAACATTTCCCTCATTATTTTGTATGATATCTATTATATCATTATGATCCTGAGTCTGGGGCTTAATAGGAACAGCCTGTTCTATAACCCAATGTTCTGGAAATGTAATTTCTTCCCATTTAATAGGTCTTCTACTACTTATATTTGACTTATTAAAATTAGTTTCAATTATTATGGTTTCATTTTTATTTTTATCCATTATTTTACAATGAGGATTCAAAGTAAATAATGGTTTATAGTATATTCTATAACAGAGACATATTACTTCTGTTCCAGCAAGATAATCATAACCATGAGTCTTAACATTTAATGTCAAAGCATCTAATATATTTACATCAGACAGAGATAACTGTAAATTAGGATAAACATTAAAATATACTGGACCATGTGCCAAACTGGATTGTATAATACCCATCAAAGATTTTTTCCAATTTCTATTTCTTCCATCTCTTAAAGCTGCCATAAAGCTTTCTGGTAAACCTTCTAATGTTAAAGGTTTAAATGCAATTTGCACTAGTCCTATATGTAAAAACTTATGTGTGTCTTTATACGGACTTATATCTTTTTCAGATAATAATTTAATGATCATTTCATTTTCATCTAATGAAATTGATTCTTCAGTAGTTTTAACTACTTGTTTTAATCCTAATTTTTCGAATGTACCTAATTGATATATTAACTTAGGTTCAACTCTAGGAATTGTCCATTTATTTAGTAATTCTAAATTCTGTGGGATATCATATTCCTCACTCTTAATATTTTTCAGAGTATTCTTTTTATGAACTAAGTTCATTTTACTCATGTTTTATAAATTATGTGTGTTGTCTAATAACATAAACATACTAACCAGGCTCTGATACCATATATATGCAAATGGAGTCCAGAAGTCGGTCATACTAAAACAGGAATTCCATGTTTACAAAGAAAATTTTTTACTAGATTTTGGGAAAAAATGATGCAAATTGATGCATCTACTCAAGAGATCTTGGCCCAAGATACTTTGGACTCAATGAAGACTCAAATTGAAGAATATGAGAGACAACAGAATACTATTGAGACTCCATCTCCTTTTGATTATATCACTAAGAAGTTCAAAATGAGATCAGCCAATTTAACCAAGCAACAAATGATTGCGGCTTATGTTGATACAATGAAAAAAGATTTGATGTCTCAATTTGAAGAGAATAAATCTACTAAATCAGACTCGACCATGACATCAGTACCAGATGCCACAGATGATGTGCTAATTGATGATATTTTTGAAGCCATCAAAGATACCCTGGTGGAAAATATGTCTAAAAAGACAGAAGAAGCATCTTCCTCAACAAAAAATAAAGGCAAAGCAAAAATGGAGATGTGATCTGACGTCAGTGCTGATGTAAAGGATAATATTATTGCGCCATAATGGAGGATGACGCAGAGGATGATGATATTGCACCAATAATGAATGCTGATGCAACTGATGATGCTATGACGCACCAATAATGGATGATGATATAGGAGATGATAATATGTCTCCCATTTATGTAATTCTTTTGCTTTTCTTTTTTGAGTAGGAAGACTATTTGTCAATAGTTTTTCTGCCTTTTTGTAGTATAAAAGGATATGAAGGCAGAAGAGAGAAGGGCATCTTCTCGACTTCTTCATACTTTCTCTTGTCTGCTCATGTGCTGAGCCTTTTCTTTTCTTCCTTTTGTAATATATTTTCCAAGTAAATAAAATTTCATATTTGGGTATCAAGGAGCTAATTAGCTCTTGAAGACTGGTGGTCCTAAATCCGTAAGTTTTCAAACTTTTTATTTGTTTAATTATGTCTAGCCTTATAGGCTAAACTAATTTGTGTGTTGCCTGATAACTATTCATGCTAAACATGTAATCGATCTTGTTTATTGCTTGAGGTATTAATAGGTTAGATAATTATAATTGGCCTTATCATAAAATGGATATCTTGTTTAACATCTGGCCTGATAAGTCCCGTTTAAGCCATGGTTAGGCATGTAGGGCAGTTGGTATGATGTTTTTAGGTAGACTATTTTATGAAAGGTTGCCGGTTAGGTTATGAGGTAAAAGATCCTAATGTACCCGAGCCAATATATGGTATCAGAGCCTGGTTAGTATGTTTATGTTATTAGACAACACACATAATTTATAAAACATGAGTAAAATGAACTTAGTTCATAAAAAGAATACTCTGAAAAATATTAAGAGTGAGGAATATGATATCCCACAGAATTTAGAATTACTAAATAAATGGACAATTCCTAGAGTTGAACCTAAGTTAATATATCAATTAGGTACATTCGAAAAATTAGGATTAAAACAAGTAGTTAAAACTACTGAAGAATCAATTTCATTAGATGAAAATGAAATGATCATTAAATTATTATCTGAAAAAGATATAAGTCCGTATAAAGACACACATAAGTTTTTACATATAGGACTAGTGCAAATTGCATTTAAACCTTTAACATTAGAAGGTTTACCAGAAAGCTTTATGGCAGCTTTAAGAGATGGAAGAAATAGAAATTGGAAAAAATCTTTGATGGCTTCAAAAATATCATCAATTAGCACATCATCTGTGGCATCTGGTACTGATGTCATGGTCGAGTCTGATTTAGTAGATTTATTCTCTTCAAATTGAGACATCAAATCTTTTTTCATTGTATCAACATAAGCCGCAATCATTTGTTGCTTGGTTAAATTGGCTGATCTCATTTTGAACTTCTTAGTGATATAATCAAAAGGAGATGGAGTCTCAATAGTATTCTGTTGTCTCTCATATTCTTCAATTTGAGTCTTCATTGAGTCCAAAGTATCTTGGGCCAAGATCTCTTGAGTAGATGCATCAATTTGCATCATTTTTTCCCAAAATCTAGTAAAAAATTTTCTTTGTAAACATGGAATTCCTGTTTTAGTATGACCGACTTCTGGACTCCATTTGCATATCCATGGTATCGAGAATTCAATAAAAAAGAAACATGAGGCTATTCCCTCAATATAAAATTTGTTGTCTTGTTTTTTGAGAAGTTGAGGAGAAACTTCTACCCAACGATGAAAATATTTTTTCATTACTTCCGGTAATATTTCCGGAGTAGGCCCAAAACAGTAAAACCAGTTTATAAACCAGTGTGGGATGTCCATATTATACACCTGAGCACAAATTTTTAAAAACCAAGAGTGCTTATGCCTCTCGTTTTCATAATAAAATGTGTTTATGAAAGCATCACAGTAGTCCCAGTAATTATACTTAACTACTGCTGAGGTATTCATTGTGATTTCTCTTTCTCTCATAGGAGAAATACCCCATTCTTCAACGGATATAACCTTTTTAATAATAATTTTACTGAAATTATAAATTTCTTTATTTTTTCCAAAGAAATGTGTTATTTCACATGAGCCACTTTGGATTAGTATTTGTTCGTAAAACGATCTTGTTTTGTAAGTTCTAGTAGGCATGAAAAATTTATCCATATACCTTTGTATTAAGGTCCATGGATCATCTTTCCATTTAAGATCTTTTTCTTCCAAGAAAAATATTATTTCTCTGTATTCATTCTCTGAAAATCCAATATTATTGGATTCAGTTTCCTCTTCACCAATTACTTTGGCATATGAAGGAATATTTCCTTCTGTTTCTTCAGAGGCAATTTGCTGAGCTTTCTTGAAATTCAAGAATTCTTGATATTCTTTATCTTGAGCAGAATTCATAGCTATTAGCTTCTGTTTCCCATATTGAGATAAAACTTCTGGGATCTTCTTTTGACCATATGAGGTCTGACCTTGAGGAAAATATCCTCTACCACCTCTTCCTCTATAAGAGGGAGTTCCTCTTCCACGAGAACTCATACCTGTCATTGAGATAAATATTCCCGAGTTAAAAAATCTGGAAGATTATTATCTTCTCCTTTTTTATAAATAATTTCAAAATCAAATGGGGCTAAATGAGCCTGCCACCTTGCAAACATTTGTTTTGAAACATCATGTTTAAAATCTTTTTGAAACATAAATTTTGCAGCATTACAATCTGTCTTTATAATAAATTTCTGATTATATAAATCATCCTGAAATTTTAAAACACATTTTACTATTGCTAAAATTTCCTTGGCCACAGTAGCATAATTTTTTTGTGATTCAGTCCATTTTCCTGAATGAAATCTAACAAGATATACTTGTTTATTTTCTGGATTTTTCTGAGTTAAAATGCCTCCAAATCCAATTTCAGAAGCATCTGTTTCAATTATTTTTTCCCAATTAGGATTACCAATCATTAAACAAGGTAATATTTTTACCTTTTCTTTTATTCGTCTAACTGCCTCAGAATGAATTTCTGTCCATGGTTTAGGTTTCTTTTTAAGTCTATCATATAAAATAGCTGTATCTTTTATCAAGTCTTTATAATAAGGAGCAATATAATTTAAGCTTCCTAAAAATCTTTGTAACATTGTTTTATCAGTAATTTTATCAGGAAATTTTTCTGCAAAATCAATACTTCTGTTTATAGGGATAATATTTCCTTTTTCAATTATGTGACCCAGAAATCGTATTTTAGTTTGAAATAAAACCATTTTTGGTTTGGAAATAACTAAACCATTTTGCATAACAATTGTTTTAAACATATTTAAATGTTTAAAATGCATTTCAATAGTTTTTGAGTAAACCAAAATATCATCAATGTACACAATTATAAATGTACTATATGGATTAAAAATATCATTCATAATTTTCTGAAATTCAGAAGGGGCATTTTTTAATCCAAATGGCATAACATTCCATTCATAATGTCCAATAGGAACATTAAATGCTGTTTTATATCTATCAGATTTATCAATCTGAATTTGCCAATATCCTGACTTTAAGTCAAATTTAGAAAATATTAAACTATCATACAATCTATCTAATAAATCCTTTTTATTAGGAATTGGATGTCTAATCCATTTTAAAACTTTATTCAAAGGTTTATAATTAATAACTAATCTAGGTATACCTCTTTCAATTTCTGAATTTTTATTAACATAAAATGCAGTACAAGACCATGATGACTGAGAGGGACTTATTAATCCTTTTTGTAAAAGAGATTCAATTTCTTTTTTACAAATTTCCAAATATTCTGCATTCATTTGGCAAGGTCTAGCCTTAGTAGGAATTTCATTTTCATTAAAAGAATCTTCATATGGTAAAGAAACAATATATTTTTTTCTATTCCAAAAAGCGTTGGGATGATCATTACATATGTCCACAGAGAAATTATGTTTTAATAATTCAATTTTGCTCTGTAATTTAGAATTATTTAATTGTTCTTCGATTGACAAAAGATAAATTTCTTGTTTTAAAAAATTTATTTGATTTTGTTTTGACCTAATATGATCATACATATTATGTAACATTTTAATATGTGGTTCTGTTATAAACTCCAGGAAGATATTATTATTGTCAAAAGTTCCAATTATGCCGTTATTATCTATTTTCTTAATTGGATATATTTTGTTTAAAAAAGGTGTACCAAGTATAACTTGGTTAGAAATATCTTTTGCTAAAATAAAACTTTGAGCAATACATGTATTATTAATACAAATAAAAGCCTTAGGAAGTTTATATTTAATCTGTAATTTTTCCCCTCCAGCATGCCATAAATTATGACTAGTTTTATGAAAATATCTGGTAGGAATTAATCCTTCTTGAATAACATTTAAATCTGCACCACTATCAACTAATGCCATAAAATTCTTAGTATAATAATTATCAATTAATAAAGATATCTTAACATACCATTTTTGGGATATTACCATTTCTAATGTAGAAAGAAAATTATCTGGGAAATTTTCTGGAGTACTAAACTCTTCATTACTTTTTGAAATATTTCCCATATTATCTTCTAATTTAATTAGTCTATTTTCCTGTATGATTTGTTGATCTTTTAATATTTTAATATCTTCTTTTAAATTATTAATTTCTTTATAAAGTGTTTGTATCGAAATAGTTTCATTACTACTCTGATACTTATTTTTTAATTGACTCATAGCTTCCTTCATATTATATGTTCTAGAGTCTAAAATTTTATCTGAAACAAATCCTTTATTATATGAAGAAGTTCCCTCATCACTATTAAATTGTTCAATAATCTGCATTCGTAATTCTGGATCTTTTATGGATTTTAATAATTCCATAATATTATTAGAAGTTAATACATTAATCTTCATATCTGAAAATTGAGACATTATCTTATAAAATTCATCTGAATTTTCTTCACTTTTATTTTCTTTTTCTTTAGAACATATTTGTCCTATTTTACATGGTTCACATTCTGATTCAGAACTATCTTCATTATTTAAAGCATTTATTATATTTTCTTCTTCTGAGTCAGAGGTACTATCAGTTTCTGATCTTTCAGATTCAGATTGTTGTAATGACTGTATAACCATTTTTTTTATATCCTCAGGAAGATTAAGATTATTAATCTTTTTTCTAGTCCAACAATATTCTGTAGTATGACCAAATTTTCCACATGTTTTACAATGTCTTTCTTTATTTTTCTTTTTCCTTTTATCATACTTAGGTTTTTTAATTTTATTTTCTTCTTTCTGTTTTTTCTTTTCAATATAATATGGTGAAGGTCTTCGTTTTTTAGATTTATAAACCTTATCATGTTTTTTATGAGTTTTACTAGTTTTACTAGTTTGAGGATTGTCTAAACCAAATTGTTGACAGAATTGTCCTAATTGTTTTCTTTCATCTAAATTTTGTCTTTTAATTTGCTGATTCAGCTTTATTTCATTACAAAGAGCTAACCCTTCTTGAATGCAGGTATCTATTAACGATCCATATGTATAATTCTCATATGCTATAGTAATATTATTTTTTCTAAGAGTTTTTCTTATTCTTTCTGCAAATAAACTAGGGAGTCCATCTATAAATTTAGATTTCCAATGAGTATTACCACATTCAGGAAGTTCCATTACTCTACTTAAGAAAGTATCTTTATACCATCTGAAATCAGACAATGTTTTACATCTTAAATTTTGTAATAAAGTTCTTATAGTATCACTATTATCACTGAATCTTCCAGTAAAATGTTCTATTATATTAATGGTTAGTGTATAAACTGCATTTTCTACCAGAATATTATTTTCTTGTTTTACTGTTTGCATAATTTCATCTTTATTTTCTTGAGATAAAAAATTATCCCACCAACCTTTAAGTTGGCCAGTAAATCCTGCCACTATCATGGATGCAATAGTCTTATCAGTATTATTATTACTTTTGCATATAGTAGCATACATTAGCATCCTATGAACTGTATTATATATTTGCTTATTAGAATAACCATCAATATTCCATTCATATATTTTATTACCAGAATAACTAATATCAATTACATTAGTATATTCTTCATGTAATACATCCATTGGAGTTGGTCTAGGATAATAATATTTATTTTGTATAGGCTTATCTGCCCATTTAGTATTAATTTTATTTATTTGATTTTTAATTACCTGACTATGATCAGTATTTTCAATAACCTCATATTGAAATTCCTTATTTAGAGTTTTAATACTTAATTTATTAAATTTTTCTTCTAATAGTTTATCTAATTCTAATATTGGTCTTATTTTAAAATTAGATACACTCGGGGGAGGCTGAAAGCTTGGAGCAATTCCTTTGGCTTCAATAGTGGTTGATGGTATTACTGTTGGCTGGAATTTATGAATAGCTTTATTGATTATTTCAATTTTATTATGAAGTGATTGCATTTGTTCTCCTAAAACATTTAAAAATAAATTTGTATAATTTTGCTGTTCAAACATATTATTAATATGCTTACATGTAATTGCTAAAGTAGCATTTTCAATTAATTTTACAAATGCTGAAAAATGATGAATTTTTCCATTCTTTTCTATTTGAAAAGATTGTTGTGGAGGATATATCCCTTTCAAAACACTGCCTGTTGTAAGTTTATAATCTCGTTCTATTACATAAATATAATTTTGTACATATTGATATATAAACCAATGAACAAAAGGTATTAATGCATTTATCATAGTACAATATGTATAAAATTCATCTTGTAAAGATAATATTTCTTTATGAGAAAAACTTTCAGAAAACCATTTTCTAAACTGGTTATAACCTGGATTTTTAAATTCTTCTGAAATTATTTTCCTTGCTGGAGAACCAGGACTAAAATCAATAATCTTATTTATATTCATTAAATAGGAAATTCCATGTCCGACATTGTCGGGTCTAGATCATTTCTAGTATAAGAATGATTATTACTTTCTTTTACTATATTGTTTCGATTAATATATAATTTTTCTGCTAAAGGAGTAGTAATATCAGATTCTCTTATTTGAGAAGTGGATGCCCTAGAAGGCAAAGGAGATTCTACTCTATAATCATGAGATGTAGATGCTCTAGCTGACATAGGAGGTTCAACCCTATAATCTATAGGTGAAATGTATGATCTCATTGATTTATTTGTCGGATATGATAATAATTTTAATTGATTATCAAATCTAATATTAACATTTCCCTCATTATTTTGTATGATATCTATTATATCATTATGATCCTGAGTCTGGGGCTTAATAGGAACAGCCTGTTCTATAACCCAATGTTCTGGAAATGTAATTTCTTCCCATTTAATAGGTCTTCTACTACTTATATTTGACTTATTAAAATTAGTTTCAATTATTATGGTTTCATTTTTATTTTTATCCATTATTTTACAATGAGGATTCAAAGTAAATAATGGTTTATAGTATATTCTATAACAGAGACATATTACTTCTGTTCCAGCAAGATAATCATAACCATGAGTCTTAACATTTAATGTCAAAGCATCTAATATATTTACATCAGACAGAGATAACTGTAAATTAGGATAAACATTAAAATATACTGGACCATGTGCCAAACTGGATTGTATAATACCCATCAAAGATTTTTTCCAATTTCTATTTCTTCCATCTCTTAAAGCTGCCATAAAGCTTTCTGGTAAACCTTCTAATGTTAAAGGTTTAAATGCAATTTGCACTAGTCCTATATGTAAAAACTTATGTGTGTCTTTATACGGACTTATATCTTTTTCAGATAATAATTTAATGATCATTTCATTTTCATCTAATGAAATTGATTCTTCAGTAGTTTTAACTACTTGTTTTAATCCTAATTTTTCGAATGTACCTAATTGATATATTAACTTAGGTTCAACTCTAGGAATTGTCCATTTATTTAGTAATTCTAAATTCTGTGGGATATCATATTCCTCACTCTTAATATTTTTCAGAGTATTCTTTTTATGAACTAAGTTCATTTTACTCATGTTTTATAAATTATGTGTGTTGTCTAATAACATAAACATACTAACCAGGCTTTGATACCATATATTGGCTCGGGTACATTAGGATCTTTTACCTCATAACCTAACCGGCAACCTTTCATAAAATAGTCTACCTAAAAACATCATACCAACTGCCCTACATGCCTAACCATGGCTTAAACGGGACTTATCAGGCCAGATGTTAAACAAGATATCCATTTTATGATAAGGCCAATTATAATTATCTAACCTATTAATACCTCAAGCAATAAACAATATCGATTACATGTTTAGCATGAATAGTTATCAGGCAACACACAAATTAGTTTAGCCTATAAGGCTAGACATAATTAAACAAATAAAAAGTTTGAAAACTTACGGATTTAGGACCACCAGTCTTCAAGAGCTAATTAGCTCCTTGATACCCAAATATGAAATTTTATTTACTTGGAAAATATATTACAAAAGGAAGAAAAGAAAAGGCTCAGCACATGAGCAGACAAGAGAAAGTATGAAGAAGTCGAGAAGATGCCCTTCTCTCTTCTGCCTTCATATCCTTTTATACTACAAAAAGGCAGAAAAACTATTGACAAATAGTCTTCCTACTCAAAAAAGAAAAGCAAAAGAATTACATAAATGGGAGACATATTATCATCTCCTATATCATCATCCATTATTGGTGCGTCATAGCATCATCAGTTGCATCAGCATTCATTATTGGTGCAATATCATCATCCTCTGCGTCATCCTCCATTATGGCGCAATAATATTATCCTTTACATCAGCACTGACGTCAGATCACATCTCCATTTTTGCTTTGCCTTTATCTTTTGTTGAGGAAGATGCTTCTTCTGTCTTTTTAGACATATTTTCCACCAGGGTATCTTTGATGGCTTCAAAAATATCATCAATTAGCACATCATCTGTGGCATCTGGTACTGATGTCATGGTCGAGTCTGATTTAGTAGATTTATTCTCTTCAAATTGAGACATCAAATCTTTTTTCATTGTATCAACATAAGCCGCAATCATTTGTTGCTTGGTTAAATTGGCTGATCTCATTTTGAACTTCTTAGTGATATAATCAAAAGGAGATGGAGTCTCAATAGTATTCTGTTGTCTCTCATATTCTTCAATTTGAGTCTTCATTGAGTCCAAAGTATCTTGGGCCAAGATCTCTTGAGTAGATGCATCAATTTGCATCATTTTTTCCCAAAATCTAGTAAAAAATTTTCTTTGTAAACATGGAATTCCTGTTTTAGTATGACCGACTTCTGGACTCCATTTGCATATCCATGGTATCGAGAATTCAATAAAAAAGAAACATGAGGCTATTCCCTCAATATAAAATTTGTTGTCTTGTTTTTTGAGAAGTTGAGGAGAAACTTCTACCCAACGATGAAAATATTTTTTCATTACTTCCGGTAATATTTCCGGAGTAGGCCCAAAACAGTAAAACCAGTTTATAAACCAGTGTGGGATGTCCATATTATACACCTGAGCACAAATTTTTAAAAACCAAGAGTGCTTATGCCTCTCGTTTTCATAATAAAATGTGTTTATGAAAGCATCACAGTAGTCCCAGTAATTATACTTAACTACTGCTGAGGTATTTATTGTGATTTCTCTTTCTCTCATAGGAGAAATACCCCATTCTTCAACGGATATAACCTTTTTAATAATAATTTTACTGAAATTATAAATTTCTTTATTTTTTCCAAAGAAATGTGTTATTTCACATGAGCCACTTTGGATTAGTATTTGTTCGTAAAACGATCTTGTTTTGTAAGTTCTAGTAGGCATGAAAAATTTATCCATATACCTTTGTATTAAGGTCCATGGATCATCTTTCCATTTAAGATCTTTTTCTTCCAAGAAAAATATTATTTCTCTGTATTCATTCTCTGAAAATCCAATATTATTGGATTCAGTTTCCTCTTCACCAATTACTTTGGCATATGAAGGAATATTTCCTTCTGTTTCTTCAGAGGCAATTTGCTGAGCTTTCTTGAAATTCAAGAATTCTTGATATTCTTTATCTTGAGCAGAATTCATAGCTATTAGCTTCTGTTTCCCATATTGAGATAAAACTTCTGGGATCTTCTTTTGACCATATGAGGTCTGACCTTGAGGAAAATATCCTCTACCACCTCTTCCTCTATAAGAGGGAGTTCCTCTTCCACGAGAACTCATACCTGTCATTGAGATAAATATTCCCGAGTTAAAAAATCTGGAAGATTATTATCTTCTCCTTTTTTATAAATAATTTCAAAATCAAATGGGGCTAAATGAGCCTGCCACCTTGCAAACATTTGTTTTGAAACATCATGTTTAAAATCTTTTTGAAACATAAATTTTGCAGCATTACAATCTGTCTTTATAATAAATTTCTGATTATATAAATCATCCTGAAATTTTAAAACACATTTTACTATTGCTAAAATTTCCTTGGCCACAGTAGCATAATTTTTTTGTGATTCAGTCCATTTTCCTGAATGAAATCTAACAAGATATACTTGTTTATTTTCTGGATTTTTCTGAGTTAAAATGCCTCCAAATCCAATTTCAGAAGCATCTGTTTCAATTATTTTTTCCCAATTAGGATTACCAATCATTAAACAAGGTAATATTTTTACCTTTTCTTTTATTCGTCTAACTGCCTCAGAATGAATTTCTGTCCATGGTTTAGGTTTCTTTTTAAGTCTATCATATAAAATAGCTGTATCTTTTATCAAGTCTTTATAATAAGGAGCAATATAATTTAAGCTTCCTAAAAATCTTTGTAACATTGTTTTATCAGTAATTTTATCAGGAAATTTTTCTGCAAAATCAATACTTCTGTTTATAGGGATAATATTTCCTTTTTCAATTATGTGACCCAGAAATCGTATTTTAGTTTGAAATAAAACCATTTTTGGTTTGGAAATAACTAAACCATTTTGCATAACAATTGTTTTAAACATATTTAAATGTTTAAAATGCATTTCAATAGTTTTTGAGTAAACCAAAATATCATCAATGTACACAATTATAAATGTACTATATGGATTAAAAATATCATTCATAATTTTCTGAAATTCAGAAGGGGCATTTTTTAATCCAAATGGCATAACATTCCATTCATAATGTCCAATAGGAACATTAAATGCTGTTTTATATCTATCAGATTTATCAATCTGAATTTGCCAATATCCTGACTTTAAGTCAAATTTAGAAAATATTAAACTATCATACAATCTATCTAATAAATCCTTTTTATTAGGAATTGGATGTCTAATCCATTTTAAAACTTTATTCAAAGGTTTATAATTAATAACTAATCTAGGTATACCTCTTTCAATTTCTGAATTTTTATTAACATAAAATGCAGTACAAGACCATGATGACTGAGAGGGACTTATTAATCCTTTTTGTAAAAGAGATTCAATTTCTTTTTTACAAATTTCCAAATATTCTGCATTCATTTGGCAAGGTCTAGCCTTAGTAGGAATTTCATTTTCATTAAAAGAATCTTCATATGGTAAAGAAACAATATATTTTTTTCTATTCCAAAAAGCGTTGGGATGATCATTACATATGTCCACAGAGAAATTATGTTTTAATAATTCAATTTTGCTCTGTAATTTAGAATTATTTAATTGTTCTTCGATTGACAAAAGATAAATTTCTTGTTTTAAAAAATTTATTTGATTTTGTTTTGACCTAATATGATCATACATATTATGTAACATTTTAATATGTGGTTCTGTTATAAACTCCAGGAAGATATTATTATTGTCAAAAGTTCCAATTATGCCGTTATTATCTATTTTCTTAATTGGATATATTTTGTTTAAAAAAGGTGTACCAAGTATAACTTGGTTAGAAATATCTTTTGCTAAAATAAAACTTTGAGCAATACATGTATTATTAATACAAATAAAAGCCTTAGGAAGTTTATATTTAATCTGTAATTTTTCCCCTCCAGCATGCCATAAATTATGACTAGTTTTATGAAAATATCTGGTAGGAATTAATCCTTCTTGAATAACATTTAAATCTGCACCACTATCAACTAATGCCATAAAATTCTTAGTATAATAATTATCAATTAATAAAGATATCTTAACATACCATTTTTGGGATATTACCATTTCTAATGTAGAAAGAAAATTATCTGGGAAATTTTCTGGAGTACTAAACTCTTCATTACTTTTTGAAATATTTCCCATATTATCTTCTAATTTAATTAGTCTATTTTCCTGTATGATTTGTTGATCTTTTAATATTTTAATATCTTCTTTTAAATTATTAATTTCTTTATAAAGTGTTTGTATCGAAATAGTTTCATTACTACTCTGATACTTATTTTTTAATTGACTCATAGCTTCCTTCATATTATATGTTCTAGAGTCTAAAATTTTATCTGAAACAAATCCTTTATTATATGAAGAAGTTCCCTCATCACTATTAAATTGTTCAATAATCTGCATTCGTAATTCTGGATCTTTTATGGATTTTAATAATTCCATAATATTATTAGAAGTTAATACATTAATCTTCATATCTGAAAATTGAGACATTATCTTATAAAATTCATCTGAATTTTCTTCACTTTTATTTTCTTTTTCTTTAGAACATATTTGTCCTATTTTACATGGTTCACATTCTGATTCAGAACTATCTTCATTATTTAAAGCATTTATTATATTTTCTTCTTCTGAGTCAGAGGTACTATCAGTTTCTGATCTTTCAGATTCAGATTGTTGTAATGACTGTATAACCATTTTTTTTATATCCTCAGGAAGATTAAGATTATTAATCTTTTTTCTAGTCCAACAATATTCTGTAGTATGACCAAATTTTCCACATGTTTTACAATGTCTTTCTTTATTTTTCTTTTTCCTTTTATCATACTTAGGTTTTTTAATTTTATTTTCTTCTTTCTGTTTTTTCTTTTCAATATAATATGGTGAAGGTCTTCGTTTTTTAGATTTATAAACCTTATCATGTTTTTTATGAGTTTTACTAGTTTTACTAGTTTGAGGATTGTCTAAACCAAATTGTTGACAGAATTGTCCTAATTGTTTTCTTTCATCTAAATTTTGTCTTTTAATTTGCTGATTCAGCTTTATTTCATTACAAAGAGCTAACCCTTCTTGAATGCAGGTATCTATTAACGATCCATATGTATAATTCTCATATGCTATAGTAATATTATTTTTTCTAAGAGTTTTTCTTATTCTTTCTGCAAATAAACTAGGGAGTCCATCTATAAATTTAGATTTCCAATGAGTATTACCACATTCAGGAAGTTCCATTACTCTACTTAAGAAAGTATCTTTATACCATCTGAAATCAGACAATGTTTTACATCTTAAATTTTGTAATAAAGTTCTTATAGTATCACTATTATCACTGAATCTTCCAGTAAAATGTTCTATTATATTAATGGTTAGTGTATAAACTGCATTTTCTACCAGAATATTATTTTCTTGTTTTACTGTTTGCATAATTTCATCTTTATTTTCTTGAGATAAAAAATTATCCCACCAACCTTTAAGTTGGCCAGTAAATCCTGCCACTATCATGGATGCAATAGTCTTATCAGTATTATTATTACTTTTGCATATAGTAGCATACATTAGCATCCTATGAACTGTATTATATATTTGCTTATTAGAATAACCATCAATATTCCATTCATATATTTTATTACCAGAATAACTAATATCAATTACATCAGTATATTCTTCATGTAATACATCCATTGGAGTTGGTCTAGGATAATAATATTTATTTTGTATAGGCTTATCTGCCCATTTAGTATTAATTTTATTTATTTGATTTTTAATTACCTGACTATGATCAGTATTTTCAATAACCTCATATTGAAATTCCTTATTTAGAGTTTTAATACTTAATTTATTAAATTTTTCTTCTAATAGTTTATCTAATTCTAATATTGGTCTTATTTTAAAATTAGATACACTCGGGGGAGGCTGAAAGCTTGGAGCAATTCCTTTGGCTTCAATAGTGGTTGATGGTATTACTGTTGGCTGGAATTTATGAATAGCTTTATTGATTATTTCAATTTTATTATGAAGTGATTGCATTTGTTCTCCTAAAACATTTAAAAATAAATTTGTATAATTTTGCTGTTCAAACATATTATTAATATGCTTACATGTAATTGCTAAAGTAGCATTTTCAATTAATTTTACAAATGCTGAAAAATGATGAATTTTTCCATTCTTTTCTATTTGAAAAGATTGTTGTGGAGGATATATCCCTTTCAAAACACTGCCTGTTGTAAGTTTATAATCTCGTTCTATTACATAAATATAATTTTGTACATATTGATATATAAACCAATGAACAAAAGGTATTAATGCATTTATCATAGTACAATATGTATAAAATTCATCTTGTAAAGATAATATTTCTTTATGAGAAAAACTTTCAGAAAACCATTTTCTAAACTGGTTATAACCTGGATTTTTAAATTCTTCTGAAATTATTTTCCTTGCTGGAGAACCAGGACTAAAATCAATAATCTTATTTATATTCATTAAATAGGAAATTCCATGTCCGACATTGTCGGGTCTAGATCATTTCTAGTATAAGAATGATTATTACTTTCTTTTACTATATTGTTTCGATTAATATATAATTTTTCTGCTAAAGGAGTAGTAATATCAGATTCTCTTATTTGAGAAGTGGATGCCCTAGAAGGCAAAGGAGATTCTACTCTATAATCATGAGATGTAGATGCTCTAGCTGACATAGGAGGTTCAACCCTATAATCTATAGGTGAAATGTATGATCTCATTGATTTATTTGTCGGATATGATAATAATTTTAATTGATTATCAAATCTAATATTAACATTTCCCTCATTATTTTGTATGATATCTATTATATCATTATGATCCTGAGTCTGGGGCTTAATAGGAACAGCCTGTTCTATAACCCAATGTTCTGGAAATGTAATTTCTTCCCATTTAATAGGTCTTCTACTACTTATATTTGACTTATTAAAATTAGTTTCAATTATTATGGTTTCATTTTTATTTTTATCCATTATTTTACAATGAGGATTCAAAGTAAATAATGGTTTATAGTATATTCTATAACAGAGACATATTACTTCTGTTCCAGCAAGATAATCATAACCATGAGTCTTAACATTTAATGTCAAAGCATCTAATATATTTACATCAGACAGAGATAACTGTAAATTAGGATAAACATTAAAATATACTGGACCATGTGCCAAACTGGATTGTATAATACCCATCAAAGATTTTTTCCAATTTCTATTTCTTCCATCTCTTAACAAAGTGCATGTTAAGAAATTTATACTACAATCTTTTCTTTGTTAAGCCTTTCTCTCTTAACAAATTGGAAGAAAAAATTGGAAAAAATGTGGAAAAAGATTGTTAGTTTTAACAATCTTTTCTTTGTTAAGCCTTTTCTTCCATCACAGAATTGCCTCTGAAGAAACAGAAGGAAATATTCCTTCATATGCCAAAGTAATTGGTGAAGAGGAAACTGAATCCAATAATATTGGATTTTCAGAGAATGAATACAGAGAAATAATATTTTTCTTGGAAGAAAAAGATCTTAAATGGAAAGATGATCCATGGACCTTAATACAAAGGTATATGGATAAATTTTTCATGCCTACTAGAACTTACAAAACAAGATCGTTTTACGAACAAATACTAATCCAAAGTGGCTCATGTGAAATAACACATTTCTTTGGAAAAAATAAAGAAATTTATAATTTCAGTAAAATTATTATTAAAAAGGTTATATCCGTTGAAGAATGGGGTATTTCTCCTATGAGAGAAAGAGAAATCACAATAAATACCTCAGCAGTAGTTAAGTATAATTACTGGGACTACTGTGATGCTTTCATAAACACATTTTATTATGAAAACGAGAGGCATAAGCACTCTTGGTTTTTAAAAATTTGTGCTCAGGTGTATAATATGGACATCCCACACTGGTTTATAAACTGGTTTTACTGTTTTGGGCCTACTCCGGAAATATTACCGGAAGTAATGAAAAAATATTTTCATCGTTGGGTAGAAGTTTCTCCTCAACTTCTCAAAAAACAAGACAACAAATTTTATATTGAGGGAATAGCCTCATGTTTCTTTTTTATTGAATTCTCGATACCATGGATATGCAAATGGAGTCCAGAAGTCGGTCATACTAAAACAGGAATTCCATGTTTACAAAGAAAATTTTTTACTAGATTTTGGGAAAAAATGATGCAAATTGATGCATCTACTCAAGAGATCTTGGCCCAAGATACTTTGGACTCAATGAAGACTCAAATTGAAGAATATGAGAGACAACAGAATACTATTGAGACTCCATCTCCTTTTGATTATATCACTAAGAAGTTCAAAATGAGATCAGCCAATTTAACCAAGCAACAAATGATTGCGGCTTATGTTGATACAATGAAAAAAGATTTGATGTCTCAATTTGAAGAGAATAAATCTACTAAATCAGACTCGACCATGACATCAGTACCAGATGCCACAGATGATGTGCTAATTGATGATATTTTTGAAGCCATCAAAGATACCCTGGTGGAAAATATGTCTAAAAAGACAGAAGAAGCATCTTCCTCAACAAAAGATAAAGGCAAAGCAAAAATGGAGATGTGATCTGACGTCAGTGCTGATGTAAAGGATAATATTATTGCGCCATAATGGAGGATGACGCAGAGGATGATGATATTGCACCAATAATGAATGCTGATGCAACTGATGATGCTATGACGCACCAATAATGGATGATGATATAGGAGATGATAATATGTCTCCCATTTATGTAATTCTTTTGCTTTTCTTTTTTGAGTAGGAAGACTATTTGTCAATAGTTTTTCTGCCTTTTTGTAGTATAAAAGGATATGAAGGCAGAAGAGAGAAGGGCATCTTCTCGACTTCTTCATACTTTCTCTTGTCTGCTCATGTGCTGAGCCTTTTCTTTTCTTCCTTTTGTAATATATTTTCCAAGTAAATAAAATTTCATATTTGGGTATCAAGGAGCTAATTAGCTCTTGAAGACTGGTGGTCCTAAATCCGTAAGTTTTCAAACTTTTTATTTGTTTAATTATGTCTAGCCTTATAGGCTAAACTAATTTGTGTGTTGCCTGATAACTATTCATGCTAAACATGTAATCGATCTTGTTTATTGCTTGAGGTATTAATAGGTTAGATAATTATAATTGGCCTTATCATAAAATGGATATCTTGTTTAACATCTGGCCTGATAAGTCCCGTTTAAGCCATGGTTAGGCATGTAGGGCAGTTGGTATGATGTTTTTAGGTAGACTATTTTATGAAAGGTTGCCGGTTAGGTTATGAGGTAAAATAATGAAGAAAATTCATTCTGAATCAGAAAATATTATCAGAAGAAGAAAATATAATAAATGCTTTAAATAATGAAGATAGTTCTGAATCAGAATGTGAACCATGTAAAATAGGACAAATATGTTCTAAAGAAAAAGAAAATAAAAGTGAAGAAAATTCAGATGAATTTTATAAGATAATGTCTCAATTTTCAGATATGAAGATTAATGTATTAACTTCTAATAATATTATGGAATTATTAAAATCCATAAAAGATCCAGAATTACGAATGCAGATTATTGAACAATTTAATAGTGATGAGGGAACTTCTTCATATAATAAAGGATTTGTTTCAGATAAAATTTTAGACTCTAGAACATATAATATGAAGGAAGCTATGAGTCAATTAAAAAATAAGTATCAGAGTAGTAATGAAACTATTTCGATACAAACACTTTATAAAGAAATTAATAATTTAAAAGAAGATATTAAAATATTAAAAGATCAACAAATCATACAGGAAAATAGACTAATTAAATTAGAAGATAATATGGGAAATATTTCAAAAAGTAATGAAGAGTTTAGTACTCCAGAAAATTTCCCAGATAATTTTCTTTCTACATTAGAAATGGTAATATCCCAAAAATGGTATGTTAAGATATCTTTATTAATTGATAATTATTATACTAAGAATTTTATGGCATTAGTTGATAGTGGTGCAGATTTAAATGTTATTCAAGAAGGATTAATTCCTACCAGATATTTTCATAAAACTAGTCATAATTTATGGCATGCTGGAGGGGAAAAATTACAGATTAAATATAAACTTCCTAAGGCTTTTATTTGTATTAATAATACATGTATTGCTCAAAGTTTTATTTTAGCAAAAGATATTTCTAACCAAGTTATACTTGGTACACCTTTTTTAAACAAAATATATCCAATTAAGAAAATAGATAATAACGGCATAATTGGAACTTTTGACAATAATAATATCTTCCTGGAGTTTATAACAGAACCACATATTAAAATGTTACATAATATGTATGATCATATTAGGTCAAAACAAAATCAAATAAATTTTTTAAAACAAGAAATTTATCTTTTGTCAATCGAAGAACAATTAAATAATTCTAAATTACAGAGCAAAATTGAATTATTAAAACATAATTTCTCTGTGGACATATGTAATGATCATCCCAACGCTTTTTGGAATAGAAAAAAATATATTGTTTCTTTACCATATGAAGATTCTTTTAATGAAAATGAAATTCCTACTAAGGCTAGACCTTGCCAAATGAATGCAGAATATTTGGAAATTTGTAAAAAAGAAATTGAATCTCTTTTACAAAAAGGATTAATAAGTCCCTCTCAGTCATCATGGTCTTGTACTGCATTTTATGTTAATAAAAATTCAGAAATTGAAAGAGGTATACCTAGATTAGTTATTAATTATAAACCTTTGAATAAAGTTTTAAAATGGATTAGACATCCAATTCCTAATAAAAAGGATTTATTAGATAGATTGTATGATAGTTTAATATTTTCTAAATTTGACTTAAAGTCAGGATATTGGCAAATTCAGATTGATAAATCTGATAGATATAAAACAGCATTTAATGTTCCTATTGGACATTATGAATGGAATGTTATGCCATTTGGATTAAAAAATGCCCCTTCTGAATTTCAGAAAATTATGAATGATATTTTTAATCCATATAGTACATTTATAATTGTGTACATTGATGATATTTTGGTTTACTCAAAAACTATTGAAATGCATTTTAAACATTTAAATATGTTTAAAACAATTGTTATGCAAAATGGTTTAGTTATTTCCAAACCAAAAATGGTTTTATTTCAAACTAAAATACGATTTCTGGGTCACATAATTGAAAAAGGAAATATTATCCCTATAAACAGAAGTATTGATTTTGCAGAAAAATTTCCTGATAAAATTACTGATAAAACAATGTTACAAAGATTTTTAGGAAGCTTAAATTATATTGCTCCTTATTATAAAGACTTGATAAAAGATACAGCTATTTTATATGATAGACTTAAAAAGAAACCTAAACCATGGACAGAAATTCATTCTGAGGCAGTTAGACGAATAAAAGAAAAGGTAAAAATATTACCTTGTTTAATGATTGGTAATCCTAATTGGGAAAAAATAATTGAAACAGATGCTTCTGAAATTGGATTTGGAGGCATTTTAACTCAGAAAAATCCAGAAAATAAACAAGTATATCTTGTTAGATTTCATTCAGGAAAATGGACTGAATCACAAAAAAATTATGCTACTGTGGCCAAGGAAATTTTAGCAATAGTAAAATGTGTTTTAAAATTTCAGGATGATTTATATAATCAGAAATTTATTATAAAGACAGATTGTAATGCTGCAAAATTTATGTTTCAAAAAGATTTTAAACATGATGTTTCAAAACAAATGTTTGCAAGGTGGCAGGCTCATTTAGCCCCATTTGATTTTGAAATTATTTATAAAAAAGGAGAAGATAATAATCTTCCAGATTTTTTAACTCGGGAATATTTATCTCAATGACAGGTATGAGTTCTCGTGGAAGAGGAACTCCCTCTTATAGAGGAAGAGGTGGTAGAGGATATTTTCCTCAAGGTCAGACCTCATATGGTCAAAAGAAGATCCCAGAAGTTTTATCTCAATATGGGAAACAGAAGCTAATAGCTATGAATTCTGCTCAAGATAAAGAATATCAAGAATTCTTGAATTTCAAGAAAGCTCAGCAAATTGCCTCTGAAGAAACAGAAGGAAATATTCCTTCATATGCCAAAGTAATTGGTGAAGAGGAAACTGAATCCAATAATATTGGATTTTCAGAGAATGAATACAGAGAAATAATATTTTTCTTGGAAGAAAAAGATCTTAAATGGAAAGATGATCCATGGACCTTAATACAAAGGTATATGGATAAATTTTTCATGCCTACTAGAACTTACAAAACAAGATCGTTTTACGAACAAATACTAATCCAAAGTGGCTCATGTGAAATAACACATTTCTTTGGAAAAAATAAAGAAATTTATAATTTCAGTAAAATTATTATTAAAAAGGTTATATCCGTTGAAGAATGGGGTATTTCTCCTATGAGAGAAAGAGAAATCACAATAAATACCTCAGCAGTAGTTAAGTATAATTACTGGGACTACTGTGATGCTTTCATAAACACATTTTATTATGAAAACGAGAGGCATAAGCACTCTTGGTTTTTAAAAATTTGTGCTCAGGTGTATAATATGGACATCCCACACTGGTTTATAAACTGGTTTTACTGTTTTGGGCCTACTCCGGAAATATTACCGGAAGTAATGAAAAAATATTTTCATCGTTGGGTAGAAGTTTCTCCTCAACTTCTCAAAAAACAAGACAACAAATTTTATATTGAGGGAATAGCCTCATGTTTCTTTTTTATTGAATTCTCGATACCATGGATATGCAAATGGAGTCCAGAAGTCGGTCATACTAAAACAGGAATTCCATGTTTACAAAGAAAATTTTTTACTAGATTTTGGGAAAAAATGATGCAAATTGATGCATCTACTCAAGAGATCTTGGCCCAAGATACTTTGGACTCAATGAAGACTCAAATTGAAGAATATGAAAGACAACAGAATACTATTGAGACTCCATCTCCTTTTGATTATATCACTAAGAAGTTCAAAATGAGATCAGCCAATTTAACCAAGCAACAAATGATTGCGGCTTATGTTGATACAATGAAAAAAGATTTGATGTCTCAATTTGAAGAGAATAAATCTACTAAATCAGACTCGACCATGACATCAGTACCAGATGCCACAGATGATGTGCTAATTGATGATATTTTTGAAGCCATCAAAGATACCCTGGTGGAAAATATGTCTAAAAAGACAGAAGAAGCATCTTCCTCAACAAAAGATAAAGGCAAAGCAAAAATGGAGATGTGATCTGACGTCAGTGCTGATGTAAAGGATAATATTATTGCGCCATAATGGAGGATGACGCAGAGGATGATGATATTGCACCAATAATGAATGCTGATGCAACTGATGATGCTATGACGCACCAATAATGGATGATGATATAGGAGATGATAATATGTCTCCCATTTATGTAATTCTTTTGCTTTTCTTTTTTGAGTAGGAAGACTATTTGTCAATAGTTTTTCTGCCTTTTTGTAGTATAAAAGGATATGAAGGCAGAAGAGAGAAGGGCATCTTCTCGACTTCTTCATACTTTCTCTTGTCTGCTCATGTGCTGAGCCTTTTCTTTTCTTCCTTTTGTAATATATTTTCCAAGTAAATAAAATTTCATATTTGGGTATCAAGGAGCTAATTAGCTCTTGAAGACTGGTGGTCCTAAATCCGTAAGTTTTCAAACTTTTTATTTGTTTAATTATGTCTAGCCTTATAGGCTAAACTAATTTGTGTGTTGCCTGATAACTATTCATGCTAAACATGTAATCGATCTTGTTTATTGCTTGAGGTATTAATAGGTTAGATAATTATAATTGGCCTTATCATAAAATGGATATCTTGTTTAACATCTGGCCTGATAAGTCCCGTTTAAGCCATGGTTAGGCATGTAGGGCAGTTGGTATGATGTTTTTAGGTAGACTATTTTATGAAAGGTTGCCGGTTAGGTTATGAGGTAAAAGATCCTAATGTACCCGAGCCAATATATGGTATCAGAGCCTGGTTAGTATGTTTATGTTATTAGACAACACACATAATTTATAAAACATGAGTAAAATGAACTTAGTTCATAAAAAGAATACTCTGAAAAATATTAAGAGTGAGGAATATGATATCCCACAGAATTTAGAATTACTAAATAAATGGACAATTCCTAGAGTTGAACCTAAGTTAATATATCAATTAGGTACATTCGAAAAATTAGGATTAAAACAAGTAGTTAAAACTACTGAAGAATCAATTTCATTAGATGAAAATGAAATGATCATTAAATTATTATCTGAAAAAGATATAAGTTCGTATAAAGACACACATAAGTTTTTACATATAGGACTAGTGCAAATTGCATTTAAACCTTTAACATTAGAAGGTTTACCAGAAAGCTTTATGGCAGCTTTAAGAGATGGAAGAAATAGAAATTGGAAAAAATCTTTGATGGGTATTATACAATCCAGTTTGGCACATGGTCCAGTATATTTTAATGTTTATCCTAATTTACAGTTATCTCTGTCTGATGTAAATATATTAGATGCTTTGACATTAAATGTTAAGACTCATGGTTATGATTATCTTGCTGGAACAGAAGTAATATGTCTCTGTTATAGAATATACTATAAACCATTATTTACTTTGAATCCTCATTGTAAAATAATGGATAAAAATAAAAATGAAACCATAATAATTGAAACTAATTTTAATAAGTCAAATATAAGTAGTAGAAGACCTATTAAATGGGAAGAAATTACATTTCCAGAACATTGGGTTATAGAACAGGCTGTTCCTATTAAGCCCCAGACTCAGGATCATAATGATATAATAGATATCATACAAAATAATGAGGGAAATGTTAATATTAGATTTGATAATCAATTAAAATTATTATCATATCCGACAAATAAATCAATGAGATCATACATTTCACCTATAGATTATAGGGTTGAACCTCCTATGTCAGCTAGAGCATCTACATCTCATGATTATAGAGTAGAATCTCCTTTGCCTTCTAGGGCATCCACTTCTCAAATAAGAGAATCTGATATTACTACTCCTTTAGCAGAAAAATTATATATTAATCGAAACAATATAGTAAAAGAAAGTAATAATCATTCTTATACTAGAAATGATCTAGACCCGACAATGTCGGACATGGAATTTCCTATTTAATGAATATAAATAAGATTATTGATTTTAGTCCTGGTTCTCCAGCAAGGAAAATAATTTCAGAAGAATTTAAAAATCCAGGTTATAACCAGTTTAGAAAATGGTTTTCTGAAAGTTTTTCTCATAAAGAAATATTATCTTTACAAGATGAATTTTATACATATTGTACTATGATAAATGCATTAATACCTTTTGTTCATTGGTTTATATATCAATATGTACAAAATTATATTTATGTAATAGAACGAGATTATAAACTTACAACAGGCAGTGTTTTGAAAGGGATATATCCTCCACAACAATCTTTTCAAATAGAAAAGAATGGAAAAATTCATCATTTTTCAGCATTTGTAAAATTAATTGAAAATGCTACTTTAGCAATTACATGTAAGCATATTAATAATATGTTTGAACAGCAAAATTATACAAATTTATTTTTAAATGTTTTAGGAGAACAAATGCAATCACTTCATAATAAAATTGAAATAATCAATAAAGCTATTCATAAATTCCAGCCAACAGTAATACCATCAACCACTATTGAAGCCAAAGGAATTGCTCCAAGCTTTCAGCCTCCCCCGAGTGTATCTAATTTTAAAATAAGACCAATATTAGAATTAGATAAACTATTAGAAGAAAAATTTAATAAATTAAGTATTAAAACTCTAAATAAGGAATTTCAATATGAGGTTATTGAAAATACTGATCATAGTCAGGTAATTAAAAATCAAATAAATAAAATTAATACTAAATGGGCAGATAAGCCTATACAAAATAAATATTATTATCCTAGACCAACTCCAATGGATGTATTACATGAAGAATATACTGATGTAATTGATATTAGTTATTCTGGTAATAAAATATATGAATGGAATATTGATGGTTATTCTAATAAGCAAATATATAATACAGTTCATAGGATGCTAATGTATGCTACTATATGCAAAAGTAATAATAATACTGATAAGACTATTGCATCCATGATAGTGGCAGGATTTACTGGCCAACTTAAAGGTTGGTGGGATAATTTTTTATCTCAAGAAAATAAAGATGAAATTATGCAAACAGTAAAACAAGAAAATAATATTCTGGTAGAAAATGCAGTTTATACACTAACCATTAATATAATAGAACATTTTACTGGAAGATTCAGTGATAATAGTGATACTATAAGAACTTTATTACAAAATTTAAGATGTAAAACATTGTCTGATTTCAGATGGTATAAAGATACTTTCTTAAGTAGAGTAATGGAACTTCCTGAATGTGGTAATACTCATTGGAAATCTAAATTTATCAGAGCCTGGTTAGTATGTTTATGTTATTAGACAACACACATAATTTATAAAACATGAGTAAAATGAACTTAGTTCATAAAAAGAATACTCTGAAAAATATTAAGAGTGAGGAATATGATATCCCACAGAATTTAGAATTACTAAATAAATGGACAATTCCTAGAGTTGAACCTAAGTTAATATATCAATTAGGTACATTCGAAAAATTAGGATTAAAACAAGTAGTTAAAACTACTGAAGAATCAATTTCATTAGATGAAAATGAAATGATCATTAAATTATTATCTGAAAAAGATATAAGTCCGTATAAAGACACACATAAGTTTTTACATATAGGACTAGTGCAAATTGCATTTAAACCTTTAACATTAGAAGGTTTACCAGAAAGCTTTATGGCAGCTTTAAGAGATGGAAGAAATAGAAATTGGAAAAAATCTTTGATGGGTATTATACAATCCAGTTTGGCACATGGTCCAGTATATTTTAATGTTTATCCTAATTTACAGTTATCTCTGTCTGATGTAAATATATTAGATGCTTTGACATTAAATGTTAAGACTCATGGTTATGATTATCTTGCTGGAACAGAAGTAATATGTCTCTGTTATAGAATATACTATAAACCATTATTTACTTTGAATCCTCATTGTAAAATAATGGATAAAAATAAAAATGAAACCATAATAATTGAAACTAATTTTAATAAGTCAAATATAAGTAGTAGAAGACCTATTAAATGGGAAGAAATTACATTTCCAGAACATTGGGTTATAGAACAGGCTGTTCCTATTAAGCCCCAGACTCAGGATCATAATGATATAATAGATATCATACAAAATAATGAGGGAAATGTTAATATTAGATTTGATAATCAATTAAAATTATTATCATATCCGACAAATAAATCAATGAGATCATACATTTCACCTATAGATTATAGGGTTGAACCTCCTATGTCAGCTAGAGCATCTACATCTCATGATTATAGAGTAGAATCTCCTTTGCCTTCTAGGGCATCCACTTCTCAAATAAGAGAATCTGATATTACTACTCCTTTAGCAGAAAAATTATATATTAATCGAAACAATATAGTAAAAGAAAGTAATAATCATTCTTATACTAGAAATGATCTAGACCCGACAATGTCGGACATGGAATTTCCTATTTAATGAATATAAATAAGATTATTGATTTTAGTCCTGGTTCTCCAGCAAGGAAAATAATTTCAGAAGAATTTAAAAATCCAGGTTATAACCAGTTTAGAAAATGGTTTTCTGAAAGTTTTTCTCATAAAGAAATATTATCTTTACAAGATGAATTTTATACATATTGTACTATGATAAATGCATTAATACCTTTTGTTCATTGGTTTATATATCAATATGTACAAAATTATATTTATGTAATAGAACGAGATTATAAACTTACAACAGGCAGTGTTTTGAAAGGGATATATCCTCCACAACAATCTTTTCAAATAGAAAAGAATGGAAAAATTCATCATTTTTCAGCATTTGTAAAATTAATTGAAAATGCTACTTTAGCAATTACATGTAAGCATATTAATAATATGTTTGAACAGCAAAATTATACAAATTTATTTTTAAATGTTTTAGGAGAACAAATGCAATCACTTCATAATAAAATTGAAATAATCAATAAAGCTATTCATAAATTCCAGCCAACAGTAATACCATCAACCACTATTGAAGCCAAAGGAATTGCTCCAAGCTTTCAGCCTCCCCCGAGTGTATCTAATTTTAAAATAAGACCAATATTAGAATTAGATAAACTATTAGAAGAAAAATTTAATAAATTAAGTATTAAAACTCTAAATAAGGAATTTCAATATGAGGTTATTGAAAATACTGATCATAGTCAGGTAATTAAAAATCAAATAAATAAAATTAATACTAAATGGGCAGATAAGCCTATACAAAATAAATATTATTATCCTAGACCAACTCCAATGGATGTATTACATGAAGAATATACTAATGTAATTGATATTAGTTATTCTGGTAATAAAATATATGAATGGAATATTGATGGTTATTCTAATAAGCAAATATATAATACAGTTCATAGGATGCTAATGTATGCTACTATATGCAAAAGTAATAATAATACTGATAAGACTATTGCATCCATGATAGTGGCAGGATTTACTGGCCAACTTAAAGGTTGGTGGGATAATTTTTTATCTCAAGAAAATAAAGATGAAATTATGCAAACAGTAAAACAAGAAAATAATATTCTGGTAGAAAATGCAGTTTATACACTAACCATTAATATAATAGAACATTTTACTGGAAGATTCAGTGATAATAGTGATACTATAAGAACTTTATTACAAAATTTAAGATGTAAAACATTGTCTGATTTCAGATGGTATAAAGATACTTTCTTAAGTAGAGTAATGGAACTTCCTGAATGTGGTAATACTCATTGGAAATCTAAATTTATAGATGGACTCCCTAGTTTATTTGCAGAAAGAATAAGAAAAACTCTTAGAAAAAATAATATTACTATAGCATATGAGAATTATACATATGGATCGTTAATAGATACCTGCATTCAAGAAGGGTTAGCTCTTTGTAATGAAATAAAGCTGAATCAGCAAATTAAAAGACAAAATTTAGATGAAAGAAAACAATGAGGACAATTCTGTCAACAATTTGGTTTAGACAATCCTCAAACTAGTAAAACTAGTAAAACTCATAAAAAACATGATAAGGTTTATAAATCTAAAAAACGAAGACCTTCACCATATTATATTGAAAAGAAAAAACAGAAAGAAGAAAATAAAATTAAAAAACCTAAGTATGATAAAAGGAAAAAGAAAAATAAAGAAAGACATTGTAAAACATGTGGAAAATTTGGTCATACTACAGAATATTGTTGGACTAGAAAAAAGATTAATAATCTTAATCTTCCTGAGGATATAAAAAAAATGGTTATACAGTCATTACAACAATCTGAATCTGAAAGATCAGAAACTGATAGTACCTCTGACTCAGAAGAAGAAAATATAATAAATGCTTTAAATAATGAAGATAGTTCTGAATCAGAATGTGAACCATGTAAAATAGGACAAATATGTTCTAAAGAAAAAGAAAATAAAAGTGAAGAAAATTCAGATGAATTTTATAAGATAATGTCTCAATTTTCAGATATGAAGATTAATGTATTAACTTCTAATAATATTATGGAATTATTAAAATCCATAAAAGATCCAGAATTACGAATGCAGATTATTGAACAATTTAATAGTGATGAGGGAACTTCTTCATATAATAAAGGATTTGTTTCAGATAAAATTTTAGACTCTAGAACATATAATATGAAGGAAGCTATGAGTCAATTAAAAAATAAGTATCAGAGTAGTAATGAAACTATTTCGATACAAACACTTTATAAAGAAATTAATAATTTAAAAGAAGATATTAAAATATTAAAAGATCAACAAATCATACAGGAAAATAGACTAATTAAATTAGAAGATAATATGGGAAATATTTCAAAAAGTAATGAAGAGTTTAGTACTCCAGAAAATTTCCCAGATAATTTTCTTTCTACATTAGAAATGGTAATATCCCAAAAATGGTATGTTAAGATATCTTTATTAATTGATAATTATTATACTAAGAATTTTATGGCATTAGTTGATAGTGGTGCAGATTTAAATGTTATTCAAGAAGGATTAATTCCTACCAGATATTTTCATAAAACTAGTCATAATTTATGGCATGCTGGAGGGGAAAAATTACAGATTAAATATAAACTTCCTAAGGCTTTTATTTGTATTAATAATACATGTATTGCTCAAAGTTTTATTTTAGCAAAAGATATTTCTAACCAAGTTATACTTGGTACACCTTTTTTAAACAAAATATATCCAATTAAGAAAATAGATAATAACGGCATAATTGGAACTTTTGACAATAATAATATCTTCCTGGAGTTTATAACAGAACCACATATTAAAATGTTACATAATATGTATGATCATATTAGGTCAAAACAAAATCAAATAAATTTTTTAAAACAAGAAATTTATCTTTTGTCAATCGAAGAACAATTAAATAATTCTAAATTACAGAGCAAAATTGAATTATTAAAACATAATTTCTCTGTGGACATATGTAATGATCATCCCAACGCTTTTTGGAATAGAAAAAAATATATTGTTTCTTTACCATATGAAGATTCTTTTAATGAAAATGAAATTCCTACTAAGGCTAGACCTTGCCAAATGAATGCAGAATATTTGGAAATTTGTAAAAAAGAAATTGAATCTCTTTTACAAAAAGGATTAATAAGTCCCTCTCAGTCATCATGGTCTTGTACTGCATTTTATGTTAATAAAAATTCAGAAATTGAAAGAGGTATACCTAGATTAGTTATTAATTATAAACCTTTGAATAAAGTTTTAAAATGGATTAGACATCCAATTCCTAATAAAAAGGATTTATTAGATAGATTGTATGATAGTTTAATATTTTCTAAATTTGACTTAAAGTCAGGATATTGGCAAATTCAGATTGATAAATCTGATAGATATAAAACAGCATTTAATGTTCCTATTGGACATTATGAATGGAATGTTATGCCATTTGGATTAAAAAATGCCCCTTCTGAATTTCAGAAAATTATGAATGATATTTTTAATCCATATAGTACATTTATAATTGTGTACATTGATGATATTTTGGTTTACTCAAAAACTATTGAAATGCATTTTAAACATTTAAATATGTTTAAAACAATTGTTATGCAAAATGGTTTAGTTATTTCCAAACCAAAAATGGTTTTATTTCAAACTAAAATACGATTTCTGGGTCACATAATTGAAAAAGGAAATATTATCCCTATAAACAGAAGTATTGATTTTGCAGAAAAATTTCCTGATAAAATTACTGATAAAACAATGTTACAAAGATTTTTAGGAAGCTTAAATTATATTGCTCCTTATTATAAAGACTTGATAAAAGATACAGCTATTTTATATGATAGACTTAAAAAGAAACCTAAACCATGGACAGAAATTCATTCTGAGGCAGTTAGACGAATAAAAGAAAAGGTAAAAATATTACCTTGTTTAATGATTGGTAATCCTAATTGGGAAAAAATAATTGAAACAGATGCTTCTGAAATTGGATTTGGAGGCATTTTAACTCAGAAAAATCCAGAAAATAAACAAGTATATCTTGTTAGATTTCATTCAGGAAAATGGACTGAATCACAAAAAAATTATGCTACTGTGGCCAAGGAAATTTTAGCAATAGTAAAATGTGTTTTAAAATTTCAGGATGATTTATATAATCAGAAATTTATTATAAAGACAGATTGTAATGCTGCAAAATTTATGTTTCAAAAAGATTTTAAACATGATGTTTCAAAACAAATGTTTGCAAGGTGGCAGGCTCATTTAGCCCCATTTGATTTTGAAATTATTTATAAAAAAGGAGAAGATAATAATCTTCCAGATTTTTTAACTCGGGAATATTTATCTCAATGACAGGTATGAGTTCTCGTGGAAGAGGAACTCCCTCTTATAGAGGAAGAGGTGGTAGAGGATATTTTCCTCAAGGTCAGACCTCATATGGTCAAAAGAAGATCCCAGAAGTTTTATCTCAATATGGGAAACAGAAGCTAATAGCTATGAATTCTGCTCAAGATAAAGAATATCAAGAATTCTTGAATTTCAAGAAAGCTCAGCAAATTGCCTCTGAAGAAACAGAAGGAAATATTCCTTCATATGCCAAAGTAATTGGTGAAGAGGAAACTGAATCCAATAATATTGGATTTTCAGAGAATGAATACAGAGAAATAATATTTTTCTTGGAAGAAAAAGATCTTAAATGGAAAGATGATCCATGGACCTTAATACAAAGGTATATGGATAAATTTTTCATGCCTACTAGAACTTACAAAACAAGATCGTTTTACGAACAAATACTAATCCAAAGTGGCTCATGTGAAATAACACATTTCTTTGGAAAAAATAAAGAAATTTATAATTTCAGTAAAATTATTATTAAAAAGGTTATATCCGTTGAAGAATGGGGTATTTCTCCTATGAGAGAAAGAGAAATCACAATGAATACCTCAGCAGTAGTTAAGTATAATTACTGGGACTACTGTGATGCTTTCATAAACACATTTTATTATGAAAACGAGAGGCATAAGCACTCTTGGTTTTTAAAAATTTGTGCTCAGGTGTATAATATGGACATCCCACACTGGTTTATAAACTGGTTTTACTGTTTTGGGCCTACTCCGGAAATATTACCGGAAGTAATGAAAAAATATTTTCATCGTTGGGTAGAAGTTTCTCCTCAACTTCTCAAAAAACAAGACAACAAATTTTATATTGAGGGAATAGCCTCATGTTTCTTTTTTATTGAATTCTCGATACCATGGATATGCAAATGGAGTCCAGAAGTCGGTCATACTAAAACAGGAATTCCATGTTTACAAAGAAAATTTTTTACTAGATTTTGGGAAAAAATGATGCAAATTGATGCATCTACTCAAGAGATCTTGGCCCAAGATACTTTGGACTCAATGAAGACTCAAATTGAAGAATATGAGAGACAACAGAATACTATTGAGACTCCATCTCCTTTTGATTATATCACTAAGAAGTTCAAAATGAGATCAGCCAATTTAACCAAGCAACAAATGATTGCGGCTTATGTTGATACAATGAAAAAAGATTTGATGTCTCAATTTGAAGAGAATAAATCTACTAAATCAGACTCGACCATGACATCAGTATCAGATGCCACAGATGATGTGCTAATTGATGATATTTTTGAAGCCATCAAAGATACCCTGGTGGAAAATATGTCTAAAAAGACAGAAGAAGCATCTTCCTCAACAAAAAATAAAGGCAAAGCAAAAATGGAGATGTGATCTGACGTCAGTGCTGATGTAAAGGATAATATTATTGCGCCATAATGGAGGATGACGCAGAGGATGATGATATTGCACCAATAATGAATGCTGATGCAACTGATGATGCTATGACGCACCAATAATGGATGATGATATAGGAGATGATAATATGTCTCCCATTTATGTAATTCTTTTGCTTTTCTTTTTTGAGTAGGAAGACTATTTGTCAATAGTTTTTCTGCCTTTTTGTAGTATAAAAGGATATGAAGGCAGAAGAGAGAAGGGCATCTTCTCGACTTCTTCATACTTTCTCTTGTCTGCTCATGTGCTGAGCCTTTTCTTTTCTTCCTTTTGTAATATATTTTCCAAGTAAATAAAATTTCATATTTGGGTATCAAGGAGCTAATTAGCTCTTGAAGACTGGTGGTCCTAAATCCGTAAGTTTTCAAACTTTTTATTTGTTTAATTATGTCTAGCCTTATAGGCTAAACTAATTTGTGTGTTGCCTGATAACTATTCATGCTAAACATGTAATCGATCTTGTTTATTGCTTGAGGTATTAATAGGTTAGATAATTATAATTGGCCTTATCATAAAATGGATATCTTGTTTAACATCTGGCCTGATAAGTCCCGTTTAAGCCATGGTTAGGCATGTAGGGCAGTTGGTATGATGTTTTTAGGTAGACTATTTTATGAAAGGTTGCCGGTTAGGTTATGAGGTAAAAGATCCTAATGTACCCGAGCCAATATATGCTTTGATACCATATATTGGCTCGGGTACATTAGGATCTTTTACCTCATAACCTAACCGGCAACCTTTCATAAAATAGTCTACCTAAAAACATCATACCAACTGCCCTACATGCCTAACCATGGCTTAAACGGGACTTATCAGGCCAGATGTTAAACAAGATATCCATTTTATGATAAGGCCAATTATAATTATCTAACCTATTAATACCTCAAGCAATAAACAAGATCGATTACATGTTTAGCATGAATAGTTATCAGGCAACACACAAATTAGTTTAGCCTATAAGGCTAGACATAATTAAACAAATAAAAAGTTTGAAAACTTACGGATTTAGGACCACCAGTCTTCAAGAGCTAATTAGCTCCTTGATACCCAAATATGAAATTTTATTTACTTGGAAAATATATTACAAAAGGAAGAAAAGAAAAGGCTCAGCACATGAGCAGACAAGAGAAAGTATGAAGAAGTCGAGAAGATGCCCTTCTCTCTTCTGCCTTCATATCCTTTTATACTACAAAAAGGCAGAAAAACTATTGACAAATAGTCTTCCTACTCAAAAAAGAAAAGCAAAAGAATTACATAAATGGGAGACATATTATCATCTCCTATATCATCATCCATTATTGGTGCGTCATAGCATCATCAGTTGCATCAGCATTCATTATTGGTGCAATATCATCATCCTCTGCGTCATCCTCCATTATGGCGCAATAATATTATCCTTTACATCAGCACTGACGTCAGATCACATCTCCATTTTTGCTTTGCCTTTATCTTTTGTTGAGGAAGATGCTTCTTCTGTCTTTTTAGACATATTTTCCACCAGGGTATCTTTGATGGCTTCAAAAATATCATCAATTAGCACATCATCTGTGGCATCTGGTACTGATGTCATGGTCGAGTCTGATTTAGTAGATTTATTCTCTTCAAATTGAGACATCAAATCTTTTTTCATTGTATCAACATAAGCCGCAATCATTTGTTGCTTGGTTAAATTGGCTGATCTCATTTTGAACTTCTTAGTGATATAATCAAAAGGAGATGGAGTCTCAATAGTATTCTGTTGTCTCTCATATTCTTCAATTTGAGTCTTCATTGAGTCCAAAGTATCTTGGGCCAAGATCTCTTGAGTAGATGCATCAATTTGCATCATTTTTTCCCAAAATCTAGTAAAAAATTTTCTTTGTAAACATGGAATTCCTGTTTTAGTATGACCGACTTCTGGACTCCATTTGCATATCCATGGTATCGAGAATTCAATAAAAAAGAAACATGAGGCTATTCCCTCAATATAAAATTTGTTGTCTTGTTTTTTGAGAAGTTGAGGAGAAACTTCTACCCAACGATGAAAATATTTTTTCATTACTTCCGGTAATATTTCCGGAGTAGGCCCAAAACAGTAAAACCAGTTTATAAACCAGTGTGGGATGTCCATATTATACACCTGAGCACAAATTTTTAAAAACCAAGAGTGCTTATGCCTCTCGTTTTCATAATAAAATGTGTTTATGAAAGCATCACAGTAGTCCCAGTAATTATACTTAACTACTGCTGAGGTATTTATTGTGATTTCTCTTTCTCTCATAGGAGAAATACCCCATTCTTCAACGGATATAACCTTTTTAATAATAATTTTACTGAAATTATAAATTTCTTTATTTTTTCCAAAGAAATGTGTTATTTCACATGAGCCACTTTGGATTAGTATTTGTTCGTAAAACGATCTTGTTTTGTAAGTTCTAGTAGGCATGAAAAATTTATCCATATACCTTTGTATTAAGGTCCATGGATCATCTTTCCATTTAAGATCTTTTTCTTCCAAGAAAAATATTATTTCTCTGTATTCATTCTCTGAAAATCCAATATTATTGGATTCAGTTTCCTCTTCACCAATTACTTTGGCATATGAAGGAATATTTCCTTCTGTTTCTTCAGAGGCAATTTGCTGAGCTTTCTTGAAATTCAAGAATTCTTGATATTCTTTATCTTGAGCAGAATTCATAGCTATTAGCTTCTGTTTCCCATATTGAGATAAAACTTCTGGGATCTTCTTTTGACCATATGAGGTCTGACCTTGAGGAAAATATCCTCTACCACCTCTTCCTCTATAAGAGGGAGTTCCTCTTCCACGAGAACTCATACCTGTCATTGAGATAAATATTCCCGAGTTAAAAAATCTGGAAGATTATTATCTTCTCCTTTTTTATAAATAATTTCAAAATCAAATGGGGCTAAATGAGCCTGCCACCTTGCAAACATTTGTTTTGAAACATCATGTTTAAAATCTTTTTGAAACATAAATTTTGCAGCATTACAATCTGTCTTTATAATAAATTTCTGATTATATAAATCATCCTGAAATTTTAAAACACATTTTACTATTGCTAAAATTTCCTTGGCCACAGTAGCATAATTTTTTTGTGATTCAGTCCATTTTCCTGAATGAAATCTAACAAGATATACTTGTTTATTTTCTGGATTTTTCTGAGTTAAAATGCCTCCAAATCCAATTTCAGAAGCATCTGTTTCAATTATTTTTTCCCAATTAGGATTACCAATCATTAAACAAGGTAATATTTTTACCTTTTCTTTTATTCGTCTAACTGCCTCAGAATGAATTTCTGTCCATGGTTTAGGTTTCTTTTTAAGTCTATCATATAAAATAGCTGTATCTTTTATCAAGTCTTTATAATAAGGAGCAATATAATTTAAGCTTCCTAAAAATCTTTGTAACATTGTTTTATCAGTAATTTTATCAGGAAATTTTTCTGCAAAATCAATACTTCTGTTTATAGGGATAATATTTCCTTTTTCAATTATGTGACCCAGAAATCGTATTTTAGTTTGAAATAAAACCATTTTTGGTTTGGAAATAACTAAACCATTTTGCATAACAATTGTTTTAAACATATTTAAATGTTTAAAATGCATTTCAATAGTTTTTGAGTAAACCAAAATATCATCAATGTACACAATTATAAATGTACTATATGGATTAAAAATATCATTCATAATTTTCTGAAATTCAGAAGGGGCATTTTTTAATCCAAATGGCATAACATTCCATTCATAATGTCCAATAGGAACATTAAATGCTGTTTTATATCTATCAGATTTATCAATCTGAATTTGCCAATATCCTGACTTTAAGTCAAATTTAGAAAATATTAAACTATCATACAATCTATCTAATAAATCCTTTTTATTAGGAATTGGATGTCTAATCCATTTTAAAACTTTATTCAAAGGTTTATAATTAATAACTAATCTAGGTATACCTCTTTCAATTTCTGAATTTTTATTAACATAAAATGCAGTACAAGACCATGATGACTGAGAGGGACTTATTAATCCTTTTTGTAAAAGAGATTCAATTTCTTTTTTACAAATTTCCAAATATTCTGCATTCATTTGGCAAGGTCTAGCCTTAGTAGGAATTTCATTTTCATTAAAAGAATCTTCATATGGTAAAGAAACAATATATTTTTTTCTATTCCAAAAAGCGTTGGGATGATCATTACATATGTCCACAGAGAAATTATGTTTTAATAATTCAATTTTGCTCTGTAATTTAGAATTATTTAATTGTTCTTCGATTGACAAAAGATAAATTTCTTGTTTTAAAAAATTTATTTGATTTTGTTTTGACCTAATATGATCATACATATTATGTAACATTTTAATATGTGGTTCTGTTATAAACTCCAGGAAGATATTATTATTGTCAAAAGTTCCAATTATGCCGTTATTATCTATTTTCTTAATTGGATATATTTTGTTTAAAAAAGGTGTACCAAGTATAACTTGGTTAGAAATATCTTTTGCTAAAATAAAACTTTGAGCAATACATGTATTATTAATACAAATAAAAGCCTTAGGAAGTTTATATTTAATCTGTAATTTTTCCCCTCCAGCATGCCATAAATTATGACTAGTTTTATGAAAATATCTGGTAGGAATTAATCCTTCTTGAATAACATTTAAATCTGCACCACTATCAACTAATGCCATAAAATTCTTAGTATAATAATTATCAATTAATAAAGATATCTTAACATACCATTTTTGGGATATTACCATTTCTAATGTAGAAAGAAAATTATCTGGGAAATTTTCTGGAGTACTAAACTCTTCATTACTTTTTGAAATATTTCCCATATTATCTTCTAATTTAATTAGTCTATTTTCCTGTATGATTTGTTGATCTTTTAATATTTTAATATCTTCTTTTAAATTATTAATTTCTTTATAAAGTGTTTGTATCGAAATAGTTTCATTACTACTCTGATACTTATTTTTTAATTGACTCATAGCTTCCTTCATATTATATGTTCTAGAGTCTAAAATTTTATCTGAAACAAATCCTTTATTATATGAAGAAGTTCCCTCATCACTATTAAATTGTTCAATAATCTGCATTCGTAATTCTGGATCTTTTATGGATTTTAATAATTCCATAATATTATTAGAAGTTAATACATTAATCTTCATATCTGAAAATTGAGACATTATCTTATAAAATTCATCTGAATTTTCTTCACTTTTATTTTCTTTTTCTTTAGAACATATTTGTCCTATTTTACATGGTTCACATTCTGATTCAGAACTATCTTCATTATTTAAAGCATTTATTATATTTTCTTCTTCTGAGTCAGAGGTACTATCAGTTTCTGATCTTTCAGATTCAGATTGTTGTAATGACTGTATAACCATTTTTTTTATATCCTCAGGAAGATTAAGATTATTAATCTTTTTTCTAGTCCAACAATATTCTGTAGTATGACCAAATTTTCCACATGTTTTACAATGTCTTTCTTTATTTTTCTTTTTCCTTTTATCATACTTAGGTTTTTTAATTTTATTTTCTTCTTTCTGTTTTTTCTTTTCAATATAATATGGTGAAGGTCTTCGTTTTTTAGATTTATAAACCTTATCATGTTTTTTATGAGTTTTACTAGTTTTACTAGTTTGAGGATTGTCTAAACCAAATTGTTGACAGAATTGTCCTAATTGTTTTCTTTCATCTAAATTTTGTCTTTTAATTTGCTGATTCAGCTTTATTTCATTACAAAGAGCTAACCCTTCTTGAATGCAGGTATCTATTAACGATCCATATGTATAATTCTCATATGCTATAGTAATATTATTTTTTCTAAGAGTTTTTCTTATTCTTTCTGCAAATAAACTAGGGAGTCCATCTATAAATTTAGATTTCCAATGAGTATTACCACATTCAGGAAGTTCCATTACTCTACTTAAGAAAGTATCTTTATACCATCTGAAATCAGACAATGTTTTACATCTTAAATTTTGTAATAAAGTTCTTATAGTATCACTATTATCACTGAATCTTCCAGTAAAATGTTCTATTATATTAATGGTTAGTGTATAAACTGCATTTTCTACCAGAATATTATTTTCTTGTTTTACTGTTTGCATAATTTCATCTTTATTTTCTTGAGATAAAAAATTATCCCACCAACCTTTAAGTTGGCCAGTAAATCCTGCCACTATCATGGATGCAATAGTCTTATCAGTATTATTATTACTTTTGCATATAGTAGCATACATTAGCATCCTATGAACTGTATTATATATTTGCTTATTAGAATAACCATCAATATTCCATTCATATATTTTATTACCAGAATAACTAATATCAATTACATCAGTATATTCTTCATGTAATACATCCATTGGAGTTGGTCTAGGATAATAATATTTATTTTGTATAGGCTTATCTGCCCATTTAGTATTAATTTTATTTATTTGATTTTTAATTACCTGACTATGATCAGTATTTTCAATAACCTCATATTGAAATTCCTTATTTAGAGTTTTAATACTTAATTTATTAAATTTTTCTTCTAATAGTTTATCTAATTCTAATATTGGTCTTATTTTAAAATTAGATACACTCGGGGGAGGCTGAAAGCTTGGAGCAATTCCTTTGGCTTCAATAGTGGTTGATGGTATTACTGTTGGCTGGAATTTATGAATAGCTTTATTGATTATTTCAATTTTATTATGAAGTGATTGCATTTGTTCTCCTAAAACATTTAAAAATAAATTTGTATAATTTTGCTGTTCAAACATATTATTAATATGCTTACATGTAATTGCTAAAGTAGCATTTTCAATTAATTTTACAAATGCTGAAAAATGATGAATTTTTCCATTCTTTTCTATTTGAAAAGATTGTTGTGGAGGATATATCCCTTTCAAAACACTGCCTGTTGTAAGTTTATAATCTCGTTCTATTACATAAATATAATTTTGTACATATTGATATATAAACCAATGAACAAAAGGTATTAATGCATTTATCATAGTACAATATGTATAAAATTCATCTTGTAAAGATAATATTTCTTTATGAGAAAAACTTTCAGAAAACCATTTTCTAAACTGGTTATAACCTGGATTTTTAAATTCTTCTGAAATTATTTTCCTTGCTGGAGAACCAGGACTAAAATCAATAATCTTATTTATATTCATTAAATAGGAAATTCCATGTCCGACATTGTCGGGTCTAGATCATTTCTAGTATAAGAATGATTATTACTTTCTTTTACTATATTGTTTCGATTAATATATAATTTTTCTGCTAAAGGAGTAGTAATATCAGATTCTCTTATTTGAGAAGTGGATGCCCTAGAAGGCAAAGGAGATTCTACTCTATAATCATGAGATGTAGATGCTCTAGCTGACATAGGAGGTTCAACCCTATAATCTATAGGTGAAATGTATGATCTCATTGATTTATTTGTCGGATATGATAATAATTTTAATTGATTATCAAATCTAATATTAACATTTCCCTCATTATTTTGTATGATATCTATTATATCATTATGATCCTGAGTCTGGGGCTTAATAGGAACAGCCTGTTCTATAACCCAATGTTCTGGAAATGTAATTTCTTCCCATTTAATAGGTCTTCTACTACTTATATTTGACTTATTAAAATTAGTTTCAATTATTATGGTTTCATTTTTATTTTTATCCATTATTTTACAATGAGGATTCAAAGTAAATAATGGTTTATAGTATATTCTATAACAGAGACATATTACTTCTGTTCCAGCAAGATAATCATAACCATGAGTCTTAACATTTAATGTCAAAGCATCTAATATATTTACATCAGACAGAGATAACTGTAAATTAGGATAAACATTAAAATATACTGGACCATGTGCCAAACTGGATTGTATAATACCCATCAAAGATTTTTTCCAATTTCTATTTCTTCCATCTCTTAAAGCTGCCATAAAGCTTTCTGGTAAACCTTCTAATGTTAAAGGTTTAAATGCAATTTGCACTAGTCCTATATGTAAAAACTTATGTGTGTCTTTATACGGACTTATATCTTTTTCAGATAATAATTTAATGATCATTTCATTTTCATCTAATGAAATTGATTCTTCAGTAGTTTTAACTACTTGTTTTAATCCTAATTTTTCGAATGTACCTAATTGATATATTAACTTAGGTTCAACTCTAGGAATTGTCCATTTATTTAGTAATTCTAAATTCTGTGGGATATCATATTCCTCACTCTTAATATTTTTCAGAGTATTCTTTTTATGAACTAAGTTCATTTTACTCATGTTTTATAAATTATGTGTGTTGTCTAATAACATAAACATACTAACCAGGCTTTGATACCATATATTGGCTCGGGTACATTAGGATCTTTTACCTCATAACCTAACCGGCAACCTTTCATAAAATAGTCTACCTAAAAACATCATACCAACTGCCCTACATGCCTAACCATGGCTTAAACGGGACTTATCAGGCCAGATGTTAAACAAGATATCCATTTTATGATAAGGCCAATTATAATTATCTAACCTATTAATACCTCAAGCAATAAACAAGATCGATTACATGTTTAGCATGAATAGTTATCAGGCAACACACAAATTAGTTTAGCCTATAAGGCTAGACATAATTAAACAAATAAAAAGTTTGAAAACTTACGGATTTAGGACCACCAGTCTTCAAGAGCTAATTAGCTCCTTGATACCCAAATATGAAATTTTATTTACTTGGAAAATATATTACAAAAGGAAGAAAAGAAAAGGCTCAGCACATGAGCAGACAAGAGAAAGTATGAAGAAGTCGAGAAGATGCCCTTCTCTCTTCTGCCTTCATATCCTTTTATACTACAAAAAGGCAGAAAAACTATTGACAAATAGTCTTCCTACTCAAAAAAGAAAAGCAAAAGAATTACATAAATGGGAGACATATTATCATCTCCTATATCATCATCCATTATTGGTGCGTCATAGCATCATCAGTTGCATCAGCATTCATTATTGGTGCAATATCATCATCCTCTGCGTCATCCTCCATTATGGCGCAATAATATTATCCTTTACATCAGCACTGACGTCAGATCACATCTCCATTTTTGCTTTGCCTTTATCTTTTGTTGAGGAAGATGCTTCTTCTGTCTTTTTAGACATATTTTCCACCAGGGTATCTTTGATGGCTTCAAAAATATCATCAATTAGCACATCATCTGTGGCATCTGGTACTGATGTCATGGTCGAGTCTGATTTAGTAGATTTATTCTCTTCAAATTGAGACATCAAATCTTTTTTCATTGTATCAACATAAGCCGCAATCATTTGTTGCTTGGTTAAATTGGCTGATCTCATTTTGAACTTCTTAGTGATATAATCAAAAGGAGATGGAGTCTCAATAGTATTCTGTTGTCTCTCATATTCTTCAATTTGAGTCTTCATTGAGTCCAAAGTATCTTGGGCCAAGATCTCTTGAGTAGATGCATCAATTTGCATCATTTTTTCCCAAAATCTAGTAAAAAATTTTCTTTGTAAACATGGAATTCCTGTTTTAGTATGACCGACTTCTGGACTCCATTTGCATATCCATGGTATCGAGAATTCAATAAAAAAGAAACATGAGGCTATTCCCTCAATATAAAATTTGTTGTCTTGTTTTTTGAGAAGTTGAGGAGAAACTTCTACCCAACGATGAAAATATTTTTTCATTACTTCCGGTAATATTTCCGGAGTAGGCCCAAAACAGTAAAACCAGTTTATAAACCAGTGTGGGATGTCCATATTATACACCTGAGCACAAATTTTTAAAAACCAAGAGTGCTTATGCCTCTCGTTTTCATAATAAAATGTGTTTATGAAAGCATCACAGTAGTCCCAGTAATTATACTTAACTACTGCTGAGGTATTTATTGTGATTTCTCTTTCTCTCATAGGAGAAATACCCCATTCTTCAACGGATATAACCTTTTTAATAATAATTTTACTGAAATTATAAATTTCTTTATTTTTTCCAAAGAAATGTGTTATTTCACATGAGCCACTTTGGATTAGTATTTGTTCGTAAAACGATCTTGTTTTGTAAGTTCTAGTAGGCATGAAAAATTTATCCATATACCTTTGTATTAAGGTCCATGGATCATCTTTCCATTTAAGATCTTTTTCTTCCAAGAAAAATATTATTTCTCTGTATTCATTCTCTGAAAATCCAATATTATTGGATTCAGTTTCCTCTTCACCAATTACTTTGGCATATGAAGGAATATTTCCTTCTGTTTCTTCAGAGGCAATTTGCTGAGCTTTCTTGAAATTCAAGAATTCTTGATATTCTTTATCTTGAGCAGAATTCATAGCTATTAGCTTCTGTTTCCCATATTGAGATAAAACTTCTGGGATCTTCTTTTGACCATATGAGGTCTGACCTTGAGGAAAATATCCTCTACCACCTCTTCCTCTATAAGAGGGAGTTCCTCTTCCACGAGAACTCATACCTGTCATTGAGATAAATATTCCCGAGTTAAAAAATCTGGAAGATTATTATCTTCTCCTTTTTTATAAATAATTTCAAAATCAAATGGGGCTAAATGAGCCTGCCACCTTGCAAACATTTGTTTTGAAACATCATGTTTAAAATCTTTTTGAAACATAAATTTTGCAGCATTACAATCTGTCTTTATAATAAATTTCTGATTATATAAATCATCCTGAAATTTTAAAACACATTTTACTATTGCTAAAATTTCCTTGGCCACAGTAGCATAATTTTTTTGTGATTCAGTCCATTTTCCTGAATGAAATCTAACAAGATATACTTGTTTATTTTCTGGATTTTTCTGAGTTAAAATGCCTCCAAATCCAATTTCAGAAGCATCTGTTTCAATTATTTTTTCCCAATTAGGATTACCAATCATTAAACAAGGTAATATTTTTACCTTTTCTTTTATTCGTCTAACTGCCTCAGAATGAATTTCTGTCCATGGTTTAGGTTTCTTTTTAAGTCTATCATATAAAATAGCTGTATCTTTTATCAAGTCTTTATAATAAGGAGCAATATAATTTAAGCTTCCTAAAAATCTTTGTAACATTGTTTTATCAGTAATTTTATCAGGAAATTTTTCTGCAAAATCAATACTTCTGTTTATAGGGATAATATTTCCTTTTTCAATTATGTGACCCAGAAATCGTATTTTAGTTTGAAATAAAACCATTTTTGGTTTGGAAATAACTAAACCATTTTGCATAACAATTGTTTTAAACATATTTAAATGTTTAAAATGCATTTCAATAGTTTTTGAGTAAACCAAAATATCATCAATGTACACAATTATAAATGTACTATATGGATTAAAAATATCATTCATAATTTTCTGAAATTCAGAAGGGGCATTTTTTAATCCAAATGGCATAACATTCCATTCATAATGTCCAATAGGAACATTAAATGCTGTTTTATATCTATCAGATTTATCAATCTGAATTTGCCAATATCCTGACTTTAAGTCAAATTTAGAAAATATTAAACTATCATACAATCTATCTAATAAATCCTTTTTATTAGGAATTGGATGTCTAATCCATTTTAAAACTTTATTCAAAGGTTTATAATTAATAACTAATCTAGGTATACCTCTTTCAATTTCTGAATTTTTATTAACATAAAATGCAGTACAAGACCATGATGACTGAGAGGGACTTATTAATCCTTTTTGTAAAAGAGATTCAATTTCTTTTTTACAAATTTCCAAATATTCTGCATTCATTTGGCAAGGTCTAGCCTTAGTAGGAATTTCATTTTCATTAAAAGAATCTTCATATGGTAAAGAAACAATATATTTTTTTCTATTCCAAAAAGCGTTGGGATGATCATTACATATGTCCACAGAGAAATTATGTTTTAATAATTCAATTTTGCTCTGTAATTTAGAATTATTTAATTGTTCTTCGATTGACAAAAGATAAATTTCTTGTTTTTAAAAAATTTATTTGATTTTGTTTTGACCTAATATGATCATACATATTATGTAACATTTTAATATGTGGTTCTGTTATAAACTCCAGGAAGATATTATTATTGTCAAAAGTTCCAATTATGCCGTTATTATCTATTTTCTTAATTGGATATATTTTGTTTAAAAAAGGTGTACCAAGTATAACTTGGTTAGAAATATCTTTTGCTAAAATAAAACTTTGAGCAATACATGTATTATTAATACAAATAAAAGCCTTAGGAAGTTTATATTTAATCTGTAATTTTTCCCCTCCAGCATGCCATAAATTATGACTAGTTTTATGAAAATATCTGGTAGGAATTAATCCTTCTTGAATAACATTTAAATCTGCACCACTATCAACTAATGCCATAAAATTCTTAGTATAATAATTATCAATTAATAAAGATATCTTAACATACCATTTTTGGGATATTACCATTTCTAATGTAGAAAGAAAATTATCTGGGAAATTTTCTGGAGTACTAAACTCTTCATTACTTTTTGAAATATTTCCCATATTATCTTCTAATTTAATTAGTCTATTTTCCTGTATGATTTGTTGATCTTTTAATATTTTAATATCTTCTTTTAAATTATTAATTTCTTTATAAAGTGTTTGTATCGAAATAGTTTCATTACTACTCTGATACTTATTTTTTAATTGACTCATAGCTTCCTTCATATTATATGTTCTAGAGTCTAAAATTTTATCTGAAACAAATCCTTTATTATATGAAGAAGTTCCCTCATCACTATTAAATTGTTCAATAATCTGCATTCGTAATTCTGGATCTTTTATGGATTTTAATAATTCCATAATATTATTAGAAGTTAATACATTAATCTTCATATCTGAAAATTGAGACATTATCTTATAAAATTCATCTGAATTTTCTTCACTTTTATTTTCTTTTTCTTTAGAACATATTTGTCCTATTTTACATGGTTCACATTCTGATTCAGAACTATCTTCATTATTTAAAGCATTTATTATATTTTCTTCTTCTGAGTCAGAGGTACTATCAGTTTCTGATCTTTCAGATTCAGATTGTTGTAATGACTGTATAACCATTTTTTTTATATCCTCAGGAAGATTAAGATTATTAATCTTTTTTCTAGTCCAACAATATTCTGTAGTATGACCAAATTTTCCACATGTTTTACAATGTCTTTCTTTATTTTTCTTTTTCCTTTTATCATACTTAGGTTTTTTAATTTTATTTTCTTCTTTCTGTTTTTTCTTTTCAATATAATATGGTGAAGGTCTTCGTTTTTTAGATTTATAAACCTTATCATGTTTTTTATGAGTTTTACTAGTTTTACTAGTTTGAGGATTGTCTAAACCAAATTGTTGACAGAATTGTCCTAATTGTTTTCTTTCATCTAAATTTTGTCTTTTAATTTGCTGATTCAGCTTTATTTCATTACAAAGAGCTAACCCTTCTTGAATGCAGGTATCTATTAACGATCCATATGTATAATTCTCATATGCTATAGTAATATTATTTTTTCTAAGAGTTTTTCTTATTCTTTCTGCAAATAAACTAGGGAGTCCATCTATAAATTTAGATTTCCAATGAGTATTACCACATTCAGGAAGTTCCATTACTCTACTTAAGAAAGTATCTTTATACCATCTGAAATCAGACAATGTTTTACATCTTAAATTTTGTAATAAAGTTCTTATAGTATCACTATTATCACTGAATCTTCCAGTAAAATGTTCTATTATATTAATGGTTAGTGTATAAACTGCATTTTCTACCAGAATATTATTTTCTTGTTTTACTGTTTGCATAATTTCATCTTTATTTTCTTGAGATAAAAAATTATCCCACCAACCTTTAAGTTGGCCAGTAAATCCTGCCACTATCATGGATGCAATAGTCTTATCAGTATTATTATTACTTTTGCATATAGTAGCATACATTAGCATCCTATGAACTGTATTATATATTTGCTTATTAGAATAACCATCAATATTCCATTCATATATTTTATTACCAGAATAACTAATATCAATTACATCAGTATATTCTTCATGTAATACATCCATTGGAGTTGGTCTAGGATAATAATATTTATTTTGTATAGGCTTATCTGCCCATTTAGTATTAATTTTATTTATTTGATTTTTAATTACCTGACTATGATCAGTATTTTCAATAACCTCATATTGAAATTCCTTATTTAGAGTTTTAATACTTAATTTATTAAATTTTTCTTCTAATAGTTTATCTAATTCTAATATTGGTCTTATTTTAAAATTAGATACACTCGGGGGAGGCTGAAAGCTTGGAGCAATTCCTTTGGCTTCAATAGTGGTTGATGGTATTACTGTTGGCTGGAATTTATGAATAGCTTTATTGATTATTTCAATTTTATTATGAAGTGATTGCATTTGTTCTCCTAAAACATTTAAAAATAAATTTGTATAATTTTGCTGTTCAAACATATTATTAATATGCTTACATGTAATTGCTAAAGTAGCATTTTCAATTAATTTTACAAATGCTGAAAAATGATGAATTTTTCCATTCTTTTCTATTTGAAAAGATTGTTGTGGAGGATATATCCCTTTCAAAACACTGCCTGTTGTAAGTTTATAATCTCGTTCTATTACATAAATATAATTTTGTACATATTGATATATAAACCAATGAACAAAAGGTATTAATGCATTTATCATAGTACAATATGTATAAAATTCATCTTGTAAAGATAATATTTCTTTATGAGAAAAACTTTCAGAAAACCATTTTCTAAACTGGTTATAACCTGGATTTTTAAATTCTTCTGAAATTATTTTCCTTGCTGGAGAACCAGGACTAAAATCAATAATCTTATTTATATTCATTAAATAGGAAATTCCATGTCCGACATTGTCGGGTCTAGATCATTTCTAGTATAAGAATGATTATTACTTTCTTTTACTATATTGTTTCGATTAATATATAATTTTTCTGCTAAAGGAGTAGTAATATCAGATTCTCTTATTTGAGAAGTGGATGCCCTAGAAGGCAAAGGAGATTCTACTCTATAATCATGAGATGTAGATGCTCTAGCTGACATAGGAGGTTCAACCCTATAATCTATAGGTGAAATGTATGATCTCATTGATTTATTTGTCGGATATGATAATAATTTTAATTGATTATCAAATCTAATATTAACATTTCCCTCATTATTTTGTATGATATCTATTATATCATTATGATCCTGAGTCTGGGGCTTAATAGGAACAGCCTGTTCTATAACCCAATGTTCTGGAAATGTAATTTCTTCCCATTTAATAGGTCTTCTACTACTTATATTTGACTTATTAAAATTAGTTTCAATTATTATGGTTTCATTTTTATTTTTATCCATTATTTTACAATGAGGATTCAAAGTAAATAATGGTTTATAGTATATTCTATAACAGAGACATATTACTTCTGTTCCAGCAAGATAATCATAACCATGAGTCTTAACATTTAATGTCAAAGCATCTAATATATTTACATCAGACAGAGATAACTGTAAATTAGGATAAACATTAAAATATACTGGACCATGTGCCAAACTGGATTGTATAATACCCATCAAAGATTTTTTCCAATTTCTATTTCTTCCATCTCTTAAAGCTGCCATAAAGCTTTCTGGTAAACCTTCTAATGTTAAAGGTTTAAATGCAATTTGCACTAGTCCTATATGTAAAAACTTATGTGTGTCTTTATACGGACTTATATCTTTTTCAGATAATAATTTAATGATCATTTCATTTTCATCTAATGAAATTGATTCTTCAGTAGTTTTAACTACTTGTTTTAATCCTAATTTTTCGAATGTACCTAATTGATATATTAACTTAGGTTCATTATTGTAGTATAAAGCTAATTCTTCAGTAGTTTTGACCTAATATGATCATACATATTATGTAACATTTTAATATGTGGTTCTGTTATAAACTCCAGGAAGATATTATTATTGTCAAAAGTTCCAATTATGCCGTTATTATCTATTTTCTTAATTGGATATATTTTGTTTAAAAAAGGTGTACCAAGTATAACTTGGTTAGAAATATCTTTTGCTAAAATAAAACTTTGAGCAATACATGTATTATTAATACAAATAAAAGCCTTAGGAAGTTTATATTTAATCTGTAATTTTTCCCCTCCAGCATGCCATAAATTATGACTAGTTTTATGAAAATATCTGGTAGGAATTAATCCTTCTTGAATAACATTTAAATCTGCACCACTATCAACTAATGCCATAAAATTCTTAGTATAATAATTATCAATTAATAAAGATATCTTAACATACCATTTTTGGGATATTACCATTTCTAATGTAGAAAGAAAATTATCTGGGAAATTTTCTGGAGTACTAAACTCTTCATTACTTTTTGAAATATTTCCCATATTATCTTCTAATTTAATTAGTCTATTTTCCTGTATGATTTGTTGATCTTTTAATATTTTAATATATTCTTTTAAATTATTAATTTCTTTATAAAGTGTTTGTATCGAAATAGTTTCATTACTACTCTGATACTTATTTTTTAATTGACTCATAGCTTCCTTCATATTATATGTTCTAGAGTCTAAAATTTTATCTGAAACAAATCCTTTATTATATGAAGAAGTTCCCTCATCACTATTAAATTGTTCAATAATCTGCATTCGTAATTCTGGATCTTTTATGGATTTTAATAATTCCATAATATTATTAGAAGTTAATACATTAATCTTCATATCTGAAAATTGAGACATTATCTTATAAAATTCATCTGAATTTTCTTCACTTTTATTTTCTTTTTCTTTAGAACATATTTGTCCTATTTTACATGGTTCACATTCTGATTCAGAACTATCTTCATTATTTAAAGCATTTATTATATTTTCTTCTTCTGAGTCAGAGGTACTATCAGTTTCTGATCTTTCAGATTCAGATTGTTGTAATGACTGTATAACCATTTTTTTTATATCCTCAGGAAGATTAAGATTATTAATCTTTTTTCTAGTCCAACAATATTCTGTAGTATGACCAAATTTTCCACATGTTTTACAATGTCTTTCTTTATTTTTCTTTTTCCTTTTATCATACTTAGGTTTTTTAATTTTATTTTCTTCTTTCTGTTTTTTCTTTTCAATATAATATGGTGAAGGTCTTCGTTTTTTAGATTTATAAACCTTATCATGTTTTTTATGAGTTTTACTAGTTTTACTAGTTTGAGGATTGTCTAAACCAAATTGTTGACAGAATTGTCCTAATTGTTTTCTTTCATCTAAATTTTGTCTTTTAATTTGCTGATTCAGCTTTATTTCATTACAAAGAGCTAACCCTTCTTGAATGCAGGTATCTATTAACGATCCATATGTATAATTCTCATATGCTATAGTAATATTATTTTTTCTAAGAGTTTTTCTTATTCTTTCTGCAAATAAACTAGGGAGTCCATCTATAAATTTAGATTTCCAATGAGTATTACCACATTCAGGAAGTTCCATTACTCTACTTAAGAAAGTATCTTTATACCATCTGAAATCAGACAATGTTTTACATCTTAAATTTTGTAATAAAGTTCTTATAGTATCACTATTATCACTGAATCTTCCAGTAAAATGTTCTATTATATTAATGGTTAGTGTATAAACTGCATTTTCTACCAGAATATTATTTTCTTGTTTTACTGTTTGCATAATTTCATCTTTATTTTCTTGAGATAAAAAATTATCCCACCAACCTTTAAGTTGGCCAGTAAATCCTGCCACTATCATGGATGCAATAGTCTTATCAGTATTATTATTACTTTTGCATATAGTAGCATACATTAGCATCCTATGAACTGTATTATATATTTGCTTATTAGAATAACCATCAATATTCCATTCATATATTTTATTACCAGAATAACTAATATCAATTACATCAGTATATTCTTCATGTAATACATCCATTGGAGTTGGTCTAGGATAATAATATTTATTTTGTATAGGCTTATCTGCCCATTTAGTATTAATTTTATTTATTTGATTTTTAATTACCTGACTATGATCAGTATTTTCAATAACCTCATATTGAAATTCCTTATTTAGAGTTTTAATACTTAATTTATTAAATTTTTCTTCTAATAGTTTATCTAATTCTAATATTGGTCTTATTTTAAAATTAGATACACTCGGGGGAGGCTGAAAGCTTGGAGCAATTCCTTTGGCTTCAATAGTGGTTGATGGTATTACTGTTGGCTGGAATTTATGAATAGCTTTATTGATTATTTCAATTTTATTATGAAGTGATTGCATTTGTTCTCCTAAAACATTTAAAAATAAATTTGTATAATTTTGCTGTTCAAACATATTATTAATATGCTTACATGTAATTGCTAAAGTAGCATTTTCAATTAATTTTACAAATGCTGAAAAATGATGAATTTTTCCATTCTTTTCTATTTGAAAAGATTGTTGTGGAGGATATATCCCTTTCAAAACACTGCCTGTTGTAAGTTTATAATCTCGTTCTATTACATAAATATAATTTTGTACATATTGATATATAAACCAATGAACAAAAGGTATTAATGCATTTATCATAGTACAATATGTATAAAATTCATCTTGTAAAGATAATATTTCTTTATGAGAAAAACTTTCAGAAAACCATTTTCTAAACTGGTTATAACCTGGATTTTTAAATTCTTCTGAAATTATTTTCCTTGCTGGAGAACCAGGACTAAAATCAATAATCTTATTTATATTCATTAAATAGGAAATTCCATGTCCGACATTGTCGGGTCTAGATCATTTCTAGTATAAGAATGATTATTACTTTCTTTTACTATATTGTTTCGATTAATATATAATTTTTCTGCTAAAGGAGTAGTAATATCAGATTCTCTTATTTGAGAAGTGGATGCCCTAGAAGGCAAAGGAGATTCTACTCTATAATCATGAGATGTAGATGCTCTAGCTGACATAGGAGGTTCAACCCTATAATCTATAGGTGAAATGTATGATCTCATTGATTTATTTGTCGGATATGATAATAATTTTAATTGATTATCAAATCTAATATTAACATTTCCCTCATTATTTTGTATGATATCTATTATATCATTATGATCCTGAGTCTGGGGCTTAATAGGAACAGCCTGTTCTATAACCCAATGTTCTGGAAATGTAATTTCTTCCCATTTAATAGGTCTTCTACTACTTATATTTGACTTATTAAAATTAGTTTCAATTATTATGGTTTCATTTTTATTTTTATCCATTATTTTACAATGAGGATTCAAAGTAAATAATGGTTTATAGTATATTCTATAACAGAGACATATTACTTCTGTTCCAGCAAGATAATCATAACCATGAGTCTTAACATTTAATGTCAAAGCATCTAATATATTTACATCAGACAGAGATAACTGTAAATTAGGATAAACATTAAAATATACTGGACCATGTGCCAAACTGGATTGTATAATACCCATCAAAGATTTTTTCCAATTTCTATTTCTTCCATCTCTTAAAGCTGCCATAAAGCTTTCTGGTAAACCTTCTAATGTTAAAGGTTTAAATGCAATTTGCACTAGTCCTATATGTAAAAACTTATGTGTGTCTTTATACGGACTTATATCTTTTTCAGATAATAATTTAATGATCATTTCATTTTCATCTAATGAAATTGATTCTTCAGTAGTTTTAACTACTTGTTTTAATCCTAATTTTTCGAATGTACCTAATTGATATATTAACTTAGGTTCAACTCTAGGAATTGTCCATTTATTTAGTAATTCTAAATTCTGTGGGATATCATATTCCTCACTCTTAATATTTTTCAGAGTATTCTTTTTATGAACTAAGTTCATTTTACTCATGTTTTATAAATTATGTGTGTTGTCTAATAACATAAACATACTAACCAGGCTCTGATACCATATATTGGCTCGGGTACATTAGGATCTTTTACCTCATAACCTAACCGGCAACCTTTCATAAAATAGTCTACCTAAAAACATCATACCAACTGCCCTACATGCCTAACCATGGCTTAAACGGGACTTATCAGGCCAGATGTTAAACAAGATATCCATTTTATGATAAGGCCAATTATAATTATCTAACCTATTAATACCTCAAGCAATAAACAAGATCGATTACATGTTTAGCATGAATAGTTATCAGGCAACACACAAATTAGTTTAGCCTATAAGGCTAGACATAATTAAACAAATAAAAAGTTTGAAAACTTACGGATTTAGGACCACCAGTCTTCAAGAGCTAATTAGCTCCTTGATACCCAAATATGAAATTTTATTTACTTGGAAAATATATTACAAAAGGAAGAAAAGAAAAGGCTCAGCACATGAGCAGACAAGAGAAAGTATGAAGAAGTCGAGAAGATGCCCTTCTCTCTTCTGCCTTCATATCCTTTTATACTACAAAAAGGCAGAAAAACTATTGACAAATAGTCTTCCTACTCAAAAAAGAAAAGCAAAAGAATTACATAAATGGGAGACATATTATCATCTCCTATATCATCATCCATTATTGGTGCGTCATAGCATCATCAGTTGCATCAGCATTCATTATTGGTGCAATATCATCATCCTCTGCGTCATCCTCCATTATGGCGCAATAATATTATCCTTTACATCAGCACTGACGTCAGATCACATCTCCATTTTTGCTTTGCCTTTATCTTTTGTTGAGGAAGATGCTTCTTCTGTCTTTTTAGACATATTTTCCACCAGGGTATCTTTGATGGCTTCAAAAATATCATCAATTAGCACATCATCTGTGGCATCTGGTACTGATGTCATGGTCGAGTCTGATTTAGTAGATTTATTCTCTTCAAATTGAGACATCAAATCTTTTTTCATTGTATCAACATAAGCCGCAATCATTTGTTGCTTGGTTAAATTGGCTGATCTCATTTTGAACTTCTTAGTGATATAATCAAAAGGAGATGGAGTCTCAATAGTATTCTGTTGTCTCTCATATTCTTCAATTTGAGTCTTCATTGAGTCCAAAGTATCTTGGGCCAAGATCTCTTGAGTAGATGCATCAATTTGCATCATTTTTTCCCAAAATCTAGTAAAAAATTTTCTTTGTAAACATGGAATTCCTGTTTTAGTATGACCGACTTCTGGACTCCATTTGCATATCCATGGTATCGAGAATTCAATAAAAAAGAAACATGAGGCTATTCCCTCAATATAAAATTTGTTGTCTTGTTTTTTGAGAAGTTGAGGAGAAACTTCTACCCAACGATGAAAATATTTTTTCATTACTTCCGGTAATATTTCCGGAGTAGGCCCAAAACAGTAAAACCAGTTTATAAACCAGTGTGGGATGTCCATATTATACACCTGAGCACAAATTTTTAAAAACCAAGAGTGCTTATGCCTCTCGTTTTCATAATAAAATGTGTTTATGAAAGCATCACAGTAGTCCCAGTAATTATACTTAACTACTGCTGAGGTATTTATTGTGATTTCTCTTTCTCTCATAGGAGAAATACCCCATTCTTCAACGGATATAACCTTTTTAATAATAATTTTACTGAAATTATAAATTTCTTTATTTTTTCCAAAGAAATGTGTTATTTCACATGAGCCACTTTGGATTAGTATTTGTTCGTAAAACGATCTTGTTTTGTAAGTTCTAGTAGGCATGAAAAATTTATCCATATACCTTTGTATTAAGGTCCATGGATCATCTTTCCATTTAAGATCTTTTTCTTCCAAGAAAAATATTATTTCTCTGTATTCATTCTCTGAAAATCCAATATTATTGGATTCAGTTTCCTCTTCACCAATTACTTTGGCATATGAAGGAATATTTCCTTCTGTTTCTTCAGAGGCAATTTGCTGAGCTTTCTTGAAATTCAAGAATTCTTGATATTCTTTATCTTGAGCAGAATTCATAGCTATTAGCTTCTGTTTCCCATATTGAGATAAAACTTCTGGGATCTTCTTTTGACCATATGAGGTCTGACCTTGAGGAAAATATCCTCTACCACCTCTTCCTCTATAAGAGGGAGTTCCTCTTCCACGAGAACTCATACCTGTCATTGAGATAAATATTCCCGAGTTAAAAAATCTGGAAGATTATTATCTTCTCCTTTTTTATAAATAATTTCAAAATCAAATGGGGCTAAATGAGCCTGCCACCTTGCAAACATTTGTTTTGAAACATCATGTTTAAAATCTTTTTGAAACATAAATTTTGCAGCATTACAATCTGTCTTTATAATAAATTTCTGATTATATAAATCATCCTGAAATTTTAAAACACATTTTACTATTGCTAAAATTTCCTTGGCCACAGTAGCATAATTTTTTTGTGATTCAGTCCATTTTCCTGAATGAAATCTAACAAGATATACTTGTTTATTTTCTGGATTTTTCTGAGTTAAAATGCCTCCAAATCCAATTTCAGAAGCATCTGTTTCAATTATTTTTTCCCAATTAGGATTACCAATCATTAAACAAGGTAATATTTTTACCTTTTCTTTTATTCGTCTAACTGCCTCAGAATGAATTTCTGTCCATGGGTAAAATGTTTAAAATGATAATAAAATATATGATAATATTTTAAAATAATGGACAATTTATATTAGAAGAATGTTTATCATATGTTTTAAAATATTATCATATATTTAAAATATATGATAAAATATTATCATATATTTATCATACTTAAATATATTAGTCATATAATAAATGGACAATATAATAATATTATATTGGCTAAATATATGATAAACATTTATTAGCCAATATATTTTATCATATGTTTTAACTACTTGTTTATCATGTGTTGCCAAATTTTAAAATATATGATAATATTTTAAACATACTAAGGCATGGTTCACATAAACATTTATTATCTTACTAAAATGCCCCTTCATTTTACTCATGTTTTATTTAAAGCAACACACATAATTTATAAAACATGAGTAAAATGAACTTAGTTCATAAAAAGAATACTCTGAAAAATATTAAGAGTGAGGAATATGATATCCCACAGAATTTAGAATTACTAAATAAATGGACAATTCCTAGAGTTGAACCTAAGTTAATATATCAATTAGGTACATTCGAAAAATTAGGATTAAAACAAGTAGTTAAAACTACTGAAGAATCAATTTCATTAGATGAAAATGAAATGATCATTAAATTATTATCTGAAAAAGATATAAGTCCGTATAAAGACACACATAAGTTTTTACATATAGGACTAGTGCAAATTGCATTTAAACCTTTAACATTAGAAGGTTTACCAGAAAGCTTTATGGCAGCTTTAAGAGATGGAAGAAATAGAAATTGGAAAAAATCTTTGATGGGTATTATACAATCCAGTTTGGCACATGGTCCAGTATATTTTAATGTTTATCCTAATTTACAGTTATCTCTGTCTGATGTAAATATATTAGATGCTTTGACATTAAATGTTAAGACTCATGGTTATGATTATCTTGCTGGAACAGAAGTAATATGTCTCTGTTATAGAATATACTATAAACCATTATTTACTTTGAATCCTCATTGTAAAATAATGGATAAAAATAAAAATGAAACCATAATAATTGAAACTAATTTTAATAAGTCAAATATAAGTAGTAGAAGACCTATTAAATGGGAAGAAATTACATTTCCAGAACATTGGGTTATAGAACAGGCTGTTCCTATTAAGCCCCAGACTCAGGATCATAATGATATAATAGATATCATACAAAATAATGAGGGAAATGTTAATATTAGATTTGATAATCAATTAAAATTATTATCATATCCGACAAATAAATCAATGAGATCATACATTTCACCTATAGATTATAGGGTTGAACCTCCTATGTCAGCTAGAGCATCTACATCTCATGATTATAGAGTAGAATCTCCTTTGCCTTCTAGGGCATCCACTTCTCAAATAAGAGAATCTGATATTACTACTCCTTTAGCAGAAAAATTATATATTAATCGAAACAATATAGTAAAAGAAAGTAATAATCATTCTTATACTAGAAATGATCTAGACCCGACAATGTCGGACATGGAATTTCCTATTTAATGAATATAAATAAGATTATTGATTTTAGTCCTGGTTCTCCAGCAAGGAAAATAATTTCAGAAGAATTTAAAAATCCAGGTTATAACCAGTTTAGAAAATGGTTTTCTGAAAGTTTTTCTCATAAAGAAATATTATCTTTACAAGATGAATTTTATACATATTGTACTATGATAAATGCATTAATACCTTTTGTTCATTGGTTTATATATCAATATGTACAAAATTATATTTATGTAATAGAACGAGATTATAAACTTACAACAGGCAGTGTTTTGAAAGGGATATATCCTCCACAACAATCTTTTCAAATAGAAAAGAATGGAAAAATTCATCATTTTTCAGCATTTGTAAAATTAATTGAAAATGCTACTTTAGCAATTACATGTAAGCATATTAATAATATGTTTGAACAGCAAAATTATACAAATTTATTTTTAAATGTTTTAGGAGAACAAATGCAATCACTTCATAATAAAATTGAAATAATCAATAAAGCTATTCATAAATTCCAGCCAACAGTAATACCATCAACCACTATTGAAGCCAAAGGAATTGCTCCAAGCTTTCAGCCTCCCCCGAGTGTATCTAATTTTAAAATAAGACCAATATTAGAATTAGATAAACTATTAGAAGAAAAATTTAATAAATTAAGTATTAAAACTCTAAATAAGGAATTTCAATATGAGGTTATTGAAAATACTGATCATAGTCAGGTAATTAAAAATCAAATAAATAAAATTAATACTAAATGGGCAGATAAGCCTATACAAAATAAATATTATTATCCTAGACCAACTCCAATGGATGTATTACATGAAGAATATACTGATGTAATTGATATTAGTTATTCTGGTAATAAAATATATGAATGGAATATTGATGGTTATTCTAATAAGCAAATATATAATACAGTTCATAGGATGCTAATGTATGCTACTATATGCAAAAGTAATAATAATACTGATAAGACTATTGCATCCATGATAGTGGCAGGATTTACTGGCCAACTTAAAGGTTGGTGGGATAATTTTTTATCTCAAGAAAATAAAGATGAAATTATGCAAACAGTAAAACAAGAAAATAATATTCTGGTAGAAAATGCAGTTTATACACTAACCATTAATATAATAGAACATTTTACTGGAAGATTCAGTGATAATAGTGATACTATAAGAACTTTATTACAAAATTTAAGATGTAAAACATTGTCTGATTTCAGATGGTATAAAGATACTTTCTTAAGTAGAGTAATGGAACTTCCTGAATGTGGTAATACTCATTGGAAATCTAAATTTATAGATGGACTCCCTAGTTTATTTGCAGAAAGAATAAGAAAAACTCTTAGAAAAAATAATATTACTATAGCATATGAGAATTATACATATGGATCGTTAATAGATACCTGCATTCAAGAAGGGTTAGCTCTTTGTAATGAAATAAAGCTGAATCAGCAAATTAAAAGACAAAATTTAGATGAAAGAAAACAATTAGGACAATTCTGTCAACAATTTGGTTTAGACAATCCTCAAACTAGTAAAACTAGTAAAACTCATAAAAAACATGATAAGGTTTATAAATCTAAAAAACGAAGACCTTCACCATATTATATTGAAAAGAAAAAACAGAAAGAAGAAAATAAAATTAAAAAACCTAAGTATGATAAAAGGAAAAAGAAAAATAAAGAAAGACATTGTAAAACATGTGGAAAATTTGGTCATACTACAGAATATTGTTGGACTAGAAAAAAGATTAATAATCTTAATCTTCCTGAGGATATAAAAAAAATGGTTATACAGTCATTACAACAATCTGAATCTGAAAGATCAGAAACTGATAGTACCTCTGACTCAGAAGAAGAAAATATAATAAATGCTTTAAATAATGAAGATAGTTCTGAATCAGAATGTGAACCATGTAAAATAGGACAAATATGTTCTAAAGAAAAAGAAAATAAAAGTGAAGAAAATTCAGATGAATTTTATAAGATAATGTCTCAATTTTCAGATATGAAGATTAATGTATTAACTTCTAATAATATTATGGAATTATTAAAATCCATAAAAGATCCAGAATTACGAATGCAGATTATTGAACAATTTAATAGTGATGAGGGAACTTCTTCATATAATAAAGGATTTGTTTCAGATAAAATTTTAGACTCTAGAACATATAATATGAAGGAAGCTATGAGTCAATTAAAAAATAAGTATCAGAGTAGTAATGAAACTATTTCGATACAAACACTTTATAAAGAAATTAATAATTTAAAAGAAGATATTAAAATATTAAAAGATCAACAAATCATACAGGAAAATAGACTAATTAAATTAGAAGATAATATGGGAAATATTTCAAAAAGTAATGAAGAGTTTAGTACTCCAGAAAATTTCCCAGATAATTTTCTTTCTACATTAGAAATGGTAATATCCCAAAAATGGTATGTTAAGATATCTTTATTAATTGATAATTATTATACTAAGAATTTTATGGCATTAGTTGATAGTGGTGCAGATTTAAATGTTATTCAAGAAGGATTAATTCCTACCAGATATTTTCATAAAACTAGTCATAATTTATGGCATGCTGGAGGGGAAAAATTACAGATTAAATATAAACTTCCTAAGGCTTTTATTTGTATTAATAATACATGTATTGCTCAAAGTTTTATTTTAGCAAAAGATATTTCTAACCAAGTTATACTTGGTACACCTTTTTTAAACAAAATATATCCAATTAAGAAAATAGATAATAACGGCATAATTGGAACTTTTGACAATAATAATATCTTCCTGGAGTTTATAACAGAACCACATATTAAAATGTTACATAATATGTATGATCATATTAGGTCAAAACAAAATCAAATAAATTTTTTAAAACAAGAAATTTATCTTTTGTCAATCGAAGAACAATTAAATAATTCTAAATTACAGAGCAAAATTGAATTATTAAAACATAATTTCTCTGTGGACATATGTAATGATCATCCCAACGCTTTTTGGAATAGAAAAAAATATATTGTTTCTTTACCATATGAAGATTCTTTTAATGAAAATGAAATTCCTACTAAGGCTAGACCTTGCCAAATGAATGCAGAATATTTGGAAATTTGTAAAAAAGAAATTGAATCTCTTTTACAAAAAGGATTAATAAGTCCCTCTCAGTCATCATGGTCTTGTACTGCATTTTATGTTAATAAAAATTCAGAAATTGAAAGAGGTATACCTAGATTAGTTATTAATTATAAACCTTTGAATAAAGTTTTAAAATGGATTAGACATCCAATTCCTAATAAAAAGGATTTATTAGATAGATTGTATGATAGTTTAATATTTTCTAAATTTGACTTAAAGTCAGGATATTGGCAAATTCAGATTGATAAATCTGATAGATATAAAACAGCATTTAATGTTCCTATTGGACATTATGAATGGAATGTTATGCCATTTGGATTAAAAAATGCCCCTTCTGAATTTCAGAAAATTATGAATGATATTTTTAATCCATATAGTACATTTATAATTGTGTACATTGATGATATTTTGGTTTACTCAAAAACTATTGAAATGCATTTTAAACATTTAAATATGTTTAAAACAATTGTTATGCAAAATGGTTTAGTTATTTCCAAACCAAAAATGGTTTTATTTCAAACTAAAATACGATTTCTGGGTCACATAATTGAAAAAGGAAATATTATCCCTATAAACAGAAGTATTGATTTTGCAGAAAAATTTCCTGATAAAATTACTGATAAAACAATGTTACAAAGATTTTTAGGAAGCTTAAATTATATTGCTCCTTATTATAAAGACTTGATAAAAGATACAGCTATTTTATATGATAGACTTAAAAAGAAACCTAAACCATGGACAGAAATTCATTCTGAGGCAGTTAGACGAATAAAAGAAAAGGTAAAAATATTACCTTGTTTAATGATTGGTAATCCTAATTGGGAAAAAATAATTGAAACAGATGCTTCTGAAATTGGATTTGGAGGCATTTTAACTCAGAAAAATCCAGAAAATAAACAAGTATATCTTGTTAGATTTCATTCAGGAAAATGGACTGAATCACAAAAAAATTATGCTACTGTGGCCAAGGAAATTTTAGCAATAGTAAAATGTGTTTTAAAATTTCAGGATGATTTATATAATCAGAAATTTATTATAAAGACAGATTGTAATGCTGCAAAATTTATGTTTCAAAAAGATTTTAAACATGATGTTTCAAAACAAATGTTTGCAAGGTGGCAGGCTCATTTAGCCCCATTTGATTTTGAAATTATTTATAAAAAAGGAGAAGATAATAATCTTCCAGATTTTTTAACTCGGGAATATTTATCTCAATGACAGGTATGAGTTCTCGTGGAAGAGGAACTCCCTCTTATAGAGGAAGAGGTGGTAGAGGATATTTTCCTCAAGGTCAGACCTCATATGGTCAAAAGAAGATCCCAGAAGTTTTATCTCAATATGGGAAACAGAAGCTAATAGCTATGAATTCTGCTCAAGATAAAGAATATCAAGAATTCTTGAATTTCAAGAAAGCTCAGCAAATTGCCTCTGAAGAAACAGAAGAAAATATTCCTTCATATGCCAAAGTAATTGGTGAAGAGGAAACTGAATCCAATAATATTGGATTTTCAGAGAATGAATACAGAGAAATAATATTTTTCTTGGAAGAAAAAGATCTTAAATGGAAAGATGATCCATGGACCTTAATACAAAGGTATATGGATAAATTTTTCATGCCTACTAGAACTTACAAAACAAGATCGTTTTACGAACAAATACTAATCCAAAGTGGCTCATGTGAAATAACACATTTCTTTGGAAAAAATAAAGAAATTTATAATTTCAGTAAAATTATTATTAAAAAGGTTATATCCGTTGAAGAATGGGGTATTTCTCCTATGAGAGAAAGAGAAATCACAATAAATACCTCAGCAGTAGTTAAGTATAATTACTGGGACTACTGTGATGCTTTCATAAACACATTTTATTATGAAAACGAGAGGCATAAGCACTCTTGGTTTTTAAAAATTTGTGCTCAGGTGTATAATATGGACATCCCACACTGGTTTATAAACTGGTTTTACTGTTTTGGGCCTACTCCGGAAATATTACCGGAAGTAATGAAAAAATATTTTCATCGTTGGGTAGAAGTTTCTCCTCAACTTCTCAAAAAACAAGACAACAAATTTTATATTGAGGGAATAGCCTCATGTTTCTTTTTTATTGAATTCTCGATACCATGGATATGCAAATGGAGTCCAGAAGTCGGTCATACTAAAACAGGAATTCCATGTTTACAAAGAAAATTTTTTACTAGATTTTGGGAAAAAATGATGCAAATTGATGCATCTACTCAAGAGATCTTGGCCCAAGATACTTTGGACTCAATGAAGACTCAAATTGAAGAATATGAGAGACAACAGAATACTATTGAGACTCCATCTCCTTTTGATTATATCACTAAGAAGTTCAAAATGAGATAAGCCAATTTAACCAAGCAACAAATGATTGCGGCTTATGTTGATACAATGAAAAAAGATTTGATGTCTCAATTTGAAGAGAATAAATCTACTAAATCAGACTCGACCATGACATCAGTACCAGATGCCACAGATGATGTGCTAATTGATGATATTTTTGAAGCCATCAAAGATACCCTGGTGGAAAATATGTCTAAAAAGACAGAAGAAGCATCTTCCTCAACAAAAGATAAAGGCAAAGCAAAAATGGAGATGTGATCTGACGTCAGTGCTGATGTAAAGGATAATATTATTGCGCCATAATGGAGGATGACGCAGAGGATGATGATATTGCACCAATAATGAATGCTGATGCAACTGATGATGCTATGACGCACCAATAATGGATGATGATATAGGAGATGATAATATGTCTCCCATTTATGTAATTCTTTTGCTTTTCTTTTTTGAGTAGGAAGACTATTTGTCAATAGTTTTTCTGCCTTTTTGTAGTATAAAAGGATATGAAGGCAGAAGAGAGAAGGGCATCTTCTCGACTTCTTCATACTTTCTCTTGTCTGCTCATGTGCTGAGCCTTTTCTTTTCTTCCTTTTGTAATATATTTTCCAAGTAAATAAAATTTCATATTTGGGTATCAAGGAGCTAATTAGCTCTTGAAGACTGGTGGTCCTAAATCCGTAAGTTTTCAAACTTTTTATTTGTTTAATTATGTCTAGCCTTATAGGCTAAACTAATTTGTGTGTTGCCTGATAACTATTCATGCTAAACATGTAATCGATCTTGTTTATTGCTTGAGGTATTAATAGGTTAGATAATTATAATTGGCCTTATCATAAAATGGATATCTTGTTTAACATCTGGCCTGATAAGTCCCGTTTAAGCCATGGTTAGGCATGTAGGGCAGTTGGTATGATGTTTTTAGGTAGACTATTTTATGAAAGGTTGCCGGTTAGGTTATGAGGTAAAAGATCCTAATGTACCCGAGCCAATATATGGTATCAGAGCCTGGTTAGTATGTTTATGTTATTAGACAACACACATAATTTATAAAACATGAGTAAAATGAACTTAGTTCATAAAAAGAATAGCCTGAAAAATATTAAGAGTGAGGAATATGATATCCCACAGAATTTAGAATTACTAAATAAATGGACAATTCCTAGAGTTGAACCTAAGTTAATATATCAATTAGGTACATTCGAAAAATTAGGATTAAAACAAGTAGTTAAAACTACTGAAGAATCAATTTCATTAGATGAAAATGAAATGATCATTAAATTATTATCTGAAAAAGATATAAGTCCGTATAAAGACACACATAAGTTTTTACATATAGGACTAGTGCAAATTGCATTTAAACCTTTAACATTAGAAGGTTTACCAGAAAGCTTTATGGCAGCTTTAAGAGATGGAAGAAATAGAAATTGGAAAAAATCTTTGATGGGTATTATACAATCCAGTTTGGCACATGGTCCAGTATATTTTAATGTTTATCCTAATTTACAGTTATCTCTGTCTGATGTAAATATATTAGATGCTTTGACATTAAATGTTAAGACTCATGGTTATGATTATCTTGCTGGAACAGAAGTAATATGTCTCTGTTATAGAATATACTATAAACCATTATTTACTTTGAATCCTCATTGTAAAATAATGGATAAAAATAAAAATGAAACCATAATAATTGAAACTAATTTTAATAAGTCAAATATAAGTAGTAGAAGACCTATTAAATGGGAAGAAATTACATTTCCAGAACATTGGGTTATAGAACAGGCTGTTCCTATTAAGCCCCAGACTCAGGATCATAATGATATAATAGATATCATACAAAATAATGAGGGAAATGTTAATATTAGATTTGATAATCAATTAAAATTATTATCATATCCGACAAATAAATCAATGAGATCATACATTTCACCTATAGATTATAGGGTTGAACCTCCTATGTCAGCTAGAGCATCTACATCTCATGATTATAGAGTAGAATCTCCTTTGCCTTCTAGGGCATCCACTTCTCAAATAAGAGAATCTGATATTACTACTCCTTTAGCAGAAAAATTATATATTAATCGAAACAATATAGTAAAAGAAAGTAATAATCATTCTTATACTAGAAATGATCTAGACCCGACAATGTCGGACATGGAATTTCCTATTTAATGAATATAAATAAGATTATTGATTTTAGTCCTGGTTCTCCAGCAAGGAAAATAATTTCAGAAGAATTTAAAAATCCAGGTTATAACCAGTTTAGAAAATGGTTTTCTGAAAGTTTTTCTCATAAAGAAATATTATCTTTACAAGATGAATTTTATACATATTGTACTATGATAAATGCATTAATACCTTTTGTTCATTGGTTTATATATCAATATGTACAAAATTATATTTATGTAATAGAACGAGATTATAAACTTACAACAGGCAGTGTTTTGAAAGGGATATATCCTCCACAACAATCTTTTCAAATAGAAAAGAATGGAAAAATTCATCATTTTTCAGCATTTGTAAAATTAATTGAAAATGCTACTTTAGCAATTACATGTAAGCATATTAATAATATGTTTGAACAGCAAAATTATACAAATTTATTTTTAAATGTTTTAGGAGAACAAATGCAATCACTTCATAATAAAATTGAAATAATCAATAAAGCTATTCATAAATTCCAGCCAACAGTAATACCATCAACCACTATTGAAGCCAAAGGAATTGCTCCAAGCTTTCAGCCTCCCCCGAGTGTATCTAATTTTAAAATAAGACCAATATTAGAATTAGATAAACTATTAGAAGAAAAATTTAATAAATTAAGTATTAAAACTCTAAATAAGGAATTTCAATATGAGGTTATTGAAAATACTGATCATAGTCAGGTAATTAAAAATCAAATAAATAAAATTAATACTAAATGGGCAGATAAGCCTATACAAAATAAATATTATTATCCTAGACCAACTCCAATGGATGTATTACATGAAGAATATACTGATGTAATTGATATTAGTTATTCTGGTAATAAAATATATGAATGGAATATTGATGGTTATTCTAATAAGCAAATATATAATACAGTTCATAGGATGCTAATGTATGCTACTATATGCAAAAGTAATAATAATACTGATAAGACTATTGCATCCATGATAGTGGCAGGATTTACTGGCCAACTTAAAGGTTGGTGGGATAATTTTTTATCTCAAGAAAATAAAGATGAAATTATGCAAACAGTAAAACAAGAAAATAATATTCTGGTAGAAAATGCAGTTTATACACTAACCATTAATATAATAGAACATTTTACTGGAAGATTCAGTGATAATAGTGATACTATAAGAACTTTATTACAAAATTTAAGATGTAAAACATTGTCTGATTTCAGATGGTATAAAGATACTTTCTTAAGTAGAGTAATGGAACTTCCTGAATGTGGTAATACTCATTGGAAATCTAAATTTATAGATGGACTCCCTAGTTTATTTGCAGAAAGAATAAGAAAAACTCTTAGAAAAAATAATATTACTATAGCATATGAGAATTATACATATGGATCGTTAATAGATACCTGCATTCAAGAAGGGTTAGCTCTTTGTAATGAAATAAAGCTGAATCAGCAAATTAAAAGACAAAATTTAGATGAAAGAAAACAATTAGGACAATTCTGTCAACAATTTGGTTTAGACAATCCTCAAACTAGTAAAACTAGTAAAACTCATAAAAAACATGATAAGGTTTATAAATCTAAAAAACGAAGACCTTCACCATATTATATTGAAAAGAAAAAACAGAAAGAAGAAAATAAAATTAAAAAACCTAAGTATGATAAAAGGAAAAAGAAAAATAAAGAAAGACATTGTAAAACATGTGGAAAATTTGGTCATACTACAGAATATTGTTGGACTAGAAAAAAGATTAATAATCTTAATCTTCCTGAGGATATAAAAAAAATGGTTATACAGTCATTACAACAATCTGAATCTGAAAGATCAGAAACTGATAGTACCTCTGACTCAGAAGAAGAAAATATAATAAATGCTTTAAATAATGAAGATAGTTCTGAATCAGAATGTGAACCATGTAAAATAGGACAAATATGTTCTAAAGAAAAAGAAAATAAAAGTGAAGAAAATTCAGATGAATTTTATAAGATAATGTCTCAATTTTCAGATATGAAGATTAATGTATTAACTTCTAATAATATTATGGAATTATTAAAATCCATAAAAGATCCAGAATTACGAATGCAGATTATTGAACAATTTAATAGTGATGAGGGAACTTCTTCATATAATAAAGGATTTGTTTCAGATAAAATTTTAGACTCTAGAACATATAATATGAAGGAAGCTATGAGTCAATTAAAAAATAAGTATCAGAGTAGTAATGAAACTATTTCGATACAAACACTTTATAAAGAAATTAATAATTTAAAAGAAGATATTAAAATATTAAAAGATCAACAAATCATACAGGAAAATAGACTAATTAAATTAGAAGATAATATGGGAAATATTTCAAAAAGTAATGAAGAGTTTAGTACTCCAGAAAATTTCCCAGATAATTTTCTTTCTACATTAGAAATGGTAATATCCCAAAAATGGTATGTTAAGATATCTTTATTAATTGATAATTATTATACTAAGAATTTTATGGCATTAGTTGATAGTGGTGCAGATTTAAATGTTATTCAAGAAGGATTAATTCCTACCAGATATTTTCATAAAACTAGTCATAATTTATGGCATGCTGGAGGGGAAAAATTACAGATTAAATATAAACTTCCTAAGGCTTTTATTTGTATTAATAATACATGTATTGCTCAAAGTTTTATTTTAGCAAAAGATATTTCTAACCAAGTTATACTTGGTACACCTTTTTTAAACAAAATATATCCAATTAAGAAAATAGATAATAACGGCATAATTGGAACTTTTGACAATAATAATATCTTCCTGGAGTTTATAACAGAACCACATATTAAAATGTTACATAATATGTATGATCATATTAGGTCAAAACAAAATCAAATAAATTTTTTAAAACAAGAAATTTATCTTTTGTCAATCGAAGAACAATTAAATAATTCTAAATTACAGAGCAAAATTGAATTATTAAAACATAATTTCTCTGTGGACATATGTAATGATCATCCCAACGCTTTTTGGAATAGAAAAAAATATATTGTTTCTTTACCATATGAAGATTCTTTTAATGAAAATGAAATTCCTACTAAGGCTAGACCTTGCCAAATGAATGCAGAATATTTGGAAATTTGTAAAAAAGAAATTGAATCTCTTTTACAAAAAGGATTAATAAGTCCCTCTCAGTCATCATGGTCTTGTACTGCATTTTATGTTAATAAAAATTCAGAAATTGAAAGAGGTATACCTAGATTAGTTATTAATTATAAACCTTTGAATAAAGTTTTAAAATGGATTAGACATCCAATTCCTAATAAAAAGGATTTATTAGATAGATTGTATGATAGTTTAATATTTTCTAAATTTGACTTAAAGTCAGGATATTGGCAAATTCAGATTGATAAATCTGATAGATATAAAACAGCATTTAATGTTCCTATTGGACATTATGAATGGAATGTTATGCCATTTGGATTAAAAAATGCCCCTTCTGAATTTCAGAAAATTATGAATGATATTTTTAATCCATATAGTACATTTATAATTGTGTACATTGATGATATTTTGGTTTACTCAAAAACTATTGAAATGCATTTTAAACATTTAAATATGTTTAAAACAATTGTTATGCAAAATGGTTTAGTTATTTCCAAACCAAAAATGGTTTTATTTCAAACTAAAATACGATTTCTGGGTCACATAATTGAAAAAGGAAATATTATCCCTATAAACAGAAGTATTGATTTTGCAGAAAAATTTCCTGATAAAATTACTGATAAAACAATGTTACAAAGATTTTTAGGAAGCTTAAATTATATTGCTCCTTATTATAAAGACTTGATAAAAGATACAGCTATTTTATATGATAGACTTAAAAAGAAACCTAAACCATGGACAGAAATTCATTCTGAGGCAGTTAGACGAATAAAAGAAAAGGTAAAAATATTACCTTGTTTAATGATTGGTAATCCTAATTGGGAAAAAATAATTGAAACAGATGCTTCTGAAATTGGATTTGGAGGCATTTTAACTCAGAAAAATCCAGAAAATAAACAAGTATATCTTGTTAGATTTCATTCAGGAAAATGGACTGAATCACAAAAAAATTATGCTACTGTGGCCAATGAAATTTTAGCAATAGTAAAATGTGTTTTAAAATTTCAGGATGATTTATATAATCAGAAATTTATTATAAAGACAGATTGTAATGCTGCAAAATTTATGTTTCAAAAAGATTTTAAACATGATGTTTCAAAACAAATGTTTGCAAGGTGGCAGGCTCATTTAGCCCCATTTGATTTTGAAATTATTTATAAAAAAGGAGAAGATAATAATCTTCCAGATTTTTTAACTCGGGAATATTTATCTCAATGACAGGTATGAGTTCTCGTGGAAGAGGAACTCCCTCTTATAGAGGAAGAGGTGGTAGAGGATATTTTCCTCAAGGTCAGACCTCATATGGTCAAAAGAAGATCCCAGAAGTTTTATCTCAATATGGGAAACAGAAGCTAATAGCTATGAATTCTGCTCAAGATAAAGAATATCAAGAATTCTTGAATTTCAAGAAAGCTCAGCAAATTGCCTCTGAAGAAACAGAAGGAAATATTCCTTCATATGCCAAAGTAATTGGTGAAGAGGAAACTGAATCCAATAATATTGGATTTTCAGAGAATGAATACAGAGAAATAATATTTTTCTTGGAAGAAAAAGATCTTAAATGGAAAGATGATCCATGGACCTTAATACAAAGGTATATGGATAAATTTTTCATGCCTACTAGAACTTACAAAACAAGATCGTTTTACGAACAAATACTAATCCAAAGTGGCTCATGTGAAATAACACATTTCTTTGGAAAAAATAAAGAAATTTATAATTTCAGTAAAATTATTATTAAAAAGGTTATATCCGTTGAAGAATGGGGTATTTCTCCTATGAGAGAAAGAGAAATCACAATAAATACCTCAGCAGTAGTTAAGTATAATTACTGGGACTACTGTGATGCTTTCATAAACACATTTTATTATGAAAACGAGAGGCATAAGCACTCTTGGTTTTTAAAAATTTGTGCTCAGGTGTATAATATGGACATCCCACACTGGTTTATAAACTGGTTTTACTGTTTTGGGCCTACTCCGGAAATATTACCGGAAGTAATGAAAAAATATTTTCATCGTTGGGTAGAAGTTTCTCCTCAACTTCTCAAAAAACAAGACAACAAATTTTATATTGAGGGAATAGCCTCATGTTTCTTTTTTATTGAATTCTCGATACCATGGATATGCAAATGGAGTCCAGAAGTCGGTCATACTAAAACAGGAATTCCATGTTTACAAAGAAAATTTTTTACTAGATTTTGGGAAAAAATGATGCAAATTGATGCATCTACTCAAGAGATCTTGGCCCAAGATACTTTGGACTCAATGAAGACTCAAATTGAAGAATATGAGAGACAACAGAATACTATTGAGACTCCATCTCCTTTTGATTATATCACTAAGAAGTTCAAAATGAGATCAGCCAATTTAACCAAGCAACAAATGATTGCGGCTTATGTTGATACAATGAAAAAAGATTTGATGTCTCAATTTGAAGAGAATAAATCTACTAAATCAGACTCGACCATGACATCAGTACCAGATGCCACAGATGATGTGCTAATTGATGATATTTTTGAAGCCATCAAAGATACCCTGGTGGAAAATATGTCTAAAAAGACAGAAGAAGCATCTTCCTCAACAAAAGATAAAGGCAAAGCAAAAATGGAGATGTGATCTGACGTCAGTGCTGATGTAAAGGATAATATTATTGCGCCATAATGGAGGATGACGCAGAGGATGATGATATTGCACCAATAATGAATGCTGATGCAACTGATGATGCTATGACGCACCAATAATGGATGATGATATAGGAGATGATAATATGTCTCCCATTTATGTAATTCTTTTGCTTTTCTTTTTTGAGTAGGAAGACTATTTGTCAATAGTTTTTCTGCCTTTTTGTAGTATAAAAGGATATGAAGGCAGAAGAGAGAAGGGCATCTTCTCGACTTCTTCATACTTTCTCTTGTCTGCTCATGTGCTGAGCCTTTTCTTTTCTTCCTTTTGTAATATATTTTCCAAGTAAATAAAATTTCATATTTGGGTATCAAGGAGCTAATTAGCTCTTGAAGACTGGTGGTCCTAAATTCGTAAGTTTTCAAACTTTTTATTTGTTTAATTATGTCTAGCCTTATAGGCTAAACTAATTTGTGTGTTGCCTGATAACTATTCATGCTAAACATGTAATCGATCTTGTTTATTGCTTGAGGTATTAATAGGTTAGATAATTATAATTGGCCTTATCATAAAATGGATATCTTGTTTAACATCTGGCCTGATAAGTCCCTTTTATGCCATGGTTAGGCATGTAGGGCAGTTGGTATGATGTTTTTAGGTAGACTATTTTATGAAAGGTTGCCGGTTAGGTTATGAGGTAAAAGATCCTAATGTACCCGAGCCAATATATGGTAATATTTTAGTATGTTTAATATTGGCAACACACATAATTCATTCTGACTCAGAATGAATTATGGTAAAAATCATACCATATATGGTATTATACTTCCAATTAGATTGTATGAAAATATTTAAACTATTTAAAAAAATCATACCATATTTGCAAGCATAAATAAAGGAATAAAATTAATAAATCATATTAATTAATTATTCTATTTATTAGCTAATTATCCTAATCTTATTATGATAATTGATTTAAGATATTTTAAAATTTAAAATCCAATTTTAACATTTTAAAACTAAAATCTGATAAGATTTGATTTAATACCAAAATTCAAAATTTAAAATCTTACCAAAATTGAAAAATCAAAAAAAAAATTCCTGAAAATTCTGGGTCAATTTTGTAAATAAACATAAGTTCTGGGCTTAGGGTTTAAAAGAGAACAAAATTGCTGGGGCTTGTTTCTAATTTTAAAAAGTTTAAAACATTTGAAGCTTAGGGTTTAGAAGCAGCGGCGGGGGCATTTTAGTAATTTTAGTCAATTAGGGTTTTTGCCTCCCGCCACTACCCTCTTCTTCCCCGACAGACCTCCCGTCGGATACTTCGAATTCTCCATCCGACATCCCAGATTTCCCGACGTCCAATGCCGGTCATCTCTTTCAGTAAAAGAAACCCATCGCCTGCTTTCCTTTTTGTTCCCTCCCCGACTATAACGCCGACAATACAAGTCTCGGTTGAAGACGCGACGACCAGGTGACCGCTCCGGCCGATGCTATAAACGTTTGTAATACAAAAGACGAGCGAAGGGAATAAGAGACTGAAGAAAAACTGAACAAGCCCGGGCTAAATCGAAAACCTCACTTTCGTGCAATGCATTCCAGAATCGGAAGCTTTCGACCAAGCTCAGGCTCAAATTAGTTTACCCATGAATGGATCTAGGCTTATACTTATTTAATTTATTAATCGGGACACAAAAGATTCATTCTTTAATTAAAGCGGAATTTAAAGATTATACCTTTCGAAGCAAAGTCCCTTGCTTAAAGAAAAACCAATTCTTTGCTGCGATTTCCACAAGAAATCCAATCGATTCTCCAAGAACACTTCGAATATTGCGTGGGCAATAATCTATCGAAGCTTACTCGATTAACCCACAAAAACCCACCAAGAAATCCTTCTAATCGGACTCTAAAAACCCCAAAATCCTGATTGAACAAAACCCTGAAAAATTTTCTACCTACTGCTCGACTAGCGGCTGCTGCAGCGCCCGGATTTTGCCAGCCTTCAGCCCGAAGTCTCGTCGGGATCTAGACAAGAAGCTGCTGCGGATCACCCAATGATATGAAGGAGATCAACACAGCCTTCTCGAATCAACCGTACGAAACCTGCGAAGGAAGAAAGCTAGCGCCGGGCGAAAATAAAAAAAATTGCAGCTGCTGTTCGATGAAAAATCCGGCAGCAAACTGGTAGAGATTTTCGAAAATAAATTGAAGATTCAATCTTTGGGTTGAATCCAATTCAAAGAGCAAGAAATCTAGTTCGTTTTTGAGAAAGAATTCTTGAAGAAAAATTCTCTCTCTAGAATCTTCTTACTCAAGAAAAGGGCAAGACTTGTCTTGCAAGATTTCTTAGCTTTCTTTGGTCTCAAGTTATTCTATTTATAGTAGCTCGATTGGAGACCTAATGGGCTCTCGAGTTAGGCCTTAAAATTTGACTTTCGTTGACCGCTAAGTCTTCCCGACTAATCAACTCCAATCGACCCATTTAAATTAATTTATTTAATTCACTTTGTTAATTTAATTTAATCGAACCCTTAGAATTAATTAATTCAAAATCGAATTAATTTCTAAATTCACTTTGTCGATTAAATATTAATTAAACCTTTTGGATTAATTAATTTACCTTGTCGATTAGTCAAACGCATAATCGGTCGTACCACTATCGGACCAATTATGGAACTACCGCTCGAAAATGACTTTGCATCGCGCCATTATATTTTATTCTATCTCCCCACATTAAAGATCTAGCGCTCGTCGATTTATCAATTTACTGACAAATTAATTCACCGACTTCTTGGTTTCCAAGATTAGTACCACTCGTCCTTTTATTATACCGAACATAAAGTTCATCGGCCGGGTTGTTGGAGTAGAATACATAAGCTATGCTTGTGTTGTATAATTTCCCAGATTAATATATCGATTTGTGTTTCAATTATATTTAGTTGTGCATATCCATTTATATTATGTAAGTAGATGATGAGGTGTCTGGTGCGACACAGTAGATCTCATCATTGGTTGAAAGACATAATATATAAATAAGGTTCGTAACCGAGACAGCTTTGGATAAACTGTCGGTCTAGGTTATTATGTGATTCAGATAATTAGTTTGTCTAAACTAATTGAATCATATAGATGTGCCCGGGGCATATTGAACTTGACTCTTAGGAATGATTTGTCTTGTACTGATTTAATAGACAAATCGATCCTTGTATTCTATCTCTAAATCCCTAGACTCGAGCGGGCATGAGGATTAGACATAGTGTACTTTGATCTGCCAATGGGTGAGGTCAAATGTGGCCAATAGTCTCGGTGGGTTGGGTGCGCGTGTTTAGTTACTTGGTGTGCTGCTGCTTGTCGAAAGGAAACCATGTACCGGTGCATCCGGGGTGATGGTGCTCCCGAGATGAGCTCGAAATGTTTATTATACTAAACCTGGCCAGTGGACTTATGTCCGGTATAGTAAAAAGGTCGAGTGGTACTAGTCTCGGAATATTAAGAAGTTGATGAATTAATTTATCAGTAAATTAATGAATTAACGAGCACTATATCTTTGATGTGGGGAGATTATGAATATAATTTAATTAAGTTGTTCCGGAAGAAATTCTGGTGTAGGGTGGTAGTGCCATAATTAATCCGTTAGTGGTACGATTAATTATGTACTGGGTTAATGACAAAGGTAGATTTAATTAATTGAGAAATTAATTAATCCTTGTGTCAGTTGGTTGTGAATCATCCCAGGAACTGGATTGGGATAAGTGAATCCCTGTGTCAGTTGAGAGTGATTCATCACAGGAACTGGATTGGGATAAGTGAATCCCTGTGACAGTTGGGAGTGTTTCAGTCCAGGAACAGGATTGAAGGAAACAGAATCTGTATCAATCTAGAAACAGGATTGAAGGGAAACAGAAACCCAGTAGGAAAGACCAATCCTATTCCAACTTGGAGTCTCTCTTGTAACTCTATAAATAGACAAGGGATCAGCCATTCAAATTACACACAATTAATCCACAGGATTTCTAGAGAGAGAAAATTCTAGAGAGAGAAAACGTTTCTCTCTCCAAGTCGAATTTTCAAGAAAGTGTGCAGCTGGTTTTTGGGTTTCTAGTGGCTAAAATTTTGGCCTTGGTCTATACCAGCTGCGCGTAGCTTTCTCTCTCTGCGGGCGGTGCGTTTAGAGTACGTGCCAGGTGCTGCGGGGCTAGAGTTTTCTAGCAGGTGGATTGTGGTGAGTAGCTGATCAATTGGCTTCTAGTTCGTTGCCCACACAACGTGAAGTCATAGTCTTTGAGGCATACAAGAGATTCACCAGGTGCACGCTTCAAAGGTATTATTCTATAGTTCCGCTTTTATTAGAATTTTTGTTGCGTGGTAAATCGAGCAAGTGCAAACCCAGATCCTACCAAAATCTTTCAATTGGTATCAGAGCGAGGTTTAGGGGGTTCTGTGCTTGTTCGATTTATTACATGGTTTTATTTGCAGGTGGTTTAGAATCCCGACTATTATGGTTACGTTTGTATGGGTTTTAATTAAACTCCGGGACTTGTCCGGATTTAATTTTATTATGAATGTTTGTAATAGTTTAACCACGTGCTGGAAGCCGTGTAGGATTAGATTAAATCTGTAGTAGGATTTTTTCTATGTAATTTCGATTATTTAATTTTCCTAGAATGCCTTGTAGTAGGAAAATTATTTTTTTTGTAATCGAAGGCGTTATGGTGGGCAACTTGGATTCGTGGGTTTTGGGTTATCATGAATTTGAAGAAACCCAGGAAAACCCAGAACGAATTGCAAGAAGACCAAATAGCGTGGGAAAAAGCGAAAGAGGAGTTGGCGGCAGGAGGCGACGCCGGCAACATTTGCCGGCAGCAAAATCGCCGGCCGGCAGGCCAAAAAGGCAGCAGCAGCGCGCAGCAGTCGCTGCACGCAGCAGCTGCTGCGCGCTGCTGCCGGGCTCGGGCCACGCGCGCTGGGCAGCGCGCGCAGGGGCCGCGCGCGCAAGGGCTGCGCGCGCAGTGGCCGCGCGCGCTGGGCCGCGCGCACGGCCCGTGCGGGCTGTGCGCGCTGGTTGCGGCCCGGGCGACCCGTTCGGGCCGTTCCGGCTGTTTTTGGCCCGTTTTTCCTCCAATTTTCGTTTTTTGAAATTCAAGACTCTCTCCATCGAGTGACGTGACGGGACACGAGATCAAGGCAAAGGATGGAAGCAATTAAAACCATAATAGTCGGGGAATTTATTTTTTCGAATTTATTTCCCGTATTTATTGTTTTAATTTTTATGCTTTATTTTTATGCTATATTTTAGATGCATGAATTAAAGCATGTCTGGTTTTATGGTTGCACATAACTTAGGTTAGTTAATTGCATGTTAAAACCGGAAAAACCCTCAATTTGTAAATCTAAGTGGGAGCGGGTTGTGTTATATCCCCATGGCCACCATTACGGGTTCATATGCGATGTGGGTGGGCTTGCGCGTTGGCATTAGGGCCTTCCTCCATTCGGATGAGTCCAGCCCCGAGATCGCTAGCCTATGAGCTTCTGAGTAAGATGACTAGAGCGAGTTTAACTAGGAGAAATGCGACACCCTCTCCATCTGAGGCGCACTATCCTGAGGTAACAAACTCAGAAGTCACGTAATGGCATACGCTTAGTGTACGATCTGTAGTATTCCTCCCGCGAGGTTACGCTGCTTACTTGTACGGCTGAAAGCACCGACTATTAGCTACATTGATCAAAAGATCGTTGGTCAGATAGTGTAGTTAATGAACTTGGTTCTTCTCAAACGAATGTGGGTTAGCGTAAACGTCCACACTGCGTGGCTTGCGAGAATCCCGGTGGATGAGATGTTGGTGGATTAATATTATTGTTTTGAGGGAATCAATAATTAATTGAATTTTCATGTTTCCGAAAATTCTAGCATATATAACTGAAACACTGTTTGTTTACTTTCCAGTTTAAATCGATATGGCATTCAATCCTTTAGCTGCTATTTTGAAAAACAACAATTTAACTGGAATTAATAATGTCGATGGAAGTCGTAACTTGGACATTGTCCTTAAGGCTAAGAGCGCTCCTGGTGTCATTGACATGATTAGTAACATCAATAAGGTTGAGGTAGGAGGAGGCAAAATCGTTGGTGAAACCAAAGCCGATATTGTCCTCCAGAGCTTGCCTCAAAGCTATGAGTGGATTCAGTTGAACTACAACATAAGTAAGATGTTGTAGAGTTCATCCGAGCTCTTGGCAGAATTGATGGTGGCTAAAAGTCTTCTTCAAGAGAAGAAGCGAGCTTTAGTCGCAGTCGAAGCTTTAGAATCTTCTTCTGAGCCTGATGCTGGAAAGAAGAAGAGAAAGCTCGAGGGAGTAGCTAAAAAGGCACAAATTGTGCCTAAGCCAGATATTGCAAAGAAGAAGTCGAAAGACAAGTGCTTTAAGTGCAATAAGACGGGACATTGGAAAGCGGATTGTCCAAAGCTTATAAGTACGATAAATTATGCCTTAATTACTGAGACATGTTTAGCGGCGATTCCCACAGATACTTGGATGTGGATTCAGGTGCCACTGACCATGTTTGTAATTCTTTGCAAGGGTTCAAAGTAACCCAGAAGCTTCGAGAAGGCGAATTGGATATCTACTTGGGCGACACTACAAGAGTGTCAGTAGAAGCAGTGGGAGTAGTTAAGTTGAATTTCGAAAATTCTAGCTTGGAGTTAGTTAATTGTCTTTATATACCGAGTTTTAGAAAAAACTTGATTTCGGTTTCTAAACTCTTGAAGAACGGGTATAAGTTTATTTTTTCTGATGACTGTGTTGTTATTAGAAGAAATGGAAAACTTATTTGTTCTGGTTCATTGGCGGACAATTTGTTTGTGGTTAACTCTAACTCCCCTGTTGCGCAAAACATAGAGATAGATAGCTCAGAATCTAACATTAATAAGAGGAAGAAACCTTCTGAAATGAATCAAACCTATCTTTGGCATCTAAGGCTAGGTCATATAAACCTTAGTAGGATTTAGAGGTTGGTCAATGATGGACCTTTGGGTTCATTAGATATTGACAGTTTTGAAACCTGCGAATCTTGTTTGGAAGGTAAGATGACCAAGAGACCTTTTAAAGCAAAAGGCTATAGAGCTAGAGAAGTATTAGAGTTGATTCATTCTGACTTGTGTGGACCTATGACGGTCCAGGCACGAGGGGGATATGAGTATTTCGGGACATTCACGGATGACTACTCTAGGTACGGATACATTTACCTAATGCGCCACAAGTCTGAATGTTTTGACAAGTTCAAAGAGTTTCGGGCAGATGTGGAGAAGCATCATGGTAAGAGTATCAAGACACTGCGTTAAGATCGTGGTGGGGAGTACCTGTCCCATGAATTTCGAGATTACCTCACTGAGGTAGGAATTCAGTCTCAGTTGTCTACACCTGGCACGCCACAGCAGAATGGTGTAGCAGAAAGGAGGAACCGAACTCTTATGGAAATGGTTAGGTCCATGATGAGCTATAGTGATTTGCCAAGTTCGTTCTGGGGATATGCCTTGGAAACGACAATGTATATTCTTAATCTTATACCATCTAAAACCGTGCTTCAACCCCAATAGAGTTGTGGAACGGGCGGAAGCCCAGTCTAAGACATCTCAGAATTTGGGGCTGCCCAGCACATGTGCTTAAGGCAGATACGGCTAAGTTAGATGCAAGAACAGAATTAATGCTGTTTGTAGGATATCCTAGGGGAACGAAAGGTGGTCTATTCTATAGTCTTAAAGATCAGAAGGTGGTGGTAAGTACCAACGCTAGATTTTTAGAAGAGGACTATGTCTTAGACCACAAGCCCAAGAGTAAGATAGTACTAGAAGAGCTTAGACGACAAACTACTAATCCTGATGCACCAGCGCAAGTAGATACACCACACACTGCACATGAGATCACAGATGATGCGCCTACACAGGCGGTGCCTCGTCGTAGTGGGAGGGTTGTGAGACAGCCAGACAGGTTCATTGGCATGGGAGAGGCTTCAGACCTGATCCCAGGTGTGCCTGAACCTGACCCAGTTAACTATAATGAGGCGCTTCGAGATAAAGATGCAGAATCTTGGCGTAAGGCAATGATATCCGAGATGGGGTCAATGGACCACAATCAAGTCTGGGAGCTTGTGGACCTGCCTGATGGGTATAAGCCCATTGGATGCAAGTGGGTCTACAAACGTAAGAGAGGACCTGACGGGAAGGTGGAAACCTTTAAAGCTAGGCTGGTGGCGAAGGGGTATACTCAGAAAGAGGGAATCGACTATGAGGAAACCTTCTCCCCGGTAGCCATGCTTAAGTCGATCCGAATTCTCTTGGCCATAGCTGCTCATATGGATTATGAGATTTGGCAGATGGATGTCAAGACAGCTTTCCTAAACGGAAGTCTTGAAGAAACCATCTTTATGCAGCAACCAGAGGGATTCATTGAAAAAGGCCAAGAGCATAAGGTTTGCAGGCTTAAGAGGTCTATTTATGGACTTAAGCAGGCATCCAGATCTTGGAACATCCGGTTTGATGAAGTAATCCAGTCCTTTGGATTTACTCAGTGTCCGGATGAGCAATGTGTATATCGCAGACGTGATGAAAACTCAGTGGTGTTTCTTGTGCTTTACGTAGATGACATTCTATTGATTGGCAACAACAAGAAAGTGTTATCAGACGTAAAGGCATGGCTGTCCAAGCAATTTGATATGAAGGACTTAGGGGAAGCGGGACATATCCTTGGGATCAAGATTATTCGAGATCGTAGGAAACGTTCACTAACGCTCTCCCAAGCTTCATACATAGACACGATTCTGGCCCGTTTTAACATGCAGAACTCCAAGAAAGGTTTTCTACCATTCAGGCATGGAGTGTTTCTATCTAAGGAGCAGTCTCCTGAGACTGTTGAGGAGATAGAGACCATGAAGACAGTTCCATATGCTTCGGCAGTAGGAAGTCTCATGTATGCCATGTTGTGTACGAGGCCTGATATCTGTTATGCCGTTGGCATGGTGAGCAGATATCAGAGTAACCCCGGGAAAGCTCATTGGGAGGCAGTAAAATGCATTCTCAAGTATTTACGCAGAACGAGGGACCTAGTTCTGGTCTATCAGGCGTCTGAGCTGGTACCCCGAGGTTATACAGATTCAGATTTCCAAGGCGACAGGGACAAGAGCAAGTCTACCTCAGGGTATGTGTTTACTCTAGGAGGTGGAGCCATTGTTTGGCGGAGTGTCAAGCAGAAATGCGTGGCGGACTCTACCATGGAGGCTAAATTTGTTGCCGCATCAGAGGCAGCGAAAGAAGCAATATGGCTCAAGAACTTCCTAGTGGACTTAGATGTGATTCCTGGTTTGCCGAAGTCTATCACGGTTTAATGTGATAACAACGGTGCAGTTGCAAACTCGAAGGAACCACGAGCCCACAAGGCGAGTAAACATATACAGCACAAGTACCACCTGATACGAGATATCGTAAAGAGGGTAGACGTGGTCATGGCTAAGATAGCATCAGAGGAGAACCTTGCAGATCCGTTCACGAAAACATTGACTTCTAAAGTCTTTGAGGCTCACGTGAAGGGCAAGGGGATCAGATGTTTAGGAGAGCCTTGACAGTTTTTCTAGATAGATAGCAACAGATTAGGTAGGATTGTATGTAGTTGTATACTTAAAGCACAGCTTAAGTATTAGTGGGAGATTGTTGGAGTAGAATACATAAGCTATGCTTGTGTTGTATAATTTCCCAGATTAATATATCGATTTGTGTTTCAATTATATTTAGTTGTGCATATCCATTTCTATTATGTAAGTAGATGATGAGGTGTCTGGTGCGACACAGTAGATCTCATCATTGGTTGAAAGACATAATATATAAATAAGGTTCGTAACCGAGACAGCTTTGGATAAACTGTCGGTCTAGGTTATTATGTGATTCAGATAATTAGTTTGTCTAAACTAATTGAATCATATAGATGTGCCCGGGGCATATTGAACTTGACTCTTAGGAATGATTTGTCTTGTACTGATTTAATAGACAAATCGATCCTTGTATTCTATCTCTAAATCCCTAGACTCGAGCGGGCATGAGGATTAGACATAGTGTACTTTGATCTGCCAATGGGTGAGGTCAAATGTGGCCAATAGTCTCGGTGGGTTGGGTGCGCGTGTTTAGTTACTTGGTGTGCTGCTGCTTGTCGAAAGGAAACCATGTACCGGTGCGTCCGGGGTGATGGTGCTCCCGAGATGAGCTCGAAATGTTTATTATACTAAACCTTGCCAGTGGACTTATGTCCGGTATAGTAAAAAGGTCGAGTGGTACTAGTCTCGGAATATTAAGAAGTTGATGAATTAATTTATCAGTAAATTAATGAATTAACGAGCACTATATCTTTGATGTGGGGAGATTATGAATATAATTTAATTAAGTTGTTCCGGAAGAAATTCTGGTGTAGGGTGGTAGTGCCATAATTAATCCGTTAGTGGTACGATTAATTATGTACTGGGTTAATGACAAAGGTAGATTTAATTAATTGAGAAATTAATTAATCCTTGTGTCAGTTGGTTGTGAATCATCCCAGGAACTGGATTGGGATAAGTGAATCCCTGTGTCAGTTGAGAGTGATTCATCACAGGAACTGGATTGGGATAAGTGAATCCCTGTGACAGTTGGGAGTGTTTCAGTCCAGGAACAGGATTGAAGGAAACAGAATCTGTATCAATCTAGAAACAGGATTGAAGGGAAACAGAAACCCAGTAGGAAAGACCAATCCTATTCCAACTTGGAGTCTCTCTTGTAACTCTATAAATAGACAAGGGATCAGCCATTCAAATTACACACAATTAATCCACAGGATTTCTAGAGAGAGAAAATTCTAGAGAGAGAAAACGTTTCTCTCTCCAAGTCGAATTTTCAAGAAAGTGTGCAGCTGGTTTTTGGGTTTCTAGTGGCTAAAATTTTGGCCTTGGTCTATACCAGCTGCGCGTAGCTTTCTCTCTCTGCGGGCGGTGCGTTTATAGTACGTGCCAGGTGCTGCGGGGCTAGAGTTTTCTAGCAGGTGGATTGTGGTGAGTAGCTGATCAATTGGCTTCTAGTTCGTTGCCCACACAACGTGAAGTCATAGTCTTTGAGGCATACAAGAGATTCACCAGGTGCACGCTTCAAAGGTATTATTCTATAGTTCCGCTTTTATTAGAATTTTTGTTGCGTGGTAAATCGAGCAGGTACAAACCCAGATCCTACCAAAATCTTTCACGGGTTTAGTATAATAACCTCACGAGCTCATCTCGGGAGCACCATCAACCCGGCGAACCGGTACATGGATTCCTCTGACTAGCAACGGCACGTAAGAAGCTAAACACCGCATACCCAACTTACCGAGGTATTGGCCTCAATTGACCTCACTCTTTGGCAAATCAAAGCACACGATATCCAACCCTCACGCCCGTCCCAATCTCGGGATTGAGAGACGGAATACTAGGACCGAATTGACTACGCCGATCAGTATAAGTCAATTTTATCCAAACTGGTCGTGCTCAATATGCCCCGGGCATATCTGTGTGATTTAAACTAGTTTAGATAAACCAATTTCCAAACCACACAATAACCTATAACGATAGTATGTTCAGACTATCTCGGTTACGAGCATACTTTTTATATATCAATACTTTAACCAATAACAGTATCTACTGTGTTTGTCGACACCCCGTTATCTAGTTCTATGATATAAAGGAACAAATTTATACTGAAACAAAATGATATGTCATCTGCGGATATTAGTTTTTGATACAAGCCATAGCTTTTCTGTATTCAAAACTAACAATCTGCCACTAATACTCAAAGCTATGCTAAGAAGTACAAAAACTGTCCAACCCGCTATTACAATGCTGTCATAATGAAATCTCCAGAATACCTTTAAGCTCATTCATATGGCTCTCTCAAGAATCTGACTCTCATGCCCTCCACATGCCTCTCAAAGACCTTTGGGGTCAATGGCTTGGTGAAAGGATCTGCAAGGTTGTCCTCTGAAGCTATCTTGGCCACGATCACGTCTCCCCTCTTTACGATCTCTCGTATCAGGTGGTACTTGCGCTCTATGTGTTTACTCGCTTTATGAGCTCGTGGTTCCCTTGAGTTAGCAACTGCACCATTGTTATCACAATAAACTGTGATAGACCTAGGCAACTCAGGAACCACATCCAAGTCCATCAGGAAGCTCCTGAGCCATACAGCCTCTTTCGCTGCCTCTGAAGCGGCAACGTACTCGGCCTCCATGGTAGAGTCCGCCACACATTTCTGCTTGACACTCTTCCATACTATGGCTCCACCTCCTAGAGTAAACACAAACCCAGAGGTAGACTTACTCTTGTCCAAATCTCCTTGAAAGTCCGAATCTGTGTAACCCAATGGTACAAGCTCCTGCGCTCTATAAACTAGGACATAATCTCTCGTCCTGCGCAAGTACTTGAGAATGCATTTTACTGCCTCCCAGTGAGCCTTCCCAGGGTTACTCTGATATCTGCTAACCATGCCAACGGCAAAGCAAATATCAGGCCTCGTGCACAACATAGCATACATGAGGTTACCCACTGCAGAAGCATAGGGTACCGCCTTCATGGCATCTATCTCCTCAGCAGTCTTAGGAAACTGCTCTTTAGACAAATGCACTCCATGCTTGAAAGGTAGTGAACCCTTATTGGAGTTCTGCACGTTAAAACGAGCCAGAATCGTGTCTATGTAGGATGCCTGAGAGAGAGTCAGAGAACGTCTCCTACGATCTCGAATAATCTTGATCCCAAGGATATGTCCAGCCTCTCCCAAATCCTTCATATCGAATTGCCTGGATAACCATGCCTTTACGTCTGACAACACCTTCTTACTGTTGCCAATAAGAAGAATGTCATCTACGTAAAGTACGAGGAACACCACCATATCACCATCACGCCTGCGATAAACACACTGCTCATCTGGAGACTGAGTGAATCCATAGGACTGGATAACCTCATCAAAATGAATGTTCCAAGATCTGGATGCTTACTTAAGTCCATAAATGGACCTCCTAAGCCTGCATACCTTGTGTTCTTGGCCTTTAACAATGAAGCCCTCTGGTTGCTGCATAAAGATGGTCTCCTCAAAACTTCCATTAAGGAAATCTGTCTTGACGTCCATCTGCCAAATCTCATAATCCATATGAGCAGCTATGGCCAAGAGAATCCGGATCGACTTAAGCATAGCTACCGGGGAAAAGGTCTCCTCATAATCGATCCCTTCTTTCTGAGTATACCCCTTCGCCACAAGCCTAGCCTTGAAGGTCTCAATCCTCCCGTCAGATCCTCTCTTTCGCTTGTAAACCCATTTACACCCAATAGGCCTAAACCCATCAGGAAGGTCTACCAGCTCCCAGACTTGATTTGAGCCCATAGAACCCATCTCAGCAATCATCGCTCTCTGCCAAGAATCTGCATCTTTATCCTGGAGAGCCTCATGGTAGTTAACTGGGTCCGGTTCATGAGCACCAGGGATAAAGTCCGAAGACTCACCCAAACCCATGTACCTCTCGGGTTGTCTCACAACCCTCCCACTACGACGAGGCGCAGCCTGTGCAAGAGTATCATCTGTGATAGTGTGTGCAGTCTCTTGTGGTGTGTCTTCCTGTACGTGTACATCTGGAATAGTGGACTGACTTCTAAGCTCTTCCAATACTACCTTGCTGCTTGACTTGTGATCTAAAATATAGTCCTCCTCAAGAAATCTGGCATTGGTGCTGACCACCACCTTCTGATCCTGAGGACTATAAAATAAACCACCTCTCGTTCCTTTGGGGTAGCCTATAAACAGCATAACCTTGGATCTCGCCTCTAACTTGCCTGCATCTGCCTCGAGCACATGTGCTGGACAACCCCAAATCCTGAGATGTCTCAGACTAGGCTTTCGCCCACTCCACAACTCTACTGGGGTCGTAGGCACAGACTTAGATGGCACGAGGTTGAGGATAAAACATGCTGTATCCAAGGCATATCCCCAAAATGAGATAGGCAACTTACTATAACTCATCATCGATCTAACCATCTCCATAAGAGTCCTGTTCCTCCTCTCTGCTACACCATTCTGCTGGGGTGTGCCAGGTGCAGACAACTGGGTCTGAATACCCTTCTCTGACAAATAGGATCTAAATTCACTAGAGATGTATTCGCCACCGCGATCAGACCGCAGTGACTTGATACTCTTACCCAGATGGTTCTCCACCTCTGCCTTGAATTCTCTGAACTTGCCAAAGCATTCAGACTTGTGGCGCATCAGGTATATGTATCCATATCTAGAGTAATCATCCGTGAAAGTCACGAAATACTCATAACCACCTCTAGCCTGAACTGACATAGGCCCACACACGTCAGAATGAATCAGCTCTAAAACCTCCTTGGCCCTATACCCCTTCGCCTTAAAAGGCCTCTTGGTCATTTTACCCTCCAAGCAAGACTCACAGGTCGAATAGCTGTCAATATCTAGTAAGTCCAAAGACCCACTCTTGACCAACCTTTGAATCCTACTAAGGTTGATATGACCTAGTCTTAGGTGCCAAAGATAAGTCTGATTCAAAGGGGAAGACTCTTTTCTCTTATTATGATTCGGTGATGAGTTACTAGTTTCTATGTTTTGCATAACTGGGGAGTAAGTCTTAATTAAAAACAAATTGTCAACCAATGTACCGGAACATATAAGTTTCTGGCATTTTCTAATAAAAACTGAACCATCAGAAAATACACACTTATAACCATCCAAAACAAGTTTCGAAACCGAAAGCAAGTTCTTTCGAAAACTAGGTACATAAAGACAATCCTTTAAATGTAAAATAGAGTTTGAAAAATAAAGACATAAAACTCCCACTGCAACAACAGAAACTCTGGTAGTATCCCCAAGGTAGACCTGCAACTCTCCCTCTCTAAGCAGCCGGGTCACTTGGAACCCCTGCAAAGAATTACAAACATGATCAGTGGCTCCTGAATCCACACACCAAGCATCTGTGGGAATCACCGCTAAACACGTCTCAGTGACTAGGGAAAATTTACACGTACCTCGAGGCTTTGGGCAATCCTTCTTCCAATGTCCCGCTTTGTCACATCTAAAGCATTTGCCTCTCGGCTTCTGCTTCTTGGCAATGCCCGCCTTAGGTCCATAACTTGCTCCTGCTTTCTGGCCTCTATTCCTTTTCTGCTTCCTGGCTTTGGGCCCAGCAGAGGAACCTGAAGGACCAACAGTAGCCAAGGCTTGCTTCTTCTCTGCGAAGAGACTCTCAGTAGACACCAATGCAGTCATGAGCTCAGAAAGTGAATATGAGAGATTCCCCATATTATAGTTCAATCAAAACTGCTCAAAACTGGGAGGCAAGTTCTGAAGGATGATATCGACCTGGGTTTCCCATCAATCTCACCTCCCAATACCTCAATCTCATTGATGCAACCAATCATGTCCAGTACGTGATCTCTCACTGAAGTGCCCTCAGCCATCTTAGCATTCATGAGTTTCCTCATAGCTGACTGCTTGGCTGCGCTACCCTGATGTCCAAACATCTCCCTGAGGTTGAGCATCATATCGTAAGCTGAGGTCATCTGCTAATGCTGGTGCTGCAGTACACTTAACATGGAAGCCAAGATGTAGCACCTGGTCATCTCATCAGCCTTCTGCCACCTCGTATATGGCTCTCGCTGCTCAGGTGTGGCATCCTCACTGGGCTTAGGGGGACACTCCTCAGTGAGCACGTACTTGTAACCTTCAGCGGTAAGGACAATGTCCAGGTTACGTTTCCAATCAATGTAATTTGGACCGGTGCATTTGTTTTGGTTCAGAATGACAGCTAGCGGGTTGAACGACATATCAACTGAAAATAAACAAACAAGTCTCAATATACTTTTTCGAAAATATTGAAAAATCCTCAGAAAAGAAATATAATCTTCTACCGACATCTCTCACACCGGGATTAACGCAGGTCAAGATGAGTGAACGTCTACGCCAACCCACATTCGTTCGAGAAGAACCAAAATTTATTAATTTCATTATCTGACCAACGATCTTATGATCAATGTAATTAATAGTCGATAATTTTAGCCGTACACGTAGATAGCATAACCTCGATGGGAGGGATACTATAAACAGTACACTAAGTGTATGCCATTACATGACTTCTAAGTTTGTTACTTAGGGTACTAATGCGCCTCGAATGGCGAGGGTGTCGCAACTTTTCCCAATTAAATGCACTATAGTCATCCCTTTAGAAATTCATTCCGGTGATATCTGTGATTGAAAACTCATCCGATAGGGAGAAAGGTCTAAGCCAGCACGCAAGTTTAACCACATCACCAATGAACCCGTAATGGAGGCCATGGGGCTATTAACCAACCCGCTCCCACTTAGATTTTTAATTAATTTCAATTCGCCCTGGTTTTCTCGGTTTTCTACGTAATTAGGAATCACCCAAAATTACGATAAACCAAAACCCGGGTTTTCTCGATTTTCTATGTAATTAGGAATCACCCAAAATTACGATTAAACCAAAACCCGTGATTAAATAAAATAAAAATTTCCCGACTATTATGGCCTTCTCTATCGTTGATTCTTTGACGCCTCGGTGACATTTCCCGTCATGTCGCTCCCACTTGTTATTTGGATTCCTCTCGATTCGCCCGGGTTTTTCCGGTTTACTACGTAATAAGGAATCACCCAAAATTACGATAAACTAAAACCCGCGAATATAAGTTACCCAAAATAACGTCTTCGTCATAGTACATAAATTCCTATATACAAAGGCGTTTTTCTAGGAATTTAAAGACGACATGATTAGATCAAATCATACAACAAGATTTTTCTAATCCTACACGGCTTCCAGCTCGTGGTTATTACTATTACAAAAATTTCCATTCGAAAATAAAACAAGCCCGGACATGTCCCGGGGTTTATGAATGAAAATTAAATTTCTACCATAATAGCTGGGAAATCAATAACCACCTGTTTAAGCATTTCGACAAAAATAATAATGCCAAAATAAAGCCGTGTAATAAATCAAACAAGTATAAGACCGAAACCAACGCTTTGATACCAATTTGAAGAAAAACTGAACAAGCCCGGGCTAAATCGAAAACCTCACTTTCGTGCAATGCATTCCAGAATCGGAAGCTTTCGACCAAGCTCAGGCTCAAATTAGTTTACCCATGAACGGATCTAGGCTTATACTTATTTAATTTATTAATCGGGACACAAAAGATTTAATCTTTAATTAAAGCGGAATTTAAAGATTATACCTTTTGAAGCGAAGTCCCTTGCTTAAAGAAAAACCAATTCTTTGCTGCGATTTTCACAAGAAATCCAATCGATTCTCCAAGAACACTTTGAATATTGCGTGGGCAATAATCTATCGAAGCTTACTCGATTAACCCACGAAAACCCACCAAGAAATCCTTCTAATCGGACTCTAAAAACCCCAAAATCCTGATTGAACAAAACCCTGAAAAATTTTCTACCTACTGCTCGACTAGCGGCTGCTGCAGTGCCCGGATTCTGCCAGCCTTCAGCCGGAAGTCTCGCCAGGATCTAGACAAGAAGCTGCTGCGGATTACCCAACGAAATGAAGGAGATCAACACAGCCTTCTCGAATTAACCGTACGAAACCTGCGAAGGAAGAAAGCTAGCGCCGGGCGAAAATAAAAAAAAAACTGCAGCTGCTGTTCGATGAAAAATCCGGCAGCAAACTGGTAGAGATTTTCGAAAATAAATTGAAGGTTCAATCTTTGGGTTGAATCCAATTCAAAGAGCAAGAAATCTAGTTCGTTTTTGAGAAAGAATTCTTGAAGAAAAATTCTCTCTTTAGAACCTTCTTACTCAAGAAAAGGGCAAGACTTGTCTTGCAAGATTTCTTAGCTTTCTTTGGTCTCAAGTTATTCTATTTATAGTAGCTCGATTGGAGACCTAATGGGCTCTCGAGTTAGGCCTTAAAATTTGACTTTCGTTGACCGCTAAGTCTTCCCGACTAATCAACTCCAATCGACCCATTTAAATTAATTTATTTAATCCACTTTGTTAATTTAATTTAATCGAACCAATTGAATTAATTAATTCAAAATCGAATTAATTTCTAAATTCACTTTGTCGATTAAATATTAATTAAACCTTTTGGATTAATTAATTTACCTTGTCGATTAGTCAAACGCATAATCGGTCGTACCACTATCGGACCAATTATGGAACTACCGCTCGAAAACGACTTTACATCGCGCCATTATATTTTATTCTATCTCCCCACATTAAAGATCTAGCGCTCGTCGATTTATCAATTTACTGACAAATTAATTCACCGACTTCTTGGTTTCCGAGATTAGTACCACTCGTACTTTTATTATACCGAACATAAAGTTCACCGACCGGGTTTAGTATAATAACCTTACGAGCTCATCTCGAGAGCACCATCAACCCGGCGAACCGGTACATGGATTCCTCCGACTAGCAACGGCACGTAAGAAGCTAAACACCGCATACCCAACTTACCGAGGTATTGGCCTCAATTGACCTCACTCTTTGGCAAATCAAAGCACACGATATCCAATCCTCACGCCCGTCCCAATCTCGGGATTGAGAGACGGAATACTAGGACCAAATTGACTACGCCGATCAGTATAAGTCAATTCTATCCAAACTGGTCGTGCTCAATATGTCCCGGGCATATCTGTGTGATTTAAACTAGTTTAGATAAACCAATTTCCAAACCACACAATAACCTATACCGATAGTATGTTCAGACTATCTCGGTTACGAGCATACTTTTTATATATCAATACTTTAACCAATAACGGTATCTACTGTGTTTGTCGACACCCCGTTATCTAGTTCTATGATATAAAGGAACAAATTTATACTGAAACGAAATGATATGTCATATGTGGATATTAGTTTTTGATACAAGCCATAGCTTTTCTGTATTCAAAACTAACAGAGACAATCAAAATTCTTTCGAAGAACATCGATTTGTCGGCGTGGGGAAAACAAAATGAAAAACGCCCAGAAAACGTTTTTCGGGCAAAATCCAAAAGAAAAACCAGAAACACAATTTTAAATCGGAACAATTCATTAATGTTTTTTGAAACCCAACATGCTGGGAATTGTTTCAGAGAGAAAGTAAGTAAAACCCATAACTTTTAAGGTGATATCATAAGATCCGGTGACCTTCGAATTTCCGGAGAGGATTCCAGATGGCCGCGACACCCAGTCTGGCGGATCTTCAAACAGTTTGTCCAAAAAATCCAATTTTTGATTCCACCCTTTTTTACGAAAAATTATTTTTCGTTTTCCTTTTGGGATGAATTTCCAAAATTTTTTTAATTAAAATCAAATCGTTTACCTTTTTAATTAAAATCAATTTAATTTTAACACTAAAATTTAGAGCCTAGCTCTGATACCACCACTGTTGGGATCAAAGGAATGATTTTCAAAAGTTTATGCAGCTGATTCATGCCAAATTCTATTTTAGTGTTAATTAATCCTACATTCAAAGCATGTAAATTATACCCTTGAAGCGTAATCCATGGCCCGTCTGGATCCTAGTTTGATGTTTGTCCAGATCCTTCTTTCCGATTGCGTTTATAACCACCAAAATCCTTTCTTGAAGGAGTCTCTACTTTCAAGCACAAAAGTTCATCATAGATTCAGTGCTAGTCGTTTTTTGCCTACAGAGAAATATCGGGATTATGTGTGTATATTTTTCTTGTTCTGATTTTTTGTTTACCTCTCCAATAATATCCCTAGGATATTTGGAGAGTCAAGGTTTCCAAATTAGTATTGTAATCAATTATTACTTTACTCATTTAATCAGATTCCAAATCAGTATTATTACCAAATATTATACACCAAGCCCATGAATCAACCCATGACCCACGGATCCGGATGATGGGTCAAGAATCTCAGTTGCAATTAAGTCCCTTAATTTATTAGCCCATCCTAATTATTCCTAGGTAATTAATTAACTCTTAATTAATACCACAGAACTTTTCAATAATACTTAACTAAACTATTTAATTAAATATTATTTATCTATGTATAATAAATATGCTTAGTGAGGCAAGAATACTTATTTTGCATCATCGAACTCTCTTATTTGCAATCCTGTTGGCCTATTCTAAATTGGTAATGGATAACTCAATCTCATTGATTGATCCATAAGTCATTAGTGGTCTCTAGCAAGCCATAATGACTACCCAATTCAGAATAGAAGGTCGAATGGTGATTCAACACAACCTTTCCGAGCAAACTACGCACGATCCTCTACATTGATATCCCGTTTAGCATAAGGCATGAAACCATCATCCTTGTATAGCTAAACGTTTACTTGATATCTTAGTGACACTGAATTCATCAAGCAAATAATAATATTTATTATTTCTTGGGCACGGTCATGCACTTCTCAGTTCACTATCAAGTGGCCAAGATATAATCACTCACTTAAGAGAGACTTGTAGTCCCATCACTTCACCTGCATACCTTAGCGTGACTTATAGTGTACCCATGAAGGAAAACAGAACAAGCCCGGGCTAAATCGAAAATCTCACTTTTGTGCAATGCATGGAATCATCAGTGGGCACTGGGGGGAACTCTTCAACGAGCACGTACTTGTAACCCTCAATAGTAAGGACAATGTGCAGGTTACGCTTCCAATCAATGTAATTAGTACCGGTGAGTTTGTTTTGATTCAAAATGACAGCAAGTGGATTGAACGACATACCGACAACTGAAAAAATATGCAGTCACGTTTGAGTATTTTTTTGAAAATATTGATATCCTAAAAAACAATATAATCTCCCACCAACATCTTTCACACCGAGATTAACGCAGGTCACGATAGGGTGAACGTCTATGCTAAGCCACATTCATTCGAGAAGAACCTAAGTTCATTAATTTCACTATCTAACCAATGATCTTTTGATCAATGAAATCAATAATCGATGATTTTAGCCGTACACATAAGTAGCGTAACCTCAATGGGAGGAATATTACAAACGGTACACTAAGTGTATGCCATTACGTTGCTTCTAAGTTTGCTACTTAGGATACTAATGCGCCTTAGATGATGAGGGTGTCGCAAGGTTCTCCAATTAAACTCACTATAGTCATCCCTTTCAAAATTCAATCTAGTGATCTCGTGATTGATGACTCATCCGATAGGGGAGGAAGGCTCTAATGCCAACGCGCAAGTCTAACCACATCACATATGAATTCGTAATAAAGGACATAGGGATATCTACCAACCCATTCCCATTTAGATTTTTAAGTTTGAGGATTTTTACGTTTTAACATGCAATATCTTAACTACGAATATTTGCACCCATAAAATCTGTAGAGTTTTAATATGCGAATAATCTACCTTAGTTAATTGCATGTATTAAAAAAAAACTGTTTGTTTTCGATCATGCAAAAACATAAAATGAAAACACACAAGCAACAAAAAGGACATAAAATGGGAAATACATAATTAAACTTTTCCCGACTATTATGGCTTCTCTATCATCACTTCCTTTGACGCCTCTTTGACATGTCCCATCATGTCACTCCCATTCATTATTTGGATTTCTCTCAATTCGTTTGGGTTTTCTTAGTTTTCTTCGTAATTAGAAATCACCCAAAATTATGATAAACCAAACCCACGAATACAAGTTACCCAAAAATAACGTCTTGGTTATAATACATAAATTCCTATATACAAAGGCGTTCTACGAATTTAAAGTCGACAACATTAGATTAAATCCTACTACAAGATTTATCTAATCTTACATGGCTTCCAACTTGTGGTTAGTACTATTACAGATATTTCCATTCAAAATAAAAACGAGCCCAGACATGTCCCTTGGTTATTAATAAAAATAAAAACCATAATAGCCAGAAATAATAACCACCTGTTAATATATCAACAATGCGAAAATAACAAAGCCAAAACAAAGCTGTGTAATAAATTGAACAAGTATAAAGCCAAAATATTCGCTCTAATACCATTTTGAAGGAAACGGATCTAGCACGGGCTAAACTAAAAATCTCACTTTCGTGCTATACATTCCAGAATCGGAGATTTTCGATTCAGCTTAGGCTTAAAATCATTTCCCTTGAACAGATCTAGGTTTATACTAGTTCAATTTATTAAAACGATATGCAAAAATTGATTCTTTAAATTAAAGTGGAAACCTTTAAAGATTATACCTTTGAAGCGTGTCCCTCACAAATAAATAAAATTGGGTCTTGAGTTGCGAATCCACTAAAGAGTCTCGAGAATAACTCTAAGCAATCCCGAATTTGAGTGGGAAAATGTCCATGGGATGGCGTAGGCTTAATATGAAGAAATCCAAATAAACCCACTACAAGAAAACTCAATATGCCCAAATCTGAAACAGCCCGGAGACTATCTGCACAAGCTGCCTGCCACCACCAACAACTCCGGTCAACCAAGGATTTCGGCCACTATCTAGACAAGATCAATGGCGGATCACCAATAAGAAGACCGAGATCGACGACATGATCCCAAATCAAGCACGCTGGAAGTCTAAACGGCTCCGAAATATGTCACTGGAAATTCACCGGCGACAAGAACTTGGCGGCAGCGGGCTGCACAATTCGAGGAAAAATATCAAGGGACAAAATGGGCTGAGTTTAATCAAAGAAGAAGGATCTAGAAACCGACTTCGAGAAAGATCTAATGGAAGAAGATAAAGTTCTCTCTCTAGGCTCTTCTTCTCTCTAAAGAGGCAACTTTTGCCTACAAGGTTTTTTATGTCTTCTACATGCCTAACTTAGGCTATTTATAGGAGTTTCAAGGGAGACCTAGTGGGCTTTTGAGTGGGGCCTTAATGTTTGACTTTTGTTGACCCCTTAGTCTTCCCTAAACTAATGAACTCCAATCGAACCTTTCGAATTAATTTCTTAACCTACTTCATTAATTAAATTTAATCGAACCCTTAGGATTATTTTGTATAACCCACTAAATTAATTAAATATTAATTAAACTTTTAAGATTAATTAATTCACTTTGTTGATTAGTTAAATGCATAATTAGTCTTACCACTAACGGACTAATTATGGAACTACCGCTCAAAAATGAATTTACTTCGTGCTCACTTTATTATTTTTCTATCTCCCCACATCAAAGATCTAGTGCTCGTCGATTCATAAATTTACTGACAAATTAATTCATCGACTTCTTGGTATCCAAAATTAGCACCACTCGACTTTCTTATTATACCAGACATAAAGTCCACTGGTCAGATTTAGTATAATAAATCTTTCAAGCTCATCCCAGAAGCGCCATCGACCTGGCGAACCGGTACAGGGATTCCTTCGACTAAGAACGGCACACAAAAAAACCAAACACTGCATACCCAACTTACCGAGATTTAGGCCTCAATTGACCGCACCCTTTGGCAAATCAAAGCATACAATATCTAACTCTCATGCCCGCTCCAATCTAGGGATTAAGAGATTAGACTACTAGGATCCAATTAACTATGCCGATTAGTATAAGTTAATTCAATCCCGAACAAGTCGTGCTCAATATGCCCTGGGCACATCCGTATGATTTAATTAGTCTAGACAAACTAAATTTCAAATCACAAGATAACTGAAAACTAACAACACAAACTAAGAGGGGGGTGAATTAGGTTGTCTAAAAAATTTACTTAAAAATGAGGAAATCTTAAAATAATTTCTTTTTAAAATAAACAATAACTATCTATGTGTATGAAACAAATAACAAATAAGTCTAAATTAAAATAAGATGAAAACAAGAATAATAAGATTAGTCAACAATATAAAAGTATACAAAGAAATAAGAGATTGTTAGTTCACAATATATAATAATCAAATTAAAATAAAGTTCAAGAATGTGACTTGAAATGAACAAGTCTTGAAATTGAATAATTTAAAATAAAGTTCAAGTATTGACTTGATTAAGGACAAGTCTTTGAATTGAAATGGACAAGTCTTGAAATTGAATAATTTAAAATAAAGCTCAAGTATTGACTTGATTAAGGCCAAGTCCTTGACTTGATAAGGACAAGTCTAAGATAAAGTAAATACATAATTAAAGAAAGCTACACTTGAAATAAGGACAATTTTTAAATAAAATCTCAAGATTAAAGATGTAATACTTGAATTGAGTAAGTCTAATGGTGATGTTTTATGATGCAAGAAATGTAGAAGAGAGAGTATGAATGCAAAATGCAATGCAATGAATGAGACAAGATTTTTAAAGTGGTTCAAGCTTGTAACCCCCTTACAAGCTCTACATCCACTCCCCAACTTCTAATGTTTAGGCCCTTCCTATTTCTTTTTCAAAAAAAAAATTCTTTAAGGTGGAATTCAAACCTTTACAAATCTCTCAAGAACAACTTAGTAACTCTACTAAGAGGTTCTTCACTACTCACCCTCTAAATTGTTCTTGACTTGCAATCTCTTTCTTTCAAGAACAATAAAACCTGTTTGTGTGTGAAGTGTTTATGGCTTACAAGTGCCAAGTTTCTAGTCTAAGATTGACACTTTTAAAAATAACTATAACACTTTGAAAAATAACTAGAACTTGAAAGTAAAATTTTAAAATGAGCACTTGAAAAATTGAGAGAATTTTGACAATAATAAGAATGACTTGATAGCTTGTGTGTCTTGAATATCTTCATCCATGGTCTCTATTTATAGGAAAATTTGGACTCCAATTCAAACACTTGCATTTTGGCTCCAAAGATGATTTGACATAGTCTGAACTTCCTTCAACTTTTTAGACTTCTTAAAGCTACTTTTGACTTTTGTGTCAGAAATCAATGTTGTAGATCTTTCACTTAGATTTCCAAGGACATCAAAATCAGTTGGTTTGGACTTTTATGGCTCAAGTTACATCTAATTTACTGAACTGTGGCATTGCGGTGACAAAGTTTTGTTTCTGTCTATTTTCACTAAAATTCCATTTGAATTTCACATTCACTATTAGACACCATTTTTTATACATTGAAATAGGTTTTCAAAACATCCAAAATCTTAATTTTTGGCTGAGTGAAACGGAAGTTATGCTCATTTGAAGATGAATGTATCAATCTAAAAATTTTGCACTTTCTACAAAAAATAATTTTAGACAATTTAAGAAATTATTAGTTTCACATATTTGTTTTTCTATTATTAAAACCAAGATTGAAACACTTTAGTTTAACAATAACCTATACCAATAGTATGTTAAAACTATCTCAATTATGAGCATCTGTTTATATATCATTACTTTAACCAATAACGAGATCTACTGTGCTTTTCTACACCTCGTTATCTAGTTCTATGATATAATAGAACAAATTTAATACTGAAACAAATGATATGTCAACTGGGTATTAGTTTTTTATATAAGCAATAGTTTTTTAGTATTCGAAACTAACAATGGGATTATTAACCAACCCGTTCCCACTTAGATTTTTGAAACGAGGGCTTTTTCGGTTTTAACATGCAATGAACTAATCCTAAGTTATGTGCAACATAAAAGCAGTATGCTTTAAATTATGCATCTAACATACAACACAAAAATTAAAGCATAAAATTAAAACTGTAAATACGGGAAATAAATGTGTAAAATAAATTTCCCAACTATTACAGTTGTAATTGCTTCCATCTGCTGTCTTGATCTCGTGTCCCGTCACGTCAGTCGATAGATTGAGTCTTGAAAAGTTGGATCACAGAAAATATCTCAAAAAAATATAAAAAATGACCCATGCATGCAACCCAAACGGGCTGGGCTGCGTGCGCGGCACTAGGCCTCAAGTGCTGGGCCCGCGCTGCAATTTTGTGGCGCAGCACTGGTGCTGCCATTCGCAGCCGTGCAAGCATCTGTGCTTGCATTTTACCGGCAACTTCTACCAACAATTTCTTTGTCGGCATTGCCCTCTGGGTTTTCCATCCTGCTCCCACTACGTTATTTGGTCTTCTTACAATTCGTTCTTGGTTTTCTTCAAATTAACGATAATCCAAAACCCACGAAATCAAGTCGCCTACCATAACGCATTCGATTACATAAAATTCTCCTACTACAAGGCTTCTAGAAAAATAAAATAAAAATTACATAAAAAAATCCTCCTACATATTTGATCTAATCCTACGCGGCTTCCAGCACGTGGTTTTACTATTACAAACAACCATAAAAAAAAAATCCAGATATGTCCCGGGGTTTAATTAAAACATACAAACACAACCATAATAGCTGGGATTTCTAAACCACCTGCAAACAAAACCATGTAACAAACCAAACAATCACAAAGCCAAAACCAGGCTCTGATACAAATTGAAAGATTATCTGCCCGAGCCGGCTAAAAAATTCACTTTCGTGCTACGCATTCCATAATTGGAACTCTTGAATAGGCCTGAGCTCTAGCGTAATTACTATTCTAATTCTTTCTTGAAATACCATTGCGTAGGATCTTAACTTCTACTTATTCGATTCACCACACAACAATAAATTCCTAATTAAAAGTGGAAGTTTAAGAATAACCTCTTGAAGCATGTACTTAGGTGATCGCTTGTATGACTCAATACCAGCTCGTAAGTTATGTGGGCAATGAACCAACGAATCGACGATCAGCAATTCAACACAAAATCCCCAAAGCAGCCACCAGAAAAACCAATTGCCATAGTTGTGCCGCACATGAAGACCATGCGCAGCCGCCCCGCTACCCAACGTGCCGCAGACCGGAAAGAAAAAAATATGATTGTCGGAGCTTGCCTCGGGGATTGGGCTGTCGCTAAGAGTTCTTGAAAGTCAACTTTGAGAGAAAAATATTTAACTTCTCTCTCTAGACTTTCTCTCTCTAAGTTTCTTGTCTTGAAAACTTATGAATTGTGTATTATGAATTGCTAATCTCTTGTCTATTTATAGAGTTACAAGAGAGACCCCAAGTTGGTTTAGGATTGGCCTTCCTAATGGGTTGAGGATTATTAATTACTTTCCATATCCAATTAGGTTCTAAATCTAATAGGATTTCCAAATCCAAATAGATTTCATAATCTCTAGAATTTCCTAATTCCAATTGAACTTTAAGATTTAATTAATTAATTAAATAATTTCACTTTGTTAATTACATAATTAACCCTTAGGAATAATAAATTAAATAATTAATTCTATAGTATCAATTAACCCTCTACATAATTAATCGTACCACAAACGGATTAATTATGGCACTACTATCCTACACCAGAATTGCTTCCGGAACAACGACATCAAAGTATACTGATTGCGATCTTGGCACTACATTTTTTTTATACTGATTTAATATACCATTCGTTCCTAGTATTCTATCTCTTAATCCCTATACTTGAGCAGGCATGAGGATTAGACATAGTGTACTTTAATATGCCAAAAAGTGAGGTCTTTTGAGGCCAATAGTCTCAGTAGGTTGGGTACGCGTGTTTAGTTGCTTGGTGTGTTGTTTCTTGTCGAAAGGAAACCATGTACCGGTGTGTCCGGGGTGATGGTGCTCCCGAGATGAGCTTGTTATGTTTATTATACTAATCCCGATCGGTGGACTTATGTTCGGTATAGTAAAAAGGTCGAGTGGTACTAATCTCGGATTATAAGAAGTTAATTAATTAATTTATCAGTAATGATGCAGGATCGCAAATAAGAAAGTTTGATGATGTAGAATAAGTATTCTTGCCTACAATAAGTGTAATTGTTATACTTAAATAAATAAGATTTAGTTAAATGGTTTCATTAAATATTATTAAAAATATATGTGGTATTAATTAAGAGTTAATTAATTACCTGGGAATAATTGGGATGGACTGATAAATCAAGGGACTTAATTGCAATTGAAGTTCTTGACCCATTAGCCTGATCCATGGGTCATGGGTTGATCCATGGGCTTGGTGTATAAACCAAATCATTAAGGTATTACTTAATGCTTATTTGGAATCAGTAAATATTATTTAAATACTGATTTGGAATCAGTAAAATAATATTTGGTGATAATACTGATTTGGAATATGACTAAAATCAGTTAAGTTATAATTGGATAATTACACTACTGATTTTGGAAATTTGATCCCTATAAATATCGTAGGGGTATTATTGTAGGAAGTAGGTGATTTGAATTAGAAAATTCTGATCAGACAAAATAAACAAGAATTTCCCAAATTCTCTGGGTAGGCAAGATCGGCTAGCACCAACCTGCGAAGACTTTCGTGCTTGAGAGTAGAGGATCCTTCAAGGAAGGATTTTGGAGACAATAAAACGCCATCTTCTCAGAGGAGCCAGGCGACGTGCACAACCGATTATGCTTCAAGGGTAAGACCCGATCCTTAATGTTTAGGAATTCCGCTATTTAATTAGATTAAACACCTAAACATATCCCAACAGCCACAAGCCCGAATGTTTTGGAAGTTCAAAGAGTTTCAGACAGATGTGTCGTCATTGTAAAAGTATCAAGTCATTACATTCCGATTGTGGTGGCGAATAACTATCTGGTGAATTTAGGAGCCACTTATCAGAGATGAGGATTCAATCTAAGTTGTCTGCACCTGGAATTTCAGTAGAATGGTTCAGCAGAACGAAAAAACAAAACTCTTATTGAAATGGTTAGATCTGTGATGAGTTAGAGTCGAATTGAGGGTCGAATGGAAATGATTAGATCTGTGATGGTTCAGCAGAACGGAAAAACTACCCAATTCAGAATGGAGGGTCGAATGGTGATTCAACACAACCTTTCTGAGCAAACTGCGCATGATCCTCTACATTGATATCCCGTTTAGAATAAGGCATGGAACCATCATCCTTATATAGCTAAACGTTTACTTGATCTCTTAGTGACACTGATTCTATTCGAGCAACTGATAACACTTACCATTTGTTGGGCACATCCATGCACTTCTCAGTTCACTATCAAGTGGCCACGATATTATCTCTCACTTAAGTGAGACTTGTAGTACAATCACTTCACCTACATACCTTAGCGTGTCTCATAGTGTACCCAATCATACCCGTACTTGGTAACCTGTTACGGCCCCGTTAGGCATATATCAAAGCACACTACAATTCACCTAAGACCATGCAGTGATTTCTGGTCTAAGGATCCTCGTACGAGTACTACTCAAAAGAATCACTCATGATCTAAAAGTCTATGAAATGTTTCTTTTGGCGGATCGATTTCATGAAATTAAATATGCACAAGAATATTACTATCATGAAATTAACTCATATGATTATAACATCAATCAAAATGACAAATATCTATATAGCCCTTAAAAAGGGCACATACACCAACAATCTCCCACTTGCCCGTTGAAGGGCTATGTCCTAAACATTTTAAGACCAACCTCTATTACATGTCTCTCAAACTTTGACTATGGTAGAGCTTTTGTGAGAGGATCTGCTATATTGTCGTCTGACCCTATTTTGCATACTTTAACATCTCCTCGATCGACGATCTCTCGAATGAGGTGATTACGTCTGAGTATGTGTTTGGTCTTCTGGTGTGATCGGGGCTCCTTTGCTTGTGCGATGGCCCCGTTATTATCACAGAAGAGGTCTGTCAGATCTTGGATACTCGGTATCACTCTGATGTCTGACACAAACTTTCTCAACCAAACAACTTCCTTTGCAGCATCTGATGCAACAATATACTCAGATTCTATTGTAGAGTCGGCTGTGGTATCTTGCTTTGAGCTTTTCTAACTCACCGTACATCCATTCAGGCTAAAAACATAGCCTGATTGTGACTTCATGTCGTCTTGATCAGTCTAGAAAGCAGCATCGGTGTAACCTTGCACGATGAGCTGTTCTTGTCCTCCGTACACTAACATTAATCCTTTAGTCCTTCGCAAGTACCTCAGGATTACCTTAACTGCAGTCCAATGATCCATACCTGGATCTTGTTGGTATCTGCTTGTCATGCTTAGTGCATGTGTGACATCCGGGCGGGTACATAACATGGCATACATGATAGATCCTATTGCCGAAGCATATGGGACTCTACTCATCGTATCACTCTCCTTTTTAGTAAAAGGACATTGGTTCTTCTTTAAAAGAAGGCCATGTCTGAATGGTACCATACCATTCTTAGAATTAGACATATTAACCGCTTCAATATCTTGTCTATATCTCCTTCTTCACTTAGTCCTAGAAGCCTTTTAGACCTATCTCTATAGATCTTGATACCTAGTATCATTTCGGCTTCTCCTAAGTCTTTCATAGAAAATACACTCCCTAGCCATTGTTTGATGTCTTTCATCATGGGAATGTTATTTCTATGAGTAGGATGTCGTCCACATATAGGAAGAGAAAAACATTCTTGCTCCTACTAACCTTCTTGTAAACACAAGGCTCATCTTCTTTCTTGATGAATCCGTAACCTTTTACTTCCTCATCAAAATGAAGATTCCAACTTCGAGATGCTTGCTTTAGTCTATAGATGGACCTCTGGAGCATACATACTCAATTAGGATGCTTTTGATCGATGTATCCCTCAGGTTATTTCATATAAACATCCTCGAGTAGGTTTCTATTCAGGAAAGCCATCTTAACATCCATCTGTTATACCTTACAGTCAAAATATGCTGCTATGGAAAGCATTGTCCTAATGGACTTGAGCATCACGACAGGGGAGAAGGTTTCATCATAGTCAATACCATGAGTCTGTCTGAAACCTTTAGCCACTAGTCGTTCCTTGAAGATCCCGCCAGGTTTTAACTTGAAAATCCACTTGCAATCGACAACCTTTTTCCTGAACAGGAGGGTCAATCAAAGTCCACACTTTATTGTCCCTCATTGATTGCATTTCAGATTCCATGGCTTGTAGCCATTTATCTGAATATGGACTTTCTAAAACCTGTATGTAGGTCGTGGGCTCATCAGAGTCCACCAAGATCAAATCTTGATCGTCAGTCACGAGAAATCCGTATCTCTCGGGTTGCTGACGAGATCTACCAGATCTTCTAGGTTCTTGTGTTATTGGCTCAGGTTGCTCATCTTCATGAGTTTCTATGCCAACTTCCATCTGAGTTTCTGTAGATGGTTCTACACTCTCTTGTGGGTATTGAACTTCTCCGAGTTCTATTCTATTCCAACTGTCTTTCTTGTACAGAAAGTCTTTCTCTAAGAAAGTAGCTCCTCGAGCAACAAACACATTGTTCTTAATCAGGAGGTAGAATTGATATCCTTTGGTTTCCTTAGGATACCCCACAAACAGGCATTTGTCAGTTTTGGGTTCAAGCTTATTATTTTGTAGACGCTTTACATGAGCTTGACAACCCCAAACTCGCAGATAGTACATATAGGGCTTTTGGCCCATCCATATCTCATATGGAGTCTTATCTACTACCTTAGATGGAATACGATTCAATAAGTAGGCTGCAAAAAGGAGAGCATAACCCCAAAAGGATGTGGGGAGAGTTGCTTGGCCCATCATTGATCGAACCATATCCAATAGGGTCTGATTTCTCCTTTCGGATACACCATTCCATTGAGGTGTTCCCGTTGGTGTAAGCTGTGAAACAATTCCGCACTGTTTTAGATAGCTATTGAACTCATCACTTAGGTATTCATCTCCTCAATCGGAGTGAATAATCTTAATCCTTCTATCCAACTGATTTTCTACTTCATTTTTAAGCTCTTTGAACCTTTCAAAAGTTTCACTTTTATACCTTATTAAGTCGACATAACCATATCTACTATAGTCATCAGTAAAAGTCACGAACTATTCAAATCCACCTCTGGCTTGTGTGCTCATTGGTGCATATACATCCGTATGTATTAAAGCCAATAGCTCACTTGTCCTTTCCCCTTTCTTGTTGAAAGGACTCCTTGTCATTTTGCCTTGCAAGTAGGGTTCACAGGTATCATATGATTCAAAATCAAATGACCCAAGCACTCCATTCTTGTGAAGTCTTTGAACTCATTTCTCTTTTGCATGGCCTAAACGACAGAGCCAAAGATAAGTTGGACTCATATCAAATTTAATTAATTTAGCCTTCTTTTCAATGTTGTAGACCGGTTTTTCTTGGCTCAAATCCAAGACATATAGGTCGTTGCACAAATATACAACTCCTTATAAAACATCATTCCGATATAAAGATAACGAATTATTACCAATAACAAAACAAAATCATTTAATATCCAAACAAGAAATTAAAATAATATTCCTGCTCAAAATAGGTACATAATAACAATTCTCAAGTTCAATGTTTAAGCCGAAAGGTAAAGATAAAGTGTAATCTCTCACTTCAACAGCAGCAACCCTTGCCCCGTTGACCACTCGGAGATCAACTTCACCTTTCCTTGTCATCCTTCTATTTTTGAGTCCTTGCACATTAGTACAAATATAAGCCCCACATCCGGTATCTAATACCCATGAGGTGGACATAGACAGATTTATTTCAATAACAAAGATATGGGCTTATTCATGAAACATTTTCATCAGTGACTCGTAAATCCAGAATGCTTCCAAATTCATGAATTGCCTGTCATAGATGCGAGCATCAAGCACGTCACATCATCAGAATCGCTTTTCAGCTTATCCCATGGTTGCTGAACAGTAGCCGTGGCATTTTGTGGTGGTTCGGGCAAATCAGTCTCTAAGACATGTAGCTTCCTTTCTTGCTCGAGAACAATTCTCAAGTTTCTTTCCCAGTCTAAGAAGTTTGGTCCAACCAATTTGTCTTTATCCAAAATACTTCTTAGAGTGAAGTTTGATACAACATTAATGCTAGATAATGTCATTTCTACAAAGAATAAATGCAAAATATTAGGATGAGTTTTAAAATCATTTTCCACAATAGCCAAAATTGAAATTCCAAACAATTTTGTGTTGGTGCTAGATTGTGGGCCAAAAATCCACAAAGAGTTAACCCCAGTCTTGCTTTGGCAAGTATCGTAGGGATCGGGCTCTTTTACATTCCATGTAATCTAACGTTTTCCAATTGCATACCATACACCTTTTGGATGATAGGATGAACATTCCAAATGCTTGACACCATCCTATCTTTGCAAAATTAATCCCTAGTAAACTTATCGGGTCAAGCTAGGATTAATTTTCCCAAGTCAAACCATCCCTCGAGGCATCACATCAATCGATACCCGCACAGTTTTTCCATAACGAATGGTAGTGATAAAGTTGAGCATCTGGATACCCAAACAGTTTTTCCACTCATTAACGATAGTGATAAAGTCGAGCACCTATTATGTGACAACCCACCGCACGAAGAAAACCTGAGGCCCTTGGGCTCTCCAAGTCCACAGACGTTCTACGCTCTAGCGAGCCCACAAGTATGGAAGCAATTTATAACTTAGGTTTTTAGGGATTTAGTTTGAACGGCTTAACATGCATTTTGTTTTTCATCATTCACAAAATATAAAATATAAAGCGAAAGGTGCAATGAATTGGGCTCTACTCTATTACAAGGCTTTTAAAAATTTTGTCTTCATTTGGGCCTCCATCTTTGGGCTCCAACTCCATGACTCCGTCTTGGCTTGTTGGAATTTCTTGGGCCTAATACCTAATCTATTCTATTAAAATAAAATAAATTTTAAGTGGCTCGCAAGCCCAATTTAATTGGCTCGCAGGCCCCAAATTAAAACAAAATAAATAAAGCCCAATTCATGCATGAAAAACACATAAAATGCAAGTGCTTCATACAAACCCATTTTAATTAAGCCAATAAATTTAAAAGATTCTGTAATTGAATATTTCCAAAATATTCTATACAATTAAAATTGATTGTGTCATAATCAATTTTAATAAATCTTTCCTTTTTCTTGTTCAATCATTTATGAAAATGATGAATGAACATACCAAATATGTATGCAAATATTTAAACTATTTAAATAAATCATACCATATTTGAAAGCACAAATAAAGGAATCAAATTAATCAAATTAATTATTCTATTTTATTAGCTAATTATCCTAATCTTATTAAGATAATTGATTTAAAATATTTTAAAATCTTAAAATCCAATTTTAATATTTTAAAACTAAAATCTGATAAGATTTTATTTTATTTTAAAATCTTACCAAAATTAGAAAACAATTTTCCTTAAATTATGGGGCTGTTTGATAATTTAAATGAAATTCTGGGCTGTGTTTTGAGGAGGACTCAAAGTCTAGGGGCCATTCTGTAAGTTTAAAACTATTTTAAAACTCAGCTGTCCATTTTTGGTAATTAGATGTTGCGGCAGGGTCAACTTAGTTCATTCGCCCATTAGGGCTTAAGCCCTACAGCCTATCTCTCTTTACCCAAATAGGGTTTCTTGGGGCGGCAGGGTATTATGGTAAATTCAGCCCCTAGGGCTTCATTCCTAGCCACCGCCACCAACTTTCTTCCTCAAACCTCACCGCTGGCTTTCGCAACTTTCGGCGTCCAACACCGGTCGTCTTCTCTGGGTATATTCCCGATCGAAATCTTTAATGACTGACGATGAAGCATTGATCAAAGACAATTTCTGACGTCCAACGCTTGCGAGATGAAGGCTCCCGATCATGACGAAGATGCAGCGGCGACGCTCACCGTGCGTTCTCCGTCCTCTATCGGTGCTAGGATTCATAACCCCAGTGGCCCTTTTTGTGACTTCCCAGTATAGAAAAATCAACTAAGAACCTATCTCGGCGTACCCGTTTTCCCGGTGAGAAGCCAACGGCCAGAAAGCAAAACAACCCAAAAACAAAAATTATTTTTCCGACAGGGTTTTGAAACATTAACACAAACCAAAACAATTTTGGTGAAATTATTTTCAAACCCAGTTTCTGGCCCTGAAATCAAAAGCTTTGGTGAAAATTGTGTCAGCGACCAAAATCCATTTCCAAAACCTAATGAAACCCGGCGAAAGGCAACAGCAATCCAGAAAACATTTTGAAACCAAAATAGAACTCGGTGAAAATTGGTTTCAGTAGAACCATTTAACAATCCAGTAATTCAAAGTCAATTTTGAACCAATCAAGCCAAAACCATTTCGTTCAGAAACCCCAAAAGACCGGAACATTTCAAGAGACACCCGCTTTTTCGGCAAAGCCTTGCAACCCAGAAAATAGCCATCCCCAGTTTTGTCAAAACAATTTCTTTCTGTCACGACTTTCAAAAATAGAAAAGGGAAAAAATTCTTTTGATTACAAATCCAAGACCGGCCAAAATATTTGCAATCTAGTAAAGTAAATTTAAACACTAAAATTGAGTCTAGCTCTGATACCACTGTTGGGAACGGAGGCATGATTTTTAAAAAATTACTCAGCGGATTCATGTCAATTCCAATTTTAGTGTTTAATTAATCCTACGTTTAAAACTTCAAAAGCTTACCCTAGTAGCTTAATCGGTTGTCGTGTCTGGATCCTTGTTTAATGTTGGTACAAACCTTCAGCTCCAGTTACGTTTGTCACCAACAAAATCCTTCCTTGAAGGACTCTCTACTTTCAAGCACTGAAGTTCTTTGCAGATCCGGTGCTAGCCGTTTTTGCCTACGGAGATATTTTGGAATTTTGTGTATATTTTGCTTGTTCTGATTTTCTGATTGAAAATCATCCTCCTACTACAATAATATCCCTAGGATATTTGTAGAGTTGAAATTTCCAAAAATCAGTATTGCAATCAATCAATTATTACTTAACTAATTTAAACATATTCTAAATCAGTATTATTACCAAATATTATTTTACTGATTCCAAATCAGTATTAAATAATACCTTAATGATTTGGGTTATACACCAAGCCCATGGATCAACCCATTACCCATGGATCAGGCTGATGGATCAAGAACCTCAATTGCAATTAGGTCCCATGATTTATCAACCCATCCCAATTGTTCCCAGGTAATTGATTAACTCTTAATTAATACCACAGAACTTTTCCATAATATTTAATTAAATATTCTTTAATTAAGTATAACAATTATACTTATTGTAGGCAAGAATACTTATTATGCATTATCGAACTTTCTTATGTGCGATTCTGTAGGCCCATTCTAAATTGGCGATGGATAACTCAATCCCATTGATTAATCCATAAGACATTAGTGGTTTCTAGAAAGACATAATGACTACCCAATTCAGAATGGAGGGTCGAATGGTGATTCAACACAACCTTTCCGAGCAAACTGCGTACGATCCTCTACATTGATATCCCGTTTAGCATAAGACATGGAACCATCATCCTTATATAGCTAAACGTTTACTCGATCTCTTAGTGACACTGAATTCATCATGCAAATGATAATGCTTATCATTCCTTAGGCATGACCATGCACTTCTCAGTGCACTATCAAGTGACAAAGATAGCATCTCTCACTTAAGAGAGACTTGTAGTCCCATCACTTCACTTACATACCTTAGCGTGTCTCATAGTGTACCCAATCATACCCGTACTTGGCAACCTGTTACAGCCCCGTTAGGCGTATATCAAGGCACACTACAATTCACCTAAGACCATGCAGTGATTTCTGGTCTAAGGATCCTCGTACGAGTACTACTCAAAAGAATCACTCGTGATCTAAAAGTCCATGGAGTGTTTCTTTTGGCGGATCGATTTCATGAAATTAAATATGGACAAGAATATTACTATCATGAATTTAACTCATATGATTATAACATCAATCAAAACGAAAAATATCTATATAGCCCTTAAAAAGGGCACATACACCAACACATCTAAGGCAGTAGATAAGACTCCATATGAGATATGGATGGGCCAAAAGTCTTATATGTCCTATCTGCGAGTTTGGGATAGTCAAGCTCATCTAAAGCATTTACAAAGTAATAAGCTTGAACCCAAAACTGACAAATGCCTGTTTGTGGGGTATCCTAATGAAACTAAAGGATATCAATTTTACCGCCCAACCGAGAACAAACTGTTCGTTGCTCGATGAGCTACTTTCTTAGAGAAAGACTTTCTGTACAAGAAAGACATTGGGAGTAAAATAAAACTCAAAGAGGTTCGAGTTGTTGGGATCGGAGGCATGTTTTTCAAAATTTTACGCAGCGGATTTATGCCAATTCAAATTTTAGTGTTTTAATAATCCTATGTTCAAAGCTTCTAAAGCTTACCCTCGTATCGTAATCGATTGCCGCGTCTGGATCCTTGTTTGATGTTGGTCCAAACCTTCTGCTCCGGTTACGTTTCTCACCACCAAAATCCTTCATTGAAAGACTCTCTACTTTCAAGCACTGAAGTTCTTTACAGATACGGTGCTAGCCGTTTTTGCCTACGGAAAGAGTTTGGGATTTTGTGTATATATTTTGTTTGTTCTGTTTTTTCTGATTGGAAAAATCATCATCCTACTACAATAATATCCCTAGGATATTTGTAGAGTAGAAATTTCCAAAATCAGTATTTTAATCAATCAATTATTACATTACTGATTTCATCAAATTCCAAATCAGTATTACTACCAAATATTATTTTACTAATTTCAAATCAGTATCAAATAGTATTTATTGATTCCAAATCAGTATTAAATAATACTTTAATGATTTGGGTTATACACCAAGCCCATGGATCAACCTATGACCCATGGATCAGGCTGATGGGTCAAGAACCTCAATTCCAATTAGGTCCCATGATTTTTTAGCTCATCCCAATTGTTCCCAGGTAATTAATTAACTCTTAATTAATACCATAGAACTTTTCAATAATATTTAATTAAACCATTTAATTAAATGTTATTTATTTAAGTATAACAATTATACTTATTGTAGGCAAGACTACTTATTCTGCATCATCGAACTTTCTTCTGTGCGATCCTATAGGCCCATTCTAAATTGGCAATGGATAACTCAATCTCATTGATTAATCCATAAGTTATTAGTGGTCTCTAGCAAGACATAATGACAATCCAATTCAGAATGGAGGGTTGAATGGTGATTCAACACAACCTTTCCAAGCAAACTGCGTACGATTCTCTACATTGATATCCCATTTAGCATAAGGCATGGAACCATCATCCTTATATAGCTAAACGTTTACTCGATCTCTTAGTGACACTGAATTCATCATGCAAATGATAATGCTTATCATTCCTTAGGCATGACCATGCACTTCTCAGTGCACTATCAAGTGACAAAGATATCATCTCTCACTTAAGAGAGACTTGTAGTCCCATCACTTCACTTACATACCTTAGCGTGTCTCATAGTGTACCCAATCATACCCGTACTTGGCAACCTGTTATAGCCCCGTTAGGCGTATATCAAGGCACACTACAATTCACCTAAGACCATGCAGTGATTTCTGGTCTAAGGATCCTCGTACGAGTACTACTCAAAAGAATCACTCGTGATCTAAAAGTCCATGGAGTGTTTCTTTTGGCGGATCGATTTCATGAAATTAAATATGGACAAGAATATTACTATCATGAATTTAACTCATATGATTATAACATCAATCAAAACGACAAATATCTATATAGCCCTTAAAAAGGGCACATACACCAACACATCTAAGGCAGTAGATAAGACTCCATATGAGATATGGATGGGCCAAAAGTCTTATATGTCCTATCTGCGAGTTTGGGATAGTCAAGCTCATCTAAAGCATTTACAAAGTAATAAGCTTGAACCCAAAACTGACAAATGCCTGTTTGTGGGGTATCCTAATGAAACTAAAGGATATCAATTTTACCGCCCAACCGAGAACAAACTGTTCGTTGCTCGATGAGCTACTTTCTTAGAGAAAGACTTTCTGTACAAGAAAGACATTGGGAGTAAAATAAAACTCAAAGAGGTTCGAGTTGTTGGGATCGGAGGCATGTTTTTCAAAATTTTACGCAGCGGATTTATGCCAATTCAAATTTTAGTGTTTTAATAATCCTATGTTCAAAGCTTCTAAAGCTTACCCTCGTATCGTAATCGATTGCCGCGTCTGGATCCTTGTTTGATGTTGGTCCAAACCTTCTGCTCCGGTTACGTTTCTCACCACCAAAATCCTTCATTGAAAGACTCTCTACTTTCAAGCACTGAAGTTCTTTACAGATACGGTGCTAGCCGTTTTTGCCTACGGAAAGAGTTTGGGATTTTGTGTATATATTTTGTTTGTTCTGTTTTTTCTGATTGGAAAAATCATCATCCTACTACAATAATATCCCTAGGATATTTGTAGAGTAGAAATTTCCAAAATCAGTATTTTAATCAATCAATTATTACATTACTGATTTCATCAAATTCCAAATCAGTATTACTACCAAATATTATTTTACTAATTTCAAATCAGTATCAAATAGTATTTATTGATTCCAAATCAGTATTAAATAATACTTTAATGATTTGGGTTATACACCAAGCCCATGGATCAACCTATGACCCATGGATCAGGCTGATGGGTCAAGAACCTCAATTCCAATTAGGTCCCATGATTTTTTAGCTCATCCCAATTGTTCCCAGGTAATTAATTAACTCTTAATTAATACCATAGAACTTTTCAATAATATTTAATTAAACCATTTAATTAAATCTTATTTATTTAAGTATAACAATTATACTTATTGTAGGCAAGACTACTTATTCTGCATCATCGAACTTTCTTCTGTGCAATCCTATAGGCCCATTCTAAATTGGCAATGGATAACTCAATCTCATTGATTAATCCATAAGTTATTAGTGGTCTCTAGCAAGACATAATGACAATCCAATTCAGAATGGAGGGTTGAATGGTGATTCAACACAACCTTTCCAAGCAAACTGCGTACGATTCTCTACATTGATATCCCATTTAGCATAAGGCATGGAACCATCATCCTTATATAGCTAAACGTTTACTCGATCTCTTAGTGACACTGAATTCATCATGCAAATGATAATGCTTATCATTCCTTAGGCATGACCATGCACTTCTCAGTGCACTATCAAGTGACAAAGATAGCATCTCTCACTTAAGAGAGACTTGTAGTCCCATCACTTCACTTACATACCTTAGCGTGTCTCATAGTGTACCCAATCATACCCGTACTTGGCAACCTGTTACAGCCCCGTTAGGCGTATATCAAGGCACACTACAATTCACCTAAGACCATGCAGTGATTTCTGGTCTAAGGATCCTCGTACGAGTACTACTCAAAAGAATCACTCGTGATCTAAAAGTCCATGGAGTGTTTCTTTTGGCGGATCGATTTCATGAAATTAAATATGGACAAGAATATTACTATCATGAATTTAACTCATATGATTATAACATCAATCAAAACGACAAATATCTATATAGCCCTTAAAAAGGGCACATACACCAACACATCTAAGGCAGTAGATAAGACTCCATATGAGATATGGATGGGCCAAAAGTCTTATATGTCCTATCTGCGAGTTTGGGATAGTCAAGCTCATCTAAAGCATTTACAAAGTAATAAGCTTGAACCCAAAACTGACAAATGCCTGTTTGTGGGGTATCCTAATGAAACTAAAGGATATCAATTTTACCGCCCAACCGAGAACAAACTGTTCGTTGCTCGATGAGCTACTTTCTTAGAGAAAGACTTTCTGTACAAGAAAGACATTGGGAGTAAAATAAAACTCAAAGAGGTTCGAGTTGTTGGGATCGGAGGCATGTTTTTCAAAATTTTACGCAGCGGATTTATGCCAATTCAAATTTTAGTGTTTTAATAATCCTATGTTCAAAGCTTCTAAAGCTTACCCTCGTATCGTAATCGATTGCCGCGTCTGGATCCTTGTTTGATGTTGGTCCAAACCTTCTGCTCCGGTTACGTTTCTCACCACCAAAATCCTTCATTGAAAGACTCTCTACTTTCAAGCACTGAAGTTCTTTACAGATACGGTGCTAGCCGTTTTTGCCTACGGAAAGAGTTTGGGATTTTGTGTATATATTTTGTTTGTTCTGTTTTTCTGATTGGAAAAATCATTCCCTACTACAATAATATCCCTAGGATATTTGTAGAGTAGAAATTTCCAAAATCAGTATTTTAATCAATCAATTATTACATTACTGATTTCATCAAATTCCAAATCAGTATTACTACCAAATATTATTTTACTAATTTCAAATCAGTATCAAATAGTATTTATTGATTCCAAATTAGTATTAAATAATACTTTAACAATTTGGGTTATACACCAAGCCCATGGATCAACCCATGACCCATAGATCAGGCTGAAGGGTCAAGAACCTCAATTGCAATTAGGTCCCATGATTTTTCAGCCCATCCCAATTGTTCCGAGGTAATTAATTAACTCTTAATTAATACCATAGAACTTTTCAATAATATTTAATTAAACCATTTAATTAAGTCTTATTTATTTAAGTATAATAATTATACTTATTGTAGGGAAGACTACTTATTATGCATCATCGAACTTTCTTCTGTGCGATCCTATAGGCCCATTCTAAATTGGCAATGGATAACTCAATCTCATTGATTAATCCATAAGTTATTAGTGGTCTCTAGCAAGACATAATGACAATCCAATTCAGAATGGAGGGTTGAATGGTGATTCAACACAACCTTTCCAAGCAAACTGCGTACGATTCTCTACATTGATATCCCATTTAGCATAAGGCATGGAACCATCATCCTTATATAGCTAAACGTTTACTCGATCTCTTAGTGACACTGAATTCATCATGCAAATGATAATGCTTATCATTCCTTAGGCATGACCATGCACTTCTCAGTGCACTATCAAGTGACAAAGATATCATCTCTCACTTAAGAGAGACTTGTAGTCCCATCACTTCACTTACATACCTTAGCGTGTCTCATAGTGTACCCAATCATACCCGTACTTGGCAACCTGTTACAGCCCCGTTAGGCGTATATCAAGGCACACTACAATTCACCTAAGACCATGCAGTGATTTCTGGTCTAAGGATCCTCGTACGAGTACTACTCAAAAGAATCACTCGTGATCTAAAAGTCCATGGAGTGTTTCTTTTGGCGGATCGATTTCATGAAATTAAATATGGACAAGAATATTACTATCATGAATTTAACTCATATGATTATAACATCAATCAAAACGACAAATATCTATATAGCCCTTAAAAAGGGCACATACACCAACACATCTAAGGCAGTAGATAAGACTCCATATGAGATATGGATGGGCCAAAAGTCTTATATGTCCTATCTGCGAGTTTGGGATAGTCAAGCTCATCTAAAGCATTTACAAAGTAATAAGCTTGAACCCAAAACTGACAAATGCCTGTTTGTGGGGTATCCTAATGAAACTAAAGAATATAAATTTTACCGCCCAACTGAGAACAAACTGTTCGTTGCTCGATGAGCTACTTTCTTAGAGAAAGACTTTCTATACAAGAAAGACAGTGGGAGTAAAATAAAACTCGAAGAGGTTTGAGTTGTTGGGATCGGAGGCATGTTTTTCAAAATTTTACGCAGGGGATTCATGCCAATTCAAATTTTAGTGTTCATATAATCCTATGTTCAAAGCTTCTAAATCTTACTCTCGTATCGTAATCGGTTGCCGCGTCTGGATTCTTGTTTGATGTTGGTCCAAACCTTCTGCTACGGTTACGTTTGTCACCACCAAAATCCTTCATTGAAAGACTCTCTACTTTCAAGCACTGAAGTTCTTTATAGATCCGGTGCTAGCCATTTTTGCCTACGGAAAGAGTTTGGGATTTTGTGTATATATTTTGCTTGTTCTGTTTTTCTGATTGGAAAAATCATCATCCTACTACAATAATATCCCTAGTATATTTGTAGAGTAGAAATTTCCAAAATCAGTATTTTAATCAATCAATTATTACATTACTGATTTAATCAAATTACAAATTTGTATTATTACCAAATATTATTTTACAAATTTCAAATCAGTATCAAATAGTATTTACTGATTCCAAATCAGTATTAAATAATACTTTAACAATTTGGGTTATACACCAAGCCCATGGATCAACCCATGACCCATAGATCAGGCTGAAGGGTCAAGAACCTCAATTGCAATTAGGTCCCATGATTTTTCAGCCCATCCCAATTGTTCCGAGGTAATTAATTAACTCTTAATTAATACCATAGAACTTTTCAATAATATTTAATTAAACCATTTAATTAAGTCTTATTTATTTAAGTATAATAATTATACTTATTGTAGGGAAGACTACTTATTATGCATCATCGAACTTTCTTCTTTGCGATCCTATCGGCCCATTCTAAACTGGCAATGGATAACTCAATCTCATTGATTAATCCATAAGTTATTAGTGGTCTCTAGAAAGACATAATCACTACCCAATTCAGAATGGAGGGTCGAATAGTGATTCAACACAACCTTTCCGAGCAAACTGCGTACGATTCTCTACATTGATATCCCATTTAGCATATGACATGGAACCATCATCCTTATATAGCTAAACGTTTACTTGATCTCTTACTGCCACTGATTCTATTCGAGCAACTAATAACACTTACCATTTCATGGGTACAGCCATGCACTTCTCAGTTCACTACCATGTGGCCACGATATCATCTCTCACTTAAGAGAGACTTGTAGTACAATCACTTCACCTACATACCTTAGCGTGTCTCATAGTGTACCCAATCATACCCATACCTTGCAACCTGTTACGGTCCCGTTAGGCGTATATCAAAGCACACCACAATTAGCCTAAGACCATGCAGTGATTTCTGGTCTAAGGAACTTCGTACGAGTACTTTTCAAAAGAATCACTCATGATCTAAAAGTCCATGGAGTGTTTCTTTTGGCGGGTCGATTTCATGAAATTAAATATGCACAAGAATATTACTATCATGAAATTAACTCATATGATTATAACATCAATCGAAATGACAAATATCTATATAGCCCTTAAAAAGGGAACATACACCAACAATCTCCCACTTGCCCGTTGAAGGGCTGTGTCCTAAACGTTTTAAGACCAACCTCTATTACATGTCTCTCAAACTTTGACTGTTGTAGAGCTTTTGTGAGAGGATCTGCTATGTTGTCGTCTGACCCTATTTTGCATATTTTAACATCTCTACGATCTATGATCTCTCGAATGAGGTGATAACGTCTAAGTATGTGTTTGGTCTTCTGGTGTGACCGGGGCTCTCTTACTTGTGCGATGGCCCCGTTATTATCACATAAGAGGCTATCGGATCTTGGATACTCAGTATCACTCTGATATCTGACACAAACTTTCTTAACCAAACATCTTTCTTTACAGCATCTGATGCAGCAATATACTCAAATTCTGTTGTAGAGTTGGTTGTGGTATTTTGTTTCGAGCTTTTCCAACTCACTGCACCGCCATTCAGGCTAAAAATGTAGCCTGATTATGACTTCATGTCATCTTGATCAGTCTAGAAAGCAGCATCAGTGTAACCTTGTACGATGAGCTGTTCTTGTCCTCCGTACACTAGCATTAAACCTTTAGTCCTTCGCAAGTACTTCAGGATTGCGTTGACTGCAGTCCAATGATCCATACCTGGATCTTGTTGGTATTTACTTGTCATGCTTAGTGCATGTGTGACATCCGGGCGGGTACATAACATGGCATACATGATAGATCCTATTGCCAAAGCATATGGGACTTTACTCATCGCATCCCTCTCCACTTTAGTAGAAGGGCATTGGTTCTTCTTTAAGAGGAGGCCATGTCTAAATGGTACCATACTAATCTTAGAATTAGACATATTGAACCTCTTCAATATCTTGTCTATATACCCATCTTGACTTAGTCCTAGAAGTTTGTTAGACCTATCTCTATAGATCTTGATACCTAGTACCATTTTGGCTTCTCCTAAGTCTTTCATAGAAAATACACTCCCCAACCATTGTTTGATGTCTTTCATCATGGGAATATCATTTCCTATGAGTAGGATATCGTCCACATATAGGACGAGAAAAACATTCTTGCTCCCACTAACCTTCTTGTAAACACAAGGCTCATCTTCATTCTTTATGAAGCCGTAACCTTTTACTGCCTCCTCAAAACGAAGATTTCAACTTTGAGATGCTTGTTTTAGTCCGTAGATAGACCTTCGAAGCTTGCATACACAATTTGGATGCTCTTGATCAATGTATCCCTCGGGTTGTTTCATGTAAACGTCCTCGAGTAGGTTTCCATTCAGGAAATCCATCTTAACATCCTTCTGCCATATCTCATAGTCATAATATGAAGCTATGGTGAGCATAGTCTAAACGGACTTCAGCATCACGACAGGGAAGAAGGTTTTATGTTAGTATATACCATGAGTCTATCTGAAACCTTTAGCCACTAGCCGTGCCTTGAAGATCCCACCAAGTTTTAACTTGAAAATCCACTAGTAATCGACAACCTTTGCCTGAACAGGATGGTCAATCAAAGTATACACTTTATTGTCCCTCATGGATTGCATTTCAGATTCCATGGCTTGTAGACATTTATCTGAATATAGACTTTCTAAAACCTGTCTGTAGGTCATGGGCTCATCAGAGTCCACCAAGATCAAATTTTAATCGTCGGTCACGAGAAATTAATATCTCTCGGGTTGATTTCGAGATCTACTAGATCTTCTAGGTTCTTGTGTTGTTGGCTCAGGTTGCTCATCTTCATCAGATTCCATACCAACTTCCATCTGAGTTTCTGTAGATGGTTCTACACTCTCTTGTGGGTCTCGAACTTCTTCGAGTTCTATTCTACTTCCACTGCCTTTCTTGTACAGAAAGTCTTTCTCTAAGAAAGTAGCTCATCGAGCAACAAACACGTTGTTCTCAGTCGGGAGGTAGAATTGATATCCTTTAATTTCCTTAGGATACCTCACAAATAGGCATTTGTCAGTTTTGGGTTCAAGTTTATTACTTTGTAAACGCTTTACATGAGCTTGACAACCCCAAACTCGCAGTTATGACATATATGGTTTTTGGCCCATCCATATCTCATATAGAGTCTTATCTACTACCTTAGATGCAATACGATTCAATAAGTAGGCAGCAGAAAGGAGAGCATAACCCCAAAAGGATATAGGAAGAGTTGCTTGGCCCGTCATTAATCGAACCATATCCAATAGGGTCCGATTTCTCCTTTCGGATACACCATTCCATTGAGGTGTTCCTGATGGAGTTAGCTGTGAAACAACTCCACACTGTTTTAGATAGTCATCGAACTCATCACTAAGGTATTCACCTCCCCGATCGGAGTGAATGGCCTCAATCCTTCTATCCAACTGATTCTCTACTTCATTCTTAAACTCTTTGAACCTTTCAAAAGTTTCACTTTTATGCCTCATTAAGTAGACATAGCCATATCTACTATAGTCATCGATAAAAGTAAGAAAGTATACGAATCCACCTCTGGCTTGTATACTCTTTGGTCCACATACATCCGTGTGTATTAGGGCCAATAGCTCACTTGTTCTTTCAACTTTCTTGTTGAAAGGACTCTTTGTCATTTTTCCTTACAAACAGGGTTCACACGTGTCATATAATTCGAAATCAAATGACCCTAGCACTCCATCCTTGTGAAGTCTTTGAACTCATTTCTCTTTTGCATGGCCTAAACGACAGTGCCAAAGATAAGTTGGACTCATATCAAATTTAATTGATTTAGCCTTTTTTTTTAATGTAATAGACCGGTCTTTCTTGGCTCATATCCAAGACATATAGGCCGTTGCACAAATTTGCAACTCCGTATAAAACATCAATCCGATATGAAGATATCGAATTATTACCAATAATAAAACAAAATCATTTAATATCCAAACAAGAAATTGAAATAATATTCCTGCTCAAAGCAGGTACATAATAACAAATCTCAAGTTCAATGTTTAAACTGGAAGGTAAAGATAAAGTGTAATCTCTCACTTCAACCGCAGCAACCTTTGCCCCGTTGCCCACTTGGAGATTAATTTCACCTTTCCTTGTCATCATTCTATTTATGAGTCCTTGCACATTAGTACAAATGTGAGCCCCACATCTAGTATGTAATACCCATGAGGTGGACATAGAAAGATTAATTTCAATAACAAAGATACGGGCTTGTTCAAGAGACATTTCTGTCGGTGACTCATAAATCCGGAATGGTTCTGAATTCATGAACTGATTTTGAAGCTCGCATGTCATAGACGCGAGCATCAAGCACATCACATCATCGAAATCATTTTTCAGCTTATCCCATGCTCGTTGAACAGTAGCCGTGGCATTCTGTGGTCGTTCAGGTAAAACAGTCTCTAAGACATGTAGCTACCATTCTTGCTTGAGAACAATTCTCAACTTTCTTTCCCAGTTTAAGAAGTTTGGTCCAACCAATTTGTCTTTATCCAAGATACTTCTTAGAGTGAAGTTTGAAACAACATTAGTGATAGATGATGCCGTTTCTACAAAGAATAAATGCAAAATATTAGGATGATTTTTTTTTTTTTTTCAATTCCAAAATTGAAATCCCAAACAATTTTGTGTTGGTACTAGATTGTGGGCCAAAAATCCACAAAGAGTTAACCCCAGTCTTGCTTTGGCAAGTATCGTAGGGATCGGGCTCCTTTGGTAGGCAACATTCAAATTACATTCCATGTAATCTAACGCTTTCCAATTGCATACCATTCAACTTTTCGATGATAAGATGAACATTCCAAATGCTTAAAACCATTCTATCTTTGCAAAATTAATCCCTAGTCAACTTATTGGGTCAAGTTAGGATTCATTTTCCCAAGTCAAACCATCCCTCGAGGCATCACATCAATCGATACTCACACAGTTTTTCCATAACAAGTGGTAGTGATAAAGTTGAGCATCTGGATACCCAAACAGTTTTTCCACTCATTAATGTTAGTGATAAAGTTGGGCACCTATTATGTGACAACCCGCCGCATGAAGAAAACCTGAGGCCTTTGGGCTCTCCAAGTCCACTGACGTTCGACGCTCTGGCGAGCCCCAAAGTATGGAAGCTATTTACAACTTAGATTTTTAGGGATTTAGTTTGAGCGGCTTAACATGCATTTCATTTTTCATCATTCACAAAATATAAAATATAAAGCGAAAAATGCAATGAATTGGGCTCTAGTCTATTACAAGGCTTTTAAAACTTTGTCTTCATTTGGGCCTCCATTATTGGGCTCCAACTCCATGACTCCGTCCTGCCTTGTTGCAATTTCTTGGGCCTAATTTCTAATCTATTCTATTACAATAAATTTTGTTAGGCTCGCAGGCCCAATTTAAATGGCTCGTATGCCCCAAATTAAAACAAAATAAACAAAGCCCAATTCATGCATGAAAAACACATAAAATGCAAGTGCTTCATACAAGCCCATTTTAATTAAGCCAATCAATTTAAAAGATTTTGTAATTGAATATTTCCAAAATATTCTATGCAATTAATATTGATTGTGTCATAATAACTTTTAACCAATCTTTCCTTTTTTCTTGTTCAATCATTTATGATAAATGATGCATGAGCATACCAAATATGTATGCAAATATTTAAACCATTTAAATAAATCATACCATATTTGAAAGCATAAATAAAGAATAAAATTAATCACATTAATTAATTATTCTATTTATGAGCTAATTGTCATAATCTTATTAAGATAATTAATTTAAGATATTTTAAAATCTTAAAATCCAATTTTAATATTCTAAAAATAAAATCTGATAAGATTTGATTTTATTCCAAAAAAGAAAAATCTTATTAAATGAAAAATTTAGAAATAATTTTTCCTTAAATTCTGGGGCGATTTCATAATTAATCAAAACCTACGGGCTTAGGGTTTTGAAGGAACAAAATTGATGGGGCCAATTTATAAATTATAAAACATTTAAAATTTGGCAGATTAGGGTTTGGGCTTGCTAAGGGGTATTTCTGTCATTTCAGCCAATTAGGGCTTCAGTCAACCCGTCGCAACCCTTTTCATCTTCCCCGGCAAAAACGGCCATCTCCGATCATCTTCTTCGGTGAAAAGAAAAAAAATTTTCCCAGCGAAGATGAAGCACCAAAACAGTAGCGGCTCAAGCATGCAGCTATTTCAAGGGAGACCCCAGGGAACCCAGTCCCAATTCGCCAACGAAAAAGGAATTTTGGTGCCCGTTTTTCTGATGAATGAATCCGGGAAACTAAAACCAAAATCCGAGACCATCCCGACATTCCTTGTCTTCCTGGTTAGAAACCCCAACAATTCTTTTCCGTTTCCCCATTTGTTCAACTAAAGAACTCCAAAAGCTTCAAATGTTTTTACCGACGAACAGAATCAAAAAATTTCCGGCGAAATCCAAAAGAAAATCCAGAAGATTAAACTCAGTTTTGAAACCCGATTTGTAAACCCATTATGCCAGAAATGGTTTTCGAGAGCAAAGAAAGAAAACCCACAACTTTTAAGGCCAAAAATATGAAGATCCGGCGACCCTCGTTTTTCCAGAGAGGATTCCAAAAGGCAGAACCATTCCGGCGGACTTCAACCAATTTTTCAGAAAATAAATTTTTATTTATTTTTCCCATAAAATAATAAAAAATTATTTTCTTTGTTTTCTTTCTTTCCAAATCATGATTTTTCCAAAAATCTTATTAAAAACAATTTTAAATAAAATCCAATTTTAGTTCTAACACTAAAATTAATATGAGCCTAGCTCTGATTCCACTGTTGGGATCGGAGGCAAGTTTTTCAAAATTTTACGCAGCGGATTGATGCCAATTCATATTTTAGAGTTTTAATAATCCTACGTTCAAAGCTTATAAAGCTTACCCTCATAGCGTAATCGATTGTCTCGTCTGGGTCCTTGTTTGATGCTGGTCTAAACCTTCTGCTCCGGTTACATTTGTCACCACCAAAATCCTTCCTTGAAGGACTCTCTACTTTCAAGCACTGAAGTTCTTTGCAGATCCGGTGCTAGCCGTTTTTGCCTACGGAAAGAGTTTGAGATTTTGTGTATATATTTTGCTTGTTCTGTTTTTCTGATTGGAAAAATCATCATCCTACTACAATAATATCCCTAGGATATTTGTAGAGTTGAAATTTCCAAAATCAGTATTGTAATCAATCAATTCTTGTAATCAGATTCCAAATCAGTATTGTTACCAAATATTATTTTACTAATTCCAAATCAGTATCAAATAATATTTACTAATTTCAAATTAGTATTAAGTAATACCTTAATGATTTGGGTTATACATCAAGCCCATGGATCAACCCATGACCCATGGATCAGGCTGATGGGTCAAGAACCTCAATTGCAATTAGGTTCCTTGATTTATCAGCCCATCACAATTGTTCCCATGTAATTAATTAACTCTTAATTAATATCACAGACCTTTTCAATAATATTTAAATAAACCATTTAATTAAATCTTATTTATTTAAGTGTAACAATTATACTTATGGTAGGTAATAATACTTATTCTGTATCATAAAACTTTCTTATGTGCGATCCTGTAGGCCCATTCTAAATTGGCAATGGATAACTCAATCTCATTGATTAATCCATAAGCCATTAGTGGCCTCTAGGAAGACATAATGACTACCTAATTCAAAATTGAGGGTCGAATGGTGATTCAACACAAACTTTCCGAGCAAACTGCGTACGATCCTCTACATTGAATCCTTATATAGCTAAACGTTTACTTGATCTCTTAGTGACACTGATTCTATTCGAGCAAATGATAACACTTACCATTTCTTGGGCACGGCTATGCACTCCTCAGTTCACCATCAAGTGGCCAAGATATCATCTCTCACTTAAGAGAGACTTGTAGTCCCATCACTTCACCTACATACCTTAGCGTGTCTCATAGTGTACCCAATCATACCCGTACTTGGAAACCTGTTACAGCCCCGTTAGGCGTATGTCAAAGCACACTACAATTCACCTAAGACCATGTAGTGATTTCTGGTCTAAAGATCCTCGTACGAGTACTACTCAAAAGAATCACTCATGATCTAATCAGTCCATAGAGTGTTTCTTTTAGCGAATCGATTTCATGAAATTAAATATGCACAAGAATATTACTATCATGAAATTAACTCATTTGATTATAACATCAATTAAAACGACAAATATCTATATAGCACTTAAAAATGGCACATACACCAACACGAGACCCACAAGAGAGTGTAGAACTGTCTACAGAAACTCAGATGAAAATTGGCATGGAAACTCATGAAGATGAGCAACCTGAACAAATAACACAAGAACCTAGAAGATCTGGTAAATCTCGTCACCAACCCTAGAGATACGGATTTCTTATGACTGATGATCAATATTTGATCTTGGTGGACTCTGATGAGCCCACGACCTACAGAATGGTTTTAGAAAATCCAGATTCTAATAAATGGCTACAAGCAATGGAATCTGAAATATAATCCATGAGGGACAATAAAGTGTGGACTTTGATTGACCCTCTTGTTCAGGCAAAGGTTGTCGATTGCAAGTTGTTTTTCAAGTTAAAACCTGGCAGGATCTTCATGGCACGACTAGTGGCTAAAGGTTTCAAACAGACTCTTGGTATAGACTATGATGAAACCTTCTCCCCTGTCATGATGCTCAAGTCCATTCGGACTATGCTGGCCATAGCTGCATATTATGACTATGAGATATGGCAGATGGATGTTAAGATGGCTTTCCTAAATGGAAATTGACTCGAGGATGTTTACATGAAACAACCCGATGGATACATTGATCAAGAGTATCCAAGTCGAGTATGCAAGCTTCAGAGGTCCATCAACTGACTAAAGCATCTCGAAGTTAGAATCTTCATTTTGACGAGGCAGTAAAAGGTTACGGCTTCATAAAGAACGAAGATGAGCCTTGTGTTTACAAGAAGGTTAGTGGGAGCAAGAATATTTTTCTCGTCCTATATGTTGACGACATCCTACTCATAGGAAATGGCATTCCCATGATGAAAGACATCAAACAATGGTTGGGGAGTGTATTTTCTATGAAAGACTTAGGAGAAGCCGAAATGATACTAGGTATTAAGATCTATAGAGATAGGTCTAAAAGGCTTCTAGGACTAAGTCAAGAAGGGTATATAGACAAGATATTGAAGAGGTTCAATATGTCTAATTCTAAGAATGGTATGGTACCATTCAGATATGGCCTTCTCTTAAAAAGAACAAAATGTCCTTCTATTAAAGAGGAGAGAGATGGATGAGTAGAGTTCCATATGTTTTGGCAATAGGATCTATCATGTATGCCATGCTATGTACCCGCTTGTATGTCGCACATACACTAAGCATGACATGCAGATACCAACAAGATCCAGGAATGGATCATTAGACTACAGTCAAGGTAATCCTGAAGTACTTGCTAAGGACTAAATTATTAATGCTAGTGTACGAATTACAAGAACTGCTCGTCGTACAAGGTTATGCCTATGCTGCTTTCCAGACTGACCAAGATGACATGAAGTCATAATCAGGCTATGGTTTTCGCCTAAATGGTGGTGCAGTGAGTTTGAAAAACTCAAAGCAAGATAGAATGGCCAACTCTACAATAGAATCTGAGTACTTTGCTGCATGAGATGTTGCAATGGGAGTGTATAGTTGAGGGAAGTTTGTGTCTAAAATTGGATTGTCTGATAGACCTCTTCTGTGACAACAACGGGGCCATCGCACAAGCTAAGGTGCCCTGATCACAGCAAAAAACACCAAACACATACTCAGAAGGTTTCATCTAATTCGAGAGAATGTCAATCGAGAAGATGTGAAAGTATGCAAAATAGGGTCAGATGACAATATAGTTGATCCTCTCACAAAATCTCTACCACAGTCAAAATTTGAGAGACATGTAATAGAGCTTTGTCTTTATATGTTTAGAACATAGCCCTTCAACGGGCAAGTGGGAGATTGTTGGTGTATGTGCCCTTTTAAGGGCTATATATAGATATTTCTCATTTTGATTGATATTATAATCAGATGAGTTAATTTCATTATAGTAATATTCTTGTGCATATTTAATTTCATGAAATTGATCCACCAAAAGAAACACTCTATGGACTGATTAGATCATGAGTGATTCTTTTGAGTTGTACTCGTACAAGGATCCTTAGACCAGAAATCACTACGTGGTCTTAGGTGAATTGTAGTGTGCTTTGACATATGCCTAACGTGGTCATAACAGGTTGCCAAGTATGGGTATGATTGGGTACACTATGAGACACGCTAAGGTATGTAGGCGAAGTGATGGGACTACAAGTCTCTCTTAAGTGAGAGATGATATCTTGGCCACTTGATAGTGAACTGAGAAGTGCATGGCCGTGCCCAAGAAATGATAAGCGTTATCATTTGCTTGATGAATTTAGTGTCACTAAGAGATCAAGTAAACGTTTAGCTATATAAGGAAGATGGTTTCATGCCTTATGCTAAACGGGATATCAATGTAGAGGATCATATGCAGTTTGCTCGGAAATGTTGTGTTACATCACCATTCGACCCTCCATTCCGAATTGGGTAGTCAATATGTCTTGCTAGAGACCACTAATGACTTATGGATTAATCAATGATATTGAATTATCCATTACCAATTTAGAATGGGCCTACAGGATCGCAAATAAGAAAGTTCGATGATGCAGAATAAGTATTCTTGCCTACAATAAGTGTAATTGTTATACTTAAATAAATAAGATTTAATTAAATGGTTTAATTAAATATTATTGAAATTTATGTGGTATTAATTAAGAGTTAATTAATTACCTGGGAACAATTGGGATGGACTGATAAATCAAGGGACTTAATTGCAATTGAAGTTCTTGACCCATTAGCCTGATCCATCGGTCATGGGTTGATCCGTGCGCTTGGTGTATAACCCAAATCATTAAAGTATTATTTACTACTTATTTGGAATCAGTAAAATAATATTTGGTAATAATACTGATTTGGAATCTGATTAAATCAATTAAGTAATAATTGATTGATTACAATACTGATTTTGGAAACTTTGATTCTACAAATATCTTAGGGATATTATTGTAGAGTGAAGATGTTTTCAATCAGAAAAAATCAGCACAAGCAAAACATACACAAAAATCCCAAATTCTCTCTGTAGGCAGACAACGGCTAGCACCGAATCTGCAAAGGGCTTTCGTGCTTGAAAGTAGAGAATCCTTCAAGAAAGGATTTTGTGGTGACAAACGTAACTAGAGCAGAAGGCTTAGACCAACATCTAACAAGGATCCAGGCGTGGCAACAGATTACGCTGCAAGGGTAAGCTTTAGAAGCTTTAAAGGTAGGATTAATTAAAACACTAAAATTTGAAAATCACGCCTCCGATCCCAACAGCTATCTTTGCCACGACCACGTCTTCCCTCTTGACGATATGTCGTATCAGGTAGTGCTTACTCTGTATGTGTTTATGTACCTTGTGGGCTAGTGGTTCCTTCGAGTTTGCTACTACACCGTTGTTATCATAGTACACTATGATTGATTTTTGCAAATCAAGAATCACATCTAAGTCCACTAGGAAGTTCTTGAGCGACACTGCTTCTTTCGCTACCTCTGATACGGTAACATATTCAGCCTCCATAGTAGAGTCTGTCACGCATTTTTGCTTGACACTCCGCCAAACTATGGCCCTACCTTCCAAAGTAAACACATACCCTGAGGTAGACTTGCTCTTGTCCATGTTGCCTTACAAATCTAAATCTGTGTAACATTGGGGTATTAGCTCTGGTGCCTGACAGACCAATACTTGGTCTCTCGTTCTGCGCAGATACTTGAGAATGCATTTTATTGCCTCCCAATGAACTTTCTCATTGTTATTCGGAAATCTGCTTACAATGCCAATGACATAACATATATCAGGGCTCATACACAACAAGGCATACATGAGGCTTCCTACTGCCGAAGCATAAGGAACTATTTTCATGGCTTCTATCTCCTCAATAGTCTTGGGAGACTGTTCTTTAGACAGATGCACTCTGTGTCTGAAAGAGAGAAAACCTTTCTTGGAGTTCTGCATGTTAAAACGGGCCAGAATCGTATCTATCTATGAAGCTTGAGAGAGCGTTAACGAACATTTCCTACGATCTCAAATTATCTTGATACCAAGGATATGTCCCTTTTCTCCTAAGTCCTTCATATCAAATTGCTTGGACAACCATGTCTTTACGTCTGATAACACTTTCTTATTGTTGCCAATCAGTAAAATGTCATCTAAGTAAAGCACAAGAAACACCACTGTGTTTCCATCACGTCTGCGGTACACACATTATTCATCCGGGCACTGAGTGAATCCGTAAGATTGGATTACCTCATCAAACCAGATATTCCAAGACCGAGATGCCTGTTTAAGTCCGTAAATGGACCTCTTAAGCCTGCAAACATTATGCTCTTAGCCTTTTTTAACGAATCCCTCTGGTTGCTGTATGAAGATGGTTTCCTCAAGACTTCCGTTAAGGAAAGATTTCTTGGCATCCATCTGCCATATCTCATAATCTAAATGAGCAGCTATGGCCAAGAGAATCCTGATTGACTTAAGCATGGCTACCGAGAAGAAGGTTTCCTCATAGTCGATTCTATTTTTTGGAGTATACCCCTTCACCACAAGCCTAGCTTTAAAGGTTTCAACCTTTCTGTCAGGTCCTCTCTTGTATTACCCAATGGGCTTAAAACCATCAGGCAGGTCCACAAGCTTCAAGACTTGATTGTAGTCCATTGACCCCATCTTGGATATCATTGCCTTTCATCAAGATTCTGCATCTTTATCTCAAAGAGCCTCATTGTAGATCACTGGGTTAGGCTCAGGCACGCCTGGAACTAGGTCTCAAGCCTCTCCCATACCAACGAACCTGTCGGACATGCTTACAACCCTCCCACTATGACAAGGCACCACCTGTGTTGGCGCATCATCTGTGATATCTTGTATAGTGTGTGGTGTATCTACTTGTTCTGGTGTATCAGGATTATCATATTGTTCCTTACGCTATTCTAGTACTATCTTTCGCTTGGCTTTGTGATACATAATATAGTCTTCCTTTAAAAACTTGCTAACTATCACATTCTGATCTTTATGACTATAGAATAGACCACCTTTCATTTCCCTAGGATATCCTACAAACAGCATTACTTCTATTCTTACATCTAACTTAGTCGCATCTTCCTTAAGCACATGTGCAGGGCAACCCCAAATTCAGAGATGTCTTAGACTGGGCTTATGCCCATTCCACAACTCTACTGAGGTTGAAGGCACGATTTTAGATGGTACAAGGTTATGAATGTACATTGTTGTCTCTAAGGCATACCAAGATTGGCAAATCACTATAGCTTATCATTGATCTAACTATTTCCATGAGAGTTTAGTTCCTTCTTTCTGTTATACCGTTCTGCTATGGTGTGCCAGGTGTAGACAACTGAGACTGAATTCCGACCTCGCTGAGGTATTCTCAAAATTTTTGGGATAGGTACTCACCACCACGATCTGATCGCATTTTCTTAATACATTTACCGTGATATTTCTCCACATCTGCCTGATACTCTTTGAATTTACTAAAGTATTCGAACTTGTGAAGCATTAGGTAAATATATCTGTACTTTGAGTAATCATCCGTGAACGTCACGAAATACTCAAACCCACCTCGTGCTTGTCCGACATTGGTCAACACAAGTCTGAGTGAATCAACTCTAATACTTCTTTGAATTTATAACCTTTTTCTTTAAAAGGTCTCTTGGTCATCTTTCTTTCCATGGAAGATTCATAGGTTTAACAACTTTCAATCTCTAATGAACTTAAAGGTCCATCAGTAACCAACCTTTGAATCCTACTAAGGTTTACATGACCTAGCCTGAGATGTCAAAGATAGGTTTGATTCATTTTAAAAGGTTCTTTCCTCTTATTAGTATTAGATGATGCGCCATTTATCTCTATGTTTTGCATAATAGGGGAGTTTGATTTAATTATAAACAAATGTTCAGCTAATGAACCAAAACAAATAAGTTTTCCATCTTTTCTAATAACAAAAGAATCATTAGAAAAAATAAACTTATAACCATTCTTTAAGAGTTTGAAAACTGAAACAAGGTTCTTTCTAAAGCTCGGTACATAAAGAAAATTAACTAAATCTAGCCTAGAATTTTCAAAAATAAGGCTGACTACTCCTACTGCTTCTACTGACACTGTTGTAGTGTCGCCCAAGTAGATATCCAACTCGCCTTCTCTAAGCTTCCGGGATACTTGGAACCCCTGCAAAGAATTACAAACATAGTCAGTGCCGCCTGAATCCACACACCAAGTATCTGTAGGAATCACCGCTAAATATGGCTTAGTAATTAAGGCAGAAACTATCGTACCTTTAAGCTTTGGACAATCCAATTTCCAATGTCCCGTTTTCTCGCACTTGAAGCATTTGCCTTTAGGCTTATTCTTCTTTGCAATGTCTGGCTTGGAAGCATGTTTCTTGGTATTCTTCTTCTTCTTATTGTCCTTGTCCTTTTGGCACAGAAGAGGAGCTTGAAGCCTTCATTGTGACCAAAGCTTGCTTCTTCTCGTAAAAGATGATTTCGGCTGACACCAATGTTGTTAGGAGCTCGGGTAGAGTATACACTCTTTGGTTCATATTGTAGTTTACGCAAAACTGCTCAAAACTAGAGGGTAAGCTCTAGAGGATGATATCGATCTGAATCTTCGGATCAATCTCGCCTCCCAATACCTCTATCTCATTGATGTTACTGATCGTGTGAAGCACATGATCTCTCACCGGTGAGCCCTCAGCCATTCTAGTATTCTTGATCTTTCTCATGGCTGATTGTCAAGCTGTCATGCCTTGATGAGCAAATATCTCTCTCAGGTGAGCCATTATGTTAAAAGCAGAGACCATTGGATAAAGCATATGTTGTAGAACATTCGACACAGAGGCCAGAATGTAACACCGTGCCATCTCATCCGCTTTTCTCCACCTCGCATAGGCATCCCTATCCTCTTGAAGAGAATCATCGTTAGGCACATCTGGACAGGCTTTGTTGAGCACAAAATTATACTGGTCAGCCGTCAGGACAATGTCCAAATTACGACTCCAATCAACATAGTTTGGACCAGTTAACTTGTTGTCTGTCAATATTATAGCTAAATGATTTAATGCCATATCGAATACTGTAAAATTAAATAAACAGACAATGCTTTAGTGTTTAATCCTAGAATTTCGAAAATAATAAGAAATTCTAACAATTATTGACTTCCCTCAAAACAATAATTTAAACCACCGACATCTCATTCACCGGGATTCTCGCAAGCCACGATAGTGTGGATATTTACGCTAACCCACATTCGTTTGAGAAGAACCAAGTTCATTAACTACACTATCTGACCAAATGATCTATTGATCAATGTAGCTAATACTTAGTGCTTTCAGACATACAAATAAGCAGCGTAACCTCGATGGGAGGAATACTACAAATTGTACACTAAGTGTGATCCATTACGTGACTTCTAAGTTTGTTACCTCAGGATAGTGCGCCTCAGATGGAGAGGGTATCTTCTCCTAGTTAAACTCACTCCAGTCATCTTACTTAGAAATTCATAATCTAGGTGGATGGACTCATCCGAATGGAGGAAGGCCCTAATCTCAACGCACAAGTCTACCCACATCACATATGAACTCGTAACGGTGGCTGTGGGGATATTAAACCAACCCGCTCCCACTTAGATTTCTAAATGAGGGTTTTTCTGATTTTAACATGCAATTAACTAATCCTAAGTTATGTGCAAACATAAAACCAGCATGCTTTAACATTATGCATCTAAAATACAGTACAAAAATTAATGCACAAAAATTAAACTATAAATACGAGGAATAAATATAGGAAATAAATACAAAAAATAAATTTCCCGACTATCATGGTTTTATTTGCTTCCATCTTCAGCCTTGATCTCGTGTCTTGTCACGCCACTCGATGGATTGAGTCTTGAAAAGTTGAATTTCCAAAAAAAAAGAAATCCGGAGGAAAAATGGGCCAAACGTGTGAACTAACCGGGCTGCACATAGCACGCACAAGGCGCCCGCGCAGCGGCCCCGCCGCTGGTGCTGGCGGTGGCTCGAATCGCCTGTGCCACTGCCCACCTCTGATCCCTCATTTGCTTCTTCTACACAATTTGGTCTTCTTGTAATTCGTTCTGGGTTTTTCTGGGTTTATACGAATTAACGATAAACCAATACCCACAAATTCAAGTTGCCCACCATAACGCCTTCTATTACAAAAAATAATTCTCCTACTATAAGGCTTCTAGGAAAATTAAAATCGAAATTTTATAGAAAAAATCCTACTGCAGATTTGATCTAATCCTACACGGCTTCCAGCACGTGGATATACTATTACAAGCATTCATAATAAAACCAAACCCGGACATGTCCCAGGATTTAATTAAAAACCATACAAACACAACCATAATAGTCAGGATTTCTAAACCACCTGCAAATAAAACCATGCAATAAATCGAACAAGCACAAAACCAAAACCAGGCTCTGATACCAATTGAAAGATTATCTGTCCAGGCCCGGTCAAAAATTCATTTTCTTGCTATGCATTCCAGAATTGAATCTTTGACCAGGCCTAGACTCTTGCACAATCGCTATTCCAACCCTTGCTTGAAATAACACTGCAGGATCTTGGTTTGCACTCATTCAATTTATCACACAACAAATAAGTTCTTAATTAAAAGCGGAAATATAAGAATTACCTATTGAATGATAAACTCAGGTGATTCTCTTGTATGACTCAGGACTTTGATCGTATGTTGTGTGGGCAACAATCTAACGAGCAATTGATCATCAAATCACCACAATCCACTCACTGAAATTCCAGCCCCGCCGCTGCCAGTTCGTCATCACCACGTGCTGCCGCAGTCGCCCTACCTGCTGACGCCTCACTACCCCACGCGCTGCCAGCGAAAAGAAAAAATCGATCACCAGAGCTTGACTCGGGGATTGGGCCGCCGTTAGGAGTTCTTGAAAGTCGAATTTGAGAGAAAAATATTTAACTGCTCTCTCTAACCTTTCTCTCTCTATGTTTCTTGTCTTGAAAACTTATGAATTGTGTATTATGAATTGCTAGTCTATTGTCTATTTATAGAGTTCAAGAGAGACCCCAAGTTGGTTTAGGATTGGCCTTCCAAATGGGTTTAGGATTATTAATTAGTTTTAAAATCTAATTAGGTTCCAAATCTAATAGGATTTCCAAATCCAAATAGATTTTCTAATATCTAGGATTTCCTAAATCCAATTGAACTTTAAAACTTAATTATTTAATTAAATAATTCCACCTTGTTAATTATTTAATTAACCCTTAGGAATAATTAATTAAATAATTAATTCTCTATTATCAATTAACCCACTATACAATTAATCGTACCACTAACGGATTAATTATGGCACTACCATCCTACACCAGAATTGCTTCTGGAACAATTAAATTAATTATTCTTTAATCTTCCAACATCAAAGATATAGTGCTCATTAATTTATTAATTTATTAATAAATTAATTAATTAACTTCTTATAATTCGAGATTAGTACCACTCGACCTTTTTACTATACCGGACATAAATCCACCGGCCGGGTTTAGTATAATAAACATAACTAGCTCATCTCGAGACCACCATCACCCCAAACACACCAGTACATAATTTCCTTTCGACAAGCAACAGCACACCAAGCAACTAAAGACGCGCACCCAACCTATCGAGACTATTGGCCTCAAAAGACCGCACTCTTTGGTAGATCAAAGTACACTATATCTAATCCTCATGTCTGCTCAAGTCTATGGATTAAGAGATAGAATACTAGGAACGAATGGTCTATTAAATCAGTATAAGGCAATTCATCTAAATGGTCATGTTCAATATGCCCTGGATATATCTATATGATTCAATTAGTTTAGAGAAACAAATTTCTGAATCACATAATAACCTAAACTGACAGCGTGTCCAAAACTGTCTCGGTTACGAACCTCATTGATATATTATGTCTTTTAACCAATGATAAGATCTACTGTGTCACACCAGACACCTCATCATCTAAATACATAATATAAATAGACATTATATGTAACACATATAAACAATTTAACTAAAATATCTTATCGATATATAAACTGGGAAATAGTTTCATACAAGCAAAGCTTTAGTATTCAAATCCAACAAAAAAAGTTGTTGGTGTGTAGATGTTCGTGAGTCTTAGATTGATGACACACAGCTACTAACTAGTCCATAATACACACTGTTGCCAATCAGAAGGATGTCATCTATATAAAGTACGAGGAACACCACCATATCACCATCATGCCTGCGATATACACACTGCTCATCCAGACACTGAGTGAATCAATAGGACCTGATAACCTCATCAAAACGGATGTTCCAAGATCTGGATGCTTGCTTAAGTCCAAAAATGGACCTCCTAAGCCTGCATACCTTATGCTCTTAGCCCTAAACAATGAAACCCTCTTGTTGCTGCATAAAGATGGTCTCCTCAAGGCTTCTATTGAGAAAAGTTGTCTTGACGTCCATCTATCAAATCTCATAGTCCATATGAGCAGCTATAGCCAAGAGAATCCGGATCGACTTAATCATAGCTAGGGAAAAAGGTCTTCTCATAATCGATACCCTCTTTTTGAGTATACCCCATCACCACAAGCCTAGCCTTGAAGGTCTCAAACCTCCCGTCAGATCCTCTATTTCACTTGTAGACCCATTTACACCCAATAGACTGAAACCCATCAGGAAGGTCTACCAGCTCCCATGCCTAATTTGACTCCATAGAACCCATCTCAGCAATCATCGCTCTCTACCAAGAATCTGCATCTTTATCCTGGAGAGCCTTATTGTAGCTAACTGAAGGAAAACTGAACAAGCCCGGGCTAAATCGAAAACCTCACTTTCGTGCAATGCATTCCAGAATCGGAAGCTTTCGACCAAGCTCAGGCTCAAATTAGTTTACCCATGAAGGGATCTAGGCTTATACTTATTTAATTTATCAATCGGGACACAAAAGATTCGATCTTTAATTAAAGCGGGATACTTAAAGATTTTACCTTTTGTAGCGAAGTCCCTTGCTTAAAGAAAAATCCAATCTTTGACGCAACTTCCACAAGAAATCCGAAGAATATCTCCAATACGAACTCCGAAATAGTGTGGGCTATTCTCTACGGAGTTACCCACGGTAAATCGATGAAAACCCAAAAAACTTGCTCCGGAAGAAAACTCAAAAATCTGAACTTTTTGAAAAGCTGCCCAGTTTTTTTCTTAAAAAGCTTGTTGCGCAAGTCTTCTTCCCCAGCTGCTGAACCCGCCTGATTTTTCTGCAAAACCGACCACTGGAGCTGTGCTATCAAGTCCCGATCTGTACAACTGTCATCACGGATCACTCAGCAAGAAGATCGACGTGATGGACAGTCGGCTCAGGGCGCCGGACAGCACAAGATGCCAGGTTTTCTGACCGACGCTGAACCCCGAGAAATTTCTGACCGAAACTGGATTCAGCGGGTTTGATTAATCCAACCGGTGTTAAATTCAGCGAGCTTAAAAACTATCCAGGCAAAGTAATATTGAGTCTTTTGAAGAAGAAAGATATCTTAGCTGACTTCGAGAAAGAATTTCGATAAGGAAGACAAAATTCTCTCTCTAAGCTAATCTTTCTCACTCTAGCCCTTTCTTGGACTTCAAGTTTCTTAATGTCTTACTTGCCCAATAAGTTGTATTTATATGGAGCTTCTAAGGAGACCTAATGGGCTCTCGAGTTAGGCCATTAAATTTGACTTTCGTTGACCGCTAAGTCTTCCTGACTAATCAACTCCAATCGACCCATTTAAATTAATTTATTTAATCCACTTTGTTAATTTAATTTAATCAAACCCTTAGAATTAATTAATTCAAAATAGAATTAATTTCTAAATTCACTTCGTCGATCAAATATTAATTAAACCTTTTGGATTAATTAATTTACCTTGTCGATTAGTCAAATGCATAATCGGTCGTACCACTAACGGACCAATTATGGAACTACCGCTCAAAAAAGACTTTACATCGCGCCATTATATTTTATTCTATCTCCCACATTAAAGATCTAGTGCTCGTCAGTTTATCAATTTACTGACAAATTAATTCACCGACTTCTTGGTTTCCGAGATTAGTACCACTCGTCCTTTTATTATACCGAACATAAAGTTCACCGGCCGGGTTTAGTATAATAACCTTACGAGCTCATCTCGAGAGCACCATCAACCCGGTGAACCGGTACGTGGATTCCTCCGACTAGCAACGGCACGTAAAAAGCTAAACACCGCATACCCAACCTACCGAGGTATTGGCCTCAATTGACCTCACTCTTTAGCAAATCAAAGCGCACAATATCCAACCCTCACGCCCGTCCCAATCTCGGGATTGAGAGACGGAATACTAGGACCGAATTGACTACGCCGATCAGTATAAGTCAATTATATCCAAACTGGTCGTGCTCAATATGCCCCGGGCATATCCGTGTGATTTAAACTAGTTTAGATAAACTAATTTCCAAACCACACAATAACCTATACCGATAGTATGTTTAGACTATCTCGGTTACGAGCATACTTTTTATATATCAATACTTTAACCAATAACGGTATCTACTGTGTCTGTCCACACCCCGTTAGCTAGTTCTATGATATAAAGGAACAAATTTATACTGAAACAAAATGATATGTCAACTGTGGATATTAGTTTTTGATACAAGCCATAGCTTTTCTGTATTCAAAACTAACACTAACTAGATCTGGTTTATGAGCGCCAGGTATAAAGTTCAAAAACTTACCCAAACCCATGTACCTCTCGGGCTGTTTGATAACCCTCCTACTACGACGAGGCGCTGCCTGTGTAAGAGCATCATCTGTGATAGTGTGTGCAGTATCTTGTGGTGTGTCTTCCTGTACTCGTGCATCTGGAATAATAGACTGACTTCTAAGCTCTTCCAATACTACCTTGCTATTTTACATGTGATCTAAAATATAGTCCCCCTCAAGAAATCTGGCATTGGTGCTTACCACCACCTTCTGATCCTGAGGACTATAAAATAGACCACCTCTCGTTCCTTTGGAATAGCCTACAAATAGCATAGCCTTTGATCTCGAATCTAACTTACCTGCATCTGCCTCGAGCACATGTGCTGGATAACCCCAAATCCTGAGATGTCTCTGTTGGAGTAGAAATATAAGCTATGCTTGTATTGTACAGTTTTCCAGATTAATATATCGATTCGTGTTTCAGTTATATATTGTTGTGCATTAATTGTCCATTTATATGATGTAAGTAGATTATGAGGTGTCTGGTGTGACACAGTAGATCTCATCATTGGTTAAAAGTCATAATATATAAATAAGGTTTGTAACCGAGACAGCTTTGGACAAACTGTCGGTTTAGATTATTATGTGATTCAGATAATTAGTTTGTCTAAACTAATTGAATCATATAGATATGCCCGGGGCATATTGAACTTGACCTTTAGGAATGATTTGTCTTGTACTGATTTAATAGACAAATCGATCCTTGTATTCTATCTCCTAATCCCTAGACTTGAGCGGGCATGATGATTAGACATAGTGTACTTTGATCTGCCAATGGGCGAGGTCAATTGTGGCCACTAGTCTCGGTGGGTTGGGTGCGCGTGTTTAGTTACTTGGTGTGCTGCTACTTGTCGAAAGAAAACCATGTACCGGTGCGTCCGGGGTGATGGTGCTCCCGAGATGAGCTCGAAATGTTTATTATACTAAACCCGGCCGGTGGACTTATGTCCGGTATAGTAAAAAGGTCAAGTGGTACTAGTCTCAGAATTAAAGAAGTTAATTAATTAGTTTATCAGTAAATTAATTTATATTAACGAGCACTATATCTTTGATGTGGGGAGATAAATGAATATAATTTAATTAAGTTGTTCTGGAAGCAATTATGGTGTAGGATGGTAGTGCCAAAATTAATCCGTTAGTGGTATGATTAATTTTGTAATGGGTTAATTGAATAGGTAGATTTAATTAATTAATTGGTTAATTATCCTAAGGGTTATTAAGTAATTAACAAAGTGGAATTATTTAATTAATTAATTAAGTCTTAAGTTTCAATTGGAATTAGGAAATCCTAGAGATTAGGAATCTAGTAGGATTTGGTTTATCCTATCAGATTGGTTAACTAATTGGATTTGGAAACTAATTCATTACCTAAACCCATTAGGAAGACCAATCCTAAACCAACTTGGGGTCTCTCTTGTAACTATATAAATAGACAAGGGATTAGTTATTCAAGATACACAATTCAATAGATTCATAATTCAAGAATCTAGAGAGAGAAAACATTTCTCTCTCTAAGTCGGATTTTCAAGAAAGTGTGCGGTTGGTTTTTTGGTTTCTAGTGGCCGAAATTTTGGCCTTGGTTTATACCAGCTGCGTAGCTTTTTGCTGCGGCGCTAGAGTCTTCTAGCAGGTGGATTGTGGTGATTGGTTGATCAATTGGCTTCTAGTTCGTTGCCCACACAACGTGAAGTCATAGTCTTGAGGCATACAAGAGAATCACCAGGTGCACGCTTCAAATGTACTTTTCTAAGGTTCCGCTTTAATTAGAAATTTTTGTTGCATGGTAAATCGAGCAAGTGCAAACCCAGATCCTATGTGGCAAATCCTTTCACGTGGTATCAGAGCCTGGTTTAGGGGCTTTTGGTACTTGTTCAATTTATTACATGGTTTTATTTGTAGGTGGTTTAGAATCTTGACAATTATGGTTACGTTTGTATGGGTTTTAATTAAACTCCGGGACATGTCTGGATTTAATTTTATTATGAATGTTTGTAATAGTATAACCACGTGCTGGAAGCCGTGTAGGATTACATTAAATCTGTAGTAGGATTTTTTCTATGTAATTTCGATTCTTTAATTTTCCTATAATGCCTTGTAGTAGGAAAATTGTTTTTTGTAATCGAAGGCGTTATGATGGGCGACTTGAATTTGTGGGTTTTGGGTTATTGTGAATTCGTAGAAACTCAGGAAAACCCAGAACGAATTGCAAGAAGACCAAATAGAGTGGGAAAAAACGAAGGAGGAATTTTAGCGGTAGGAGGTGACGCCAGCAACAACTGCGGCAGCAGTCACGCCAGCCAGGAGCAGAAAGAGCTGCTGTCGTGCGGTGCAGCAGGGTGCTACACCAAGGCATGACAGCAGCGTGCGGCGCGCTGCTGGGCCTGTCAGGGTCGTTCGGGCTGTGCACGCACGCAGGCGGCGCGCATGGGCAGCCTGTCAGGGTCGTTCGGGCGGCGTTTCGGCCCGTTTTTCCTCTAGTTTTCATTTTTTGAATTCAAGACTCTCTCCATTGAGTGACGTGATGAGGCACGAGATCAAGGTAGAGGATGGAAGCAATTAAAACCATAATAGTCGGGAAATTTATTTTTCGTATTTATTTCCCGTATTTATCGTTTTAATTTTTATTCTTTATTTTTATGCTGTATATTAGATGCATGATTTAAAGCATGACTGGTTTTATGGTTACACATAACTTAGGTTAGTTAATTGCATGTTAAAACTGGAAAAACCCTCAATTTGGAAATCTAAGTGGGAGCGGGTTGGTTTAATATCCCCATAGCCACCATTACAGGTTCATATGCGATGTGGGTGGGCTTGTGCGTTGGCATTAGGGCCTTTCTCCATTCGGATGAGTCCAGCCCCGAGATCTCTAGACTATGAACTTCTCAGTAAGATGACTAGAGCGAGTTTAACTAAGAAAAATGCAACACCTTCTCCCTCTGAGGCGCACTATCCTGAGGTAACAAACTCAGAAGTCACATAATGGCACACACTACGTGTACGATCTGCAGTATTCCTCCCGCGAGGTTACGTTGCTTACTTGTACAGCTAAAAGAACCGACTATTAGCTACATTTATCAAAAGATCATTGGTCAGATAGTGTAGTTAATGAACTTGGTTCTTCTCAAATGAATGTGGGTTAGCGTAAACGTCCACACTGCGTGGCTTACGAGAATCCCGGTGGATGAGATGTTGGTGGATTAAGATTATTGTTTTGAGGGAAGTCAATAATTAATTAGAATTTTTCGAAATTCTAGCATATATAACTGAAACATTGTTTGTTTATTTTCCCAGTTTAAATCGATATGGCATTCAATCCCTTAGCTGCTATCTTGAAAGACAACAAATTAACTGGAACAAATTATGTCGATTGGAATTAGAATTTGGACAGAGTCCTGACGGCTGAGCAGTATAAGTTTGTGCTCATCGAAGCATGTCCAGAAGTGCCTGATGAGAACTCTACCCAAGAGGATAGGGATGCCTATGCCAGGTGGAGGAAAGTGGATGAGATAGCGTGGTGCTACATTCTGGCCTACGTGTCAAATATGCTGCAACATCAGCTTCATCCCATGGTCTCTGCCTTCGACATGATGGCACGCCTAAGGGAGATGTTTGCACATCAAGGCAGGACTGCCAGGCAGTCAACCATGAGGAAGTTAATGAACACCAAAATGGCTGAAGGCGGATCGGTGAGAGATCATGTTTTACACATGATAAGTAACATCAATGAAATAGAGGTGTTGAGAGGAGATATCAACCCCGAGAGTCAGATAGATATTATCCTCCAGAGTCCACCCTCTTGTTTTGAGCAGTTTCGGATCAACTATAATATGAACCAAATGGTTTATACGTTGCCCGAGCTCTTGACTGATTTGGTGGTGGCTGAAGGCATCTTCCACTAGAAGAAGCAAGCTTTGGTCACAGTAAAGGGTTCGAGTTCTTCTTCTGGGCCGAAAGGCATGAAGAACAAAAAGAAGAAGAAAGACAAGAAGAAACTTGCTGCAAAGCCAGATATCGTGAAGAAAGGCAAGCCCAAGGGCAAGTGCTTTAAATGCGGTAAAGCAGGACACTGGAAAGTGGATTGTCCAAAGCTAAAGGTAGGATTGTTTTTGACCTAATTACTGAGACATGTTTAGCATTGATTCCCACAGATACTTGGTGTGTATATTCAGGCGCCACTTGTTGGAGTAGAATACATAAGCTATGATTGTATTGTACAGTTTCCCATTTTAATATATCGATTTGTGTTTCAATTATATTTTGTTGTGCAGTTTTATGTCCATTTATATTATGTAAGTAGATGATGAGGTGTCTGGTGCGACACAGTAGATCTCATCATTGGTTGAAAGACATAATATATGAATGAGGTTCGTAACCGAGACAGCTTTGGACAAACTGTCGATCTAGGTTATTATGTGATTCAGATAATTAGTTTGTCTAAACTAATTAAATCATATAGATATGCCCGGGGCATATTGAACTTGACTCTTAGGAATGATTTGTCTTGTACTGATTTAATAGACAAATCGATCCTTGTATTCTATCTCTAAATCCCTATACTCGAGTGGGCATGAGGATTAGACATAGTGTACTTTGATCTGCCAATGGGTGAGGTCAAATGTGGCCAATAGTCTCGGTGGGTTGGGTGCGCGTGTTTAGTTACTTGGTGTGCTACTGCTGGTCGAAAGGAAACCATGTACCGGTGCGTCCGGGGTGATGGTGCTCCCGAGATGAGCTCGAAATGTTTATTATACTAAACCTGGCCAGTGGACTTATGTCCGGTATAGTAAAAAGGTCGAGTGGTACTAGTCTCGGAATATTAAGAAGTTGATGAATTAATTTATCAGTAAATTAATGCATTAACGAGCACTATATCTTTGATGTGGGGAGATTATGAATATAATTTAATTAAGTTGTTCCGAAAGCAATTCTGGTGTAGGTTGGTAGTGCCATAATTAATCCGTTAGTGGTACGATTAATTATGTACTGGGTTATTGACAAAGGTAGATTTAATTAATTGAGAAATTAATTAATCCTTGTGTCAGTTGGTTGTGAATCATCCCAGGAACTGGTTTGGGATAAATGAATCCCTGTGTCAGTTGGGAGTGATTCATCCCAGGAACTGGATTGGGATAAGTGAATCCCTGTGACAGTTGGGAGTGTATCATGTTGGTGTATATGCCCTAATGAGGGCTATTTATGTAAATAAACTTTGAGGGTTATTTATGTAAATAAGACATTTGTCGTTTGATTGATTATTTATCTGATGAGTTAATTTCATGAAATTATATTCTTGTGCATATTGAATTTTATGAAATCGATCCGCCAAAAGAAACACTCCATGGACTGTTAGATCATGAGTGATTCTTTTGAGTAGTACTCGTACGAGGATCCTTAGACCAGAAATCACTGCATAGTCTTAGGTGAATTAGAGTGTGCTTTGACATATGCCTAACGGGACCGAAACAGGTTGCCAAGTACGGGTATGATTGGGTACACTATGAGTCACGCTAAGGTATGTAGGTGAAGTGATGGGACTACAAGTCTCTCTTAAATGAGAGATGATATCTTGGCCGCTTGATAGTGAACTGAGAAGTGCATGGCCGTGCCCAAGAAATGATAAGGGTTATCATTTGCTTGATTAAGTTCAGTGTCACTAAGAGATCAAGTAAAACGTTTAGCTATATAAGGATGATTGGTTCCATGCCTTATGCTAAACTGGATATCAGTGTAGAGGACATTACGTAGTATACTCAGAAGGTTGTGTTGAATCACCATTCGACCCTCCGTTCTGAATTGTGTAGTCATTATGTCTTGCTAGAGACCACTAATGATTTATGGATTAATTAATGAGATTAATTTATTCATTGTCAATTTGGAATGGACCTACAGGATCGCACATAAGTGAGTTCGATGATTCAGAATTAATTAAATTGTCTGTTCTAAGTATAAGAGTTATACTTAAATAGATAATATTTAATTAAATGGTTTAATTAAATATTATTGAAGAGTTTTATGGTATTAATTAAAAGTTAATTAATTACCTGGGAAGAATTGAGTTGAGCTGATAAATCAAGGGACCTAATTGTGAATTAAGGTTCTTGACCCATCAGCCTGATCCATGGATCAATGGGTTGATCCATGGTGTTGGTTAAACCCAACTCAGTAAATAAATAAATAATTATTATTATTAATTATTAATTATTATTTATTAATTAAAAACAGATACTTCTCAAATCTGAGAAGTATCTGGAGTCTGTTAAAAACGTTTTAACAGACTCATTTTTAAATAGACTTTCTGAAAACTTTTTTTTTAGGAGAAACAATCGATCAGACTTCAGAAGACACGTTCTTCCAAAAATTATTCTTCCCACAGAGAAAAAGGTTTTCTCTAAAACAGGCAAATTTTGGGGCTAGCATCGGTTCTGAGAGAACTCCAGTGCAAGAACGTAGAGACAATTCGCTTGAATTGTTCTGTGGTGGTGAACGCAATCTTCCCAAAGGATCCAGGCGGCTGCACAACCGATTACGCGTCGAGGGTAAGACCCGAATCCTTTAGCGTTTAGGAATTCCGCCATTTAATTTAGAATTAAATGCCTAAACGCAATCCAACAGTGGTATCAGAGCCATAGGTTAATTTTTGTTTTAATTAAAAATGGTTTAATTAAAACAAAAGAGTTAAGAAAATTGGGTATAAGTTTTTTTCCTTGAAAACGGTTTTAAAGAAAAAAAAGGTTGCTACTTTGAAGTCGCCTGTTTTCTGGGAAGACTCGCCGGAATTGTTCCGGCCGGCCGGAAGTTCGCCGGAATTGTTCCGTTTTTCTGGGTTACCAAATTGTTTGGCTGGATTGTTGATTTCATAATTCTGGACTAAATTGAATTTTTTTTTGGCATTTGGAGGTTTTCGAAAACAGACGGGATTCTTCCTTTCTTTTCCGATTGAAATAGTTTCTGGGATAAGGGTTTCGAAACTAGCCTAAATTGATTCGGTTTGGTCGGTTTTTGATTAAAATCTTTGCTGGGCTGAATAGTTTTCGTTTTTTTTTTTTTGCCGGAAATCTGGGTTTATATGTTGATTTGCCGGAAAAACGTTTTTGACTGGTTTTGTGTTCACTGAAAACATATGGGTTTTGATTTTGACGATGCAGGGGTTATATGTTTTGTGGTTATCGGAAACCGACTGATGGAGAAAACAACAGCGGCGAAGGTCGCCGCTGAGTTCTCTTTTCCGGACGCCGGGAAAGGGGCATCGGAGTCGCGGTTTTCGAACTGGCGTTAGACGCCAAGACGAAGATCGCTTCTTCGTGGTTTTCTTCGGACGGAGATCTTCATTTTGTTGGGAAGGTCACGATCGGTCGGATGAGCCGGATGAGATGAACGGCGAGTGTCGCCGGGATTCAAGGACGCCGGCCAGGAACCCGAGGCATGTTTGCCGGAGAAGAAAGGAGGCGGCGGGAGGCTGGTGCCCTAATTGGGTGAAATGACCAAATTGCCCCCGCCGCACTCCATAATCTCGGAAATGCCAGCCTTTTTAAAATTGTTTTAAAATTTTGCAAAACAACCCCAGAAGTTTTTTTTTCCTTTAAACCCTAAGCCCAGAATTTCGGTTATTTACGAAATGACCCCAAGAGTTTCAGAAAATTTAAATTTTAAAAATTTTCTGAATTTTATTTAATAAGATTTTAATTAAATAATCTTATTAGATAAAGATAGGATTAATTTAGAATTTTATCCTATAAGTTTAAATTTTGAAATAAATTATCTTAATTAGATTAGGATAATTAGAAAAGATAAATAAATAATTAATTAATTAGATTAATTAATTGTTATTTATTTATTTTAGTTTACTTATGATGCTTAAATTTAAATTGTTTAAATTTTATGTGAAGCATCATAATTATGCTAGCATGTTCATGCATCATTCGATTAAAATGAATGAACATGGGATTGATTAAAATTGATCATGACACGATCAATTTTAATAGTGTAAGAGTTACACAATCCCTAATTAAATGATTCGGCCTAATAAAATTGGCTTGTATGAAGCATATGCAATTGTGTGTTTTTCTATGCATGAATTGGGCTTAAAATTTATTATTTAAATTTTTGGGCCTGCGAGCCATTTTAAAATTGGGCCTGCGTGCCTATTAAAAAATAAAAAAATAAAAAATTATGTAATAGTTAGGCCCAAAAGGAGGTTCCAAAGGAGTCCATGGTGGAGCCCAGGAACGGAAGCCCAAAATGGAGGCCCAAAAGAAGTTTTTTTAAAAAAAAGGCCCTGTAATAGATTAGAGCCCAATTCATCGCATTTTCGCAATTTTATGTTTTGTGAATGAATGAAAACGACAATGCATGTTAAGCCGATCAAACTAAAATCCCAAAAACCCGAGTTGATTTTGCTTCCATACTTGGGGGCCCGCTTGAGCGTTGAACGTCTGGTGGACTTGGAGAGCCCAAGGGCCTCAGGTTTTCTTCGTGCGGTGGGTGATTGCGTAATAGTGCCCAACTTTATCACTACCATTAATGAGTGGAAAAACTGTTTGGGTATTAGATGCCCGACTTTATCACTACCACTTGTTATGGAAAAACTGTGTGGGTGTCTATTGATGTGATGCCTTGAGGGATGGTTTAACTTGGGAAAATTAATCCTAGCTTGACCCGATAAGTTGACTAGGGATTAATTTTGCAAAGATAGGATGGTGTCAAACATTTGGAATGTTCATCCTATCACCGAAAAGTTGCATAGTGATGCAATTGGAAATCGTTAAATTACATAGGGATGTGATTTGAACGTTGCCTACCAAAAGAGCCCAATCCCTACGATACTTGCCAAAGCAAGACTGGGGTTGATTCTTTGTGGATTTTCGGCCCACAATCTAGCACCAACACAAAATTGTTTGGGATTTCAATTTTGGCTATTGTGGAAAATATTTTAAAACTCATTCTAATATTTTGCATTTTCTTTTGTAGAAATGGCATCTACTAGCACTAATACATCTAATCTCACTCTAAGAAGCATTTTGGACAAAGAAAAGCTTGTTGGTCCAAACTTCTTAGATTGGGAAAGAAACTTGAGAATCGTTCTCAAACAAGAAAGGAAGCTAAATATCTTAGACGCTGCTTTACCTGAACCACCAGTAAATGCTACGGCTGCGGTTCAACGAGCATGGGAAAAGCTGAAAAGCGATTCCGATGACGTGACATGTCTGATGCTCGCGACTATGTCAGGCGAACTTCAGAAACAATTCATGAATTCGGAAGCGTTCCAAATTTATGTGTCACTAACGGAAATGTTCCGTGAACAAGCCCGTAACGAAAGGTTCGTTACGATAAAAGCATTGATCTCGTGCAAGATGGCGAAGGGTTCGTCAGTAAGCACGCATTTGATCAAGATGAAGGGGTATATTGATACCCTAGAGAGATTAAATGCACCTCTTTCTAGAGAGTTATCCATTGACATCATCTTGGCTTCACTGCCTGATGATTACAATGACTTTGTGGTAAACTACAACATGCATAACATGGAGAGGACAATTCCTGAGCTCCATGGAATGCTTAAAAATACTGAGCAAACCCTTCGGAAGGCAACGCCAGTACTTGTTGTGGAAAAGGGTAAGGGCAACAAGAGAAAGTTTAAAGGCAAGGCAAAAGTTGCTGAAAACAAGAAGCCTCGCAGTAAGACTGCTCCTAAGGCTCAGCCTCAAACTCCTCCTGCTAAGAAAAATGCTCAGAAGGACGCAGTATGTTTCCATTGCAATCAGAAGGGGCATTGGAGAAGAAACTGCAAGCTGTTTCTTGAAGAGAAGAAACAGAATCCTTCGGCTTCAGGTATCTTTGTTATTGAGATTAATCTTTCTATGTCCACCTCATGGGTATTAGATACCGGTTGTGGGGCTCACATTTGTACTGATGTGCAGGGACTGAGCAATAGAAGGATGACAAAGAAAGGCGAAGTAGATCTCCGAGTAGGCAACGGGGCAAGAGTTGCAGCCGTTGAAGTTGGAGATTACATTTTGTCTTTGCCTTCCGGTTTAAACATTGTTTTAGAGAATTGTTATTATGTACCTACTATGAGTAGGAATATTATTTCAATTTCTTGCTTGGATATCAAAGGATTTCGTTTTATTATTGGTAATAAATCGTTGTCTTTATATCAAAAAGATGTTTTATATGGAGTTGCAAATTTGTGCAATGGCCTATATATCTTGGATTTGACCCAAGAGAAACCGGTATATAACATTGAAAAGAAAGCCAAATTAATTCAATCTGATTTAAGTCCAACATATCTATGGCACTGTCGTCTAGGCCATGCAAATGAGAAGCGAGTTCAAAGACTTCATAAGGATGGAGTGCTTGGTTCATTTGATTTCGAATCATATGACACATGTGAACCCTGTTTGCAAGGCAAAATGACGAAGAGTCCTTTCAGCAAGAAAGGCGAGATGACTAGTGAGCTATTGGCACTAATACATACAGATGTATGTGGACCGATGAGCACACAAGCCGGAGGTGGATTTGAATACTTCGTGACTTTTACCGATGACTATAGTAGATATGGTTATGTCTACGTAATGAGGTATAAAAGTGAAACTTTTGAAAAGTTCAAAGAGTTTAAAAATGAAGTAGAAAATCAGTTAAATAGAAGGATTAAGGCTATTCGCTCCGATCGGGGAGGTGAATACCTTAATGATGAGTTCGCTGGCTATCTAAAACAGTGTGGAATTGTTTCACAGCTGACTCCACCAGGAACACCTCAATGGAATGGTGTATCCGAGAGGAGGAATCGGACCTTATTAGATATGGTTCGATCTATGATGGGCCAAGCGACTCTCCCTATGTCCTTTTGGGGTTATGCCCTCCTTTCAGCTGCCTACTTACTAAATCGTATTCCATCTAAGGCAGTAGATAAGACTCCATATGAGATGTGGACGGGTCAAAAACCCTATATGTCATATCTACGAGTTTGGGGTTGTCAAGCTCATGTAAAGCGTTTACAAAGTAGTAAGCTTGAACCTAAAACTGACAAATGCCTGTTTGTGGGATATCCTAAGGAAACTAAAGGATATCAATTCTACAATCCAACTGAGAACAAAGTGTTTGTTGCTCGGGGAGCCACTTTCTTAGAGAAAGATTTTCTCTACAAGAAAGATAGTGGGAGTAGAATAGAACTCGGAGAAGTTCCAGAATCACAAGAGAATGTAGAACGATCTACAGAAACTGAGATGGAAGTTGACATGGGAACTCATGAAGATGAGCAGCCTGAGTCAACAACACAAGAACCTAGAAGGTCTAGTAGATCTCGTCATGAACCTGAGAGATACGGATTTCTCATAACTGACGATCAAGATTTGATCTTGGTGGACTCTAATGAGCCCGTGAACTACAAACAGGTTTTAGAAAGTCCAGATTCAGATAAATGGCTACAAGCAATGGAATCTGAAATGCAATCCATGAGGGACAATAAAGTTTGGACTTTGATTGATCCTCCTGTTCAGACAAAGGTTGTCGATTGCAAGTGGATTTTCAAGTTAAAACCTGGCGGGATCTTCAAGGCACGACTAGTGGCTAAAGGTTTCAGACAGACTCATGGTATAGACTATGATGAAACCTTCTCCCCTGTCGTGATGCTCAAGTCCATTCGGACTATGCTCGCCATAGCTGCATATTATGACTATGAGATATGGCAGATGGATGTTAAGACGGCTTTCCTGAATGGAAACCTACTCGAGGATGTTTATATGAAACAACCCGAGGGATACATTGATCAAGAGCATCCAAATCGTGTATGCAAGCTTCAGAGGTCCATCTACGGACTAAAGCAAGCATCTCGGAGTTGGAATCTTCGTTTTGACGAGGCAGTAAAAGGTTACGGCTTCATAAAGAACGAAGATGAGCCTTGTGTTTACAAGAAGGTTAGTGGGAGCAAGATAGTTTTCCTTGTCCTATATGTGGACGACATCCTACTCATAGGAAATGACATTCCCATGATGAAAGACATCAAACAATGGTTGGGGACTGTATTTTCTATGAAAGACTTAGGAGAAGCCGAAATGATACTAGGTATCAAGATCTATAGAGATAGGTCAAAAAGGCTTCTAGGACTAAGTCAAGAAGGGTACATAGACAAAATATTGAAGAGGTTCAATATGTCTAACTCCAAAAATGGTAAGGTACCATTTAGACATGGCCTTCTCTTGAAGAAGAACCAAGGTCCTTCAACAAGAGAGGAGAGGGATACAATGAGTAGAGTACCATATGCTTCGGCAATAGGATCTATCATGTATGCCATGTTATGTACCCGCCCGGATGTCGCACATGCACTGAGCATGACTAGCAGATACCAACAAGATCCAGGAACAGATCATTGGACTGCAGTCAAAGCAATCCTAAAGTACTTGCGAAGGACTAAAGGATTGATGCTAGTGTATGGAGGACAAGAACAGCTCATCGTACAAGGTTACGCTGATGCTGCTTTCCAAACAGATCAAGATGACATGAAGTCACAATCAGGCTACGTGTTTAGTCTGAATGGTGGTGCAATAAGTTGGAAAAGCTCAAAGCAAGATACAACAGCCGATTCTACAACAGAGTCTGAGTACATTGCTGCATCCGATGCTGCAAAGGAAGCTGTTTGGTTAAGAAAGTTCGTGTCAGACATCGGAGTGATACCGAGTATCCAAGATCCGATAGAACTTTTCTGTGACAATAACGGGGCCATCGCACAAGCTAAGGAGCCTCGGTCACACCAGAAAACCAAACATATACTCAGAAGGTTTCACCTCATCCGAGAGATCATTGATCGAGGAGATGTGAAAGTGTGCAAGATAGGGTCAGACGACAATATAGCAGATCCTCTCACAAAAGCTCTACCGCAGTCAAAGTTTGATAGACATGTAATAGAGCTTGGTCTTAAACAGTTTAGGACATAGCCCTTCAACGGGAAAGTGGGAGATTGTTGGTGTATATGCCCTAATGAGGGCTATTTATGTAAATAAACTTTGAGGGTTATTTATGTAAATAAGACATTTGTCGTTTGATTGATTATTTATCTGATGAGTTAATTTCATGAAATTATATTCTTGTGCATATTGAATTTTATGAAATCGATCCGCCAAAAGAAACACTCCATGGACTGTTAGATCATGAGTGATTCTTTTGAGTAGTACTCGTACGAGGATCCTTAGACCAGAAATCACTGCATAGTCTTAGGTGAATTAGAGTGTGCTTTGACATATGCCTAACGGGACCGTAACAGGTTGCCAAGTACGGGTATGATTGGGTACACTATGAGTCACGCTAAGGTATGTAGGTGAAGTGATGGGACTACAAGTCTCTCTTAAATGAGAGATGATATCTTGGCCGCTTGATAGTGAACTGAGAAGTGCATGGCCGTGCCCAAGAAATGATAAGGGTTATCATTTGCTTGATTAAGTTCAGTGTCACTAAGAGATCAAGTAAAACGTTTAGCTATATAAGGATGATTGGTTCCATGCCTTATGCTAAACTGGATATCAGTGTAGAGGACATTACGTAGTATACTCAGAAGGTTGTGTTGAATCACCATTCGACCCTCCGTTCTGAATTGTGTAGTCATTATGTCTTGCTAGAGACCACTAATGATTTATGGATTAATTAATGAGATTAATTTATTCATTGTCAATTTGGAATGGACCTACAGGATCGCACATAAGTGAGTTCGATGATTCAGAATTAATTAAATTGTCTGTTCTAAGTATAAGAGTTATACTTAAATAGATAATATTTAATTAAATGGTTTAATTAAATATTATTGAAGAGTTTTATGGTATTAATTAAAAGTTAATTAATTACCTGGGAAGAATTGAGTTGAGCTGATAAATCAAGGGACCTAATTGTGAATTAAGGTTCTTGACCCATCAGCCTGATCCATGGATCAATGGGTTGATCCATGGTGTTGGTTAAACCCAACTCAGTAAATAAATAAATAATTATTATTATTAATTATTAATTATTATTTATTAATTAAAAACAGATACTTCTCAAATCTGAGAAGTATCTGGAGTCTGTTAAAAACGTTTTAACAGACTCATTTTTAAATAGACTTTCTGAAAACTTTTTTTTTAGGAGAAACAATCGATCAGACTTCAGAAGACACGTTCTTCCAAAAATTATTCTTCCCACAGAGAAAAAGGTTTTCTCTAAAACAGGCAAATTTTGGGGCTAGCATCGGTTCTGAGAGAACTCCAGTGCAAGAACGTAAAGACAATTCGCTTGAATTGTTCTGTGGTGGTGAACGCAATCTTCCCAAAGGATCCAGGCGGCTGCACAACCGATTACGCGTCGAGGGTAAGACCCGAATCCTTTAGCGTTTAGGAATTCCGCCATTTAATTTAGAATTAAATGCCTAAACGCAATCCAACATATCAGTCCAGGAACAGGATTGAAGGAAACAGAATCTGTATCAGTCCAGAAACAGGATTGAAGGAAAACAGAAACCCAGTAGGAAGACCAATCCTAAACCAACTTGGAGTCTCTCTTGTAACTCTATAAATAGACAAGGGATCAGTTATTCAAGACATACAATAACACAATTAATCCACAGGATTTCTAGAGAGAGAAAATCCTAGAGAGAGAAAACGTTTCTCTCTCCAAGTCGAATTTTCAGGAAAGTGTGCAGCTGGTTTTTGGGTTTCTAGTGGCTGAAATTTTGGCCTTGGTCTATACCAGCTGCGCGTAGCTTTCTCTCTCTGCGGGCGGTGCGTTTATAGTACGTGCCAGGTGCTGCGGGGCTAGAGTTTTCCAGCAGGTGGATTGTGGTGAGTTGCTGATCAATTGACTTCTAGATTGTTGCCCACACAACAAGAGGTCATAGTCTTTGAGGCATACAAAAGATTCACCAGGTGCACGCTTCAAAGGTATTATTCTATAGTTCCGCTTTTATTAGAATTTTTTGTTGCGTGGTAAATCGAGCAAGTGCAAACCCAGATCCTACCAAAATCTTTCAATTGGTATCAGAGCCTGGTTTAGGGGGTTCTGTGCTTGTTCGATTTATTACATGGTTTTATTTGCAGGTGGTTTAGAATCCCGACTATTATGGTTACGTTTGTATGGTTTTTAATTAAACTCCGGGACATGTCCGGATTTAATTTTATTATGAATGTTTGTAATAGTATAACCACGTGCTGGAAGCCGTGTAGGATTAGATCAAATCTATAGTAGGTTTTTTTCTATGTACTTTCGATTATTTAATTTTCCTAGAATGCCTTGTAGTAGGAAAATTATTTTTTTTGTAATTGAAGGCGTTATGGTGGGCGACTTGGATTCGTGGGTTTTTGGGTTATCATGAATTTGAAGAAACCCAGGAAAACCTTGAACGAATTGCAAGAAGACCAAATAGCGTGGGAAAAAGCGAAGGAGGAGTTGGCGGCAGGAGGCGACGCCGGCGACGACCGCCGGCAGCAAGTCGCGCCTGCCGGGTGGCCAGCAGCAGCAGCTGCCGCACCAAGGGCGCAGCAGCAGCAGCTGCCACGCCCAGGGCGCAGCAGCCGCGCGCAGGCCTGCATGCACACGGCCCGTGCGGCCGTGCGGGCGCGCGGGCGCGCAGGCGCCCAGGCCCTCGCGCGCACGGCCCGCGGGCGCGCGGGCGAACGAGCGCAGCGCCGCGCGAGCATGGCCCAAAACAGCGCGAATGGCCCGTGCGGGCTGTGCGCGCGGGCAGCTCGGCCCTCGGGCCGTGCTGCGGCCCGGGCGGCCCGTTCGGGCTGTTCGGGCTGTTTTGGGCCCGTTTTTCCTCCAGTTTTCGTTTTTTGAAATTCAAGACTCTCCATCGAGTGACGTGACGGGACACGAGATCAAGGCAGAAGATGGAAGCAATTAAAACCATAATAGTCGGGAAATTTATTTTTTCGAATTTATTTCCCGTATTTATTGTTTTAATTTTTATGCTTTATTTTTATGCTGTATTTTAGATGCATGAATTAAATCATGTCTGGTTTTATGGTTGCACATAACTTAGGTTAGTTAATTGCATGTTAAAACCGGAAAAACCCTCAATTTGGAAATCTAAGTGGGAGCGGGTTGTGTTATATCCCCATGGCCACCATTACGGGTTCATATGCGATGTGGGTGGGCTTGCGCGTTGGCATTAGGGCCTTCCTTCATTTGGATGAGTCCAGCCCCGCGATCGCTAGACTATGAGCTTCTGAGTAAGATTACTAGAGCGAGTTTAACTAGGAGAAATGCGACACCCTCTCCATCTGAGGCGCACTATCCTGAGGTAACAAACTCAGAAGTCACGTAATGGCACACACTTAGTGTATGATCTGCAGTATTCCTCCCGCGAGGTTACGCTGCTTACTTGTATGGCTGAAAGCACCAACTAATTGCTACATTGATCAAAAGATCGTTGGCAGATGGATGTCAAGACAGCATTCCTAAACGGAAGTCTTGAGGAAACCATGTTTACGCAGCAACCGAAGGGATTCATTGAAAAATGCCAAGAGCATAAGGTTTGCAGGCTTAAGAGGTCTATTTATGGACTTAAGCTGGCATCCAGATCTTGTAACATTTGGTTTGATGAGGTAATCCAGTCCTTCGAATTTTCTCAGTGTCCGGATGAGCATTGTGTATATCGCAGACATGATGGAAACTCAGTGGTTTTTCTTGTGCTTTACGTATATGACATTCTATTGATTGGCAACAACAAGAAAGTGTTATCAGACGTAAAGGCATGGTTGTCCAAGCAATTTGATATGACGGACTTAGGGGAAGCGGGACATATCCTTGGGATCAAGATTATTCGAGATCGTAGGAAACGTTCGTTAACGCTCTCCTAAGCTTCGTACATAGACATGATTCTGGCCCATTTTAGCATGCAGAACTCCAAGAAAGGTTTTCTACCTTTCAGGCATGGAGTGTTTCTATCTAAGGAACAGTCTCCTAAGACTGTTAAGGAGATAGAGGCCATGAAGGCAGTTCCATATGCTTTGGCAGTAGGAAGTCTCATGTATGCCATGTTGTGTACGAGGCCTGATATCTGTTATGCCGTTGGCATGGTGAGCAGATATCAGAGTAACCCCGGGAAAGCTCATTGGGAGGCAGTAAAATACATTCTCAAGTATTTGCGCAGAACGAGGGACCAAGTTCTGGTCTATCAGACGTTTAAGCTGGTACCCCGAGGTTACACAGATTCAGATTTCCAAGGCGACAGGGACAAGAGCAAGTCTACCTCAGGGTATGTGTTTACTCTAAGAGGTGGAGCCACAGTTTGGCGGAGTGTCAAGTAGAAATACGTGGCGGACTCTACCATGGATACTGATTATGTTGCCGCATCAAAGGCAGCGAAAGAAGCAATATGGCTCAAGAACTTCCTAGTGGACTTAGATGTGATTCCTGGTTTGCAAAAGTATATCACGGTTTATTGTAATAACAACAGTGCAGTAGCAAAATCGAAGGAACCACGAGCCCACAAGGCGAGTAAACAAATACGGCACAAGTACCACCTGATACGAGACATCGCGAAGAAGGAAGACGTGGTCGTGGCTAAGATAGCATCAGAGGATAACCTTGCAGATCCATTCACGAAAACATTGACTTCAAAAGTCTTTGAGGCTCACGTGGAGGGCATGGGGATCAGATACTTAGCAGAGCCATGATAGTTTTTCTAGATAGATAGCAACAGATTGTATAGGGATTGTTTGTAGTTGTATACTTAAAGCACAGCTTAAGTATTAGTGGGAGATTGTTGGAGTAGAATACATAAGCTATGCTTGTATTGTACAGTTTCCCAGATTAATATATCGATTCATGTTTCAGTTATATCTTGTTGTGCATTAATTGTCCATTTATATTATGTAAGTAGATGATGAGGTGTCTGGTGTGACACAGTAGATCTCATCATTGGTTGAAAGACATAATAGATAAATAAGGTTCATAACCGAGACAGCTTTGGACAAATTATCAGTTTAGGTTATTATGTGATTCAGATAATTAGTTTGTCTAAACTAATTGAATCATATAGATATGCCCGGGGCATATTGAACTTGACCTTTAGGAATGCTTTGTCTTGTACTGATTTAATAGACAAATCAATCCTTGTATTCTATCTCCTAATCCCTAGACTCGAGCGGGCATGAGGATTATGTTAGTTTTGAATACAGAAAAGCTATGGCTTGTATCAAAAACTAATATCCACAGATGACATATCATTTTGTTTCAGTATAAATTTGTTCCTTTATATTATAGAACTAGATAACGGGGTGTCGACAAACACGGTAGATACCGTTATTGGTTAAAGTATTGATATATAAAAAGTATGCTCGTAACCGAGATAGTCTGAACATACTATCGGTATAGGTTATTGTGTGGTTTGGAAATTGGTTTATCTAGACTAGTTTAAATCACACAGATATGCCCGGGGCATATTGAGCACGACCAGTTTGGATAGAATTGACTTATACTGATCGGCGTAGTCAATTCGGTCCTAGTATTCCGTCTCTCAATCCCGAGATTGGGACGGGCGTGAGGGTTGGATATTGTGTGCTTTGATTTGCCAAAGAGTGAGGTCAATTGAGGCCAATACCTCGGTAAGTTGGGTATGCGGTGTTTAGCTTCTTGCGTGCCGTTGCTAGTCGGAGGAATCCACGTACCGATTCGTCGGGTTGATGGTGCTCCCGAGATGAGCTCGTAAGTTTATTATACTAAACCCGGCCGGTGAACTTTATGTTCGGTATAATAAAAGGTCGAGTGGTACTAATCTCGGATACCAAGAAGTCGGTGAATTAATTTGTCAGTAAATTGATAAATCGATGAGCACTAGATCTTTAATGTGGGGAGATAGAATAAATAATAATGGCGCGATGTAAAGTCAATTTCGAGCGGTAGTTCCATAATTGGTCCGTTAGTGGTACGACCAATTATGCATTTGACTAATCGACAAGGTAAATTAATTAATCTGAAGGGTTTAATTAATATTTGATCGACGAAGTGAATTTAGAAATTAATTCTATTTTGAATTAATTAATTCTAAGGGTTCGATTAAATTAAATTAACAAAGTGGATTAAATAAATTAATTTAAAAGGGTCGATTGGAGTTGATTAGTCGGGAAGACTTAGCGGTCAACAAAAGTCAAATTTTAAGGCCTAACTCGAGAGCCCATTAGGTCTCCTTAGAAGCTCCTTATAAATACAACTTATTGGGCAAGAAAACGATTAAGAAACTTGACAGCCAAGTTTAGGCTAGAAAGAGAAAGTTTGGTCTAGAGAGAGAACGTGTCTTCCTCGTCAAGTTTTCTCTCGAAGTCGACCAAGATAACTTTCTTCTTCGAAAGGGAACTCAGCCCATGAATTAATAGAGCAGCCCGGTCCTTTTCTTTAACAAAAACAGTCGCCGGTTCTGCCCAAACAGGTTTTAACTTGGCTGCTGGTCGAAATTTTAGAAGGGACAGCCCAGCGTTGATCGGCCTTCTTGTTTTTCCAGAAAAACCCAGCTGCTAGTCGGATTACTCCCTTAGATAGCTGCAGATCGGTTTTTCTTTTGAGCTGCTGGAATCGGGGTTTTCCTGATTGTGAAGTCTGGTTGCTGCTGCGGACTGGTGCCCAGAACCGACCAAGCTCCACGTTCGATCTTCCTAGAGGAGTGATTCGTGGGTTTGGTTGTCTAGATCGGGACTGGTTTAAGGCAGTTTCCGGCAGGAATTATTGCAGCAAAAATCTGGCAGCTTAGTGGAGTGAAGTCCGGCGGAAAGGGCAGCTTCAATTTTCAGAAAAAAATCTGGGCAGCTTCAATTTGAGAAAAAAATTCTGGGCAGCTTCAATTTTGATAAAAAAAAAAATTCTGGGCAGCTTTAATTTTCAGAAAAAATTCTGGGCAGATTTATTTTGAGTTTCTTGAGAAGCAAGTTTCTTGGGTTTTCAATCGTATTGCCGTGGGTAACTCCGTAGACGATAGCCCACACTATCTCGGAGTTCGTATTGGAGAATTCTTTGGATTTCTTGTGGAAATTGCGCTAAAGAATTGGGTTTTCTTTTAGGCAAGGGACTTCGCTACAAAAGGTATAATCTTTAAATTCCGCTTTTATTAAAGATTTAATTTTTTGTGTCCCGATTAATAAATTAAATAAGTATAAGCCTAGATCCGTTTATGGGTAAACTAATTTGAGCCTGAGCTTGGTCGAAAGCTTCCGATTCTGGAATGCATAGCACGAAAGTGAGGTTTTCGATTTAGCCCGGGCTTGTTCAGTTTTCCTTCAGATTAGACTTAGTATACTTTGATCTGCCAATGGGTGAGGTCAATTATGGCCAATAGTCTCGGTGGGTTGGGAGCGCGTGTTTAGTTACTTGGTGTGCTGCTGCTTGTCGAAAGGAAACCATGTACCGGTGCGTCCGGGGTGATGGTGCTCCCGAGATGAGCTCAAAATGTTTATTATACTAAACCCGGCCGGTGGACTTATATCCGGTATAGTAAAAAGGTAGAGTGGTACTAGTCTCGGAATTAAAGAAGTTAATTAATTAATTTATCAGTAAATTAATTTATATTAATGAGCACCATATCTTTGATGTGGGGAGATAAATGAATATAATTTAATTAAGTTGTTCCGGAAGCAATTCTGGTGTAAGATGGTAGTGCCAAAATTAATCCGTTAGTGGTACGATTAATTTTGTAATGGGTTAATTGAATTGGTAGATTTAATTAATTAATTGGTTAATTATTCCTAAGGGTTAATTCAGTAATTAATAAAGTGGAATTATTTATTTAATTCCTAAGGGTTATTTAAGTAATTAACAAAGTGGAAATATTTAATTAATTAATTAAGTCTTAAGTTTCAATTGGAATTAGAAAATCCTAGAAATTAGGAATCTAGTAGGATTTGGTTTATCCTATCAGATTGGTTACCTAATTGGATTTGAAAACTAATTCATTACCTAAACCCATTAGGAAGACCAATCGTAAACAAACTTGGGGTCTCTCTTGTAACTCTATAAATCTACAAGGGATTAGCTATTCAAGATACACAATTCAATAGATTCATAATTCAAGAATCTAGAGAGAGAAAATCCTAGAGAGAGAAAACATTACTCTCTCCAAGTCGAATTTTCAAGAAAGTGTGCGGTTGGTTTTTTGGTTTCTAGCGGCCGAAATTTTGGCCTTGGTTTATACCAGCTGAGTCCACACACCAAGTATCCTTGGGAATCACCGCTAAACACGTCTCAGTAACTAGGGAAAATTTGCACATATCTCGAGGTTTTTGACAATCCTTCTTCCAATGTCCCGCATTGCCACATCTGAAGCACTTTCCTCTAGTCTTATGCTTCTTGGCAATGCCTAACTTGGATCCATGATTAGCAGCTGCTTTCTGACCTCTCTTCCTCTTGTGTTTCCTGGCTTTGGGCCCAGTGGAGGAACATGAGGGACCAACAGTAGCCACGGCTTGCTTCTTCTCTATGAAGAGGCCCTCAGCAGCAACAATGCAGTCATGAGCTCGGGAAGTGAATATGAGAGCTTGCCCATATTGTAGTTCAACTGAAACTGCTCAAAACTGGGGGGCAAGCTCTGAAGAATGATATCGACATGGGTCTCCCCATCAATATTTCCTCCCAATACCTCAATCTCATTGATGCAGCTCATCATGTCCAATACGTGATCCCTCACTGAGGTGTCTTCATCCATCCTAGCATTCATGAGTTTCCTCATAGCTGACTGCTTAGCTGCCCTGCCCTGCCCTGATGTCCAAACATCTCCCTGAGGTTGAGCATCAGTCGTAGGCTGAGGTAAACAACTGAAGCTGGTGCTGCAGTACACTCGACATAGAAGTCAAGATGTAGTACTGGGTCATCTCATCAGCCTTCTGCCAACTCGTATATGGCTCTCGCTGCTCAGGGGTGGCATCATTGTTGGGCTTAGGGGGGCACTCCTCAGTGAGCACGTATTTGTAACCCTCAGCAGAAAGGACAATGTCCAGGTTACATTTCCAGTAAATGTAATTAGGACCCGTAAGTTTGTTCTAATTCAGTATGACAGCTAGCGGGTTGAACAACATATCAACAACTGAAAAATAAACAGTCAAGTTTCAGTATTCTTTTTTGAAAATATTGATATCCTCAAAACAATACATTCTCCTACCGACATCTCTCACACCGGGATTAATGCAGGTCACGTTGGGTGAACGTCTACGCCAATCCACATTTGTTCGAGAAGAACCAAAGTTCATTAATTCCACTATCTTACCAACGATCTTATGATCAATTAAATTAATAGTCGATAATTTTAGCCAAACTCATAAGCAGCGTAACCTCTTAGGAGGAATACTATATAGATGGTACACTAAGTGTTTGCCATTACGTGACTTCTAAGCTTGTTACCTAGGATACTAATGTGCCTCGGTTAGTGAGGGTGTCACTACTTTCTCCAATTAAACTTGCTATAGTCATCCCTTTAGAAATTCAATCTAGTGATATCTCGAGGTTGAAGACTTATCCGTAGAGAATAAGGCCCTTGGCCAACGCGTCGGTCTAACCCACATCACATATGAATCCGTAATGGAGGCCATGGGGATATTTACCAACCCGCTCCCACTTAGATTTTTAAGTTTGAGGATTTTTCCGTTTTAACATGCAATATCTTAACAAAGGATATTCACACCCATAAAACCGTTGGAGTTTTAATATGCGAATATTCTACCTTGGTTAATTGCACTTCACCATTGAAAACGTTTTGGTTTTTGTTCATGCAAATAAATAAAAAACACACAATCAACGAAAAGACATAAATAGGGGAAATTAAAGAAATAAAATTTCCTGACTATTATGGCCTTCTCTATCGTTGATTCCTTGACGCCTCGGTGACACTTCCCATCATGTCGCTTCCACTCGTTATTTGAATTCCTCTCGATTAGCCTGGGTTTTCTTAGTTTACTATGTAATTAGGAATCACCCAAAATTACGAGAAACCAAAACTCGCGAATATAAGTTACCCAAAATAACGTCTTTGTCATAGTACATAAATTCCTATATACAAAGGCGTTTTTCTAGGAATTTAAAGACGACAACATTAGATTAAATCCTACTACAAGATTTATCTAATCCTACACGGCTATTACAGACATTTTCAATCAAAAAACAATACGAGCCCGACATGTCCTGGGGTTTATGAATTAAAATAAATTCTACCATAATAGCCGGGAAACTAATAACCACCAGTTTAAACATTTTGACAAAAATAATAATGCCAAAATAAATTCGTGTAATAAATTAAACAAGTATAAAGCCAAAACACTCACTTTGATACCAATTTGAAGGAAAATAGAACAAGCCTGGACTAAATCGAAAATCTCACTTTCGTGCAATGCATTCCAGAATCAGAAACTTTCGACGAAGCTCAAACTCAAATTCATTTTCCCCTGAACGGATCTAGGCTTATACTTATTTAATTTATTAAATCAACAAAAAACACACAAAGATTGAACCTTTAATTAAAAGCGGAAAATATAAAGGTTATACCTTTGAAGCGAAGTCCAACGCAAATAAGAAAATCGAATCTTTAACTTGCGATCACCACTGAAATCCGAAGAATGACTCCAAATCGACTCCGAACTAGTGTGGGCTAGTGTCTACGGAGTAGCCCAAAGCAAAACTAAGAAATCCCAAGAAACCCGCTTCAAAAAAACTTAATCAGCCTGAACAGATCGTTGCTCAGACAAGCTGCGCAACTAGCCGCCGGCCACCGGAACTCCGACCGTCGGACTACCCAAACTCCGGTTGCGATTGAGAATAAGACCCAACAAATCACCGATCTGGAAAATTGAGATCAACGATGGATTTTCAAATCAAGCACACTGGAATTCTAGTCGCCGAAATTCGTTTGGAAACTCGCTAAAGAATAAAACACGGCAGTGGCGGTGGAGAGGAAATCTGGCGGAAATAAAATCCAAGCAACGTTTAGGCCAAGCATTTCGAAGAAGAAAATTTTTCCAGCCGACTTCGAGAAAGAGCCTTAACAAGGAAGACAAAGTTCTCTCTCTATAAGCTAAATTTTCTCTTACTAGGCTAATAGCCACCAAGGTTTCTAATGTCTTCATTAATGCCTAACAAGGGATATTTATAGGGAGCTTCTAAGGAGACCTAGTGGGCCTTTGAGTTGGGCCTTTGAGTTTGACTTTCGTTGACCGCATAGTCTTTCCTAGACTAGTCAACTCCAATCAATCCTTTCGAATTAATTTTTTAACGCACTTCGTTAATTTAATTTACTCAAACCCTTAGGATTAATTAATTCATATAGAATTAATTTTCTTAATCCACTTTGTCAATTAAATATTAATTAAACCTTTAGGATTAATTAATTCACTTTATCGATTAGTCAAACACATAATTAGTCGTACCACTAACGGACCAATTATGGAACTACCGCTCAAAAATGACTTTACATCACACCACTTTATTTTCTTCTATCTCCCCACGTTAAAGCTCTAGTGCTCGTCGGTTTATCAATTTACTGACAAACTAATTCACCGACTTCTTGGTATCCGAGATTAGTACCACTCGACCTTCTTATTATACCGGACGTAAAGCCCACTAGCCAGATTTAGTAAAATAAACCTTACGAGCTCATCTCGGGAGCACCATCAACCCGGGGAACCGGTAAGTGGATTCCTTCGACTAGCAACGGCACGTAAGAAGCTAAACACTGCATACCCAACCTACTGAGGTATAAGGTTCAATTGACAGCTCTTTTTGGCACATCAAAGCATACGATATCTAACTCTCACACCGGTCCCAATCTTGGGATTGAGAGACTAAATAGTAGGACCGAATTGACTACGCCGATCAGTACAAGTCAATTATATCCAAACTGGTCGTGCTCAATATGCCCCGGGCATATCCCTCTGATTTAAATTAGTCTAGATAAACTAATTTCCAAACCACACAATAACCTATACCGATAGTATGTTCAGACTATCTCAGTTACGAGTATATTTTTATGTATCAATACTTTAACCAATAACGGTATCTACTGTGTATTTCCACACCCCGTTATCTAGTTCTATGATATAATGTAACAATTTAATAATGTAACAATTTAATACTGAAACAAAATGATATGTCATCTGTGGATATTAGTTTTTGATACAATCCTTAGCTTTTCTGTATTCAAAACTAACTACGTTCTCTGACACTCTCCCAGGCTTCATACATAGACATGATTTTAACCTGTTTTAACATGCAGAATTCCAAGAAGGGTTCACTACCTTTCAGGTATGGAATGCATTTATCAAAGGCAGTACCCTATGAAGGCAGTACCCTAAGGCTGCCGAGGAGATAAATGCTATGAAGGCAGTACCCTATGCATCTGCAGTGGGTAGTCTCATGTATGCTATGTTATGTGCTAGGCCTGATATTTGCTTTGCCGTTGGCATAGTTAGCAGATATTAGAGTAACCCTGGAAGGCTCATTGGGAGGCAGTCAAATGCATTTTCAAGCACTTGCGCAGGACAAGAGATCTTGTCTTGATTTATCGAGTGCATGAGCAAATTCCATTGGGTTACACAGATTCGAACTTTCAAGGTGATATGGATAAAAGCAAGTCTACATCTGGGTTTGTGTTTACTCTGGGAGGTGGAGCCATAGTATGGCGAAGTGTCAAGCAGAAATGCGTGGCGGACTCCACCATGGAGGCTGAGTACATTGTCGCATCAGAGGCAGCGAAAGAAGTTGTATGGCTCAGGAACATCCTAGTGAACTTATATGTGGTCCCTAAGTTGTCGAGGTCTATCACAGTCTACTGATAACAATGGTGCAGTTGCCAACTCAAGGGAACCACGAGCCTACAAGGCGAGTAAATGTTGGGTTTAAATACTAAAGCTTTGCTTGTATTAAACTATTTCCCAGTTTTATATATCAATTAAATGTTTTAGTTAAATTGTTTATATGTTTTGACATATGTAGTCCATTTATATTATGTAATTAGATGATGAGGTGTCTGGTGTGAGACAATAGAGCTTATCATTGGTTAAAAGGCATAATATATAAATGAGATTCATAACGGAGACAGTTTTGGACACACTGTCAGTTTGGGTTATTATGTGATTCAGAAATTTGTTTGTCCAAACTAATTGAATCATAAATATATGCCCGGGGCATATTGAACTTGACCATTTAGGATGAATTGTCTTGTACTGATTTAATATACTATTCAATTCTAGTATTCTATCTCTAAATCCCTAGATTTGAGCAGGCATGAGGATTAGACATAGTGTACTTTGATCTGCCGAAGAGTGAGGTCATTTGTGACCAATAGTCTCGGTAGGTTAGATGCGTGTGTTTAATTGTTTGGTGTGTTGTTGCTTGTCGAAAGGAAACCATGCGCGTCCTGGCTGTTGGTGCTCCCGAGATGAACTCGTTATGTTTATTATACTAAACCCAGCTAGTGGATTTATGTCCGATATAGTAAAGAGGTCGAGTGGTATTAATCTCGGATTATAAGAAATTAATTAATTAATTTATTAGTAATTAATAAATTAAAATGCACTAGATCTTTGATGTATGGAGATTAAAGAATAATTAATTTAGTTATTCCGAAAGCAATTATGGTGTAGGATAGTAGTGTCATAATTAATCCGTTAGTGGTACGATTAATTATGTATTGGGTAATTGGCAAAGGTAGATTTAATTAATTAAGTAATTAATTAATCCTTGTGTCAATTAATTGTGAATCACCCCAGGAACTGGATTGGGGATAAGTGAATCCATGTGTCAGTTGGATGGGAATCAGTCCAAGAAATGGATTGAAGTAAAACACAAACCCAATAGGAAGGCCAATCCTAAACCAACTTGGAGTCTCTCTTGTAACTCTTTAAATAGACAATAGATTAGCAATTCACAATACACAATTCATAAGTTTTCAAGACAAGAAAACTAGATAGAGAAAATCTAAAGAGAGAAATCAAAGTTTCTTCTCTCAAAGTCAGTTTTCTTCCCGAGGTGATGCGACATTAATCCTCGGTAGCGCGTGCATCTATCTTTAATGGCGCGTGGAAGTCAGGTTGCTGGCGCATGTGATCACGGGCAACGAGTGATGTTCACACATGGGTTGTGGCGGCAGTCCGGTTGTTTTTTTTTTTTTTGGTGGCTGCTTGGTGTTTTGTGATGGATTGCTGATCGTTTGGTTCGTTGGTTTGTCGCCCACACAACGTACGAGCTGGTCTTGAGTCATACAAGCAGTCACCTAAGTACTGGCTTCAAGAGGTAATTCTTAAACTTCCGCTTTAATTAAGAATATATTGTTGCGTGGCAAATCGAACAAGTAGAAGCTAAGATCGTGCGCAATGTTATTTCAAACAAGGATTGGAATAGCGATTGGGCTAGAGTCTAGGCCTAGTCAAAGAGTTTGATTCTGGATACGTAGCACGAAAGTGAATTTTTGACCGAGTCCGAGCAGATAATCTTTCAGTAAACACATAAAGTGCAAGTACCACCTGATATGAGAGATCGTAAAGAGGGGAGACGTGACCGTGGCCAAGAAAGCATCGGGAGACAACCTTGCAGATCCTTTCAAGAAGGCATTGACCCCAAAGGTTTTTGAGAGCCATGTAGAGGGCATGGGAGTCAAATTCTTAAGAGAGCCAAGTGAGTGAGTTAAGAATGCTTTGTAGTTTTCATTATGATAACGGTGTAATAAGTGGATTGAACAGTATTTTTATATTTAAGAGCATAGCTTTGAGCATTAGTGGGAGATTGTTGGTTTTGAATACTGAAAAGCTATTGCTTATATCAAAAACTAATATCCAGTTGACATATCGTCTATGTTTCAGTATTACATTGTTCCTTTATATCATATATCTAGATAACGAGGTGTAGAAAAGCACAGTAGATCTCATTATTGGTTAAAGTATATATATATAAACAGATGCTCGTAACTGAGATAGGTTGAACATACTATCGGTTTATGTTATCGTGTGATTTGGAAATTAGTTTGTCCAAACTAATTAAATCATACGGATGTGCTCGGGGCATATTGAGCACAACATGTTCGGGATTGAATTAACTTGTACTGATCTGCGTAGTTAATTCAAACCTAATATTCTAATCTCTTAATCCCTAGACTAGAGTGGGTACGAGAGTTAGATATCGTATGCTTTGATTTGCCAAAGGGTGCGGTCAATTGAGGCCTAGATCTCGGTAAGTTGGGTATGCGGTATTTGACTTCTTTGTGTGCCGTTGCTTGTCGAAGGAATCTATGAACCGGTTCGCCGGGCTGATGGTGCTCCCGAGATGAGCTCGTAAGGTTTATTATACTAAACCCGGCCAATGGACTTTATGTCCGGTATAATAAGAAAGTCGAGTGATACTAATCTCGGATAACAAGAAGTCGATGAATTAATTTGTCAGTAAATTTATGAATCGACGAGCACTAGATCTTTGATGTGGGGAGATAGAAGAATAATAAAGTAAGCGCGAAGTAAATTCATTTTTGAAAGGTAGTTCCATAATTGGTCCGTTAGTGGCATGACTAATTATGCGTTGAACTAATTGACAAAGTGAATTAAATAATCCTAAAGGATTAATTGATATTTAATTGACAAAGTGCATTATATGAAATAATCCTAAATGTTCGATTAATATTTAATTAACAAAGTGGGTTAAGAAATTAATTCTAAAGGTTCGATTGGAGTTGATTAGTCTACGGAAGACTAAGAAAGTCAACGAAAGTTCAACACTAAGGTCCAACTCAAAAGCCCACTAGGTCTCCCTTGAAACTCCATAGTCCTTGTTAGGCATTTGGAAGACATAAAGAAACCTTGGAGGCTAAGTTGCCTAGAGTGAGAAGGAGTAGCCTAGAGAGAGAAATTGTTCTTCTTTATTGAGCTCTTTCTCAAAGTCGGCTTAGGATCCTTCGATCTTCGAAAGCTCAACCCTTTAGGATTGCGGGATTCCTATTTCCTCTAACTCGATTTGCATGCACTGCCGCCTCATTTCTAGCTCGCCGGACTTCCGGGTTGCTTGCTGGCAGTTGGTCTTGGTTTTTGCACCGCCTATCCATTTGGTTCTTCTAGCCACTTGATTCGACCTCCGTTGTGTAGATCTCGGTCTTGATCGGTGATCCATGGTGGTGGTTGTCTAGATCGTGGTGGTAGAATTCTTTTGGAGGTGGTTTTGGGTTTGTGCACATCGAGCGGTAAATAGGAGGCTGATATTTGGGTAACGATCTGCTGCGGGTCTAACTAGTTTTTCGAAGTGGGTTTCTTTTGGATTTCTTCCTTAGTGTCTTAGCTACCTTGTGGATAGTCGCCCACACGACTTCGAGGTAGAGACGGAGTCATTCTTAGAATTCTCTTGTGGTCGATCTCAAGCGGTAAACAGCAGGATTTTTCTACTTTGGTTTTCTTATTGCTAGGGATACGCTTCAAATGTACAATCTTTAAGACTTTCGCTTTAAATTAAAGATTTTATTTTTAGCGTGTTGTTTTAATAAATTGAATTAGTATAAGTCTAGATCCGTTCAGGAAAAATGATTTTAGAGTCTGGACCAGATCGAAAGTCTTCGATTCTGGAATGCATAGCACGAAAGTGAGATTTTCAGTTTAGCCCGGACCAGTTCTGTTTCCTTCATGTGCAACCTATTAAGAACAATAAAGAGCTGGGACCAATATGCATTTTTTAATAGGGTATTAATGGGTGCGGTAGGGGCATTTCCATAGTTTCGGCCTATTAGGGCTTCAGCCACCCGCCGCCTCCCATCGTCTTCCCCAACTGTCCTTTCGATCTTCTTCCTTGGCGAGAAATCAACTTCCCGACGTCATCGATGAACTTTGTTCATCACGTTGCTCTCCTCCCTGGTCGAAGAACCCAATCAATTTCGTGAAAAATTGATCAATTTCCCGGCGAAAGGGATAAGACCCAGATGATCTCCTGTGTCCCGCCTCGCCTTCTTTTTCTTCTTCTTCTCAGATCTGCCGCCTCTCATCACTTCTAGGTTTGATCAACGAGGGAAATAGAAAGAAGGGGGTTCGGGGAAGAGTCTTACCGCTGTGTTCGTTTGGGAAAAAGGCTTACCACTATGTTCGTTCGGGGAAAAGGGAAAGGGAAAGAAAGGGGTGTCTAATCGGCTGAACCTCAAACCAAAATTCAAAATATCTCGATCGAAAAGGCTTCGACGGATCTCAATCGAGAACGATGGGAGGAAGAAGAAGAATAAGGAAAAGGGAAGGGCGGCGGATTTGAGAAGAAGAATAATAATGGAGGCGAGGCAAGGGGAGACGAATGTGGGTGGCGACGAGGGTTGCACAGGGCAGCGGATCTAAGAAAAAGAAGAAGAAGTAGTAGTAGGCGAGGCGGGGAGAGAGGGATGTGGGTGGCGACGGGGGTTGCGCGTGGCGGCAGATCTGAGAAGAAGACGAAAGCAATGTCGGGAGAGAAAAGCGAGGAAGGGAGGAAGTTGGGGTAACGGTGGTGGGTAGAAGGGGTCAGCGATCAAAAAAGAATGGAAGGGAAAGGCTGGTGGTGAAGGACTTTTGTGTAATAAAAAAATTTAGAAAGAAAAAAGTAAATTACAAAATGGTCATTTAATTAACCTTCAAACTTGGTCAACTAACAATTGACTGATTTTTCTATTAAAAATGATTATAATTTGTTAAAAAAAAATTTAAGTGTGACTAATATTGATGACTAAAACATAAAGGGGATCAAAACTGGCATAACCCCTATTATGAGGGATCAAAAATGGATTTAAACCTTTCACTTTTGGTCCCTCTTATGTTTTGAATGACAATATTAGTCCCCATCTTTTTTAAAAAAAGATTTTAATCGTTTTGTACAAAAAAATTTAGAACGGATTAACTCATTTGATCGCTAGTCAAACCTAATTTTTTTTCTTCACCGTGATTTATACCATGTTGTTTTCAATCCATTTTATGGCTCAGTTACTCATGAATGTTCAACCCATTTAAATCAACTCACAATCCAAAATAGCGAGTGAAATTCTAAATGGGTTGAACTTTGATTTGTATCATGCTATTTTCAATCCATTTTATAGCTCGATTACTCATGAATGTTCAATCCATTTAGATCGACTCACAATCCAAAATAATGACAAATTCTAAATGGATTGAACATTCGTGAGGATTCAGATCATAAAATTGATTAAAAACATCATTGTACAAATCATGATAAAGAAAAAATTATATTTGATTAGCGATCAAATGAATTAATCCATTATCTTCTAAACGTTTGCGTAAAAAAATAACTAAAATTGCTAAAACAAATGGGGACTAATATTACAATTCAAAATATAAGAGGGACCAAAAGTAGAATTATCGGACCAAAACTGCATTTAATCCTATTTTTTATTTTAGAGTGTAAAATTTGATTATATTGTTAAAATTTGTAAACTTGTACAAATTGACTTGTCATGTTCCAAATTATTGTAATGGACTATTATAACACATTTGGATGTCAGGCATCTGAAGTCGAAATTCCTTAGCATTTTCTTGAATTTAACTTGGCAACCCCAGTGTGTTGTAAGTCTTACACCACCAAAAAAAGAATTAGAAAAAGGTAAACATACATACATATACATACATATTACTAAAATAAAATAACTCCTCTAAGCAGCAGATTTAGGTATCTTGTAGTGTTTCTTGAGGAACCGTGAAGCCTCTGAATCACACCTGTGACACAAAACCCTAAGCAATGTCTTTGCATCTGCACCAAATTTGGTCTTCCCACCTTCTAATTCTAATCCACTTGCAGATTTCAATTCTTCTATCAACTCTCGTGTCTACAATTCAAGCCAAACCAAACCAATAATGTTATCACTCTAATTTTATCTTTTAACTACACAACTGCCGCATAACATTTTCATTATCAATGTTGAACCACATGGAATTGCTTTATTATAATCACATCCCTAACCTAGATGACAGCTTTGACCAAAATAAACAAACAATTCTTTATGCACTTCTTCTTTATAGTATTCATGCAATATTTCCAACCAACAATCCACAAAATTACCATAAATTTCAGAAAAACATCATCCAAAACACATCTTTAGTTTCCTTCAAAAGGATAACAGAATAACCTGTTTACTTTCATTCATTTAGGTCTGGTCCTAAAACTTCAATATTCTTTGGTTATGAATGACGATGGAGAATAATAATAGTAATAAAGAAAACCGAAAAAAAAAAAAAAAAAAGGCTTTTCACAGCTCTCTTCACAACAGTAGTACTTTCTCACGAATCCCAGAAAGACTGACCTCATAACCATGCAACTTTATAACTTGCCGTAAGCTTGCGACTTGATTTTCAACAACTCCACGAGGAAGCCCATCTCCTCCAGAAATGAAAAATTCCTAGCATGAGGTAAGCATCAGAATAGGAACCCAAAATTTCTTATTGTCAAGCTTTGAAAAAAGTTTCACCAATAAAATAATGCTCTATTATGGGAAAGCATAATGTCGTCTCCATTTAGCAAAGCAATTATGCCACTCCAGTAGAAACAAACGATCAAACTGACTATGTTCCTACCTTTAAGACTTCAACATCCTCTTCCATTAACTTAGCATCAGCAAGAGAGAACAGACGTGATGGGCCTCCATCTAAAATGACCCGCAGTAACCCATCCTGGTACAAAAGGAATTACAGAATTAGAAGGATCCAGCATATATAATAATAAAAACTTGAGCTCTACCAACAGACCAGTGATGCATGTAGAAGTCCTGTCACAACTCGATCTCGAAGTGGCTCCACAATTACATCACAAAGTTGATTGAGTACCTGAAAGATATAGAATAGTTATTCCGCAAACTTCAACATCCCTGTTGGAAGAGTAATTATATCTGTTCATAAGGGTAGAATAGGAAACACAAGGTCCACATAATATGTGTCCATCTAAACTCTTTTTTAACCAATCAATAGAGTGTACCACTTTTAATCCTCACATGGTATTAGAGCCAACAACTAAGCTGCCTAGTAGTTGACAATTTACTACATATGGCCAGCAACATTACCATCCAAAATGATGCAGCACAAGCACGAGTGCTGCACTCTTTACCCACTTTTTCAGGTACATCAATACTTGCATGACAAAGTTCACCGATAAAAGTTATGCCTCTTGGGCAATTGTTGTTGATGTATGATTCAGAGGTAAAGTTCTCCCTAAGTTTTCGAGTGAATCACCTAAAAATTTGTCTCCAGATGAATCCTTGAATCGTGATCAAATTGATGCAATGTTCCTTGGTTTTTTTGGTAGTCCATTGATTCTAACAACCTCCAGTTTGTCCAGACTTGACAGTTATATCCTAGCTAGGGTCACTGGCAAAGGAAATGTTTACAAATAACAAAACTCGTATTTATGATGTCGTTTCTCAGATGGGGAGTTGGTAGTTGGATAGTTCATGTACTCTAGGATTATTGGCCCCAGTCAAGAATTTAATCATGTTTTTCTGGCTTCAGAAGATGTGAATATTCAGTATTAGTTGTATCTTCAAAGAAAAAATAGTCTGGATTTTCTGTTGCACACAAACCATAGAAAGGGTTAAGAGAAATGAGACAGCATACCAAATCCAGTGGATCAATCAGTGTTTCCAACCTAGACTGAGAAACACTTGGCCTGTATAGATTTTCAATAAAAGGTTCTCTCAGGTCCCAATAAACAATTTTAGTTCCTGCCAATATTTCCAGAAAAGAATAAGCCTACCATTCAAACTTCAGAAACCAAAACGGAAGGCACAAACTACTCACCAGTGAATTCACAGATTCGGTCAATAGCAGCATTTATATCTTTCCGTCCTCCATCAAATGTCTCCTTCTGTGTTGAACTCCTGTTTTTTCCTTCTTCAGGTCTCCCTAAAAGAACAAAATAACCATAAACAGGAATGCAAAGGAGTAAAATTACCCAAGCGGCAATTAAACTTTTCAGATTACTGAATTCGTTTTTATTATCAAACTGGCGCTCATCTACTAGAAGTAGTGGTATGTAAGACTGACCAGTTATTCTGTACCCTATGCCACGTTTAAGAGTATATTCAGGACAAAGACAAGAAGTAGGTGGGGTAGAGAGAGAACTTGTATCCATTTGCATAAAAATAAAAGAGTAGCAATAATCTTCATTTTTTTTGTCTTTCTTTCCACCAATTTCTTTCTCTTCCTATCCATCTTACAATCATCATTCTGTACTTGGAGAACCTCCACACTTTCCTGCAGATTAAAATTTAACATAGTACCCCACCGCTATAACTAAAAGAAAAGTTGGTAGCCACAGTGGTAATCTTTTTCCCTTTCAATTCATTTGCACTCACATATATAATCTCTGATTCACAACATTCCAGTACCGTGAAAGGAAAGATCTAACAGAGTTGTCACACAGCATTGGATAGATTGAAGTGATTCTTAAAAGAAAAAATGGTGAAAAGTATACAAAAGTAAGCCGTTGCCCACTATGTCAGTTGGTTATATGGACCATATGTCGCTATCATGCTGTCTATACGCATATTCTCATTTAATTTTAAATAGAATGTCCTTTTTAATAATTTCTATCCAACTCTTTCTGTTCCCCTCCCTCTTTTAATTTAATTTACTGATTCTAGATTTTCTTGTCGTCTTACTAGGGCACGTGAAGATGTCCTACACACAAGTCCAAACATCTTAAGAGTGGTTCTCTCTTTTCTTTCTACGGTGAAAAGCATTCATTTGGAAAAATTTAGCAACATCTAGGTAAATTGTCCTGAAACCAGACAGTACAATTACTACATATTTGTAGCAATTACAGAGCAACTGGGCAAGAAAAATTTTGGTGTAAACTAAAAATGTTGTTTTTTTATGACATAAGTAACCACCACCAAGATAAAAGCCTTCGGAGAAAAATAAGACATACTTATCGAGATATCTTGAGACATTTTCCTTGACCACCTCTCAAAAATGTTGTCTTCCAACTTAGTCAGTTGGCTAACTGCATACTGTCGATGGCCAAAAATTGTCATAAATCAATACTTTGATATGACATAAAACTTTTGAACAACAAACAAAAAGCAATGGAATGCAACAATGACCTGCTAGAGGAGCTTCATGAAAGTATAATGAACAGAAAATAACCATGTTAATTTGGCTCAACTTAGATCCATGCTAGACGAGTTCAGCAACAACAAAGAAAATTCTCATCAGTTACTAGCTGTCCCCAAAAGTTTGAATTTGACAAACAGGACACACAGGTGGTTATCATGCTTTGGTTTTATAGTCATTACATTATTATTAGGGAATACATTGACAGGTCACTGAAAAAGCCAAATAAAACAGAACCATAAAAAGTAAACGATATAAAACTTCTGTGACCAAAAAATTTAAAGCTATTTCTCTCATGTGATCAACAAGAAGAACTCTTCTATATTCTTTAGGGCTCATAGGTGCAGGTGCCCTAGCCAGTTCTTTTCAGTGAGATGCTTCATTTTCCTATCAAGCCGTAGAGTAATAATAGTCCATTGCTTGCCATGATAAAGGTACTTCAGCCAATAACTCAACTTACTCACACTTGCATTATTGCATACATGGACAGATACGTAAGCACAGTCATCAAAAGCATCCTTCGTGGGAAGTTCAAATTTGAGAAAGCACAACACTATCCATCTCAGGTGTTAGGGTTTATGTGACTATTCATCAGTTGCATTGCTCTTGACTAGAACGAAGCTCATTTCTAAAACATGTCCCACTCAATTATCTTGTTTGGACATTCATGGATATTTAGTAGGATTTTCCCTAAAGAGTTAACAAACCTTGCTAATTAAAGATAGAAAAGGTAAACAAAAGCTCTTTCTGAAACTCACATAAAGGGTATTTAACTGGACACACAGAGTGGGAGTAGCCGGAACATTAATTCCACTGGACTTCCTCATATCAGTCAGCCTTGGATCCCTTGATTCCTTTTTCACAAGAGATTTTACTCCACCTTCCCTAGAATATCGTGTAAGGATTGGCAAAGGAGGAATGACATCTTCCTTATTAGCTGCATAGACAGAACAGCACAATCACGTTAGGGGGAAAACATGGTAGGCAAAAATTAATAGAATATTAGTCAACTATAAAAATAAGAACAGACTTAAACTAAATTGTTCTACATTAAGAGGACAACCTATCAAATTGGAACAAAATAGCAGGAGCAACAAAAAGGAAAGTTGAATTCTTGATATCAGAGAGCATACACTAAACGATTGAGCAAAAAGAGAATTAAAAGATTAAATAGTTGAGAAGCTTTTATGTCAAACGTCAAAAGATTTTGTCAGCTAGAAGCAACCTTGTTTTCATGATGGAAATTCAGTCACTTGCTACATGAGGACAAAATTTATTTTAACCAAACATGCAATAAGATGGGGTATCCAGAGCTTCCCTATAAAGGAAGCATTAAAAAAATCCTGGCATACTAAAAGTTATGCCTGAAGCTAAGAGCTTCCTTGTTGAACCCACTTCCTGGAGTAATATCAAAATAGCAAAAGCAGACTGTTTCCATGGTCAATCAAAGATTTGACATGAATCTCTTTCGCATAAGCAGGATATATAGGTCATTATCAAACATCGCGGAGATGGAAGTTACTACAGAACATTGTCTTGAGCTAATTTAAACAGGTTTTAAATGAAAAGTTTCAGGCAGGTGGGATATACATTTTGCTGGAAAAGAGATACACTAGGAAGGTAGATAATTTACTGGTTTGTAGATCTATTAGAGGCATAATCAATCAATGATTCTTAGGCTATTTCTGGATTGTTATTTTATTGGGGAATATTTTTTTGAAAAGAGAAGGAGTTGGTGGGACTTTTCTTTTTAGGCAGGGAGAAGCTGGGAGGGAGAGATATTTTAAAATAATGCGAGAGGAACTTCTGGAAGTATACTAAGTTATACAATTTAAATTATGTTTGCTGTTTTTGAGGGAAAAAAGTCAACTTTTTTCGGAAAAGTAGATAAAACCTTAGATATTTGATTTAGGAGATGAGGTAGAACAATGATAATATTGTTTAGGAAAGATTTATCAAACTGAAATAGCAGAACCTGCTGTCCGACAAAGAGCCCCAGAATACCAAAATTATCATCTAACAGAAGATTACCCATTTGAGAGACACTAGCATATATCTTACGACGTTAATAGTGAACATTTATTGAGCCAGGGACCAAACATGGTGGCATGAGTGACAAATTTGGAAATGCATAAATGCCGGATCCAATGGAAGGCCATATAAAATCAACGAGTTTGACATCTAATTGTTCCCAACACTACAACTTTGAAGGGGTTAATTCACTAGAGGGTGGATCAGTAAGGAAATGTGATAATCCTTCACCTCGAAACCATACTTTCACAACTATTACCCAACTTCCATAGTTTTTGTTGGATAATTTTTCATGGTAAGTACTGGAGTGCTTGAAAAGAACAAAAACGGAGGTAAAGCTTGAATGGTCCCTCTAATAGTTGAAGTTGAAGGTATACCTTGTGAGTAATCCATGTATAATAAAAGAGGCAGAGAAAACAGCACCAAAATACCACAAGACACCAGCAGCAATATATAACTCATTGGTTTTTACTGCTAACATGTCTAAAAACGAACAAACTGGAGAAAAAACAAAAGGAAGAAAACCAATTTGAAAATTGAAGAAAGCATGTCTCGAACTCATACCGGCAGCACATGAACAGTACACATCGAAAGTGATGGATGGGGGAGTGGATCAGAGGTTACCGACCATCAATTAACAGTGTCCTCACCTCCTTGATTGGAGCACACTAAAAAGGTAGATCTAAGAAATGGTGTGGTGGCCAAAGGAGATAAATGAGATGGGTAGAAAGAAAAAACCAGTAGCGGCCAGAGAACGGAGCACAAAAATGGGAGGTGCTCTCATCAGACACCAGGGAGAAATTCCAGCAACATTGGTGGCTCAAGAATGACAGCAGCAATGTTATCTCTGTCAGGAGCTCCGTACCATGATACAATAGACTTCTTGTGTTAATACTCCTCTAAAGAGCAAAAACAAACATTTGTTAGAAGTGCCTCATCCCTTCATGATTTCCAAGAATGTCCTAAAATATCTTTGGGGGAGAAGCTGTTCTAACAGCATATGTAATAAATAGGATGGCTACTCAGGTTCTAAATTACAGTGCAACCCTTCAGTAGTTTAAACAAACTTTTCCTGAAGCTGCTGCCACTAAACAGTTTTGGTTGTACTGCTTACGTACTTGCATAAAAAGGGACTGTCAAAATTAGATCCTTGGGCTGCAAAATGTGTTTCCACTGGCTATACTCCTAACAAGAAATTATATAAATGTTTTAACCCTAAAATGTCTAAAACGTCTGTCACCGTGGATGTTTACTTTTGAAAAATAAGTCATATTTTCTAGAAATTTCTCTTATTGGGATAAAAAGAGTGATAACGTTTTTGGGAAATCATGTCCACACCTATTCCTAAACCCGTGGACACCTTTATTCCCCAAGCATTTTAGATTCTTCTAACACTTCTTCCAGTTTCCTCCTATTGTTGAGGAAGCTTACTGTGATCTTCATGTTCCTACGGCACTTGGAAAAGGAACCAGGTCCTATATTAGTCACCCTATTGCAAAATACTAGTCACATAAAAGATTTTCTCTTGGGCAGAGGGCATCTACATAGAACATTTCTAACTTGTTTGTTCCTAGAAACATCCAGGAGAAACTTAATGATCCAATGTGAAACTCAGCAGCATTGGAAGAGATGAATGCTCTAAAGGAAGATGGGACATGAAATTTTGTACAAAGATTGAAAAATTGTTGGGGCAAATGGTTTACAGTTAATTGCAAGGCTGACGGAAGCAAAGAAAGATACAAAGACAGACTTGTGGCTGAAAGATTTACACAAATATATGGTGTTCCTTATCTAGAAACTCTCGTCCAGTTAATCTCAACTGGTCCTTTACATTAGCTAGATGTCAAGAATGCCTTTCTTGATGCACTCATGGCTTTGAAAAGACTACTGACCAGATTGAGGAAGGTTTTGTATGGTCTCAGACAGTCTCCAAGGGCATGGTTTGGACAAATTGGCAAAGCAGTGAAGGGCTATGGCTATCAACAATGCCAAGCAGACCACACTATGTTTTATAAGCATTCAGAAAAGGAAAGAATAGCAGCAATAATTTCTGTCATAATTATTGTTATTTTGAACAGACATCTACAATAATAAGTCCTGGACAGTTTGTTTGTGCAAATGTGTGTATAGCCAAAAATAGACCCCGCCTAAAGTCGGGTTAAGTTATATTTGTTCAAGTCGACTCCGTAGTAATACGGTCAGCTAAGCGTCTATGTTGATGACATAATATTGACAGGTGACAATCCTGAAGAACTTACAAATTCAAAAGGGAAACTGTCAAAGGAGTTTGAAATAAAAGATCTACGAATGTTAAAATACTTCCAAGGCATGGAATTTGCTAGATCTAAAGAAGGTATTTTTGTTAGAGAGTATATTCTGTATTTACTTGGTGAGACTAGACTTTACGGCTGCAAAGCTGCTGAGACTCCAACTGAACCCAACTAGAAACTCAACTCTGCTAAAGGGGAAGAGGTAACTGATGATTGAAGTTTCAACAGTAAGAGTAACATACTTATCTCATACATCCTCATATTGAATTTGGTATAAATATGGTAAGCCAATTTCATGCATTCACAATGCCAAGAACATTTCAATGATGTCTAAAACATACTAAGATATTTGAAAAGAACTCCATGAAAAGGCACGATGTTTACATAACGTGACAATTGTCAAGTTGAAGTCTATACAGATGTTGATTGGGCAGTATTTCAGATAGACGCTCAATTCAGGATATTGCACTTTTTATATGGAAATCTATGACTATTCACTTGGAAAACCAAAAACAAAGTGTAGTTGCATGAGGTAGTGCTGAAGCCGAGTTTAGGTCCCTAGCAAATGGGATTTGTTAAGGATTAAGAGGCTGTTAGAAGATTAAAGGACCTCCATTCCACTCCCTAATAAAGTTTAATGTGATAATAAGGCTGCTTTTAAATTCCTCATGATCCAATACAACATGGTACATAACTAACCACATTGAAGGGGACAGACATTTTATCAAGGAAAAACTGGAGAATAGTCTGATTTGTGTTCCCTATGTACCAATATCACAATTAACAAAAGATACTCTTACCAAGGGACTAACAAAGAAACATTTATATCTCTTAATGAACAAGCTAGGCGATGGAAAACATGTACCGGCCAGCTTCAGGGGTAGCATTGGAAAACATATAAACTACTGATTTTTATGATCTTTGGAGATATAGTGAATAAGGTAATTGATTTAGGAGATAAGAATAATGACAGATTTGTACAGATTGTTTCCAAGAATATCTACCTCGTAACTCTTCATATAACATGTAAAATAGAAAGGATACTGAAGTACAACCACCTTCTACAGGGTTCATTCAGGCAATACAAACATAAAGTTCCTGCCACTGAATCTACGATAATTTAGCCCAATTTCCAATTGATGAATTTGTTGGTTCAATTACTTGTCATCTCCTTGTGTAGCTTGTATTGTAGAAATTTTCTTCAGTTCTTTTTGTTTATATTATTCCTGTTGCTTAACAGCAAATGGTTAAAAATCTGAAAATGACCAATGGAGTGGTTTAAGCTGTTACTTCACATCCAAAGGTCAAAGGCTCAAACCTTGTCACCTAATAAAATATAGCAAGTAAATGACCTTTGATAAGTCAAAACATAAAAATTATAGGTTAAAAAAATGAATAAATAAAAATAGTCATAAACGTTAATGATCCATTCGACGCAATAATTCGGAGGTTCTAATCCAAAATTGACTGAGGAGTTGGTCTTCGGTCTTTAGATTAAGGTTACCTAATTTTTCCCTCTAGTCAGATGCTTCAAGTTTACAATAATACAAATCTATTACCACTACTCCTAGCAAAGGATACTAACAATCCTTATGGGATTGACAGGTACATGGTTACTTGATGCAAGTTATTCACTACATAAGAAATTAGTCTTTTAAAGATAATAAAGGCAAAGCTTCAAGTAATGCATATATTTACTAAAAGGCTTGAACAATAGATTTGTTTGAATAAGACCATATCTTTATAAGTTCCACGCATAGGACTTCAACTTAAAGTCAATAAATAAAGCATCATCTTGTCCATAACTCACAAGGAAACATTTCATCTTCTGATAAAGACTCCACTCCATTGGATAAGATAAAAGTAGAACATGGTTATTTAGTTTCAGTTCAACGAATAAATATATATATATATATATTTATATATTGCAACAGAAAACATCTACAAGTCTTTGCTTCCACGTGAGAATTCAAACATTCTCTTCCAAAGAACTATAGCCAGGTCAAGGTAGTGCAATATACCTAGCTGATTCACAACATCCTTCGCATACACTTGAAATGCATTGTCAAGGCCACGCACAAGGCTGCTGAGTTCGCCTGACCTCATTGGGACTTTAAAAGCAAAAAGCTGATCAACTGTCTGAGGGGAGAAAAAATAATTGGCATTTACCATTTAAGTTTCAAATTCAAATGGGAGAAACATATCTGGATGCATAACAAGACTGATAGTTCTGAAGCTCTGCTATAGCTGCATTCTTTGGTTCAAAGGAAAAGCAAGTAGCATCACAGTTCATCATGACAAAAACAACAATGTCATCTATATATATACACACACACACACACACACACACACACACACACTCCAACTGCTACATCACAAATTCAAATCAAGAGCAAAGCAATTGGAGTGGCTGTTTGCCATCATGTGACAATAATTGATTCAGACATTTAAAACTGAATTTTAAGTATTCAGACTTCAGCAATTTGATTGATTCAGCGCTAAGATTTCAGTATTCAGCATTCAGAAATAAGCATTAATTTTTATCAAACAAGCCCTTACTCAACAAATTTGGTACTTAGTTCCCTTCTGCTCTAGAGAAATTGACTACTGTATCCATGAATACAACAGAAACAACAACATACCAGTTTATGTGAACTCAGTTGGGTTAGGGGGTCAAGATGTACACAGCCTTACCCCTGTATCACAAAGAGGTTGTTTCCATTGCAACCTAAGATGCATTGCTGCATTTGATCTATTCATTTCCAGCAACTTCACTAATAGTAAGAAGCACCAAAATTTAGTTGAGCCATTTTAATCTAGTCCATCATTAGCATAAAGCTAAAAGAATTGTCACAACTGACTCTTCCAGCTCCACTGTCTCTACCATATCCATGAATGAAGAGAAAAAAGAGAATCATGTATTCCATTTTCTCTGTGGTGACTTCTTAAAACACTGAGGTCTTATCTATAAACCACACCCTTCCCCTCATTTAATCGACATTATTGGTAATTTGTATTCTTTTTCTTCGTTTCTTTTGGCTATGCATGATATCTAGTCTTCCATAAAGATCTCTAGCTCACACTAACCATATTTACTATGACAATTTAGCTGCAGTGTACAAGTATCAAAACCTAAATCCCTTCTATTGAACATGAGAATATAAAATCATTTTTTCATCCACTACAGCAACCGTTTCTTTTGACTAGTTATATTGGAATTGAATTTTCATCTTTTAGCATCAACTCTGTTTGACGTATAACACCACAAACAGCAAGCATGATGAAAGCTACATAGATTACGATTAAAATCTCAACCCCAAGGAGAAAATGAAAGTTTTCACTTATCAACATAAAGCCCCCATGAACGATCGTCTCTCCCAATGTTAAAAGGAACAGAAACATTTGGGATTCCTAAAATGTTGTGGGATCTAAATCACTTGATTAGAGGTTCAAAAGAAAGAAAACCATGTTTGCATGCATTGTCTCCTTTTTGTGCCTCAGTCAATTAATTTTCCATTTTAATGATGAGATGGAAGTTTGAATTATAATAAATCCTACTTTAACAAAATACAAAAACATGTAGAGAGAATGACTATGCAAATAGAAATATAAGAAGGGAAAACCTCTTCCACAATTCTGTATACTTCAATTACTGAACTTCCATGTCTTTGTTGAGGTGACACAGGAACCCAGCTCTGCAGAAATCAATGAAACAATTAATTCAAAACAGGCATTTGAGGAAAAGATACTATCCACCTATCAGTATCAAAGATCACTTTTGGGGACTCTTTAATTTTTGTGTTTTCTGAGTGATAGTCCAATCTCATAAATAACAATGAGCGAACAACTCTTTGGAAGCCTCTATGTTTCATCCAAATTATAAGCATTGTATGTGATACTGCTACAGTGAAAACAAACAAATCATGTTTTGCTTGTCCAATTAACAATTTTAATTCCTTGATAAATAGCTGACACCTCCTTCGCCTCAATACTTGAGCACCAATCACCTTCCGCACCCACATCCAAAAAACATTTCTATCAGGCACGACTGGAAGTTGTTAATGAATAAAAGATTTGTTCCTATGATTCTTTGTAAGGATAGCAGCTTAATATGCAGAATCCGCACAGATTAAGCCAAATGAAAAAAGCAAGAGTACCAACTCATTCAATTAACGATAAAATTTATTCAATGTACTCATCTTCTCCAACCCAAATGTATTTGAACTAAGCACATTGAACTTTTGATAACTTAAGAAATCATCTGTGGCAATATTTGAAGCATCGAATTATTTTCTCCCTACTTGAGTAAGGCCTTTTAACAATCTTTTAATTCTATACACCAGTTTTATGAGAGATTTGGGTTGGATGCTTCACTTTTCCTGATCTAGTTCACTTTATCTTGAATGTTCCTTGACTTTGATTTGTCATGTGGATATCATTTATTTTGCCCTTTAGTTGTCTAGCACACTCTATTTCGAACATTTTTAGTGGTCAAGCTGTTTCATTATGCCACAAAGTTCAAACGATGGGAGTAGATAAGGCCTAAAAATGTAAAATGGTAAAGCAATGGATGCAGATGATTATTCCAATTGAGGCAGGGGGTGCCTCAGCGAAATAGCGATTGAATGGCTCATAAATCTATCTAATTTAATTCCAAAAAAGAAGAACATGCCTAACCAACATAGAAAGTGTATTAATACTTCCGTATAAAATTTTTAGAAAAAGTGTGATATACAAAACTGTGCACAAGCACAGAGGTATTAAATTAAGGGTGATCAAAAATGGTTCCTAGCATATGTGCAAACATATTTTTCAGTCCTAACGTTTTAAAACATCCCTTGTGGTCCGTAACTTTTATCAAACAGATTTTTTGGTCCCCTAACTGACATTAAGAATTCTGTCTAAAGCCATCATGTGCTATGCAAAAGCCTCTTTCACTCAAGGACAATATAGTCAGCACATTATATTTACCTCAGCCTTTCAAAAACTTATCTAATGTTTTCAACCTCCACATCCCATCTTTTGCTCCACCCAGCCAATTCCTTCTCAGCAAGAACGATTAGCGAAGCCACCAAATTTCTATCCAAAAACCCACACCTTCACTGCTCGGGAGGAGAGTTTGGAATCCAAATGAAATTTGGACAATGAAAGGTTTTTTTTTTTTTGGTACAAAGAAGGAGGCCGAAACCTAGATGACTCGAACTCAAGATCTATTGGTTTTAAGCTGGGAGTGCCAACCACTGGGCTACAACCCTCTTGTCGGACAATGACAGGTATTTAATAAGGTTAAAAGATCACATACAATATGTATCCGATCCATTTGCAATTCAAAATTTCCTGGCATCTCCACTCTCCATCTCATGCTGCCTCCAGCCATCACCACCAATCACCACTTTACGATGGGGAACACACGTGGAAGGGAGCAGGGCTGAAGTTGAAGTTCACAGAAAAAATCAAGAGTTTGGCTGATAAATATTACAAGTCCCGCTTTGGTAGAGAATGGAAGAAACCATTTGCTGGTTCAATGCCAAAGGAATTGTTCCCAAGAAAATTGGAATTGCAGAAAGATGAACTAAAAGCCAGCTTTAAAGCTCTCAGTTGGTCTCAAGCTTGTCTTTTTCTGACTTTAGCTTCTCCTTCTCACCACAAAGTTCTTTCTTATCTTCGTCTTCAGTTCCTTGACCTATAAATTCTGATCTTCATCTCAGAACTGAATCACCATCTGAGTGGAGTCACCCAGTATAGCTGCCACTTTCGGTGGTCTTACAGGATCAGAAGAACACTTATCTTGGGACCTACCATTAAATTTTATTCCTTCGCATTTTCTCCCAGTATGCTTTGGAATCCATGGCCCTCTTTCTGGAGCAAGCTTCTTTCCTAGTATCTGAACTCTGAAATCCATCATCAAATGGCACACCAATAAATTGGGGACAAGCATGGGATCAGGAGAAGATAATTGGAAAGGAGAGTTCTTAATGGTGAGGTTTTCGTGTTAGGAAATCGAAAGTGAGAATGCTTGTAGCTTAAAATATTTTGAATTGGTTATGACAAGAATGCCTCAATCCATGAGTATGTGTCCTCTTTGACTGTTCAAAAAACAAAAAGACATTTCCTGCAGCCAAATGAAGCTATCTTGCCCAAGTTTTGGGCCAGCAGAAAATGGAAGTACATTCTAGATTCTTGAATCTGTTGTAACTTATTGATTCTTGCTCTGCAAATAATTATTGTGTGTGAGTGGTGAGGGGGGAGGAGGAGAAACTATGAGGATGTTAGATGGCTTCTGTTCGGATTTCAATTTTGGACAGGAAGTTCTGGCTTTGTTAATGGTGGGGGGTATAGGAGAGGACAACGAATAGGCTGGTGGACGATAAAAAATTAGACTTTTTATGCCAAAAACTTTTTTGAGGGAATATAATTTTCCAACGATTTTCCCTTGAATAAAGGAGACTTGTGTGTAACACCTGATGCCTTTGGATGGAATTCTTAACGCGGTTACTTAGGAACTAAAAGATTTGTTAAACTAAAGTCAGGGACTAAAAAGAACATTCCCATATATGGTCGGAGACCATTTTTGGAATTTGATCTCAAACTAATAAGTCATATGGTAAAACTATAGGACAGAGTAATTCGTAAAACAAAAAAAAAAGGGTCTGTCTGGTTGTTTCTCAAAACAAGTTTAGAAATTTTCTTTTTCCAATTTCCAATACACATTTTAAATTTTCATTACAGCTTTTTACATTTTCAATACAGCTTTCCATTTTCTAATGCAAAAAAAAACACCCAAAACATCCAAAATATGAGGCATACAGGCCCTAATATATTTGACAACAAATATGGCTTCATGCAAGGGAAGTCTACAATAGAAGTCATACATTTAATAAAAATAATATGACCATCAGAAGCCCAAAATAGGATTTACATATGGTCTTTACTGACGACCTTGGGAAATCGAAAAAAGAAGAGATACATCTAGAAAGACGATTAGATGAGCACTGCAATGACGAAAATAGGATTTATATATGGCCTCTATTTATGACCACTAGCAGAACTTAGACTGTTCCAATGTATGTGTAACACACTAGATTAGACTGGATTAGTGATGAATGCAAAGAAAGAAAGTAGTTAAAGCACCATTAGATGAGAAGATAGACAGAATCACATTTGAGATAGTTAAAAGAGGAATGGGGAAACCAAAAAAGAATTTGGAAAAAAAAATTATTAAAATGACATAATCCGTTTAAATTTAGATGAGAATATATGTATGGAGAAAGCACAAGGCTGACATATGATCCATATAGCCAATCTCATATATTGGGGATGAAGGCGTAGTTATTGTTCTTGTAGTATTCACTTTTTTGCGCACAGGAAGGATGAAATTTAAAGTTGTTGAAGTACTGCAGAACTAGGAACTTTTCTGCGATTGTAGACCTTTTCTTGAAGTAAGATAATTTAATAAAATGAATGGAATCTGACTGCAGCTCAAATGCTTTCAATGGGTTCACATCATGATTGAGAATAGATGTCTTTATGTTTGGAGTAATAATTTTCTATTATTCGGATATTAAGTTATCAATTTCATTTGGATTGTACAAAATCTGCCTGCTTTATTAGTTAGAGAGTTTCACCACCCTAATGGAAACTTTCCAAATTTTCAGTTAATTATTTTTTTTTTTAATTGGATAAAAACCTTGAGATTTGAACCTAGGACCTCAAGGTTACAATCCCCTGCCATTACCACCACCCAAAACCTCCACACCATATGTAATACATATGTCAGTGAATTACCCAAAAAAAGCTATTACCTCTTGTTCAATAGCACGCGTAACCCAGCCTAGAAGTCTTGCCAGTTGTGAATTCACCCATCTCAGCACCAATGTTCCCGATACAGTTTCAATCTGGAAGGATGCAAAATAATTAGGGCAGAAAATAAAAGAAAGATGCAATACAAAGAAAATTTCACTAAAGCTTTGAAAACCTATAAAGGTAGAAGTTATTGGAAAATCCACCACTTACTTTGTACATGTTCAATCTATTGCAATATGTTTCTCCAGTTTCTTCACTGCAGTAAGACATGATGATTTCCATTACATACTGCTCAAGATTATCGGCTACAGGAAATACAGCTACAACATCTTCAGTAAGATGTTCAGCTGCATCTACAAATGGTTTCTGAAGGATGAAGATTCAATAAGCATCTCTTTCATAACTTCCATAATTCATATAACAATCCTTCTGGAGCAGGAAACCACCTACTTAGCATCAGCTTACCAGTTTGATGCCGTATAACTTGTGTAACAGAGAGGCAGAAACAGCAATTGCATTCGGATGCCTTTGAGATAAGATTGGCATGTAAATAGAGGTCTCCTTTTTCAAAATCAGCTTTGTATGCTGTGCAAGCAATGCCAAAGGATGCTCATTTGTTGCATCAGACATCATCTCAACATCCTTAATTAGCTGCACGAATAGTGATTCTGAACAAGTTATTCTCTTACATTTCAATTGATTTCAGTTTCTTCTAAAGTAGAATATTATCAACGAAACAAAGGAGAAACTACCAAGGTCAATCACAACTCCTCATAAAAGCTAACATCTGTTTTATAAACTTATTCATTGTGATTGACCTACACAAATTATGCCCTTTGATTATTAAGCTTATCTGATAACAACCTAATTGGCAATTGATTGAAATCTCTCTTACCAAGAACCTCTAAATATCAGTTCATGATCTCACAGCTCAATAGTTAAGTTCAAACTCTCGCCATTCATTTACCAAGAGAGCCCATGATGACTCCCTAGAAAACACAATTTAGAGTAACCTCCCATCTCTAGGTCCTCTTCTTTCCTGGGTTCTGAAGAACCATCAGAATGCTCTCAAACTAACCAACCTATATGAACTCAAGCAGTACAGAAATAACCACACTAATTCAGATATTTGCTTTGCACATCTGCACCAAAAGGTTCGGGTTCTTATTTTTTCTTTATTTCTTTTTTCAATATCCATTTCTTTATTGATAAAAAAGGCATCCAAAAAATAAAGGAAACAACGGAAACAAATCATTCAATGGAACCTTTACCTTTATTTCACCGAAATATCATCGTTATACACAAAAGTTTCTCTAAATTATTTGGGGAAAAAAAACTTATAAGAGGTCTAATAACACTGCTCCTACGCCCATTCAGGTGACTGCTTTTATTGAACTATCAAAATTTGGTTTCCATATAGAAATGGCTCTGAACCATGAAAACAATGAAAATATACCCTATGACCAATTCCTCTATACTTTTCTTTTTTGGATGTCCCAACTCCCAAATAATAATCTCAGTTGAGTTTGACTAATGAACTCAACTTAACCTATCAGATCCGTAATATACCTTGATCACTAATCACTAAAACTTTGTGTTATTAATAACTGTATTCACTAAATGAGCATAGTTGGGATATTAAATATAGTTGGTCAAACAATTTCATTTTGGTAGTTAAGATATAATTGACTAGATTACTTCGTTAATACCGGGGCATATTAAAAGGGATAAGTTAAAATTTATTAATTAAACTATCATAACTAAAATTTTTAGTATGCGTTCAATGTTTAAGGAAATAGGACCGAGGGAGTACACAAATACAAGAAGGAAAAGAGAACAGAGGCAAATAAAGAGAAACAGATAGACACAGAAGAGGAAGAAAAATGCAGGACTTTTTTATCGTAATCTTTAATTCAAAACATTATACAATGCACGAACTGATAATGGACGACCGACCAAATTAACCTTGATATATAGACTTTTAAGCAAAATGACTAAAACATTTGAAAAAGAAAAAATTCAACACATACACAGCATAAGAGAGAAAATTAATATGGTGGCAGAAACAAGAAGATTAGAAAGTTCCAACTAGAGGGGGGAAAAATGAGAAACATTGATGAACTTAAAGTGAATAATTGTTGACTTACCCTCAAATAGGCACTTTTGATCGATGACAACACATAAGATTCTATCTGCTCACTATCTGTGACAGGTTTAGAATGCAGTGCCTACAAAATCAAAATTATAATGTTCTCAATATTATTCTAGGTAAATTTTCAATTTTCAGTATGAAACTGCTTTTCTACAACTTACAGTATTTGCTCTTTAAAAGAAACCATTCATTCATACCATTTCAGGTTCTTCCGACAATAGCCTTCTAACAACCATTGCAGCAACTAACACATTCTCCATGATTGCTGAACCCTACCATTTACATTAAATGATAAAAATTAACTTTTGGCCATAGAAAACAACAGCATTTGAAAAGACACGGAAAAATATGGGATGTCATTCCATAGAAAATGATAAATATAAATTTTTGGATATGTTAGCTGTCAAAGAGTGTTGGCTGTCAAGAGTTAAGGAAAAGGATCCCTGAAATCTAGTCCTAGCTGTCTTAGTCAATGTCTCCTATAATGTACCACTTTCCATATGGAAAGTAACGGTCTACAAATTCTCCCAATCACATGGTTTGAGGCTGTGATTGAGAGAACCGTTTCTGTCCTAAATTGTCCCTATAAGCAGAGAGCTTCTGGACAGTTTTGATAACAAGGAAGAATAATAGAATTCCTTTGTTTCGTACAGTCATTCTATGGTTAGAGTATCAAATTCTATAGGATAGTAAATAGGCTGGCATATCATTGCCAATACTTATTCTTCATTTTTCAAAAAACTTATGTTTCACAACAAAGCTGGGCTCCTAATTTTAAAATTCACTCTATTCTGTCTAGACCAGGAAACGAGTTTAGGTTGCCTTTCCCTGATTCCCAGCTCAAATTACTAACCAGATTAAAAGCCATCGGTTTGTCTCACAAACAAGTTTGAATATATCAGAATACAAGTTTCAGTTACAACAGCTTTCAACTACAAAACCACCAAGGCAGGAAACAACTGTGTCTGAAGTTTATAGTCAACAGCTCCAAATGAAACAAACTGCTGATAGACTTGTTAAAGCACAATAGTATACTTTTTTTAATACATTTTAAATTTTCTAAAGCTACTACGGTCACAAAGTAGCACATAAATTACTTTGACGAAGTATCCCAAATATCACACATATGAAGTATGATAGTTGCCTCGCAGTATCAGCTAAACCAATCAAAATCATTTTCTCCCACCTCACTTTACCTCTTTTTATTTGTCCTTTTCTTATAAAAAATACCTAATGACCCAAATATCTGTACAATTTACTAAGCTAAAATATTTATAAGTTACAGAAAATTATGAAATAAAGAAAACTTTAAATTTTTGAATGTGTAAGCCTTCTCAAACTTCTAAAAACCAAAAAACTAGGTGACCTAGGACGTTCAATCATGATGGACTTTTGAAGATATTCTTCTGAAGTTTCTTTCAGTATCTTATTCAAATGAACAAAAACTAGATTAACTTCACAAAATAATAGAATGTTGATTTGTTATATATTGCACTTTCATTAATGCATAGACTGAGACTCAACAACTCAACACTAAAAACTTAAATGAAACCAACTAAAAGCAAAACAAGATGCATACAGAGAAACAGAATATAACAACTGACAAGTTAGCCACTAAACACCTCAGGATAATGTAGGTGGTAATCTCCAAGCTGCTTATCAGCCCACTTCTGGATCGGTAATAAGAAAGATTGTAAGAAAGTCATCTCTTGAACTCCATTCGCACTTTCAATTCTGCTAAGCAAGTTTTTCAAGTGCAGCCTTTCCTGTGGTCCTCGTTGTTCTTTCAGAGAAATTTTCTTTAATTGTTCAATCGAATATTTCAATAGTGCTTGCTCACCAGTGCGAACAAACTGCAATGATTGGTAATCACTTGTACATTAAAGTGGACAAACAAGACCAGTCAAACAAAGTGTGAGAGCGAATCATAAATAAGACAGAAAAGCATAAAAGAAATAGAGCACTGCAAAAATCAAGAATTCTGCCAAGCAGTGCTTTCAAACTCAGACCAGAGTGCAGACCAATTCGACCAGTTGGACAGGTACTAAAACCTGAATGATGTCATCAAGATATTTAAATCACACTAGGCTGGTTGTAGTATAAGTGGTCAGAGTTGTGAGTCAGCTTATACACATCCAACAGATCACCACATGCATGCTGTTAACGGGATCCTGGGATATCTAAAATAAGATTCAGGTGAGGCGTTTTGTTCCCCGAACATGAACACGTTGACATCATGATGCAAACTCTTATTTTTCTGGTAGTAGACTAGGGAGAAAAAAAAAATCCACTTCTGGATATCTGTAGCTTGTTGGAAGAAGCTTGGTGATTTGGGGCCAAACAAAACACAATGTGGTTTCATGCAGAAGTTGAATATCGTGCAATGCATTAGTCAACCACAGAATTTTTAGGCCTGAAAATTCTCTTGACTGAACTATGTTTCGGTCCAAAAAAGCCTAGGGTGTTGTTTGCCAATTATAAGGCTGTCTTGAAATTGCTAATAAACATGCCAGAACTGAGCATGATGGGCTAGAAAGAAACCATATCAAAGATGATCTTGATGAGGGCACAATGGAAGTTCCTTACACTAGAAGTTCAGATCAGTAGGCAGCTATATCGACCATGCAGTCAATAGTGAATGATTAGACAAAACACCTTCTAAGTGCAGCATGTGTGTTAACTATGCAACTTGAGGGAGAGGGTTAGCATGATTGTTTCCTATTTTGTATATTTCTTCCCTCATGTAATTTCCTGTAATTTAAGGAAATGTAAATATACATTCGTACGACCGATTTAGCTACCATATAATCATAGATCTAATACATAAAAGATTGAAATATGTAAAAGCAATCATCCCCCATAATTTTATATTGATGGTACAATCTTGAGTTGCTCAATGAAGGAAATTTGATGAAAAGGTAGGAAGAAGTATGAATATTAGAGGGTATTTAAGTTAGTATATATACTTTCAATTTATGATTTTGAGGGATTTGCTGCCCTTAAGAAAAATTATGTAAAAGTTACAGCATTTTATCAATTTGATAATCTTGCCTGCCCCTAACAAAGAAATTCCATTAAACATTTTGGCTGATTTTGAAGCAAAAAAAGTCCGGGTAAAATAGTAATATTGCCAAAGACAAGTTTGATCAGTGGCTTATGAAACTTGCTTCATGTGGGGATTACAAGAGAGTTAAACGTTCCAACTTCCTAAGAAAATGAAGGGGGAGTTGCACAATTGCAACAGGAAGGAAATTGAGCTTGCTCTTAATCCTGTTTTTAATGATTGGACAAAGCATGTGGAATTTTGACCAGCACTTCATCAAAGAATAACCAAAATGAAGCAGTTAAGCATGACTGACACACCTTCGGTCATATAGATATCATTTGACAAAACCCAATGGGAAATATCTGCTTTTCAATTACATTTCATAATCTCGGAATACAAAATGGAGCACAAGTGCAATGAGGATACAATGAAATAATGACAGATTTTTTGAGTATACCTGTTGAAATAACAACCACGCATAACAAGTATAATGAATGGTTTCAGTGATTCCAAGAACTCGCCAAGTGGACCTCAGAAGCTCCAGGATTTCTTCTACTTCCTGAACAAAAAATACACCCTTTGTTAGATACCCAATTAAACCTCTATAGTTCTCCAGGAAGCAACAGATAAGCATATTACTTCTTTTTCAATTCAATTTCAGATATACCAATCTATGGAAAAAAAAAAGGATCTTGAGAACTCAACCATGTATGATTTCCAAGAGTATATGCTAACCTCTGTAAGTTTTCCTTCATCCAGAACATCAAACACACTCAGAAGCAGTTTCTCATATAATCTGACATTTAGGTGATAACCATCTGCCCAGTGGCATACTTCACCAGTTAAGTCACCCCGAGCAGGCCTTTCCGCAAGCGGAATAGCGATATCTCTTAGAGATCTTAAACATTCAGTCCGCTGAAGCTCACCAGTAGAGGGTGGAAGCAACTGATACAAAAGAAATAAAATAAAAAATTCATACAGAAGAACCTACTGTAGCATTTATAATTTTTATTCAATTATTTATGCACTGCAGCTACTACAGATAGTCATTAATACAACTGGAAAAATGGCACTTACTAAGCAGGATAACATTGAAATTTTAAAAATAATTTAAAATAGAAGTCCCAGCCACAGAAAAATGGTTGATTCAGGACCATTGATTAAGTCTTCCACAAAACAAATGATCAACAAAATTTGAGAAAGAGAAGGATATTATTATCTAATGATCAATAACAACAATCAAATGAGCAGAGAGGTGAAACTATTTCTGCCATGCTAAATTGAAGGCAGCGGTGAGTTCCATTAATTTACTCTTTCGGTAAAACATATTAAAAAAAAAACAAAAAAAAAAGCCCAGAGTAAGAAAAGGATATTGTTATCTACTGATAATGACAATGAGCAAATAAGCAGACAAGTGAAACTATACCCACTGGTTTAGATGAAAGGTAGCTGATGAGCTATATGGGGGCACATGAATTCATGAAGAGAGAGATTTTGAAGAACTAAACTGTGAGGATGCATAGTGAAAAGGCTCAACATCCAAAGATTTGACCAGCAAAAGCTATTAAGTTTTCTTCATACTCTCTGCCCAAAGAAAAGCCTGGTTGTGGATGGTCTGTCTCCTTAGAGCTGTGAAACACACACCATGACTACAAATTCACCTTATAATTCTTTTCAGCTTCTCAGATGTTTAGTAGGGACTTGGAAGAAAAAATGTTTTGTTCCCTAGGAATTGTACATCATTTCAAAGCAATAAAGCATACACATCCCCCTCCTTTGCTTTAATTTCTTTCCCAAATATAATGAAGCAACCAACTGATAGGTAATTCCCACCTTCCAAAACCAGAAGGTGGTTAGTTAACTTCAAGTAGACAGGCAAAGTTGTCCTTAGACTAATATAAAAAGGGTAAGCCAGTTCCAGGAAACGAAATTCAAGCCAACTCTTCAAACAAAACAGAGTAAAACGATAGCCAGAGATTTGACAGGAGAATGCAAACCTCAGATTCCTCCATCTTTGCCAGAAGCCCCCTTAATCCATTTGCTCTTTTGCCAGATTCTCCAAAGCCTACAGCAGGATGGTTAACAAGGCCTTCCTCCAATATGTTTAACTGAACTGACACAAAATTTGGAGGGACAAAATAAATCACAATGCTAAAATTAACTACAAAATTAAATAATACAATGTTGTCCCAAATGCCTACAGATGCCCCATAACGTATCAACTTCCTTCTGTCAGAAAAATAGGAGAAAGGAGAGGGATGGGAAAAGATGGAGAAGGGAATGTAGGGAGAGGGAGAGAGTTTACTTGTCGTTTTTGCCACTTTATGTATGACTTCTTGTCAGAAAACTCTGTCCGCGAAATACAGCAAAGCAATTCAAGTGGAACCAGAAGAGCATCCATTCTTTTTCCAGCTTTTCCCACCATTGCATTAAGAAGCCCAATTCTAGTTCTGACGTCCATTTCCTCAGAAACCTGCATGGAATCCAAATGGTCAAAACGTTTAGACATCTGCTTGAACATTACAATGATTAAAATTGGTAATGAAACATATGGCTGCCACAACCAACATCAAATCCTCTTTGGGCATAAATAACACGTGCTTGACTTGAAAGCAAAGATGTAGAACTTAAACATAAAATAATAATAATTTCAATGATAATATGTGCTTCAGCTATGTTTGCTTGTGACGTTATAGAACCATAAAAGGTACTTAAACATTCAATGTTTCGTTAAGCCCACAGATACATGTTCAAACATTCCAAGCTAAACAATAAACAAATCTTGCACAAGTCGACAGCTGTTCCTAAATTTTCAACTTCTATTTGAAGAGGAACCAGTTTCTAGAACCTTGTATTATGATCTTATTATTTTATTTTCTATTAACAAAGAAAGAGAGACACATTTTTCCAGCAAAGATAAAATCTCGCAACAAATTACATAAACAGACAATTCTCTATCTTAAGTTTTATCTAGTAAAAACTTTATCTCTTCCCACTAAAAAGGGAAACCAGAGGAATTTTAATCTCTTGCTAAAGTTGAACTACATTGTCTCCCCAAGAGTTAGTGATTCAAGTTTGAGCATGAATTCATAAGCGAATTGAAGATTGATAACTATGAGAAAAAGATCCACATGAGGAAATCATTTTCTCAAGGCCCTTCCTGAACACCTTCAGACAACAAAGACAACTGGATAGTTTCTGTTTCCCATACTTCTATCCATGGTCAAAGAATTTCTGTATACTCGTCTAATCAAGTTTCTTGAAATGCTAAGCAGGAAACTAAATCCAAACATATTGAAGCTATAAAATTGTACACATCAAATAAGGCAGAAATCTTAGTGGAATTCCAGAGAAGAATACAATAAAAATCTCTATTAACTCTCACATTGGAAAATCCAACAATAGACAAAAAAAACCCATAAATATGATGCTTGCTTATGCAGCAACTGAAAGTGTGATGCCCAATTTTGTGCTTTCAGTTAGTGAGAGCTTTAGCAGGTCATTATCATCATAGTAAAGCACTTCCTAAATTCTGGAACCCTTAATCAAAGACCATTACCCAACCAAATGCTCGTCTTTCGAAGAATTTCCTGCATGGTTATGATTACTGTATAATACAATGACTACTAATATAAATTAGGTTCTAATGCCTGGGCATTATATTCAAAGCATATTTTAACTTCTAAAAAACATTACTGCTCATGTTAAATGTAACACTTCCGTAATAATTTTTCCATGAGGTCCAGAACTGTGAATTTAAACATCTAACAGCAACTAAGCATTTTCCCAACTGTGAAGGTTCAGCTATATGGATCGTATATTGTCTCAATGTCCAGACCAAGTGGTTATAAATCTACATATAACTAAAGCGGATCCAATATAATGCAAGAAAAATGGTCAAATACCAGTAAGTGTGGGCATTGTATCAAATAAGCACATACTCTAACCAATACTCCCTTTGTCCCATAAAAAGTGTCCTATTTGGAAAAGGTACATGTTTTTATTTTTCGAAAGGTACAGTTAACAAAAACCATTTTTTCTTTTTAAATTATAACTTCACATTTTAGTTGTTAACTACATATCAATTGTGTATAATCAAGTTAAGTAGCATATTGGAAGCAAAAGTGTAGGTCTTAGAAGTAAAATTACAGAAATCGTACTCTTTTTTGGGAAAACAGTTTTGAAACAGACCCTTGTTATTTGGACAGAGGAAGTCATAAACCTCTTGTCCTCTTCCATTTTCATGCAAAAATCATATGCATGAATATGGGAATTTTCTTGTTGAAATATAAAAAAGAAGAAGAGTATGATTCTCCTCCCATTAAGCCAAATCATTGTTTCTATTACAATCATAATGATTCCTGAAAGAGAAAGAAGTTATCTCTAATCCTGGTTAAATGGCAAAGTTCAACTATGACTGAAATTAGAATGAAATATGTTTCATCCTTGCCTCAAATTATAAATGAGAAGCACATATGAAACATGGACTACCAACAAAGAATTAATATATGACATAAATAGCATGTGCATCTGACTTCATGATCGATACAGAAAGGGGGTTCACTTTCGATCAACATAAAAGTAACAAAATGTCATCATCCAACAGGTCAAACAGCGAAAATTACAATCATGTAATTTGCAAATTATTGCTTTAAGAGGTGGATAAACATCAAGTGATTTCGGACAGAACAGGAAACCTAAAATGGAAGGTAACATATGTCTTGGAGCACTACCAGTCTGCATTAGAATTTGCAGCCATAGGAAGACATTTTGTTTTCTTCTATGGGTGTTTAATGTGAAATGAACACAAATTTTTCACCATTAAATTATACAAGTTTCACTTTTCATGCAGCTATAACTTCCTCATAATAATCCGAACGCACTCCATCTTTGCAATTAATGAATTTACAATGTACAGAGGCATGTACCGCATCAAATCTTTCCCATTTTGTTTGATGCAGAGCTTTTTCAAATTTGAGCTCTGAAAGAAATGGTATTCGGTTTGCTATTATGGGTTACCAATTCTTACCAAATTGTTGGTTATCGAGAAAGAACACATGCATAAACCAATGTAAGATGTGCAAAGACATAAGAGGACCATGTTCACAAAATGGATATAGAAGATTAAAGGTTACACATTTTCTTACTTCTGAGTCAAATAATTGCACTTTGAAACAGCATCTATCATGCAGCAATGGGATAAAAACTGCAAACCTCTTTGGGACCTAATCTAGGGATGTAAGAAGGAATTTAGTCACAATATAAGTTTAAATGGCAGTTTATGGTGTACTCTGAGGGCCTGCTTGGTTTGGAAAATTGGCTCAGAGTCAGAATTGGAATGGGTTGCATAGTACCCTGGAATAACTATGGGTTTCTTGAGTCCCAAAATGATGATTAACCCTAACACACTATCTTGTACCAGAACAAGATAGTAAGCAACCCTAAACTGTCTCTACAAAATGCATCATTTTAGAAAAATTGATCTTCTGACTTCCTCACCAAATCCATAACGTTCTATGTGAAAACATCCCTTTCTTTCTCTATTCTAAAAAATTTCAAATCTGATAAAACAAAATAAAGTTCAAAGGTACTAAAATTTCACAAAATACATACAGCAAGTGATAAAAATAGATACTGTACCATCTTGAAAGACAAGTGAGGAATGATCGACTAGAGATAGATGACCCAATCTCAGTTAATCGAAATTTTGATTGAACCCGTTCACTGAAGAATTTAACTACGAGGTAGCTATGGAAAAGAAATTTCAAGTGGATGAAAGAAGGCCGATGAGAAGTGATAGGGAAAAAATGAAAAAAAGAAAGAAATTTCATTCCCTGGCTGAACCAATCAAATGCTTCACTTTGGAGTACACCCATGTTCTAGGGTATCAAACACTGTCCTCAAACCCAAAGGTTATGAATCAGGCAAGTTAAAATGGATTGTAAGTGAGAGATTTATTCCAAACCCATGAACCAAGCAGGCCCAGTTTTTAACGTTCATGATGTGTTTGCTTTATAATCAATGAGGTATTTGAGTTAATTTAGAGTGCTTGCTTAGAATCTGTCGGTAATTTCATCTACTGCTGCAATAGTCATGGTTGCAGGCCATGAAGTCAATTTATGTCAACATGGTCATGCAGAAATAGGATATCTTGCAAGGATCAACGTAAGTAAAATGTAAATTCTTTATTTCCCTGACCTGTGACTTCCTCTTGAAGTTTTCTCACGAAGAACTACTGCTTAGTCCCAAAGATTCTCAGTGCCATGGTTTCTTTCCCAATATAAAACTTTCAAAAGTTTCATAACAGTGTTTGAATACTCTTTCCCATCTTTTGATTCCAAAGTTTCAATACATAGATGGGGGTATACGAGTAGTCCACAACAAAAAGCCCTAACTATAGCTGCCCACAGGCTAAAGGACGGTTGATCCTAACTCTGCATTTGTGGGGGATCAAACTCTCGAGCTCGGTAAGGGAGGTGTAACCACTGAACTATGCCTCATCTTTTTACTACTTCATAGTGGACTGAAAAAGTGAATTCCATAATTAGTCCACTATTTTTCAGCCTGTATCAAAAGATCTTGGGTATCAATCCCAGGATAGCTCCAACAAACCAAAAACATACATCTCAGACTTCGCAAGGACATTTTCTCGGTGCAATGTATTCACAAGGGGGCATATATTCATACTTTCAACAACGCGTGATTATTTCTCCTCCCGTTACGCAATACTTTATTCTGAAAGCTTCATAATATAGTGTTTCAGCTTAGTAAGTAATTCACGATGAGATGGAAAATGATATTCCCCTAGTTGACCTTACAAATTTTTCCTAAGCTATATATAGAAGTATATCATGAGGCCGATTCTGATCCAGACAAGGAATCACTATATTCTCAGCAGGTAATTTCATTATTTTAGTCTCGGGAAGCTGTACATCAAGTTAGGCTATGTTATGGTTTCACCTCAAACTGGTGAGGTATCTGGTCAAGTAAACATAAAGAATCTAATTCGCTGTGGAAGTCACATATTCACCAGGGCACAAGATCTTCCACATTATGAATAAATAAAGGCATTGTATTTTGATCGTTCTTTCCAAGAATCCAAAGATGAAATCGGATGGGGTAAATCTATTTCATAAAATTAGCCTGTCCTCTCTTTTGGTCGTGTTAGAGGATTCTTTTCAAGCAGCGAGCCAGCACCAGTACCATAAACATATAAGTTCCAGAAATTAATTCAGTCAGTTTATGGTTCCGAACAACATTTAGTCTATGTGATGGGTATACTTAGCTGAGACAGGTATTATTTACCTCCATCTGGACACGCATTGTCTCCAAAAGACCAACTAGACCAGAGTCATGTGATGTTTGAGTTGCAACATGTTCACCTTTACCACGCCCCAGCTTCCTCATGATTCTAGATCTTTTACCTTGCTTTTTTTCTTTAACTGGAACAATGAGGCCCCTGCTTTTCAAATGGGAACAATATGTGAAGTTGAGTCCAACAAACACAACCACAGCATAATTCAAAAAGATAAGTACCCTGATGCTCCCGCAGAAGCCAGGAGGACTTCATATGCAGTTTCCCGAAGATCATCATCTGTAATACCTGGTATGAGTACAACATGGTTTAGATTGACCAAAGTGATCCTATTAACAATATTTCATCGTATCATGAAGAGGAGAATGGAAGCAAGTAAATAATGTTTTTCTTTATTACAAGACCAAATTGATGTCCCAATCAATATCTTATCAGTTACAAATGAACTTAAATGCGCTAACATTTAGATTCATATGATGAAACAAGAACATTAAAAGAAATCTGATGCCTTAGAAATTAAATGAATGATAATGTCATTGAAATCCCATAGGCTATATAACCTACGCCTCTCCAAGGGAACAGAGAAGATATCCCACTTGATATCTCCGTGGCTGTAGAGTGACATATCTAGTATACTTCATTATAAATTATAGTAAAATTAACTAATGTTTCCCTTTAAGTGAAGATTTCCTAAACTTTATATAGAAGATATTAGTATTTATTTTCGTATACTCGACTCATTGCCGAATTTCATCAAATAACAAACAGAAAAAGGTAAGAGGATCCATCCAAACGGGTCTGTTAACCTCCTACTTGACACCAGCAATCAGATAGAGGAAGCAAAAGTTATTTTATAATTCCACACCCAATTAAAGGATACGAAATCATAATGATCTCTATCAAATGCATCTAGTGGTTGAACCATGAACATATGATTATCTCTGTTCTTGAAACTTCTTTTGTTTTCATGTTTCCAAAGCCAGGCCACCTACACTATATCAGCTATAGTAACTTCAGTTTAATAAAATAAATAAGATAAAATATTCTCAAAAATTTTATTCACAAATATTCACCAGTAGCAAACAAAGGCAATCCCAAAGCAAGATCTGCAGCATCATTCAAAACCCTTCTAGAGTATCGATGGTTATCAACTTCTCCCAAATCATCATCATCATCATCATCATCAAGATCATCAATATCAATATCATCAACATTTAACTCCTGAACTTGCATGGAGTTAAGAGACTGGGTGTTTGATGGAACCAACAGTTCATCAGCTTCAGCAGAATCAAGAGTCTCGGAAGTTGACAGACTTGGTATCAAGGGAGAAGGAGGATTAATTGGCAGCATTGGAGGTTTCCTATTAGGTGGTGAACCTGAAGAAGTCGCATCTGTAACCAAAAAGAATTCATCGCTGGAACCTGCTTTATTCTTCTTCCATGAAAAGAAAATTTTAATTCAGGATAAGAATGTAATATAAAAACTATAAAAGTTGATAGAAAGAAACATCTATATACTAGACAAATTTAAGAGCCGAACATGAGTCACTGAAATGAAAAGGACAAAAATCTTTAAAAGCTTACCATACTGGGGAAGAGAGAGCAATCATGAAAATCTCTAATAGCTTCCGCGAGTTCAAGTGTTCCTCCTACATTAATTTAAATTCCTTCAACAAATCTTTTTCCGCAAAAAATCTTGAAGGAGAATAGCATTGGTTTCTACCTTTCTTAGCACAGTTAAGAACATAATCAACGCTGACTTGATCTAGATCCACATCATCCAGTGAAACAGCCCCAGGAGGCATTACCACCTTGGTAAAAGAGGTACCAGATAATATGAAATTTAGTACAACTCGCCTGTCCCGCCTAAATCGTTGCAACAATTCTACAGCATTCTCCCTGTATGAAATGATGATAACAGCAAACTTCTTAAAGTGAATCAACTATGAAATAAACATGAAATCCGCTAGCCTAACTATTACATTACAAGTTACAAACTGCATTAAGTTAAAATTTAGCAGTATTCTCTTTCTACCCATTTATAGCACATCAGTTAGAGTATCAAGTGAGTCCCTATTTTAGCTGCATTCACTAAACCATGCTCTCGCATATATGATATAAACACATGAATCCTTATCATCTATATGATGCATCACCATGAAAATACCAATGATGCAATTCCTCAGAACAAATACAAGTCAACTGTAGTAAAATTGAAGAATAAGCAATCAACATTGAATTTTTAAAACAAGAAAGTCGCCGTCGTTTTCACATTATCCAAATAGTGAAGTAGTAAAAGAACATACTCTTCCATGTCTGAATTGTCTGCTTCAAAACAGTAAGGACTTCGCAGGTAAAAACAAGAATTAAATCCAATCTAGATTTTAGAACAACAGAAGAAGGAGAAGGGGTTTCTGACCGACTCGTAATTCTATCGACAAATTTTAAACAAAAGGGTAGGAGCGTAAAATAGACCTCTTACCATTTTGGTCGGTCATTTATGATAAGGGCCGTTTGCTAGAATTAGTTGTAATGGAAATTGGAATAGGAATGGGTATGAATTATTTGGGAATTGATATGGGTTTTATCAATTTAATGTTGTTTGGTTGATAAAGTGGGTTTGGGTATTAATTGTCTAAAATATCTATTTTATCCCTACAGTAAATTTTAAAAAAAAAACATATTTCCACTTTCTTTTACTAATATCTTACTATTTGTAACACAAAACTACTATTTGTAGCAAAAAAAAAAATTAGCAAAATTTCAAAAATGCCTTTCATGTAAAAAAATTTTAAAACCTTCAACTTTAAAAAACTCCACCCAACAACTCAAAAACCCCTTCAAAATCTTACAAAAACCTTCAAAATCTTACAAAAATCCTTCTAAAAATCTTACAAAAACCTTGAAACAATCATTTTGTTCGCACAAATGGTAAGTTTTTAAGCACTACATCAAGATTAACGCAAAAATGGTAAGTTTTTTATATGTTTTATTCGTTTTTATTTACTGTCCGCAGAAATCGCCTATATTTGGCAATTTTAATTGAAAAAATCGCCCACAATTGGCGAGTAAGTCAATGAAAATCGCCCAAAACGGGGATTTATTCCTGCAAAATCGCAAATTTAGTGCAATTGTACTAGAAAAATCGCTAATATGGGGGCGATTCTCAATGGATAACTCGTCAATTGTGTGCGGATAATCCAATGAAAATCACCCTCAATGGTGATTTAGGCATGGAATACTCGCCCACAATTGGCGAGCAATCTAATGAAAATTACCAATTGAGGGTGATTCCTTCATTTTTGCGCGATTTTTGCTGAATGAATCGCCCATTTAGGGTGATATTCGATACATTTCTCGCAACTTGTGTGCGAGAAATCCATGGAAAACCACCCTAAATGGGCGATTTTCCTTTGAATGATAGTAGTGGCGATTTTTCATTGGAAAAGGGTGGAAAATCACCCATTTAGGGTTATTTACTCTATTTTTCCAAAATTTAAAAAGCTTCAAAACTTTAAAAAACCCCACCCAACAACTCAAAAACCCCTTCAAAATCTTAAAAAAGCCTTCAAAATCTTACAAAAATCCTTCAAAATCTTACAAAAATCCTTCCAAATTCTTACAAAAACCTTGAAACAATCATTTTGTTCGCCCAAATGGTAAGTTTTTAAGCACTACATCAAGATTAATGCAAAAATGATAAGTTTTTTATATGTTTTATTCGTTTTTATTTACTGTCCGCAGAAATCGCCTATATTTGGCGATTTTCATTGAAAAAATATGTGAGATCTCGCTCCAAACTAATGAGGTAACAAAATAACCTTCTAATATTTAAAATAAGACTTTATGCAATAAATTTTGCTAGATAGATAAAACATAATTTGGAGTTGTAGGGATTTAATTTAAAGAAGAGTTATGTTGAGTGGGTGAGATTTAGAATTTGGGAAAACTTAAGGCAGCGAAAGCAAATAGAGTTAAGTGATAAGAGCTGCTGGTTATATAAAACAAAAAGGAAGAAAATGGAAGAACCTAGAAACTTTGTCTTTGTCCTTTGTTCTAATCTTCCTCAACCGACTTACATCTTCTCCTTTCTTCTTCTCTTCTTCGTTTCTTTCTCCACCAAGCTTGTAGTTCAACTCCTCTCCACCATAACCAGTTGACAAGGGGAAGGCAGAGGAAGAATTTTGTTTGAAGGAGAATCCATGGTTCAATTAATTTGGGGGAAAATTAGCTGGAGAAGCATGGGATATCTTGCTTTCACCCCCCTTAATCTATGTAAGGTAACAACATTCTTCTCTAACTCTAGCAAAACTCCATACATTGTTGAATGCCATTGCATTATTGAATTTTGGATTCTAGAATGATTTTGTGATATCCTGAGTGAAGGAAAACAGAACAAGCCCGGGCTAAATCGAAAATCTCGCTTTTGTGCAATGCATTCCAGAATAGGAAACTTTCGACGAAGCTCATGCTCAAATTCATTTTTTCCTGAATGGATTTAGGCTTATACTTATTTAATTTATTAAATTGACAAACAATGCACAAAGATTACACATTTAATTAAAAGCGAAAACTTTAAAGGTTATACCTTTGAAGCGAAGTCCCTAGCAAAAAGAAATCCAAAACTTCGGGCAAGCGAAATCCACAAGAAATCGAAGAATAACTCCAAATTGACTCCAAACTAGTGTGGGCTAGTGTCTACGGAGTAGCCCAAAGCAAAACGAAGAAATCCTAAGAAACTCAGTTCAAGAATCACTCAAATCTGAAAAACAGATTTAGCCCGGGAATTGAACCTAAACTGAGAATCCACACCAAAAGTGTCTGGAATGTGTTCCTGCTCGTAGATCTAGACTCTAGCGATCTAAGAAGATCAAGCTAGAGGATAAACACAACAAGAATCAACAAACCCACTAAAAGGGAGATCATCCGCCGCCTCAAAAATCCTTCTCGCAGACGTCGATCAAGCTCATCGCTGGAAAATGCTATGCGGTCAAAAATCCCCACAAACGGCAGCGATTAGTCTCGAAATTGGTGATCCAGGATTCTCTAGGTTATGGGCTTTGAGAATTCTCGAAGAAGAAAGCTCCAAAGTTGACTTCGAAAGAAAAGCTTCTAAGAAAGTTGAGAGCTTTTCTTTCTAGACTTAACTTTCTCTCACTAGGCAATGCCTCTAAGGTTTCTAATGTCTTGTAAGTTGCCTAACATGAGATATTTATAGGGAGCTTCTAAGGAGACCTAATGGGCCTTTGAGTTGGGCATTTTAGTTTGACTTTCGTTAACCCCTTAGTTTTTCCTAGACTAGTCAACTCCAATCGATCCTTTTGAATTAAATCTTTAACCCACTTCATTAATTTAATTTAATCAAACCCTTAGGATTAATTAATTTATATAAAATTAATTTTCTTAATCCACTTTGTCAATTAAATATTAATTAAACCTTTAGGATTAATTAATTCACTTTATAGATTAGTCAAACGCATAATTAGTCGTACCACTAACAGACCAATTATGGAACTACCGCTCAAAAATGACTTTACATCGCGCCACTATATTTTCTTCTATCTCCCCACATCAAAGATCTAGTGATCGTCGATTTATCAATTTACTAACAAATTAATTCACCGACTTCTTGGTATCCGAGATTAGTACCACTCGACCTTTTTATTATACCGGACATAAAATCCACTGGCCAGTTTTAGTACAATAAACCTTACGAGCTCATCTCGGGAGCACCATCAACCCGGCGAACCAGTACGTGGATTTCTTCGACTAGCAACGACACGTAAGAAGCTAAACACCGCATACCCAACCTACCGAGGTATAGGCCTCAATTGACCTCACTCTTTGGCAAATCAAAGCACACGATATCCAACTCTCACGCCAATTCCAATTTCGAGAATGAGATACTGAATACTAGGACCGAATTGACTACGTTGATCAGTACAAGTCAATTCTATCCAATCTGGTCGCGCTCAATATGCTTCGGGCATATCCGTGTGATTTAAATTAGTCTAGATAAACTAATTTTCAAACCACACGATAACCTATACCGATAGTATGTTCAGACTATCTCAGTTACGAGCATACTTTTTATATATCAATACTTTAACCAATAATGGTATCTATTGTGTCTTTCCACACCCCGTTATCTAGTTCTATGATATAATGCAACAGTTTAATACTGAAACAAAATGATATGTCATCTGTGGATATTAGTTTTTGATACAAGCAATAGCTTTTCTGTATTCAAAACTAACACTGAGCAGTATGTGAAGGTTTGTGGGTTTAGCATTGTTTTGTTAACTGTGGTGCTGGATTGAACATGTGTGGATGGCATGTGAAGACTTAAATTGGTTTAAAGGTGTAAATTCTTAATATGCTTGGAGTGAGATTGGTATTTTGTGATGGGTTCAAGATTCTTAGAAATACAGTGTTCTTTTAAGTTTAAAACGTTTGAATGATAGTATGCATGAATTAAAACCTCGAGGGCATTACTATCCTATGATTATGCCTAAATGAGTCATGAAATATAGTTTGGAAGCTGCTAGACATTACTAGACATGGCCAGACGTGGCCAAGACGTGTCCAGATGTGGCTAGACATAGTTCATGTATACAGAAATTCTGCAGTTGTCATCCAACTTTGAAAGTCCATATCTCCATCGTTTCTCGTCCGTTTTAACCAAACTTTGGCTTTTTTTAAACCTCTCCTTATATACAGAATTTTACGGATATTCATTTGGATTTGTAAATCTCCCATAAATCAGCTCTGAAACAGAGCTGCAAGTGTTGTTCTTTTTGCAGAAAAATCTGAAGTAATAGCTGTACTTCAGAAATTCATATCTTCTTCATTCTCTGTCCGATATATGAAAACTATAGCTCGATTAAACCTCTTTGCTTAAGGTTTACTTAGAAATTTATAGAAGCAACTTTGGCTTTCTAGATTTTCCAAAAAATAGCAAAGAACAGAGTTGCGTTCTGCAGCAGTTTTTTGAAAATTGAAACATGCCCCTACTTTAGACTAGAATAAGTAAAATGTCTAGGCTAGTTGAATAGACATGTAAGAACAAAGAGAACCTAAGTTTTAAAGTTCTTAACCTTGACTTGCCTTTGTTATAGGAACTCAGCTGGACCACAGTGAGCTTCCAAAGCCTTGAGGATCGGTGAGTGTTATCGCTATCTTCTCGTTGTGTAAATGATTTGCTATCACCTATATGTGTTCTGCATATATGTATAATATATAGTTATATTCGTGCATATTACCTTATCTCATGCCTTTGCATGAATGATTTATACATGTTACTGATTGGATTGAATGACTATTGCTTGACATTGTTGTTACGGTAGTGTAAAAGGTTACTCGGGTATACCTTGACTGAAACTGCAACTGTTGGCCGTTACGGGGATCCCCAACCCTCTACGATTAGGCTGAACTCTCCAGACCAGCGATGGGCTCGGCTGGTCGAGTAAGGCCTTCGGGAGGTACTGTTATAGCTAGCTACACTAACTGTTAAGGGCGACGGTTGACGATAGTGTGGGGCGCCGCACAAACTGGTACAGTGAGTGGTTAGTTTCACCTCTTTGGGATCAGGTAGCCTGGGTGAATTCTAGCCACGCTACATAAACTTGATTGATTGATTGACAAATTCTACTGATGAGTTAAATGTACATTATTTGATTGATTGAATGTAATGACGTGTTGTATTGACTGAATAAATGTTTGTTGAATGTAAAACGAAATGTTTGGAATGAGATATATTTGTGATTGATATTTTTGGACTTTGACTCGTTGTTTTAAAAATAAAAAAGAACCTCACGGGCGTTAGCTCACCGTTATTTTCAAAATTATTATTTTTCTCTAGGTTTGAAGGCAGGTGCAGGCGCTAGATCAGAGTGTCGCAGTGACCCAAACTAATGGTTAGAGTTTTGAGGATTTTAACCCGGTAGTTGTATTAGCAAACTATAAACCTATTGTATCTTTCCTTTAAAGCAGGTTAAACTGTATTTCTAAAAAAGTTAAATATATCCCATATGTTTTAAACTTCTAATTTATTTATAAAAGTATACTTTATTGAATGAGACCTGACATGAATCAGGCAGACGTCCGGTTAAGCTCCCGTATTGGATAGGGGGTTTGTCTGGGGCGTTACAGAAAATCGCCCACAATTGGCGAGTAAGTCAATGAAAATCGCCCAAAACGGGCAATTTATTCCGGCAAAATCGCAAATTTAGTGCAATTGTCCTAGAAAAATTGCCAATATGGGGGCGATTCTCAATGGATAACTCACCAATTGTGTGCGGATAATCCAATGAAAATCACCCTCAATGGCGATTTTGACAAGGAATACTCGCCCACAATTGGCGAGCAAGCTAATGAAAATTATCAATTAAGGTGATTCCTTCAAGCAAAAATGCCATTTTTGCGCGATTTTTGCTGAAGGAATCGCCCATTTATGGTGATATTCGATAGATTTCTCACAACTTGTGTGCGAGAAATCCATGGAAAACCACCCTGAATGGGCGATTTTCCTCTGAATGATCGCCTAGTAGTGGCGATTTTTCATTGGAAAAGGGTGGAAAATCACCTATTTATGGTTATTTACTCTATTTTTCCAAAATTTAATATTTTTTTATAGTTTGTAATTGTTTATGTCATTACTTTAAAATTTATGAACTTATTATTTTTAAAATTTATGAATGACGAAGGATCCAAATGGATTTCCCGATCTTCAAAGGGATATGAGTGAAGATTTTAAGTGCCATTGACTTTTTCCTACTTAAGAAGAAGCATATAAGCATTACGCGAAGCTAACTCTTAAATTTCGATTCGAGCTTATTAAAGTAGGGAAGGGTAATAAGGGAAAAATGGTCACCTATCGTTGCAACCGATTCAGAGATCCGATTGAGCAAGAGCCCCCCCTCAACAAAGGAAGAATACCAAGAATACCAAATGGTAAGGATGTAAGTGCCAGTTCAAGTTATATTGCAAGAAGCAGAAGGAAAATGGTTGGCGGGTCAAAGTAACCCCGGGTGTGAAGTCAACGCACAATCATACTGCTATAGTGTATCTAAAGGGTCATAGGTAGCTTAGCCACTTGATTGATGAATCAAGGCAGGTTGCTAGAATTTTGAATAAGGCAAATATGAAGCCAAAAATGATTCAGAATCATATTGCTGATACATATCCGGAAGATAACATGAAAGTGAGGCAGCTGTACAATCTGAAATATGATGACAGGAATGAAGGGTTTGAATGTAGAAATATTTGTTGGGGACCTAGGCATAGTTTTTCAAAATTTATGTAGTGGAAATGCCTAAAATATGGTTTTAGTGTTAATTAGATCCGAGGTTTAAAACATTTAATGCTTACCCTCGTATCTTAATCGGTTACCGCGCCTGGATCCTGATCGATAATCGTTTGGGATTGATCACCACCAAAGCACTCCCCAGGAGACGCTCTCTACTCTTAAGCACTAGAGTCTCACGGAATGGTTGCTAGCCCATCTGTAGAGAGAAAAATTTTGCTGGAAGAAATTTTTCTGGTAAAATTTTTCTTTTCAAAAAATCACGTCTGTCTCTCTACTGAACAAGTCCCGCAGTTTTATAGACATAAAACCATAAGACTTAGTCATTAAATCATTTAATCTTTTAATTAAATAATTAAAATATTATTTACTTACTTGGGTTTTACCAAAACCCATGAATTACCTAGTGACCCATGGATCAGGCTGATGGGTAAAGAACCTTAATTTGTAATTAGGTCCCTTGATTTGTCAGTCTATTCCAATTCTTCCTAGGTACTTAATTAACTCTTAATTAATACCACAAAATTTTTCAATAATATTTAATTAAACTATTTATTTAATTACTATTTGTCTATGTATAACAATTATACTTAGTGCAGGCAATTCTGTATTATCGAACTCTCTTATGTGCGATCTTTAGGCCCATTCCAAATTGACAATAGATAAATCAATCCCATTGATTAATCCATAAATCATTAGTGGTCTCTAGCAAGACATAATGATTACTCAATTCAAAACGGATGGTCGAATGGTGATTCAACACAACCTCTCGAGCATACTACATACGGTCCTCTACATTGATATCCCGTTCAACATAAGCTATGCTTGTGTTGTACTTTTTCCCAATAATATATCGATTTATGTTTTGGTTATATCTTGTTGTGCATTAATTGTCCATTTGTATTATGTAAGTAGATGATGAGGTGTCTTGTGTGACACAGTAGATCTCATCATTGGTTGAAAGACATAATATATAAATGAGATTCGTAACCGAGACAGTTTTGGAAAAACAGACGGTTTAGGTTATTATTTGATTCGGATAATTGGTTTGTCTAAGCTAATTGAATCATATAGATATGCCCGGGGCGTATTGAACTTGACCTTTAAGAATGATTTGTCTTGTACTGATTTAATAGACAAATCTTTTTTGGTATTCTATCTCTTAATCCCTAGACTCGAGCGGGCATGAGGATTAGACATAGTATACTTTGATCTGTCAAAGGGTGAGGTCAATTGTGGCCAATAGTCTCGGTAGGTTGGGTGCGCGTGTTTAGTTACTTGGTGTGCTGCTTGTCGAAAGAAAACCATGTACCAGTGCGTCCGGGGTGATGGTGCTCCCTAGATGAGCTCGTAAAGTTTATTATACTAAACCCAGCCGGTGGACTTATGTCCGGTATAGTAAAATGGTCGAGTGGTACTAGTCTCGGAATTAAAGAGGTTAATTAATTAATTTATCAGTAAATTAATATATTAACGAGCACTATATCTTTGATTTGGGGAGATTATGAATATAATTTAATTAAGTTATTCCGGAAGCAATTCTGGTGTGGGATGGTAGTGCCAAAATTAATCCGTTAGTGGTACGATTAATTTTGTAATGGGTTAATTGAATAGATAGAATTAATTAATTGGTTAATTATTCCTAAGGGTTAATTGAGTAATTAACAAAGTGGAATTATTTAATTAATTAATTAAGTCTTAAATTTCAATTGGAATTAGGAAATCTAGTATGATTTGGTTTATCCTATCAGATTGGTTACCTAATTGGATTTGGAAACTAATTAATTACATAAACCCTTTAGGAAGATCAATCATAAACCAACTTGGGGTCTCTCTTGTAACTCTATATATAGACAAGGGATTAGCTATTCAAGACATACAATTCCATAAGTTTTCAAGACAAGAAAACTAGAGAGAGAAAATCCAAGAGAGAGAAAAAATTGTCTCTCCAAGTCGAATTTTATAGCTTAAATTTGCGACTGGTTTCTTTGGGTTTTTGGCCGATTTTTTGGCCCAGTTTTTACCAGCTACGCACAGCTTTCTCTCTCTCTGGGTGGTGCGTTTACAGTACGTGCCAGGTGCAGCGGTGCTAGAATTTTCTAGCAGGTGGATTGTGGTGATTAGCTGATCGATTGACTTCTAGTTCGTTGCCCACACAACGTGAAGTCAAAGTCTTGAGGCATACAAGAGAATCACCTGAGTGTACGCTTCAAATGTACTTTTCTAAGATTCCGCTTTTAATTAGAAATTTTTGTTGCGTGGTAAATCGAGCAAGTGCAAACCCAGATCGTATGTGGTAATCTTTTCATCTCGAGCATGGCCATGCACTTCTCAGTTCACTATCAAGTGGCCAAGATATCATCTCTCACTTAAGAGAGACTTTTAGTCCCATCACTTCACCTACATACCTTAGCGTGACTCATAGTGTACCCAATCATACCCATACTTGGCAACCTATTATGGCCCCGTTAGGCGTATGTTAAAGCACAGTACAATTTACCTAAGACCATGTAGTAATTTCTAGTATAAGGATTCTCGTACGAGTACTACTCAAAAGAATCACTCATGATCTAATCAATCCATGGAGTGTTTCTTTTGGCGGATCGATTTCCAGAATTCAAATATGCACAAGAAAATTATATTCATGAAATTAACTCATCTGATAAATCATCAATCAAATGAAAAATGTCTATATAGCCCTTAAAAGGGCACATACACCAACAATATTGGGGAGCAATTTGTTCATTACGCTCGTGAGAAGCATTATTATGTTTAAAATTTGAAGGAAAAGGTAATGCGCGCCTCTCTCCCACAAAAGGTATCCCAAGAAGGATTTCTGCGATAGAAGAAATTCGTGTATAAGTTTGCCCAATCTAGGAGATTAGTAAACTCACTATCTTACAAATGTAGCGGAAATTTGGTTGTAAGACGGGTAGAATGGAACCACAACAATAACAATCACGTATTGTTGATAAATCCGTGAGATGTACTATGTCTATAGAAAATCGATTTTGGGACTATCACGAGCTCTGACAAAAGGTTTCAATATTCATCAATGCAATATATTAAAATTGAAGGCATAACCCTCTATTTATAGATGTAGGGGTGGCCGAATTACAGAACAAGAAAAGGGAATTCTTGTCCTTTTCTTAAGGCACAAGTCTTTTCCTTTTTCAATTTCAAAAAGAATTAGACTTGTTTCCTTATTCTAACTCTAATTAAACTATAATTATCTAAGATTCTTGCTGAGATTTATTCTTTCTAAACTTCTAAAAGAATAAATCTTATTTAACACTAATCAGTAAAAATCAGAAAACTACCAAAAATTGAGAGCTGAAGGGGGCAGGCGACCGAACTCAAGGTATAGGGGTCACCCTTGCCTTCTTGTCCAAATAATCTTCTTATGGGCCTTCTAGAACTCTTGTTGGCCAAAATTCAATCCTCCTTGGGCCTCATGGACTTTATTGGACTTGTTTAAGGGAAAAACTCATCCTTAAAAGGATTTACAAAACCCCTTAAACAAGTACAAATATTCAATAATCAAAATACTTAAAATTTAATTGTCTTTGACTTGAAAAAAATTAAGAAGACCTCATTCCAATTTACTTAGCACAATGACTTCTCTTGATGGTGGGTTCTCTTTGAATATAAGAACCACTGTGCTAAGGGCTTCAATTTCTTTCTTCACTTTAGCTTTTGATCTTGGATCCTAAACTACAAGTGTACTTGATTCATGCTCTTCATGTCTTGATCTTAAACACAACTTGTTGCAGTAGGTTTTGAACCATGAGGTGATCTTGAGATCATATCATCCCCTCCCTCTTGAAAAGGAATTGTCCTCAATTCCAACCTTCACTGTAAACAGAATGAGGTAGGTTAGCAAAAGGAAAATAAGCATACATTCTCTTATCACCTCTCTTGTCTTCTTTATGATCCGTGATATCTTTCTTGATACCACTAGGGGGTACCAACTCAGTAGATGTAATTGATGCAAGATATCTTTTGCGTGACACTTGGTCACTCAACATGTTCTCCACACTTTTCTTGGACATATCATCATTTTCGGCCATCTTCATTATGCGGGCATAACATGCGATTGTATCTCTTTGGCATGCAACACAATTTTGACACATGCTCGCCATTTCCTCTCTTATTGTTGGCCAAAAAAAACTGCTCTTGAAGAGTTTCAAGAACCTTATTTTGACTTTGATGTCCTTTGACTCCTTCACAGTGAGCATCTTGAAGTAGCAATCTCCTCGCACTAACTTGCGACACACTAATCTTAGTGTCTTGACTATAACATCTTGCTATCTTCTGTACATGGTCAATGTCCCTGCAACCATAAAATTCAACCATATTAGTGAACATGTTTGAGGCATTGTCATGATAACTTACCATGGTCTCTTTAAGCCTCACACTAAACTTCTCAATAGTGCTCGTGTCATGCAACATTATGCATCTCATTCCTACTCCTAAAAATTTAAATTGAAAATTACAAACACTTTTGAATAATGTAAAAGTAGGAGTAAAGAGTGTCTCCTTTTTTGGTGTACTCATGCAATCGAAAGGCATATGATTGGTTTGACCCTCCCTTTTGAAGCTTGGACCCATAGGTGCAGATTTGAGATCCAACAAACATATGCTCACATGACTGTTAGAACATTGCGATGAATACGATATTGAGTTCGACCAATAGAATCTTCTGAAACTACTAGGTGCGATGGACTTAGGAGCCGGCTGATCGACCGATTCTCCAACTTTTTTATCTAAGAACTGTATCCAATTGAACTCAGTGGACTCTTTTTTAACATCTTGAACCTTAGATGGAGCTTTGGTCGAACTTTCCTCTTCATTAGACGAAGAGTCTATAATCACCAAAGGAATATAGCTTTCTTTCTTTAGAGTTCTCTGAGATGAACTCTTCTTTGAGCTTGATACACTTGATGAGGTAGGAAAATCAACCCTCATACTTGCTCCTCTTTTCCTCTTTTCACTCTCATGACTGGATGACATTTTTTTTTGTCCTCTTCTCTAGACTCTTGCCAATCACCATACTCGGCTTCTATCTCTTTCTCGGATGGAGTAAGAGATTATTCTTTTTTTTATGGCAAGTCTATCCAACTTAATTTCGTAGAGCCAGTGGGGTTAGGAATTTCTTAAGAAGATAAGCTCATCCAACTAGCTTTGATTGACCCCGATATGTGATTGGACCCTGAGGAACCGTTGTCGGCAATTTTGAAAGCAAACGGTCCATTTTTTCTTTTTTTCACCAACTCTCATTCGAGCGGTCTTTTTCATCACACCACATTCCAATCTTGGTTGATTAGTTTGTGTCTTATTAGTTGTATTGGCCTCTTGAATTTCTTGCTTGACTTGCCAAACCTGAGAATAAGACATGGGAGTAATAAGTTCATACTTTTTACAACCAAAGATAAAAGAATACCTATTCAAGAACCCATCATGTGTGGTTTTTCTATCACATTGTCACAGCAGGCCTAGTAACAAGTGAGCCGTGCTTATAGGCACTACATCACATTTGAAATAGTTCTCATAGTCACAAATAAAGAATGGTACTATGCATTGCTTAGTGACTTCAAATTCATCTCGCTGAGTGAGCCATTGCAGCTGATAAGGACGAGGGTGAGGAGTAGTAGGCAAATTCATAATAGACACAAGATAGTGAGAAACATGATTATTCTCACTACCACTATCAATTATAAACAAATACTTACTGTTAGTTTTGAATACTGAAAAGCTTTGCTTGTATGAAAAACTAATATCCAGTTTACATATGCATAGATGATAAGGTTTTGGGTGTAGCACAATAGATCTTATCATTGGTTAAATTTATGATATATAAATTAACTCTCGTAACAGAGATAGTTTGAACATACTATCGATTTAGGTTATTGTATGATTTAGAAATTAGTTTTTCTGGACTAATTAAATCATACGAATGTGCCCGGGACATATTGAGTAAGACCTAAGAAGGATTGAATTAACTTGTACTGATTTTATTAGTTAATTCGAACCTCATATTCTAATATCTTAATCCCTAGACTAGAGTGGGCATGAGAGTCAGACATCGTGTACTTTTATTTGCCAAAGGGTGCGGTCAATTAAGGCCTAGATCTCGGTAAATTGGGTATACGTGTTTGGCTTCTTAGTGTGGCATTGCTTGTCGAAAGGAATCCATGTCCTGGTTCATCAGGTTGATGGTGCTCTCGAGATGAGCTCGTAAGGATTAAAATACTAAACCCAGCTGGTGGACTTATGTCTTATATAATAAGAATGTCGAGTGGTACTAATCTCGGATAGCAATAAGTCGATGAATTAATATGTCAATAAATTTATGAATCGACGAGCACTATATTTTTTACGTGGAGAGATAGAAGAATTAATAAAGTGAGCGCGAAATAATTTTGTTTTTGAGCGGTAGTTCCATAATTGGGTTGTTAGTGGTATGACTAATTATGCGTTGAACTAATTGACAAAGTGAATTAAATAAATTACCCTTGGGTTAATTTTATATTTAATTGACGAAGTGGGTTATACGAAATAATTCTAAGGGTCGATTAATATTTAATTAACAAAGTGGATTAAGAAATTAATTCGAAAGGTTCGATTGTAGTTCACTAGTCTAGTGAGGACTAAGGAAGTCAATGAAAGTCTAACACTAAGGCCCAACTCAAAAGCCCACTAGATCTCCCTTGAAGCTCTTTATAAATAACTAATGTTAAGCAGTTCAAGACATTAAGAAACTTGGAGGCAAAGTTGCCTAGTGAGAGAAGGAGAAGCCTAGAGAGAGAACTTCTATTGTTGTCTACTTGGAGAGGACATGGTTGGTCCATAAAGAGAAGATTTGTAGGGCTTGGGCAAACAATATTCTCCACTTTGGCAATACTAGTACTAACAGAGTGGAGAGTACTCATGCTGCATTGAATGATTGGATGAATGCTGGCACCCATGCACTTGACACGTTATTTGGAGTGATTGACTACCATGTCAATTGCCAGTTATCCAAGATCAAGTAATTTTAGTAATTAATTTCATTCGCTACTTCCTTTATTAATTTATTTTACTCTGATTATTTTATTAATTTACTTTGATTCGCTACTTATTTGGGAAATGCTTGAGGCATGCATTTCCAAGAGAGCAACCACTATGATACGCTTTCCGTATGAATTATTGAACGGTCATGTGTCGCATTATTGTTTGGAGTTGATCAGCAAACAAGTAAAAAGTATCTCTCACACATCGTGTAGCAGTATACTCATCTCATCAACGGTAGGTGGAACGTGTTCGTGTTGGGCTGCCAACGCTCAATGAATTCACATATGAGGGGGCCATTTATGGAACTGTGCATCGTCGAAGGCAGGTGAGACAACCCGGTCTCCATAACTAACTAACTAACTAACCTCTACATGTCCCTGCCCTATTGTGGCACCTAAAGGGCACCCTAGGTACCACACCATCCTCTCCATATTTTGAAGCCACATGACCCTTCCAACTGGGTATCACTGTCCCATCACTAGGGTCACACTTACAAGGCACAGTCATGATCCATGACGTATCGACCCTCGCACGCTTATTTTTTTCTAATTTCATAAAATATTTATTATAAATAAACTGAATTAACAAACATAAATAAAAAAAATACTACTATAATTCGTATAGCATAACATAATCATATAATCAAATTACATAAATCACATAAATTACTAACTACTAAAATCAGTTAGTCAAATAAGCATTGAAGCAAATTACACAAATCAAATAAATCACTACTAATATTCGTATATCATGAAATAATCATATAATACAATTACATAAATCACATAAATTTATAACTACTAAAATCTGTTGGTTAAATAAGCATTAAAACAAATTACATAAAGCAAATAAATAAATAAACAGTAAATTAGTTAAAAATTTTAGAGTGTGTTCCTGTGAGCTCCTGATTCTCGCCTGTGGATAAGGGATTCTGCTCCCCGCCTATGGGACGCTGCTCCCCTCCATCAATATTCTCATCCTCATCCATCAGATGTTGGGATGAGCTAGCTATCCTCGCTTTATTCTTCCTATTGGAAGCAGTGGGACGCTGTCGCGGGGGAGTCTTCCCCCAACCTACAACAAATTTTGTTCATTCAACATTTAAATAAAGTGTTATAGATAAATAATTAAAACTATGAAAAACAATAATTAAAATTAAAAATAGCACAAAAATCGCACCTAAACAAAAATCTCACCTGAAGTGCGATTTTTGTTCCACTATCGCCGACTATCGGCGATAGGTCTACCAATAGTTCATGCTATCGCCGCTGATTGGCGATTTTTTCCCTAAAAATTACCTTTTGGCGGCATTTTTATTTGTGAAAATACGAAATTTAAATGCATTTACTTGACCCATCAAGCCTTTTCCCACTCCAGGACCTTGTCGTGTTTGAGATCTGCCCGCGTCCATTATGCGATTTTTAGAGAGAAATTTGAAAGGTTTGAGAAACTTTGAAATGGTAGGTGGTTTTGAAGGGTTTCATGAAACCTATATAAATAGGCAAAATTAGGGAAAATCGCGTGTAATGTGCACTCAAACAGGGGGAAAATTGTCCCTCTAATCCGAGTTCGCTACGTAAAAATCGCACATGTTGTGCAATTTTTACATGCCCCAATCGGATTAGTGGTGCAATTTTTACATGTTCTACTCACCTATTAGGTGCGATTTTTCCTATATGTTTTGCTATTTTGGTGCGACTTTTACACCTATTTCTCACGCAATAGGTGCGATTTTTCAATAAATTTGGTATTTTCAAGCTCTAAGGGGCATTTTAGAAATTGTACCCATTTTTTTGTACTATAAATAGTAAGTTTATACTACAAATAGCTTTTTAGTTTTACTAAACCCAATCTACCCCTTTCCCATCCCTTTTTCTCTCCCCGTCACTGATTCACCACCAGCACCGTCGGCTATCGACACCAACGAATGTCCACATCCAACGGAAAAGTAATTGAGCAAGAGCACAACTATTTTCACAAATATATCCACAACCCTCTTCTCATCTAATCTCTCTGCCTTTTTCCTCACATTGATGATAATCCCTGGTCTAACATACCTTTTCACTGTCATTTTTCTTTGTGAAATGCTCTACAGTAGCTGAAGGAAAAAACCTTTTCTTGAAAAAAAAAACTTTTGAATTTTGAATTGGGGATTTTGAATAAGATGGTTATATTTGATTGATTTTCAATTATAGAGATAAATATGTGGGGTGTTTGATGAATTATGATGACTTCAATTCCGATCCTGAACCGCAAGATGATAATCAGAATAATCTCATCGACAAAAATTTTGATGACAAAAATGATGGGGGATGAATCGGGAGTGGCCACCGCTAACTCCTGTCCATGGTAAATTCAAGGCCAAGCCTTGAAAACGACTAATTAAGTTGTCTGGGGCAGTGTACATCGGTCTTTTTTTGGGTATTTGATCAAATGAAAACCCTAAATCTTTGAAATTCATAATTCCCAAAATAGAAATTCACCAAATAAACAATCACCAAAAAAAAAATTCATACGTTACTTCCTTTTTCCCCTGAAACTTCATAATCATCAGCATCCCCGATGATGGCAACACTATTTGGGAGGGAACGAACGGAACCCAAGTGAAGGAGGGAACAAAGGAACCAAGGGCACAAAAGAAAAGGTGAGAATGGAGAATGAAACCAGGGGGGAGGTTGGGTTTCATGAAACCCATGCCAGATGGGTTTTGACGTGCTCTTGTCATTGTATAAGTTTTAGGCGAACACTTCAAAATAAATTTATAAATAAACAAAACAAAATACCAAAACTATAGTACTTAAGGTTTTGTTCCCATAAGAATGTTGTGTTGAATGATAGTATTGTTGGGTTCGAGTCCTTATTTACTAATGCTTTAGTAGTTTCTAGCATAAGAATCTAATAAAACAAAGGATAAAATAGTAATATCAATAGGTTATGCAAGTGCATAAAGTAAAATAGAAAATATAACAATGGGGATAAAAGGCGGGAAAATCACACCACAACGAGATCAAGGGAGCTATTGCTAATGAAATTCAAGCATAATCATATCGATAATGCCTCTCATTACCTTCCTATAAGGACCAAAATAGCCAATAATAGAATAGGGTCGTCAATCCTACCTATTAGTTTTGAATATTTAAAAGCTTTACTTGTATGAAAAACTATTTCTCAGTTTTATATTGATTGTGTTTCAGTATATAATCACATCCCTAGACTAGAGCGAGCATGAGGATTAGACATAGTGTACTTTGATTTGCCAAAGATTTCGGTCACTTGAGGCCTAGATCTCAGTAGGTTAGGTATATGTGTTTAGTTTTTTATTGTGTCGTTGCTTGTCGAAAGGAAACCATGTACCGGTGTGTCCGGTGTTAGTGTATGTGCCCTAATGAGGGCTATTTATGTAAATAAAATTTGAGGGTTATTTATGTAAATAAGACATATGTCGTTTGTTTCATTATTTATCTGATGAGTTAATTTCATGAATGTAATATTCTTGTGCATATTTAATTTCATGAAAACAATCTGCCAAAAGAAACACTCCATTGACTGATAGATAATGAGTGATTTTTTTCGAGTATACTCGTACGTGGATCCTTAGACTAGAAATCACTGCATGGTCTTAGGTGAATTATGGTGTTCTTTGACATACGCCTAACGGGACTGTAACAGGTTGCCAAGTACGGGTATGATTGGGTACACTATGAGTCACGTTAAGATATATAGGTGAAGTAATGGGACTACAAATCTCTCTTAAGTGAGAGATGATATTCGGGCCACTTGATAGTGAACTGAGAAGTGCATGGCCTTACCCGAGAATTGATAATTGTTATCATTTGCTCGAATAGAATCAGTGTAACTGAGAGATCAAGTAAACGTTTAGCTTAATAAGGATGATGGTTCCATGCCTTATGCTAAACGGGATATCGATGTAGAGGACCGTACATAGTATGCTTAGAAAGGTTGCGTTGAATCATCATTTGACCATCCATTCTAAATTGAGTAGTCATCATGTCTTACTAGAGGCCACTGATGATTTATGGATTAATCTATGAGATTAATTTATCCATTGTCAATTTGGAATGGACCTACAGGATTGCACGTAAGTGAGTTCGAAGATTCTTGATGGTACTAGGTATAATTGTTATACTTAGAAGAATAATATTAAATTAAATAGTTGAATTAAATATTATTAAGAAGTTTTGGGGTATTAATTAATAGTTAATTAATTACTCAGGAAGAATTGAGATAGACTGACAAATCAAGGGACCTAGTTGCAATTGAGGTTATAGACCCATCAGTCTGATCTATGGGTAAATGGTTTGATCCATGGGTAAATGGTTTGATCCATGGGTCAAGTAATCAGATTTCTTTTATAAAAGAGAATCTGTGAGAGAAAATTGAGAGAGAGATTTTAAAAACGGGAAAATAGTTTTTTGAAAATCTCTCATCTCTTTTCTCTTTAGAAAAATTCTCTCTCTTCTAAAACAAAATTTCTTTACAGGAATTTTATACTAGCACCGAAGAGCTCCAGTGCCTGATTGTGGAGGACACTTTCGGGAAGTGCCAGAGAAAGACGAAACACAATCTTCCTAAAAGGATCTAGGTGCGAGCGCAACCGATTACGCGTCGAGGGTAAGACCCCGGTTCTTATAGTTTAGGATATTCCGCTGCATTAATTTAGAATTAAATGCCTAAACACGATCCTACATCTGGGGTGATGGTGCTCTCGAGATGAGGTCATAAGGATTATTATACTAAACCCGACCGGTGGACTTATGTCTGGTATAGTAATAAGGTCGAGTGGTACTAATCTCGGATGCTAAGAAGTTGATTAATTAATTTATGTAAATTAATAATTAAAGAGCACTTATCTTTGACATGGGGAGATAAAAGAATAATTAAAGTTGTACAGGGAAACAATTCCTTTTGAGCAGTAGTTTCATAATTAACTCGTTAGTGGTACGATTAATTATGTGTTGGACTAATTGACAAAGTGGATTTAATTATTTAATTAGTTATCCTTAGGTCAATTGGAATTAATTAGTCTTGCAAAGACTTGAAAATTAATTAAAAGTCCAACTAGAATGCCCAACTCCAAAACTCACTAGGTCTCCCTTAAGCTCCTAAAAATAGATAAGTTAGTGCTTTAAAAATAAGAATAAACTTAGAATACTAGTTAGTCTTGCCTTTAGAGATAGAAAGGCCTAGAGAGGGACTTGAAGAAATAGTAAAATTGAGACTCATTCGAAGTCGGCTTTTGGATCTCTCTCTCGGAAAAGATGTTGGTGTATGTGCCCTTTTGAGGGCTATTTATGTAAATAAACTTTGAGGGTTATTTATGTAAATAAGACATTTGTCGTTTGATTGATTATTTATCTGATGAGTTAATTTCATGAAATTATATTCTTGTGCATATTGAATTTCATGAAATCGATCCGCCAAAAAAAAACACTCCATGGACTTTTAGATCATGAGTGATTCTTTTGAGTAGTACTCGTATGAGGATCCTTAGACCAGAAATCACTGCATAGTCTTAGGTGAATTAGAGTGTGCTTTGAAATATGCCTAACGGGACCGTAACAGGTTGCCAAGTACGGGTATGATTGGGTATGCTATGAGTCACGCTAAGGTATGTAGGTGAAGTGATGGGACTACAAGTCTCTCTTAAATGAGAGATGATATCTTGGCCGCTTGATAGTGAACTGAGAAGTGCATGGCCGTGCCCAAGAAATGATAAGGGTTATCATTTGCTTGATTAAGTTCAGTGTCACTAAGAGATCAAGTAAAACGTTTAGCTATATAAGGATGATTGGTTCCATGCCTTATGCTAAACTGGATATCAGTGTAGAGGACATTACGTAGTATACTCGGAAGGTTGTGTTGAATCACCATTCGACCCTCTGTTCTGAATTGTGTAGTCATTATTTCTTGCTATGGACCACTAATGATTTATGGATTAATTAATGAGATTAATTTATTCATTGTCAATTTGGAATGGGCCTACAGGATCGCACATAAGTGAGTTCGATGATTCAGAATTAATTAAATTGTCTGTTTTAAGTATAAGAGTTATACTTAAATTGATAATATTTAATTAAATAGTTTAATTAAATATTATTGAAGAGTATTATGGTATTAATTAAGAGTTAATTAATTACCTAGGAAGAATTGAATTGGGCTGACAAATCAAGGGACCTAATTGTGAATTGAGCTTCTTGACCCATCAGCCTGATCCATGGATCAATGGGTTGATCCATGGTGTTGGTTAAACCCAACTCAGTAAATAATTAATTAATTCTTATTAATTATTATTAAAACAGATACTTCTCAAATCAGAGAAGTATCTGGGAGTCTGTTAAAAAGTTTTTAACAGAATTGGTTTTAAACGTTTAGAAAAGGATTTTAAAAACACAGACTTCTGAACTATACAAAAAAAATAGACTCTGAAAAACCATTCTTCCCAGAGAGAAAAACGTTTTCTCTTGGACAGGCAAATTTTGGGGCTAGCACCAGTTCTGAGAGAACTCCAGTGCAAGAACGTAGAGGCAATTCGCGTGAATTGTTTTTGGTGGTGAACGCAATCTTCCCAAAGGATCCAGGCGACTGCACAACCGATTACGCGTCGAGGGTAAGAACCGATCCTCTTAGAATTTAGGCTATTCCGTAGCATAATTTAGGAAATTATGCATGCCTAGTTCCAACAGTGGTATCAGAGCAATAGGTTGTTCAGTTTTAATTAAAATTGGGTTTTAATTAAAAGTTTTGGTTAATCGAGATTTTTCCTTTCCCGGTGCTATCAAAGGAATTTTCAGAAGAAATTATGTTTTCTTCGGTTGCTGTGCATTCGCCAAAACGAGGCCGACTGGCCGATTTTCAAAACGGAAAGTTACTTCTGTTTTTTCCCTTTGGTTTTTTCTGGTGTATGTTTTGCCAGAAATCGATTTTTGGAAAATCTGGGTGCTTGTATTTTGAACGAAGAACTGGGTTTTTCAATTTTGCTCTGGGTTTCGGAAACTTCCGCCGCAAATCTGGTATATATTTTGGTTTGTTGCGTTTTTAATCGGAAACCAAATTGATTTCTTGGTTGAAAGAAAAATTTTCCGCCAGAACATGGGCTGTTGTTTTAAAAACTGTTCGCCGGAAACATCCGCCGATTTCTGGTTTTGGTTTTGTTTCGAAACTAGTCGGAAAGCTTGCTTTCGATTAAACTCTTTACTGGGCTGAATCGATTTGATTTCCCTGTCGGAATTGTTCCGCTTTTAACTTAGATTTTTGGTTCATTGGTTTGAATCTGGGCTGCTGGTTGTTGTTGCTGTGTTTTCGTTTTGGATTTGCAGGTGTTGGGTCGTCCGAAAATCGGCGAATACGGAATCCATGTTGGCGGGCTGCTCGATTGGCGCCGGAAATGAGCAGTGGCGAACATCGCCGCTGCGTTTCCTCGTCGATCGAAGCCGGGGATCGCAACTGATGTTGTTGATTCTTCGCCGGAACTCTTGCGGATTTTTGAACGGCGATTATCGTCGCTCGGAGAGGCCGCTATTGGGGAAACCGATGAGTTCTGACCACCAATACAAGATACGCCGGAAACCGAGGAGTTCGCCGGGGAAGACGATCGGAGGCTGGCGGCGGGTGGTTGAAGCCCTAGGGGCTAAAATGACTAAAATACCCCCGCCGCAGCCTCTATACCCTAATCAGCCAAAAAGAAATTTTTTTTAAAATTTATAAAATGGCCCCAGCAGTTTTATTTCATTGAAACCCTAGCCCAGAAATATTGGTTATTTACGAAATGACCCAAAAAGTTTCAGAAAATTAAAATTTTAATTTTTCTGAATTTTATTTAATAAGATTTTAATTAAACAATCTTATTAGATAAAGATAGGATTAATTTATAATTTTATCCTATAAGTTTAAATTTAAAATTTTTGAAATAAATTATCTTAATTTGATTAGGATAATTAGAATTGTTTAAATTTAAATTCGAAACATTATCTTAATTAGATTAGGATAATTAGAAAAGATAAATAAATAAATAATTAATTAGATTAATTGTTATTTATTTATTTTATTTTACTTATGATGCTTAAATTTAAATTGTTTAAATTTTATTTGAAGCATCATAATTATGTAAGTATGTCCATGCATCATTCGATTAAAATGAATGAACATGGGATTGATTAAAATTGATCATGACACGATCAATTTTAATTGTGTAAGAGTTACACAATCCCTAATTAAATAATTCGACTTAATAAAATTGGCTTGTATGAAGCATATGCATTTGTGTGTTTTTATGCATGAATTGGGCTTAAAATTTATTATTTAAATTTTTGGGCCTGCGAGCCATTTTAATATTGGGCCTGCGTGCCTATTAAATAATTATGTAATAGTTAGGCCCAAAAGGAGGTTCCGAAGGAGTCCATGGTGGAGCCCAGGAACGGAAGCCCAAAATGGAGGCCCAAAAGAAGTTTTTTTTTAAAGGCCCTGTAATAGATTAGAGCCCAATTCATTGCATTTTCGCAATTTTATTTTATGTTTTGTGAATGAATGAAAACGACAATGCATGTTAAGCCGATCAAACTTAAATCCCAAAAACCCAAGATTTTGCTTCCATACTTGAGGGCCCGCTTGAGCGTTGAACGTCTGGTGGACTTGGAGAGCCCAAGGGCCTCAGGTTTTCTTCGTGCAGCGGGTTGTTGCATAATAGTGCCCAACTTTATCACTACCATTAATGAGTGGAAAAACTGTTTGGGTATTAGATGCTCAACTTTATCACTACCACTTGTTATGGAAAAACTGTGTGGGTGTCTATTGATGTGATGCCTTGAGGGATGGTTTAACTTGGGAAAATTAATCCTAGCTTGACCCGATAAGTTGACTAGGGATTAATTTTGCAAAGATAGGATGGTGTCAAACATTTGGAATGTTCACCCTATCACCGAAAAGTTGCATAGTGATGTAATTGGAAATCGTTAAATTACATAGGGATGTGATTTGAACGTTGCCTACCAAAAGAGCCCAATCCCTACGATACTTGCCAAAGCAAGACTGGGGTTGACTCTTTGTGGATTTTCGGCCCACAATCTAGCACCAACACAAAATTGTTTGGGATTTCAATTTTGGCTATTGTGGAAAATATTTTAAAACTCATTCTAATGTTTTGCGTCTTTCTTTTGTAGAAATGGCATCTACTAGCACTAATACATCTAATCTCACTCTAAGAAGCATTTTGGACAAAGAAAACTTGTTGGTCCAAACTTTTTAGATTGGGAAAGAAACTTGAGAATTGTTCTCAAACAAGAAAGAAAGCTAAATATCTTAGACGCTGCTTTACTTGAACCACCTGTAAATGCTACGGCTGCTGTTCAACGAGCATGGGAAAAGCTGAAAAGCGATTCCGATGACGTGACATGTCTGATGCTCGCGACTATGTCAGGCGAGCTTCAGAAACAATTCATGAATTCGGAAGCATTCTAAATTTATGTGTCACTAACGGAAATGTTCCATGAACAAGCCCGTAACAAAAGGTTTGTTACGATAAAAGCATTGATCTCGTGCAAAATGGCGAAGGGCTCATCAGTAAGCACACATTTGATCAAGATGAAGGGGTATATTGATACCCTAGAGAGATTAAATGCACCTCTTTCTAGAGAGTTAGCCATTGACATTATCTTGGCTTCACTGCCTGATGATTACAATGATTTTGTGGTAAACTACAACATGCATAACATGGAGAGGACGATTCCTGAGCTCAATGGAATGCTTAAAAATACTGAGCAAACCCTTCGGAAGGCAACGCCAGTACTTGTTGTAGAAAAAGGTAAGGGCACCAAGGGAAAGTTTAAAGGTAAGGCAAAAGTTGCTGAAAACAAGAAGCCTCACAGTAAGACTGCTTCTAAGGCTCAGCCTCAAACTCCTCCTGCTAAGAAAAATGCTCAGAAGGACGCGGTATGTTTCCATTGCAATCAAAAGGGGCATTAGAGAAGAAACTGCAAGTTGTTTCTTGAAGAGAAGAAACAGAATCCTTCGGCTTCAGGTATCTTTGTTATTGAAATTAATCTTTCTATGTCCACCTCATGGATATTCGATACCGGATGTGGGGCTCACATTTGTACTAATGTGCAGGGACTGAGAAATAGAAGGATGACAAAGAAAGGCGAAGTAGATCTCCGAGTGGGCAACGGGGCAAGAGTTGCAGCTGTTGAAGTTGGAGATTACACTTTGTATTTGCCTTCCGGTTTAAACATTGTTTTAGAGAATTGTTATTATGTACCTACTATGAGTAGGAATATTATTTCAATTTCTTGCTTGGATATTAAAGGATTTCATTTTATTATTGGTAATAAATCGTTGTCTTTATATTAAAAAGATGTTTTATACGGAGTTGCAAATTTGTGCAATGGCCTATATATCTTGGATTTGACCCAAGAGAAACCGGTTTATAACATTGAAAAGAAAGCCAAATTAGTTCAATCTGATTTAAGTCCAACATATCTGTGGCATTGTCGTTTAGGCCATGCAAATGAGAAGCGAGTTCAGAGACTTCATAAGGATGGAGTGCTTGGGTCATTTGATTTCGAATCATATGACACATGTGAACCCTGTTTGCAAGGCAAAATGACGAAGAGTCCTTTCAGCAAGAAAGGCGAGAGGACTAGTGAGCTATTGGCTCTAATACATACAGATGTATGTGGACTAATGAGCACACAAGCCAGAGGTGGATTTGAATACTTCGTGACTTTTACCGATGACTATAGTAGATATGGTTATGTCTACGTAATGAGGTATAAAAGTGAAACTTTTGAAAAGTTTAAAGAGTTTAAAAACGAAGTAAAAAATCAGTTAAATAGAAGGATTAAGGCTATTCGCTCCAATCGGGGAGGTGAATACCTTAGTGATGAGTTCGATGGCTATCTAAAACAGTGTGGAATTGTTTCACAACTGACTCCACCAGGAACACCCCAATGGAATGGTGTATCCGAGAGGAGGAATCGGACCTTATTAGATATGGTTCAATCTATGATGGGCCAAGCAACTCTCCCTATGTCCTTTTGGGGTTATGCCCTCCTTTCAGCAGCCTACTTACTAAATCGTATTCCATCTAAGGCAGTAGATAAGACTCCATATGAGATGTGGATGGGTCAAAAACCCTATATGTCATATCTACGAGTTTGGGGTTATCAAGCTCATGTAAAGCGTTTACAAAGTAGTAAGCTTGAACCTAAAACTGACAAATGCCTGTTTGTGGGATATCCTAAGGAAACAAAAGGATATCAATTCTACAATCCAACTGAGAACAAAGTGTTTGTTGCTCGAGGAGCCACTTTCTTAGAGAAAGAGTTTCTCTACAAGAAAGATAGTGGGAGTAGAATAGAACTCGGAGAAGTTCTAGAACCACAAGAGAATATAGAACGATCTATAGAAACTCAGATGGAAGTTGACATGGAAACTCATGAAGATGAGCAGCCTGAGTCAACAACACAAGAACCTAGAAGGTCTAGTAGATCTCGTCATGAACCCGAAAGATACGGATTTCTCGTGACTGACGATCAAGATTTGATCTTGACGGACTCTAATGAGCCCGTGAACTACAAACAGGTTTTAGAAAGTCTAGATTCAGATAAATGGCTACAAGCAATAGAATCTAAAATGCAATCCATGAGAGACAATAAAGTATGGACTTTGATTGACCCTCCTGTTCAGGCAAAGGTTGTCGATTGCAAGTGGATTTTCAAGTTAAAACCTGGCAGGATCTTCAAGGCACGACTAGTGGCTAAAGGTTTCAGACAGACTCATGGTATAGACTATGATGAAACCTTCTTCCCTGTCGTGATGCTCAAGTCCATTCGGACTATGCTCGCCATAGCTGCATATTATGACTATGAGATATGGCAGATGGATGTTAAGACGGCTTTCCTGAATGGAAACCTACTCGAGGATATTTATATGAAACAACCCGAGGGATACATTGATCAAGAGCATCCAAATCGTGTTTGTAAGCTTCAGAGGTCCATCTACGGACTAAAGCAAGCATCTCAGAGTTGGAATCTTCGTTTTGACGAGGCAGTAAAAGGTTATGGATTCATAAAGAACGAAGATGAGCCTTGTGTTTACAAGAAGGTTAGTGGAAGCAAGATATTTTTCCTTGTCCTATATGTGGACGACATCCTACTCATAGGAAATGACATTCCCATGTTGAAAGATATCAAACAATGGTTGGGGAGTGTATTTTCTATGAAAGACTTAGGAGAAGCTGAAATGATACTGGGTATCAAAATCTATAGAGATAGATCAAAGAGGCTTCTAGGACTAAGTCAAGAAGGGTACATAGACAAAATATTGAAGAGGTTCAATATGTCTAACTCTAAGAATGGTATGGTACCATTCAGACATGGCATTCTCTTGAAGAAGAACCAAGGTCCTTCAACAAGAGAGGAGAGGGATACAATGAGTATAGTACCATATGCTTCGGCAATAGGATCTATTATGTATGCCATGTTATGTACCCGCCCGGATGTCGCACATGCACTGAGCATGACTAGCAGATACCAACAAGATCCAGGAACAGATCATTGGACTGCAGTCAAAGCAATCCTAAAGTACTTACGAAGAACTAAAGGATTAATGCTAGTGTATGGAGGACAAGAACAGCTCATTGTACAAGGTTACGCTGATGCTACTTTCCAAACAGATCAAGATGACATGAAGTCACAATCAGGCTACGTGTTTAGTCTGAATGGCGGTGCAATAAGTTGGAAAAGCTCAAAGCAAGATACAACAGCCGATTCTACAACAGAGTCTGAGTACATTGCTGCATCAGATGCTGCAAAGGAAGCTGTTTGGTTGAGAAAGTTCGTGTCAGACATCGGAGTGATACCGAGTATCCAAGATCCGATATAACTTTTCTGATAATAACGGGGCCATCGCACAAGCAAAGGAGCCTCGGTCACACCAGAAAACCAAACACATACTCAGAAGGTTTCACCTCATCCGAGAGATCATTGATCGAGGAGATGTGAAAGTGTGCAAAATAGGGTCAGACGACAATGTAGCAGATCCTCTCACAAAAGCTCTACCGCAGTCAAAGTTTGATAGACATGTAATAGAGCTTGGTCTTAAACAGTTTAGGACATAGCCCTTCAACGGGCAAGTGGGAGATTGTTGGTGTATGTGCCCTTTTGAGGGCTATTTATGTAAATAAACTTTGAGGGTTATTTATGTAAATAAGACATTTGTCGTTTGATTGATTATTTATCTGATGAGTTAATTTCATGAAATTATATTCTTGTGCATATTGAATTTCATGAAATCGATCCGCCAAAAAGAAACACTCCATGGACTTTTAGATCATGAGTGATTCTTTTGAGTAGTACTCGTACGAGGATCCTTAGACCAGAAATCACTGCATAGTCTTAGGTGAATTAGAGTGTGCTTTGACATATGCCTAACGGGACCGTAACAGGTTGCCAAGTACGGTATGATTGGGTACGCTATGAGTCACGCTAAGGTATGTATGTGAAGTGATGGGACTACAAGTCTCTCTTAAATGAGAGATGATATCTTGGCCACTTGATAGTGAACTGAGAAGTGCATGGCCGTACCCAAGAAATGATAAGGGTTATCATTTGCTTGATTAAGTTCAGTGTCACTAAGAGATCAAGTAAAACGTTTAGCTATATAAGGATGATTGGTTCCATGCCTTATGCTAAACTGGATATCAGTGTAGAGGACATTACGTAGTATACTCGGAAGGTTGTGTTGAATCACCATTCGACCCTCTGTTCTGAATTGTGTAGTCATTATTTCTTGCTAGAGACCACTAATGATTTATGGATTAATTAATTAGATTAATTTATTCATTGTCAATTTGGAATGGGCCTACAGGATCGCACATAAGTGAGTTCGATGATTCATAATTAATTAAATTGCCTGTTTTAAGTATAAGAGTTATACTTAAATTGATAATATTTAATTAAATAGTTTAATTAAATATTATTGAAGAGTATTATGGTATTAATTAAGAGTTAATTAATTACCTAGGAAGAATTGAATTAGGCTGACAAATCAAGGGACCTAATTGTGAATTGAGGTTCTTGACCCATCAGCCTGATCCATGGATCAATGGGTTGATCCATGGTGTTGGTTAAACCCAACTCAGTAAATAATTAATTAATTATTATTAATTATTATTAAAACAGATACTTCTCAAATCAGAGAAGTATCTGGGAGTCTGTTAAAAAGTTTTTAACAGAATTGGTTTTAAACGTTTAGAAAAGGATTTTAAAAACACAAACTTCTGAACTATACAAAAAAAAAATAGACTCTGAAAAACCATTCTTCCCAGAGAGAAAAACATTTTCTCTTGGACAGGCAAATTTTGGGGCTAGCACCAGTTCTGAGAGAACTCCAGTGCAAGAACGTAGAGGCAATTCGCGTGAATTGTTTTTGGTGGTGAACGCAATCTTCCCAAAGGATCCAGGCGACTGCACAACTGATTACGCGTCGAGGGTAAGAACCGATTCTCTTAGAATTTAGGCTATTCCGTAGCATAATTTAGGAAATTATGCATGCCTAGTTCCAACAAAAAAAAAAGGCTAGATCTCGAAGAAGGAAGCTTGGATTTCATTTTTTCTCCGGCGTGGGCAGCAATTCCTCGCGTCTTGCCCGTGCGGTATTTTGATAACAGCAATTCCCCGCTCGAGGTTTTGACTGTGGCTTCCCAAGTGGATTCATGTTCTTTCTTGCAAGATCTTTTCTTTTTCCGGTGAGTTTCTTTTGGGTTTTTAACGGGCTTTGGTAGATCTATCCAGTAGATAGTTGCCCACACAACTTATGGATTCATCTTAGAGACATTTGAGGGATTTATTGCAGGAGAAGCTTCAAAGGTTGGATATTTGGTTCAAAGGTGGAAGCTTTTATCTTTCTCAACTAATTTATTCGATGACTCGCATCAAAGGTCAAATCTTTAATCCTTCTGCTTTAATTTAAAGATTCAATTTTTTATGGGTAAAGTAAATCGAACAAGTATAAGTTAGATCATGTTCAAAGGAACTTGTACTAGTGTTTGGGCTATTTTGAAAGTTTTCGATTCTGGAATGCATAGCACGAAAGTGAAATTTTTGATTGGGCCCGGACCGACTAGTTCCTGTAATTGGTATCAGAGTCGAGGTTTTGGCTTTATACTTGTTATATTTGTTACGCGATTTTATTACATGTGGTTATTATCCTGGTATTATGGTTTTTACATTCTTTTATAAACCCCGGGACATGTTCGGGCTCATTTTACAAGCCGTGTAAGATTAGATTAAATCTGTAGCAGGATTTATTCTATGAAAAATATCATCTTTATTTTCCTAGAAAATCAAGCCTTGTATTTAGGAAAATATGTAATGGTGAAGACGTTATTGTGGGCAACTTGTATTCATGGGTTTTGGTTTATCGTATTTTGGACAATTCCAAAATTACGTAGAAAACCAAAAAAACCCAGAAGGAATTACGAGAAGTTCAAATAACGAGTGGAAGCGATGTGTCGGGACACGTCAACGAGGCAATGAAAGGAAACAATAATTGAGAAGGCCATAATAGTCGGGAAATGTTTCATTATGCATTTATTTCCCGCTTTATTATCGTGATTGTTGCTTGTGTTTTTTTATTTATGTTTTATGCATGATTGAAAACATATGGTTTTATGGGTGCAAATAACTAAAGTTAGAAATGACTAAAGTTAAGAATTTGCATATTAAAACAGAAAAACCCTCAACTTAAGAATCTAAGTGGGAGCGGGTTGTGTTATATCCCCATGACCTCCATTACGAATTCATATGTGATGTGAATAGACTTGCGCGTTGGCATTAGGGCATTCCTCCATATCGGATGAGTCTTTATTCATAAGATCACTAGATTGAATTTCTAAAGGGATGACTATAGTGAGTTTAATTGGAGAACTATGATACCCTCTCTATCTGAGGCGCATAAGTATCCTCAGTAACAAACTTAGAAGTCACGTAATGTCATACACTTAGTGTACCATTTGTAGTATTCCTCCTAATGAGGTTACGCTACTTATGTGTAAGGCTAAAATCACAGACTATTAATTTTATTAATCAATAGATCATTTGGTTAGATAGTGAAATTAATGAACTTGGTTCTTCTCGAAGGAATGTGGACGAGCATAGACCTTTACACGATCGTGACCTGCGTAAATCCAGGTGAATGAGACGTTGGTGTTTGATTATATTATTTTTGAGGGCATCAATATTTTCTAAAAAGATAAAATACTAAAACTTCTCTGTTTATTTATTTTCAGCTTTCAATATGGTGTTTAATCCAGTAGCTGTCATACTAAAAGAAAACAAATTGACTGGCCTAAATTACATTGACTGGAAATGAAATTTAGACATTGTCCTCACGGCTGAACAATACAAGTTCGTGCTCAATGAGGTATGCCCAGAAATGCCTAATGACTACTAAGATGGCTGAGGGCACACCTGTGAGAGACCACGTACTTGAGATGATTAGTAATATCAATGAGATTGAGGTTTTGGGAGGTGAGATCAATGGGGAAACCTAGGTTGACATCATACTCAAGAGCTTGCCTTATAGCTTTGAAGACTGCTAATCATGTGCCTAAGCTAGATATTGCCAAGAAGCAGAAGCAAAAAGGCAAGTGCTTCAAATGTGGCGAGATAGGACATTGGAAGCCAAATTGTCCAAAGCTCAAAAATACCATAATTTTGCTTTAGTTACTGAGACATATTTAGCGGTGATTCCCACATATGCTTGGTGTGTGGATTCAGGAACCACTAATCATGTTTGTAATTCTTTGCAAGGGTTCTAAGTAACCCAGACGCTTAGAGATGGTGAGATGGAAGTCTACTTGGGAGACACTTGTTAGGTTTGAATACATAAGCTATGCTTGTATTATACTATTTCCCAGTTAATATATCGATTGTATGTTGTGCATATGTCGTCCATTTATATTATGTAATTAGATAATGAGGTGTCTGGTGTGACACAGTAGATCTCATCATTGGTTAAAAGACGTAATATATAACTGAGGTTCTTAACCGAGACAGTTTTGGACACGCTGTCAGTTTAGGTTATTATGTGATTCGAAAAATTAGTTTGTCTAAACTAATTGAATCATATATATATGCCCGGGGCATATTAAACTTGACCATTTAGGATGAATTATCTTGTACTGATTTAATAAACTATTCAATCCTTGTATTCGATCTCTTAATCCCTAGACTTGAGCGGGCATTAGTATTACACATTGTGTACTTTGATCTGCCAAAGAGTGAGGTCATTTGTGGCCAATAGTCTCGGTAGGTTGGGTGCGTGTGTTTAGTTGCTTGATGTGCTGCTGCTTGTCTAAAGGAAACCATGTACCAGTGCGTCTGGAGTGATGGTTCTCCCGATATGAGCTCGTTATGTTTATTATACTAAACCCAACAGGTGGACTTATGTCCAGTATAGTAAAAAGGTCGAGTGGTACTAATCTTGGATTATAAGAAGTTAATTAATTAATTTACTGGATTTCTATTTGTATAACTGAATTGCTATTTGTATCACAAAAAAAATCAAAATAATTATGAAATCACCAAAAGGCCCTTATGAAGGAAAAAGGTAGAAAATTGCTAAGTAAATGTCGAAAACGCAACTAAAATGTGTTTTCTCCATTTACACAAATGTAGAGAATAACGTTTCTGACATGTAAAATTTAATGCCGATGACATTTTAATACAATGAAAACGTTAAAAATCTCAGATAATGACCACCCAAAACGTATCACTTTAGCGTTCATGTAAAACAAAAATGGCAAACTGAAGCATTTCAACCCTGGTTCGTTCGTTAAAATGGTGCATTTTCACCATGGCTCGTTCGTTAAAATGTCGCGTTTTTGACTGTCTCTATCTAAAAATTGATAAAACGATTAAAACGCAGCATTCTTACAAACTTCTTTGGCGAAATTATTTCCCAAACGCGAAATTCAAGCAATTTTACGGTAAAAAACACCCAAATGGATGGAGGATATGGCGAATCATCGCAAAGACATGGCGCGGGCAAAGGTCCAATGATAAACAAGGTAAAAATACTTTCATTCGTCAATTTTTTTTGGTATTTGATTTGCTGCCCATAATCGTCACGTTATTGTGATTTTAGTTGTTATAAATGCTGTTTTTTGCGTTAATTCGGTAAAAGCTCGCATTTATGATTTTTTTTGTGTTGTAGAAACATAGTTTTGTTGCGTTTGTGTATAATATGAACGTTTATTTGTGAGTTTTAGCATATTGAAAGCCCTGAATTGGTACGTTAAGCATAGAGGAAACGCAGATCAGTAGCATTTATACAATAACAAACGTTGGCCGATAACATTTGTGTTAGAACAAAACACACCAATATAGTGTTTTTGACCAAGCCAAACGCACATTATTAACGTTTGATCTTTACAGAAACTTAAATTCCATGCATTTATGTATACGAAAAACGTTAATAGAGTGCGTTTGACTTGGTTAAAAATGCTAAATTGGTGCGTTTTATATTATGTGCACTTATTTTATTAATTTTACTTTCACATTTTAAGTTTACAATATAATTGCTTATCTTTATTTATTTAGGTTGGCGCTAAGTTAAAGCCGCACATGGATAGGCAGCGTCCCACAGCTTCTGCTAGAAGGTAGAAGGTACTAGTTAGGAGAGGAGGAGGTAGAGGGACGGACAGGTGGAGGTCGTGGTGAAGGCGGTATCATTATTTCAGATGGAGGGCGAGGAGATGTAGGTGTAGGTGGCGAACGAGGAGGAGGAGGTGGAGGTGGCGTTGGAGGTCGAGGTGGTAGAGGATGTGCTGGTGGAGATGACTCCTCATTTCAGTTGAGGATGAGTATTATGTTACTACTGTTTCCGATGACACTGATGATAGTGAGGACGTGTCTATTAGGCTACAAGAGGAGGAAGAGCAGCCGCAGCATGAGGAGGAGGAGTAGCAGTAGCAGGAGGAGGCGAGTGGGAGTGGACACCCACTCGATCAGCAGGGTGAGGGGGATACGTATGGAGATGACCCTTCTCACCCAAGTATAACTTATACATAAAATTGTAAAAATTATGTATATTTTTAATAAGTACTAATTATATGATAAGTAATGTTCGATAGCATAACTTATATATAATTTTATTTGGATACCCTCCCCAAGTATAACTTATACATAAAATTGTAAAAATTATGTATATTTTTAATAAGTACTAATTATATGATAAGTAATGTTCGATAGCATAACTTATATATAATTTATATTTATATATTTTTATAAACATTCATTAAGACTCAAATATAAAATATATATAAGTTATGCTATCGAACATTACTTATCATATAATTAGTACTTATTAAAAATATACATAATTTTTACAATTTTATGTATAAGTTATACTTGGGGAGGTGAGTCTTAATGAATGTTTATAAAAATATATAAATATAAATTATATATAAGTTATGCTATCGAACATTACTTATCATATAATTAGTACTTATTAAAAATATACATAATTTTTACAATTTTATACCCTCCCCAAGTATAACTTATACATAAAATTGTAAAAATTATGTATATTTTTAATAAGTACTAATTATATGATAAGTAATGTTCGATAGCATAACTTATACACGCTGAGAGGACCGTCCGGTACAGGAATTCGGGTGATGAACAGTTTGAGGAGGTCGATCCTACTGCAGGTACATGTTTGAATTTATTTACATAATTATTTTGAATAATTATTTGTTCTAATTTAATTGCTGATAAAATTTGTTTATTGCTTGATTTAATTGTGTGTTAATTATTTAGTTGATTATTTATTTTAATTGCTTATGTAATTGTTTATTGTATTTATTTGTTAATTGCACCACGTCCAGAACAACTAGTACCACGTCCAAAAACAAATAGCACCACGTCCAAAAACAACTAGCACCATGTCCAGAAGAACTAGCACCACGTCCAAAAACTACTAGCACCACGTCCAAAAACAACTAACACCACATCCATAACAAGTAGCACCACGTCCAGAACAACTAATACCACGTCCAAAAACTACTAGCACCACGTCCAAAACAACTAGCACCACATACAGAACAAGTAGTACCACGTCCAAAAGCAACTAGTACCACGTCCAGAACAACTAGCACCACGTCCAGAACAACTAGCACCACGTCAAAAAGTAACTAGTACCACGTCCAGAACAACTAGCACCACGTCCAAAATAACTTGCACCACATCAAAAAACAACTTGCACCACATCCAGAACAACTAGCACCACGTCCAAAACAACTAGCACCAAGTTCTAAACAAATAGCACCACGTCCAGAACAACTAGCACTACGTCAAAAACAACTAGCACCACGTCCAAAACAACTAGCACCACGTCCGAAAACAACGTGCACCACGTTCGGAACAACAAGCACCACGTCCAAAAACTACTAACACCACGTCCAGAAATTTGTTATGGACTAGTTTTTTTTTTAATTGAATTAATTTGGTATTTACTTGTTTATTTTAATTTGTTTAGTTAATTTATATATTTATTTATATGAGTTTTATATTTTGTAAATTTAGTTCACCCTAGGAAGCACGTCAAGCAGGATCGGAGTTGGTCAGTTACAGGTGTTAGTTTTGAATACAGAAAAGCTATGGCTTGTATCAAAAACTAATATCCACAGATGACATATCATTTTGTTTCAGTATTAAATTGTTCTATTATATCATAGAACTAGATAACGGGGTGTGAAAAGACAGAGTAGATACCGTTATTGGTTAAAGTATTGATATATTAAAAGTATGCTCGTAACTGAGATAGTATGAACATACTATCGGTATAGGTTATCGTGTTTTTTGGAAATTGGTTTATCTAGACTAATTAAATCACACGGATATGCCCGGGGCATATTGAGCACGACCAGTTTGGATAGAATTGACTTATACTGATCGGCGTAGTTAATTCAGTCCTAGTAGCACCACGTCCAAAAACAACTAACACCACGTCCAAAAACTACTAGCACCACGTCCAGAACAACTAGCACCACGTCCAAAAACTACTAGCACCACGTCCAAAACAACTAGCACCACATACAGAACAAGTCGCACCACGTCCAAAAGCAACTAGTACCACGTCTAGAATAGATTACAGGATAAAAACAGAGCTGAACTTTAGATAGCTGGCCATCCTCATTAATCTATAAAGATTGAATTCAGGTTCTATTAAAAAGTTCATCTTCATCTCGCAATAGTCGATCGAATGATAATTGATTCTGTATTCCTTTGTCGAGTATCTTGGTACCAATTTCTCTATTCAAAATCTGAGTAGTACAATTCTTCTTTTGATCAGGCATTATAAATCCACGTGCCTTAAGGTGTTCATCCATCTGATCTGGACAATATTCCTATAGCTGCAAAAATGAAAAGAGTAAGTAAATTTTTTTTTTTTTTTAAACTCCAGATGTTCCAGTACTAAATTGGAATCCATAGGATCAGAAGATGATCATGTGGTCGAAGCACCCTTAAAGCTGTTAGATTTCTCCCAAACCTTCTTGAATTCCAAAAATTCTTGGTATTCCAAAAGTTCATTCTCCTGTTGAAGTTTTTGTTTTAATGATAGAGTAGATGGCGGTTGGGAGACCTGACTCGTGCCTGATCTTAAAACTTCATTCTTTGCAGGAGTGGGAAAACTAGAAGGGGCGAAAGAATGGACTGGAAAGTTTCCAGACTATTTTAGATTGTGTTGGAGCAATTTTTGTTCTTCAAAGTAAATCTGAACAGTATCCTGAGTTACCTTGAGGGAAATCCACCATTTGATTTTAAATTCACGAACAAGAGAAAGTGGTATTGGCGTTGGAAAATACTGAGTGAGTTTAAAATTCCAACAGAGAATCCATGGAAGCTTCAATTTGAAATGGAATTGAATAATCTTGCCAAAGTCGGGAACAACAGAATCTAGCTTTCCACTGAATAATTGCCAAGCCTTCTTAGCATCAGGAGGATAAATATCTTCATTGGCTCCATAATACATCCACTATTCATAAAACCATAGAGGAATACTAGCAAAATCAGTTCTTAATGTCTTAAATATTGTGTAAAACCATGAATGATTGAAGGGTCTGATGAGAAATTCTCGAAACCATGCTGCTTTATAATCCTCATAGGAGTATCCTGAAGGATTATAAGAACCTTCAAAATGGACTTTGCCAGTTGCTGATCCTGTCAAATCAATCCAGTCGCGTCGATTTAAGATTTTTCTGATAACAGCCTTGGAGTACATAATGAATGAATTTGTTGGTGTATCCATAGTATGGTGTATATCCACCGATCCTGAGTGTATCAAGATATACTGATAATAACACAAATCCTTGTTTGGCTCAGATGAGATCCAATACTGTTTATCTTGAAACATATTAAAAACATATCCCAAAAGATCTTGATATTCTAAAGGTTCATGATGCCTGGTAAGAGTTAAATGTTCAACATTAAGCTTGGTGGCATAGCATGGAGGATTTGGATTGAATGATTTTTTGTCTGGAGTATTTTGGGTTGGAACATGGTGGTTGGATGTATGTGCTGGTTGACGTGAAGGGTAAGGAAAATGAATACTAGAATCTGGTATAGGGGATCACTGTAATTTAGCTGAGGGATTTGAAGCAACTTGAACATAAGTTAAAGGGGGGAAATCCTGAAGAGACTGAAAACGGTTAAAAGTAGATGGAGGTGTAGGATTCTTCACATCTTTTTGTAAAACATCTTTGGTAGGTTTGCAATCTACTTTTAAAAGAAACCTTTTGTTGATTAAATCATCTTGAAATTTAGAAATACAAAGAACAATAGATAAAATTTCTTTTTTTACTGTGGAATAATTCTTCTGAGGTCCAAGCCATAACCCTGAATGATATCTTACTAATTGATCTTTTGATTCAGATGGCAATCTTTGTTTTAAAATACCACCATATCCTATATCAGATGCATCTGTTTCTACAATCATGAATGCCTGGGGGTGTGGAATAGTAATAAGTGGTAAAGTTTTTATTCGTTGTTTTAATAATTTTATAATATTAGTATGTTCTTCTGTCCATGCAGGTGAATTCTTTTGTAAACGTTTATATAAAGGAGCACATATCTCTCTTAATTTTGGGAAAAAGTCAGAAATATAGTTTAAACATCCTAAGAATCGTTGTAATTGAGTCTTATCCTTTAATTCATTGGGAAATTTATTTGTAAATTCTAAAGATCTCTGTATAGGAATAAGGGTTCCTTTGTATATATTGTGGCCCAAAAACCTAATATTTGTTTAGAATAATTTAATTTTTGAAACAGAAACTACTAATCCATTTTTCTTAATTACAGTTAAGAAGATATTTAAATATTTAAAATGATGTTCTATTGAATCAGAAAAAATTAAAACATCATCAATGTATACTATAGAAAAATGTGTATAAGGATTTAATATATCATTCATTATTTTTTGAAATTTTGAAGGGGCATTTTTTAATCCAAAAGGCATAACATTCCATTCATAATGACCAAATGGGACTGTAAAAGCTGTTTTATATCGATCTTTTGGGTCAATCTGAATCTGCCAAAATCCTGATTTCATATCAAATTTTGAATATATTTTTGCATTATAAATTCGTTTTAATAAATCCCTTTTATTAGGAATGGGATATCTAATCCATTGTAAAACTTTATTAAGGGGTTTATAATTTATAACCAATCGGGGAACTCTCCTTTCTTTTTCAGCTTGCTTTTGAACATAAAATGCTGCACAACTCCAAGGTGATTTAGATGGAGTTATTAATCCCTTACTTATTAATCCTTCAATTTCTTTTTTACAAATTTCTAATAATTCTGAATTCATTTGTATAGGTCTAGCTTTTGTTGGTATACTGCGTTCATTAAAGTCTTTCTCATATGGCAAAGATACTAAATGTTTTTTTCTATCCCAAAAGGCATTAGGAATGTCTGAACATACTTCTTTTTTTATTAATACTTCGAAATCCTTGATTTTCTTTTGTAATCCTAATTCTTGTAATTGTTCTTCAATTCTTACATAACCTTTTTCTTCCTTAAGAAAATTAATCTTTTTTGATATTGAATTTATAGTATAAATTTGTTTGTAGATAGAATTACTTTGTAACAATAATAATTCTTTTCTTTTTACTGGAGATAAAAACTTAAAAAAACTGTTCATCCCATTATTTTAGTTCCAACTCCTTGTTCATCAACCCAAAAAGGATAAATTTGTGTTAGAAAAGGAGTTCCTAAAATAGCTTGAATATTTAAATCCTCGACTACAATAAAATGATGTTTAAAGCAAAATTTATCATTACATATAGAAGTTTTTACTAGCTTACCCTTGACTTTTAATGGCATACCATTTGCTGTGATTAAAGATTCTTTTGTTGGTACATAATATTTAGTTGGAATTAATCCATCTCTAATACAACTTTGATCTACACCACTATCAATCATAGCTGTTATAGTCGTATGGTAAGATCCTATTGATATTGTAATATATACGATCCATTTTTGAAAATTTATTTGCTCAATAACATAAATGAATTGAGAATCTTGAGGTGGTTTATCTGATAATGATACTTCTACTAATTGAAATTCTGAATGATTAAATTCTGGTAGTGTGTCATCCTCTACTATATTTTTCCCTTTTGATGTACTAGATTTAAGAATGGCAATTTTAGTTTCTAATTCTAAATTCTTTGTTTCAATTCGTAAAACATCTTCTTTTAATTGCTTCATTTGATTTTTTAATTGAGTAATCTCACTTTGTAAATCTGTAGTAGTATTCTTCCTAAATGAATTATAAGAGGAATAAGTATGTAATAATTTAGAAATACTAAAGGGTTCTACAATCTTAATTGGATCCTGATCTTCTTTTAATATCAAATCCTTTAGCTTAAGCAAATAAGTTGTTTGTAATTCAGAAGGCAATTCTTGAATTAAATCAAATAAAAGGTATTTTTGTTCTTTATTGGTGGTTTGGGGATTAATCCGAATCATATTAATAGAATTACAACTACATTCAGGTTCTGCTGAACTTGATCCTGAAATACTATAAAAATCATCATTATAATCATCTGAACTATCTTGGACCAGGGATATTTCATTAGCCAGCTTTTCTTTTAGATTTAAATCTAATTCAGAAAATTTATCTAATACTTCATTAATCCGTTTCTTACTATTACAATTATTAGCCATATCACCTTTTTGTACACACTTAAAACAAATAATATTATCCTTATTGTACTTCTTTTTATTTTTGTTCCTATAATATTTCCTAGGATTCTCATATTTGTGATTCTCATATTTGTGAGAGTCATATCTATGTGGTTTCTTTCTTCTATAAGTCAATCATTTTTGTTTAGAGACTCTAGATTATCCCTATAATGCCAAATGCTTCACAAAATGAGCCTAATTCTCTTCTTTCACTTCCATATTTAGCCTGAAATTTTAAATCTTGGCATGTTGTTAATGCTTCTTTTTTTTACAAAAGCAAACAATTCCCCATAAGTCATATCATTAAAATTGATTGATTATGTACCCATTTCTTTTTGTAAATTTGTCATAATCTTCTTAGAAAATAAATTAGGTAATCCTGTAATAAACTTTTCTTTCCATATGTGAGAATTACTATCAGGTCTTTTTAAGACATGAGTTAAAAACATATCCTTATACCATCTGAAATCAAATAAACTTGGACATCTTAAATTAGTTAAAAAAATCTTAGAAGAAGTTAATGCTTCATTAGGGTTGCCTACAAAATGCATAGCTATCGTATAAATCAAGAAATCACAAGAATCATTTGTATTAGTAAGATTTCCTTCTGCATCCTCCTCTGATCTCATATGATCCATTATAGATATTTTATCTTGGAAGCTTAAAGAATTATCCCACCAATATTTTAGCTGTCCAGTAAATCCTATAATAATTAAAAGACATGCATCCTTTTCTGACATATTTTTCAATGGATATGCTATTTTTGCCATGCCTATTTCTTGTAAAGTATTTAAAATTTCATATTCACTTTTACCATCTATATTCCAATTAGTCAAGGAATTACTATCATAACTACTAGATCTAAATTTTGCCCTTTTTTCATACTGAATATCCGGTGGTGTGGGTCTAGGATAATAAGATCTTGTTTCAGCTTTTTTCCAATTAGGCTTATTCATATATCTAGACCGTCTCCTTATCCTACTAATATTATATGGCTTTTCGTCTAGTAATTCTTCTTCTAGCTTATTAATGTGATGTATAAGTTCATTATCTAAATTACTACTAGAATATTCTTCAGAATCTAATTCTTTAGAATCTAATTCTTTAGAATCTAATTCTTTATCTAATCCTTTATTAATGACATTTATTTTTGAAGAACCAGGAGCAAGATTGGAATTTAATTTTTCTAATGTTTGAGATATTTTTTCTATTAAAGGTGTTTGGAATCCATTAGAAGGTAATTTGATTTTATCTCTTTCAGTAATTAATACATTAGGCTGAAAATGAGGAAAAGAATGACTATCAGGGAATTTTTGACTGTGTCGAGGTAAAGATTTAACCTCAACTAATAAAGAATCCAATTGTTTAGTTATATGATGTAATACTACATTTGAATAATTTTGCTGCATATGTAATTTTCGTATATCTTCCATCTTGAATGATTCATCATTATCTTTACCAATCTTAAATGGAGATGCAAGTAATTCACCATGGGTTGTATCTATCTTTAATGTATTTAAAGGAGGATAAGTTTGTGCTATCATCGTTCCATCCCCTAATTTCCATTTTTTTGCAAAATTAGTCTGAACATTAATATGAGATAAAGTGTATACATTGTTTAGATCCAGTGTAGTACAATAGTATTCTAACCATGAGAAGAAATTAAACGGAGTATTATGCCGTTTGACATCTATGATCCATTCTTGTTGTAATCTATCCTGAAATGGAGAGTCTAATGTATGAACTTTTTATTTTAATTGATGTAATTTTTAATTGAATTAATTTGTTATTTACTTGTTTATTTTAATTTGTTTAGTTAATTTGTATATTTATTTATATGAGTTTTATATTTTGTAAATTTAGTTCACCCTAGGAAGCACGTCGAGCAGGATCGGAGTTGGTTAGTTACAAGTGTTAGTTTTGAATATAGAAAAGCTATGGCTTGTATAAAAAACTAATATCCACAGATGACATATCATTTTGTTTCAGTATTAAATTGTTCTATTATATCATAGAACTAGATAACGGGGTTTGGAAAGACACAGTAGATACCGTTATTGGTTAAAGTATTAATATATTAAAAGTATGCTCGTAACTGAAATAGTATGAACATACTATCGGTATAGGTTATCGTGTGGTTTGGAAATTGGTTTATCTAGACTAATTAAATCACACGGATATGCCCGGGGCATATTGAGCACGACCAGTTTGGATAGAATTGACTTATACTGATCGGCGTAGTGAATTCAGTCCAAGTATTCCGTCTCTCAATCCCGAGATTGGGATGGGCGTGAGAGTTGGATATCGTATGCTTTGATTTACCAAAGAGTGCGGTCAATTGAGGCCTATACCTCGGTAGGTTAGGTATGCGGTGTTTAGCTTCTTACGTGCCGTTGCTAGTCGGAGGTCAATTGATTTGCCAAAGGTGTTTTTGTTCTTTATTGGTGGTTTGTTGATTAATCCGAATCATATTAATAGAATTACAACTACATTCTGGTTCTGCTGAACTCGATCCTGAAATACTATAAAAATCATCATTATAATCATCTGAACTATCTTGGACCAGGGATATTTCATTGGCCAACTTTTCTTTTAGATTTAAATCTAATTCAGAAAATTTATCTAATATTTCATTAATCCGTTTCTTACTATTACAAGTATTAGCCTTATGACTTTTTTGTCCGCACTTATAACAAATAATATTATCCTTATTGTACTTCTTTTTATTTTGTTCCTATAGTATTTCCTAGGATTCTCATATTTGTGATTCTCATATTTTTGAGAGTCATATCTATGTGGTTTCTTTCTTCTATAAGTCAATCTTTTTTGTCTAGAGACTCTAGAGGGAGCTTTTATCCCTGTAATGCCAAATGCTTCACAAAATTAGCCTAATTCTCTTCTTTCACTTCCATATTTAGCCTAAAATTTTAAATCTTGGCATGCTGTGAATGCTTCTTTCTTTACAAAAACAAACAATTCCCCATAAGTCATATCATTAAAATTGATTGATTCTGTACCCATTTCTTTTTGTAAATTTGTCATAATCTTCTGAGAAAATAAATTAGGTAATCCTGTAACAAACTTTTCTTTCCATATGGGAGAATTACTATCAGGTCTTTTTAATACATGAGTTAAAAACATATCCTTATACCATCTGAAATCAGATAAACTTGGACATCTAAAATTAGTTAAAAAAATCTTAGAAGAAGTTAATGCTTCATTAGGGTTGCCTACAAAATGCATAGCTATTGTATAATCAAGAAATCACAGGAATCATTTGTATTAGTAAGATTTCCTTCTGCATCCTCCTCTGATCTCATATGATCCATTATAGATATTTTATCATGGAAGCTTAAAGAATTATCCCACCAATATTTTAATTGTCCAATAAATCCTGTAATAATTAAAAGACATGCATCCTTTTCTGACATATTTTTCAATCGATATGCTGTTTTTGCCATGCCTATTTCTTGTAAAGTATTTAAAATTTCATACTCACTTTTACCATCTATATTCCAATTAGTCAAGGAATTACCATCATAACTATTAGATCTAAATTTTGCCCTTTCTTCATACTGAATATCCGGTGGTGTGGGTCTGGGATAATAAGTTCTTGTTTATGATCTTTTTCAATTAGGTTTATTCATATATCTAGACCGTCTCCTTATCCTATTAATATTAGATGGCTTTTCATCTAGTAATTCGTTTTTTATCTTATTTATGTGGTTTATAAGTTCATTATCTGAATTACTACTAGAATATTCTTCAGAATCTAATTCTTTAGAATCTAATTCTTTATCTAATCCTTTATTAATAACATTTATTTTGGAAGGACTAGGAGCAAGATTGGAATTTAATTTTTCTAATGTTTGAGATATTTTTTCCATTAAAGGTGTCTGAAATCCATTAGAAGGTAATTTGATTTTATCTCTTTCATTAATTAATACATTAGGTTGAAAATGAGGAAAAGAATGACTATCAGGAAATTTTTGACTGTGTCGGGGTAAAGATTTAACATCAACTGATAAAGAATCTAATTGTTTAGTTATATGATGTAATACTACATTTGAATAATTATGCTGCATATGTAATTTTCGTATATCTTCCATCTTGAATGATTCATCATTATCTTTACCAATCTTTAATGGAGATGCAAGTAATTCACCATGGGCTGTATCTATTTTTAATGCATTTAAAAGAGGATAAGTTTGTGATATCATTGTGCCATCCCCTAATTTCCAATTTTTTACCAAATTAGTCTGAACATTAATGTGAGATAAAGTGTATACATTGTTTTGATCCAGTGTAGTACAATAATATTCTAACCATGAAAAGAAATTAAACGGAGTATTATGCCGTTTGACATCTAATATCCATTCTCGTTGTAATCTATCCTGAAATGGAGAGTCTAATGTATGATACCAATTTCTTTGTTCTGTGTATTCATCGTCTTCTAAATCCGCTATTAATTGAACAAAATTAACAGTAGATACTTTAGTGATAACATTAGTATCCCCTTGCATCTGAGAAGCTGTGGGAGATAAAGGTGGAGAATTATAAGAATTTATTTACGGGATTGGATTTTTATGATAAACTTGAGTCTTTGTAAAATTACTTGGGAAATCATTAATACTAGATGTAGATCTCCGATGGGATTGAAAAGGAATATCTTCTAAATTAGAATTATTTTGTCTGAAAGAATTAAATCGTACTAAGACTGTACCATCATCTTCTTCTATTATTTGGGAAACATTTCTACGTTCAATATTTCTATGAGATTGCTGATTCTCTACTTGAAATTCTGCAGGTATAGTGATTTCATTCCATTTTAATCTTTTAGGATTATATGCTTTTGAATGTACATCCTCTATCTGTAATAAAACAGTTTCTTCCTTAATTGATGGATACATACGAAACTTAGGATTTAATTGACTACTCATTAATTTATAATAAATCCTATACATTACCACAAATTGTTCAGTCAATTTTTCAAATTCATCTCCTTGAATATGAATATCTAAAATAAGAGAATTCATGACCAATAATCTATTGCATTAGTACCATCGCCATTGTACCTATAGTGATTAGAATCGTGTTGGTAAGCTCATAAGTCCGTTGGTAAGCTTTGAAGTACTGTGAGTACTCGGTGTTCCAGGTGTAGTTTCCCACTATTCACACTATAATACAATTTTGCAATGATTAAATTCTAGTAGATCAATATGACTAACATACTAAGAAAAATCCTGCATAATAATTATAATACTACTAAAAGGATTGTTCAAAGTAAAGAAGAAATTATTCAAGGAAATTTTGAAGATTGGTCTATTCCAGAAGAAAATATAGAAACAATTTATAAGGTAGGATATTTGGATTTTAAAACTGCTTTTAGTATTAAAACACATGAAGAAACATTGAATATTCAAGAAAAGTTTCATTCTTCATCATTACTATCTAATATATCTATAAAGAATTATTTAGATAAAGGATATAGAATTGTTCATTTTGGATTAATTCAGATAGCAATTAAACCTCTGGTTCATATTGGTGTTGATACTCCCATTTATGTCGGATTAAGAGATAAAAGATTAAAAAAATATAAGACTTCTTTGTTGACTTTAATTCAAACTAATATATGTAATGGACCCATATTTTTTAATTGTGCCCCTAATTTTTCAGTATCATTAACTGATCCATTGGTCATGAATTCTCTTACATTAGATATTTATATTCTCTTACTTTAGAAATATCCCTGGTCCAAGATAGTTCAGATGATTATAATGATGATTTTTATAGTATTTCAGGATCAAGTTCAGCAGAACCTGAATGTAGTTGTAATTCTATTAATATGATTCGGATTAATCCCCAAACCACCAATAAAGAACAAAAATACCTTTTATTTGATTTAATTCAAGAATTGCCTTCAGAATTACAAACTACTTATTTGCTTAAGCTAAAGGATTTGATATTAAAAGAAGATCAGGATCCAATTAAGATTGTAGAACCCTTTAGTATTTCTAAATTATTACATACTTATTCCTCTGATAATTCATTTAGGAAGAATACTACTACAGATTTACAAAGTGAGATTACTCAATTAAAAATTCAAATGAAGCTATTAAAAGAAGATGCTTTACGAATTGAAACAAAGAATTTAGAATTAGAAACTAAAATTGCCATTCTTAAATCTAGTACATCAAAAGGGAAAAATATAGTAGAGGATGACACACTACCAGAATTTAATCATTCAGAATTTCAGTTAGTAGAAGTATCATTATCAGATAAACCACCTCAAGATTATCAATTCATTTATGTTATTGAGCAAATAAATTTTCAAAAATGGATCGTATATATTACAATATCAATAGGATCTTACCATACGACTATAACAGGTATGATTGATAGTGGTGCAGATCAAAGTTGTATTAGAGATGGATTAATTCCAACTAAATATTATGTACCAACAAAAGAATCTTTAATCACAACAAATGGTATGCCATTAAAAGTCAAGGGTAAGCTAGTAAAAACTTCTATATGTAATGATAAATTTTGCTTTAAACATCATTTTATTGTAGTCGAGGATTTAAATATTCAAGCTATTTTAGGAACTCCTTTTCTAACACAAATTTATCCTTTTTGGGTTGATGAACAAGGAGTTGGAACTAAAATAATGGGATCAACAGATTTTTTTAAGTTTTTATCTCCAGTAAAAAGAAAATAATTATTATTGTTACAAAGTAATTCTATCTACAAACAAATTTATACTATAAATTCAATATAAAAAAAGATTAATTTTCTTAAGGAAGAAAAAGGTTATGTAAGAATTGAGGAACAATTACAAGAATTAGGATTACAAAAGAAAATCAAGGATTTTGAAGTATTAATAAGAAAATAAGTATGTTCAGACATTCCTAATGCCTTTTGGGATAGAAAAAAACATTTAGTATATTTGCCATATGAGAAAGACTTTAACGAACGCAGTATACCAACAAAAGCTAGACCTATACAAATGAATTCAGAATTATTAGAAATTTGTAAAAAAGAAATTGAAGGATTAATAAGTAAGGGATTAATAACTCCATCTAAATCACCTTAGAGTTGTGCAGCATTTTATGTTCAAAAGCAAGCTGAAAAAGAAAGGGGTGTTCCCCGATTGGTTATAAATTATAAACCCCTTAATAAAGTTTTACAATGGTATAGATATCCCATTCCTAATAAAAGGGATTTATTAAAACGAATTTATAATGCAAAAATATATTCAAAATTTGATATGAAATCAGGATTTTGGCAGATTCAGATTGACCCAAAAGATCGATTTAAAATAACTTTTACACTCCCATTTGGTCATTATGAATGGAATGTTATGCCTTTTGGATTAAAAAATGCCACTTCAGAATTTCAAAAAATAATGAATGATATATTAAATCCTTATACACATTTTTCTATAGTATACATTGATGATGTTTTAATTTTTTCTGATTCAATAGAACATCATTTTAAACATTTAAATATCTTCTTAACTGTAATTAAAAAATGGATTAGTAGTTTTTGCTTCAAAAATTAAAGTATTCCAAACAAATATTAGGTTTTTGGGCCACAATATATACAAAGGAACCCTTATTCCTATACAGAGATCTTTAGAATTTACAAATAAATTTCCCAATAAATTAAAGGATAAGACTCAATTACAACGATTATTAGGATGTTTAAACTATATTTTTGACTTTTTCCCAAAATTAAGAGAGATATGTGCTCCTTTATATAAACGTTTACAGAAGAATCCACCTGCATGGACAGAAGAACATATAATATTATAAAATTATTAAAACAACGAATAAAAACTTTACCACTTATTACTATTCCACACCCCCAGGCATTCATGATTATATAAACAGATGCATCTGATATAGGATATGGTGGTATTTTAAAACAAAGATTGCCATCTAAATCAAAAGATCAATTCAGGGTTATGGCTTGGACCTCAGAAGAATTATTCCACAGTAAAAAAAGAAATTTTATCTATTGTTCTTTGTATTTCTAAATTTCAAGATGATTTAATCAACAAAAGATTTCTTTTAAAAGTAGATTGCAAACCAGCCGAAAATGTTTTACAAAAAGATGTAAAGAATTTAGTTTCTATACAAATATTTGCAAGATGGCAGGCTATTTTATCAGTATTTGATTTTGACATTGAACATATCAAAGGAAATTCTAATTCTTTACCTGATTTTCTAACTCGGGAATTTTTGACAGGTTCCAAGGATGAATACCCAGAATACCAAGAATAAGACCCTTACGATATGAGATTTCATGAAGAATCCTACACCTCTATCTACTTCTAACCGTTTTCAGTCTCTTCAGGATTTCCCCTTTAACTTATGTTCAAGTTGCTTCAAATCCCTCAGCTAAATTACAGCGATCCCCATATACCAGATTCTAGTATTCATTTTCCTTACCCTTCACGTCAACCAGCACATACATCCAGCCACCAGGTTCCAACCCAAAATACTCCAGACAAAAAATCATTCAATCCAAATCCTCCATGCTATTCCCCCAAGCTTAATGTTGAACATTTAACTCTTACCAGGCATCATAAACCTTTAGAATATCAAGATCTTTTGGGATATGTTTTTAATATGTTTCAAGATAAACAGTATTGGATCTCCTCTGAGCCAAACAAGGATTTACGTTATTATCAGTATATCTTGATACACTCAGGATCGGTGGATATACACCATACTATGGATACACCAACAAATTCAGTCATTATGTACTCCAAGGCTGTTATCAGAAAAATCTTAAATCAATACGACTGGATTGATTTGACAGGATCAGCAACTGGCAAAGTCCATTTTGGAGGTTCTTATAATCCTCCAGGATACTCCTATGAGGATTATAAAGCAGCATGGTTTCGAGGATTTCTCTTCAGACCCTTCAATCATTCATGGTTTTACACAATACATAAGACATTAAGAACTGATTTTGCTAGTATTCCTCTATGGTTTTATGAATGGTGGATGTATTATGGAGCCAATGAAGATATTTATCCTCCTGATGCTAAGAAGGCTTGGCAGTTATTCAGTGGAAAGCTAGATTCTCTTATTCCTGACTTTGGCAAGATTATTCAGTTCCATTTCAAATTGAAGCTTCCATGGATTCTCTGTTGGAATTTTAAACTCGCTCAGTATTTTTTAACGCCAATGCCACTTTCTCTTATTCGTGAATTTAAAATCAAATGGTGGATTTCCCTCAAATGAATTTAGCAAATGGTGGATTTTTATTAGGAATGTTAAATCTAATTAGTTGAATTTAGCAAATGGTGGATTTTTATTAGGAATGGGATATCTAATCCATTGTAAAACTTCATTAAGGGGTTTATAATTTATAACCAAGCGGTGAACTCCCCTTTCTTTTTCAGCTTGCTTTTGAACATAAAATGCTGCACAACTCCAAGGTGATTTAGATGGAGTTATTAATCCCTTACTTATTAATCCTTCAATTTCTTTTTTACAAATTTCTAATAATTCTGAATTCATTTGTATAGGTCTAGCTTTTGTTGGTATACTACGTTCATTAAAGTCTTTCTCATAAGGCAAATATACTAAATGTGTTTTTCTATCCCAAAAGGCATTAGGAATGTTTGAACATACTTCTTTTCTTATTAATACTTCGAAATCCTTGATTTTCTTTTGTAATCCTAATTCTTGTAATTGTTGTTCAATTCTTACATAACTTTTTTCTTCTTTAAGAAAATTAATCTTTTTTGATATTGTATTGATAGTATAAATTTGTTTGTAGATAGAATTACTTGTAATAATTCTTTTTACTGGAGATAAAAACTTAAAAAAAACTGTTGATCCCATTATTTTAGTTCCAACTCCTTGTTCATCAACCCAAAAAGGATAAATTTGTGTTAGAAAAAAAGTTCCTAAAATAGCTTGAATATTTAAATCCTCGACTACAATAAAATGATGTTTAAAGCAAAATTTATCATTGGATATAGAAGTTTTTACTAGCTTACCCTTGACTTTTAATGGCATACCATTTGCTGTGATTAAAGATTCTTTTGTTGGTACATAATATTTAGTTGGAATTAATCCATCTCTAATACAACTTTGATCTGCACCACTATCAATCATAGCTGTTATAGTCGTATGGTAAGATCCTATTGATATTGTAATATATACGATCCATTTTTGAAAATTTCTTTGCTCAATAACATAAATGAATGTAGATTCTTAAGGTGGTTTGTCTGACAATGATACTTCTGCTAATTGAAATTCTGAATGGCTAAATTCTGGTAGTGTGTCATCCTTTACTATATTTTTCCCTTTTGATGTGCTAGATTTAAGAATGGCAATTTGAGTTTCTAATTCTAAATTCTGTGTTTCAATTCGTAAAACATCTTCTTTTAATTGCTTCATTTGATTTTTTAACTGAGTAATCTCACCTTGTAAATCTGTAGTATTAAATTGTAATATTCCAAAAGATAGAATATCTTACAAATATTAAATTGTAAGATGAGATAGAATATCCTTTACAGAATCAATTTAATATCTTCCAGAAGTCTGTAAAGCCATAGTTTACAGAAAAGCTATGGCTTGTATCAAAAACTAATATCCACAGATGACATATCATTTTGTTTCAGTATTAAATTGTTCTATTATATCAAAGAATTAATAACGGGGTGTGGAAAGACACAGTAGATACCGTTATTGGTTAAAGTATTGATATATTAAAAGTATGCTCGTAACTGAGATAGTATGAACATACTATCGGTATAGGTTATCGTGTGGTTTGGAAATTAGTTTATCTAGACTAATTAAATCACACGGATATGCCCGAGGCATATTGAGCACGGCCAGTTTGGATAGAATTGACTTAAACTGATCGGCGTAGTTAATTCAGTCCTAGTATTCCGTCTCTCAATCCGAGATTGGGATGGGCGTGAGAGTTGGATATCGTATGCTTTGATTTGCCAAAGAGTGCTGTCAATTGAGGCCTATACCTCGGTAGGTTGGGTATGCGGTGTTTAGCTTCTTACATGCCATTGCTAGTCGGAGGAATCCACGTACCGGTTTGCTGGGTTGATGGTGCTCCTGAGATGAGCTCGTAAGGTTTATTATACTAAACTCGGCCGGTGGACTTTATGTCCGGTATAATAAGAAGGTCGAGTGGTACTAATCTTGGATACCAAGAAGTCGGTGAATTAGTTTTTCAGTAAATTGATAAACCGACGATCGCTAGATCTTTAATGTGGGGAGATAGAAGAAAATATAGTGGCGCGATGTAAAGTCGTTTTTGAGCGGTAGTTCCATAATTGGTCCGTTAGTGGTACGATTAATTATGTGTTTGACTAATCGATAAAGTGAATTAATTAATCCTAAAGGTTTAATTAATATTTAATTGACAAAGTGGATTAAGAAAATTAATTCTATATGAATTAATTAATCCAAAGGCTTCGATTAAATTAAATTAACGAAGTGGGTTAAAGATTTAATTCAAAAGGAACGATTGGAGTTGACTAGTCTAGGAAAGACTAAGGGGTTAACGAAAGTCAAACTAAAAGGCCCAACTCAAAGGCCCATTAGGTCTCCTTAGAAGCTCCTTATAAATATCCCTTGTTAGGCAACTTACAAGACATTAGAAACCTTAGAGGCATTTGCATAGTGAGAGAAAGTTAAGTCTAGAAAGAGAAGTTCTCAACTTTCTTAGTAGCTTTTCTTTCGAAGTCGACTTTGGAGCTTTCTTCTTCGAGAATCCTAAAAGCCCATAACCTAGAGAATCCTAGATCACCATTTTTGGAGTAAAAAGCTGCTGCCTTAGATTGGTTTTCTCGGCCGGCGTTTGGTTTATTTTCGGGGCGGCGGCTTTGCTCTTTTTGAAGTGAGTTTGTTAATTCTTGTTGTGTTGATCCTCTAGCTTGATCTTCTTAGAGTCTAGATCTACGAGCAGAAACACATTTCAGACACTTTTGGTGTGGATTTTCAGATTGGGTTAAGTTCCCGGGCTAAATCTATTTTTTTAGATTTGTGATTCTTGAAGTGGGTTTCTTGGGATTTCTTCATTTTTTCTTGGGCTAATTAGTAGACACTATCCCACACTAGTTCGGAGTCGAATTGGAGTTATTATTCGGATTTCGAGTGGATTTCGTAGCCAGGCGGTAAATAAGCACTGTAATATTCGGGCAACAATCTGCTGAGGATCTGACGAGTTTTTGGAAGTGGGTCTCATATGGATCTCTTCCTTAGTGTCTTAGCTACCTTTTGGATAGTCGCCCATGCGATTTCGAGGTAGAGACAGAGTTGTTATCGGGATTCACTCGTGATTGGTCCCGGGCGGTAAACAGCAGGATTTAAAGCTTCGGTTTTCTTATTGCTAGGGACACGCTTCAAAGGTATAATCTTTTGAACTTTCCGCTTTAACTAAATATTGTATCTTTTGTGTCCCGATTAATAAATTAAATAAGTATAAGCCTAGATTCGTTCAGGGGAAATGAATTTGAGCCGAGTCAAAAGTCTCCGATTCTGGAATGTATAGGGTGCACAGACATGGCCTATAGGGTGCACATATTTTCGATTTAGCCCAGGCTTGTTCTATTTTCCTTCAACAGGGCCCATTGAGGGGGCCCTATAGATTATAGTTTGATCCCTAATTTTTTAGGGCATGTGGTATCTAGGTATTGGCAGGCGGGGGTGCCTACCAGATACCACCTTAGATGCCACAATAGGGGTAGTATGTACGACCTTTTTGAGACTTAGATTGCATCCATGACTGTAGAGGGTGCACAAATTTTGAGCGGGATAGGACTTGGACACCTTTCCCGCATTATGCATCGGAGTATTGATGAGCCTCTCATCAATGCGTTTTTGGAGAGGTGGCAGCCGGATACGAATTCATTCCACCTGCCATTTGGAGGGATGACCATCCTCCTGCACGATGTCTGTGAGATTTTGCGTATTCCAGTCGATGGTCGCTTGAACACAGAGGTTACACCGACGTCCACCATACTATCCTGGTCTAGGGGGTTGCTTGAGATTCCTCCAGACGAGCGACTAGACAGGGATTTGTACAAAAATAGTGGCTTTTCGGCACAAAGAGTGATCGAGAGGTGCATGCAGCGTGCCAGGGACGATTCAGATGTGACTGCTCTTATATAGAGTCTTATTGGGACTTGTCTGTTTACAGACAAGAGTTCAAATAAGTTTATGCCAACCCCTATAGTGCAGGTGAGGAAGGGGATGGATCAGGTTGGACAGGAGGCGTGGGGCACAGCGACATTAGCATTCTTGTGCCATCATCTAGGGTGCACGAGTCGACACGGGAAACAGAACTTTGCGGGGTGCATGAATCTTTTACAATCATGGATATACGAGTACTTCCCAAACTTTAGACCCCACCCGATGCCCCTCCCATTGCATGGTACACAGGCTCGTGCAGCGAGGTAGGCCATCGACAGCCACCGTGGCACAGAGCAGCGCCTGAGCTCCATCAGACTTGCGCAGGACGAGATGACTGCTGACATGGTTAGTAAATATTTAAACAATATAAATATTATATTTTGGTTTAATATAAGTTTTAAATAGTAATTTCAAATTATATTTAAAGGTTACATGGATGCCATACGGTTGCGACGCTATAGCGAAGACTCTGAGGACCCTGTACAGAAGGCTAATTACGTACAGGGATTAAATTTAGCCTTATATGCCCTATCGAAGCGTGCACTGAAAGATTATCTGCCCGGGCCTAGCCAGAAACTCACTTTCGTGCTATGCATTCCAGAATCGGAATCTCTGGCCAGGCCTAGACTCTAGCACAATTGCTATTCCAACCCTTTCTTGAAATAACATTGCGCAGGATCTGGGTTTGCACTTATTTGATTTATCACTCAACAAAAATTCTTAATTAAGCGAAAACATAAGAATTATACCTTTGAAGCGTGTACTCAGGTGATTCTCTAGTATGCCTCAAGACTTTGCTTGTATGCTGTGTGGGTAGTAATCTAACTAGCAATTTGATCAGCTAATCACCACAATCCACCTGCCAGAAAATTCCAGCACCACCGCACCTGACACGTACAATAAACGCACCACCCGGAGATAGAGAAAGCCACACGTAGGCCGCCAAAAATTAGGAGAAAATCGGCAGCCTTAAGGCTTGGAAAAATCCAAATTTAGCGATAGAGAATTTTTCTTTCTCTAGGATTTTCTCTCTCTAGATTCTTGAATTATGAATCTATTGAATTGTGTGTCTTGAATAGCTAATCCCTTGTCTATATATGAGTTACAAGAGAGACCCCAAGTTGGTTTAGCATTGGTCTTCCTAAAGGGTTTATGTAATTAATTAGTTTTCAAATCCAATTAGATAACCAATCTGATAGGATAAACTAAATCCTACTAGATTTCCTAATCTCTAGGATTTCCTAATTCTAATTGAAACTTAAGACTTAATTAATTAATTAAATAATTCCACTTTGTTAATTACTTAATTAACCCTTAGGAATAATTAATCAATTAATTAATTCTACCTATTCAATTAACCCATTACAAAATTAATCGTAGCACTAACGGATTAATTTTGGCACTACCATCCTACACCAGAATTGCTTCTGGATTAACTTAATTAATTCATATTCATAATCTCCCCACATCAAAGATATAGTGCTTGTTAATTTATTAATTTACTGATAAATTAATTTATTAACTTCTTTAATTCCGAGACTAGTACCACTCGACATTTTTACTATACCGGACATTTCGGGAGCACCATCACCCCTGACGCACCGGTACATGGTTTCATTTCGACAAGCAGCAGCACACCAAACAACTAAACACGTGCACCCAACCTACCGAGATTATTGGCCACCATAGACCTCACCTATTGGCAGATCAAAGTACACTATGTCTAATCCTCATGCCCGCTCGAGTCTAGGGATTATGAGATAGAATACCAAGAACGATTTGTCTATTAAATCAGTACAAGACAAAACACTCCTTATAGTCAAGTTCAATACGCCCCGGGCATATCTATATGATTTAATTAGTTTAGACAAACCAATTATCTGAATCACATAATAACCTAAACCGACAGTTTATCCAAAGCTGTCTCGGTTGCGAACCTCATTTATATATTATGTCTTTCAACGAATGATGAGATCTACTGTGTCACACAAGACACCTCATCATCTACTTACATAATATAAATAGACAAATCACGCACAACAAAATATAACCAAAACATAAATTGATATATTAACTGGAAAAATGTACAATACAAGCATAGCTTATGTATTCAACTCCAACAATCTCCCACTAATACTTAAGCTGTGCTTTAAGTTTACATCTGCATTCAACTCCTATACACTTTGCTACTATATATCTAGAAAAACTGTGATGGCTCTCCTAAGTATCTGATTCCCATGCCCTCCACGTGAGCCTCAAAGACTTTTGAAGTCAATGTCTTCGTGAACGAATCTGCAAGGTTATCTTCTGATGCTATCTTGACCACGACCACGTCTGTAAGGTGCTACTTGCGCTGTATATGTTTACTCGCCTTGTGGGCTCGTGGTTCCTTCGAGTTTGCTACTGCACCATTGTTGTTACAATACACCGTTATAGACTTCTGCAAACCAGGAATCACATCTAAGTCACTAGGAAGTTCTTGAGCCATACTGTTTCTTTCGCTGCCTCTGATGCGGCAACGTATTTAGCCTCCATGGTAGAGTCTACCACGCATTTCTGCTTGACACTCCACCAAACTATGGCTCCACCTCCTAGAGTAAACACATACCCTGAGGTAGAGTTGGTCTTGTCCCTGTCGCCTTGGAAATCTGAATCTGTGTATCCTCGGGGTACCAGCTTAAGCGCCTGATAGACCAGAACTTGGTCTCTCGTTCTATGCAAATACTTGAGAATGCATTTTACTGCCTCCTAATGAGATTTCTCGGGGTTAGTCTGATATCTGCTTACCATGCCAAGGGCATAACAGATATCAGGCCTCGTACACAACATGGCATACATGAGACTTCCTACTGCCGAAGCATAAGGAACTGTCTTCATGGCCTCTATCTCCTCAACAGTCTTGGGAGACTATTCCTTAGATAGATGCACTCCGTGTCTGAAAGGTAGAAAACATTTCTTGGAGTTTTGCATGTTAAAACAGGCCAAAATCGTATCAATGTACGAAGCTTGGGAGAGCGTTAACAAACGTTTCCTACGATCTCAAATTATCTTGATCCCAATAATATGTCCCGCTTCCCCTAAGTCCTTCATATCAAACTGCTTGGACAGTCATGCCTTTACGTCTAATAACACTTTCTTGTTATTGCCAATCAATAGAATGTCACCTACATAAAGCACAAGAAACACCACTGAGTTTCCATCACGTCTGTGGTACACGTATTGCTTATCCGGACACTGAGTAAATATATAGGACTGGATTACCTCATCAAACCGGATGTTCCAAGATTTGGATGCCTGCTTAAGTCCGTAAATAGACCTCTTAAGCCTGCAAACCTTATGTTCTTGGCCTTTTTCAATGAATCCCTCTGGTTGCGGCATAAAAATGGTTTCCTCAAGACTTTCATTCATGAAAGCTGTCTTGACATCCATCTGCCATATCACATAATCTAAATGAGCAACTATGGCCAAGAGAATCTGGATCAACTTAAGCATGGCTACCAGGGAGAAGGTTTTCTCATAATCGATTCCCTCTTTCTGAGTATACCCCTTCGCCACCAGCCTAGCTTTAAAAGTTTCCACCTTCCCATCGGTCCTCTCTTATGTTCGTAGACCCACTTACATCCAATGGGCTTAAACCCATCAGGCAGGTCCACCAGCTCCCAGACTTGATTGTGGTCCATTGACCCCATCTCGGATATCAATGCCAAACGCCAAGATTCTGCATCTTTATCTTAGAGAGCCTCATTGTAGTTAACTGGGTGAGACTCAGGCGCGTCTTGGACTAGGTCTTAGGCCTCTCTTGAAGGAAAACTGAACAAGCCCGGGCTAAATCGAAAACCTCACTTTCGTGCAATGCATTCCAGAATCGGAAGCTTTCGACCAAGCTCAGGCTCAAATTAGTTTACCCATCAACGGATCTAGGATTATACTTATTTAATTTATTAATCGGGACACAAAAGATTCGATCTTTAATTAAAGCGGAATACTTAAAGATTTTACCTTTTGTAGCGAAGTCCCTTGCTTAAAGAAAAATCCAATCTTTGCGCAATTTCCACAAGAAATTTGAAGAATGACTCCGATACAAACTCTGAAATAGTGTGGGCTATTATCTACGGAGTTACCCACGGCAAATTAAGAAATCCCAAGAAACTTGCTTTGCAAGAAACTCAAAACTGCCCTCTAATTAACCCCTATTGCTGCCGCTAAGAACAACCAAACTGCCGCCTTAAGAAAACAAATTCAGCCCCTTTGATCGGACTCCAAAACCCGCCACGATCTGCACCACCACTGCTGCGGATCACCAAGATGAACAAGAGATCAACAATACAGCAGCAGGATCAGTACCCAGGCCAGGAGACCGAACGCTAGAACTGGGAGAAGAGGACTCCAAGCTGCGCTGGAACTAGGCAAACAAATTACCCACAGCGCTGGAAGGAACTAGGCGGACGAAGAACCAGCGGCGCTGGTACTGGGCGAGCAAAGTGAGCCCGCAGTACTGAAAACTGGGCGATCGAAGAGCAGCACACAGCGCTGGTACTGGGCGGTGAAATTACCCACAGCCCTGAAATCGTGCGGACTGGGCGGACGGAAAAACAGCACCCAAGCAGCAGCAAAAACTGGGGTTTTTATGGGCTTGAGTTTTTCGCGAAGAAGAAAGCTTTCTTAGCTGACTTCGAGAAGAAGTTTCGACGAGGAAGACGAACTTCTCACTCTAAGCTAAACTTTCTCTCATTCTAGCCTTTTCTTGGCTGCCAAGTTTCTTATTTTCTTTCTTGCCCAATAAGTTGTATTTATAAAGAGCTTCTAAGGAGACCTAATGGGCTCTCGAGTTAGGCCTTTTAATTTGACTTTCGTTGACCGCTAAGTATTCCCGACTAATCAACTCCAATCGACCCATTTAAATTAATTAATTTAATCCACTTTGTTAATTTAATTTAATCGAACCCTTAGAATTAATTAATTCAAAATAGAATTAATTTCTAAATTCACTTTGTCGATTAAATATTAATTAAACCTTTTGGATTAATTAATTTACCATGTCGATTAGTCAAATACATAATCGGTCGTACCACTAACGGACCAATTATGGAACTACAGCTCGAAAATGACTTTACATCACGCCATTATATTTTATTCTATCTCCCCACATTAAAGATCTAGCGCTCGTCAGTTTATCAATTTACTGACAAATTAATTCACCGACTTCTTGGTTTCCGAGATTAGTACCACTCGTCCTTTTATTATACCGAACATAAAGTTCACCGGTCAGGTTTAGTATAATAACCTTACATGCTCATCTCGGGAGCAGCATCAACCCAGCGAACCGGTACGTGGATTCCTCCGACTAGCAACGGCACGTAAGAAGCTAAACACCGCATACCCAACCTACCGAGGTATTGGCCTCAATTGACCTCACTCTTTGGCAAATCAAAGCACACGATATCTAACCCTCACGCCCGTCCCAATCTCGGGATTGAGAGACGGAATACTAGGATCGAATTGACTACGCCGATCAGTATAAGTCAATTCTATCCAAACTGGTCGTGCTCAATATGCCCTGGGCATATCCGTGTGATTTAAACTAGTTTAGATAAACTAATTTCCAAACCACACAATAACCTATACCGATAGTATGTTCAGACTATCTCGGTTACGAGCATACTTTTTATATATCAATACTTTAACCAATAACGGTATTTACTGTGTTTGTCCACACCCCGTTATCTAGTTCTATGATATAAAGGAACAAATTTATACTGAAACAAAATGATATGTCAACTGTGGATATTAGTTTTTGATACAAGCCATAGCTTTTATGTATTCAAAACTAACAATGGGCTCGTGGTTCCCTCGAGTTAGCAACTGCACCATTGTTATCACAATAAACTGTGATAGACCTAGGCAACTCAGAAACCACATCCAAGTCCATCAGAAGCTCCTGAGCCATACAGCCTCTTTCGCTGCCTCTGAAGCGGCAACGTACTCGGCCTCCATGGTAGAGTCCGCCACGCATTTCTGCTTGACACTCTTCCATACTATGGCTCCACCTCCTAGAGTAAACACAAACCCAGAGGTAGACTTACTCTTGTCCAAATCACCTTGAAGTCCGAATCTGTGTAACCCAATGGTACAAGCTCCAGCGCTCTATAAACTAGGACATAATCTCTTGTCCTGCGCAAGTACTTGAGAATGCATTTTACTGCCTCCCAGTGAGCCTTCCCAGGATTACTCTGATATCTGCTAACCATGCCAACGACAAAGCAAATATCAGGCCTCGTGCACAACATAGCATACATGAGGCTACCCAATGCAGAAGCATAGGGTACTGCCTTCATGGCATCTATCTCCTCAGCAGTCTTAGGATACTGCTCCTTAGACAAATGCACTCCATGCCTGAAGGGTAGTGAACCCTTCTTGGAGTTCTGCATGTAAAACGGGCGAGAATCGTGTATATGTAGGATACCTGAGAGAGAGTCAGAGAACGTCTCCTACGATCTCGAATAATCTTAATCCCAATGATATGTCCAGCCTCTCCCAAATCCTTCATATCGAATTGCCTGGACAACCATGCCTTTACGTCTGACAACACCTTCTTACTGTTGCCAATAAGAAGAATGTCATCTACGTAAAGTACAAGGAACACCACCATATCACCATCACGCCTACGATAAACACATTGCTCATCCGGAGACTGAGTGAATCCATAGGACTGGATAACCTCATCAAAACGGATGTTCCAAGATCTGGATGCTTGCTTAAGTCCATAAATGGACCTCCTAAGCCTGCATATCTTGTGCTCTTGGCCTTTAACAATGAAGCCCTCTGGTTGCTGCATAAAGATGGTCTCCTCAAGACTTCCATTAAGGAAAGCTGTCTTGAAGTCCATCTGCCAAATCTCATAATCCATATGAGCAGCTATGGCCAAGAGAATCCGGATTGACTTAAGCATAGCTAGCGGGGAAAAGGTCTCCTCATAATCGATCCCTTCCTTCTGAGTATACCCCTTCGCCACAAGCCTAGCCTTGAATGTCTCAACCTTCCCGTCAGATCCTTTCTTTAGCATGTAAACCCATTTGCACCCAATAGGCCTAAACCCATCAGGAAGGTCTACCAGCTCCCAGACTTGATTTGAGTCCATAGAACCCATCTCAGCAATCATCGCTCTCTGCCAAGAATCTACATCTTTATCCTGGAGAGCCTCATTGTAGTTAACTGGGTCCGGTTCATGAGCACCAGGGATAAAGTCTGAAGACTCACCCAAACCCATGTACCTCTCGGGTTGTCTCACAACCCTCCCACTACGACGAGGCGCAGCCTGTGCAAGAGCATCATCTGTGATAGTGTGTGCAGTCTCTTGTGGTGTGTCTTCCTGTACGTGTGCATCTGGAATAGTGGACTGACTTCTAAGCTCTTCCAATACTACCTTGCTGCTTGACTTGTGATCTAAAATATAGTCCTCCTCAAAAAATCTGGCATTGGTGCTGTCCACCACCTTCTGATCCTGAGGATTATAAAATAAACCACCTCTCGTTATTTTGGGGTAGCCTATAAATAGCATAGCATATGTGCTGCATCTGCCTCAAGCACATGTGCTGGACAACCCCAAATCCTGAGATGTCTCAGACTTGGCTTTCGCCCATTCCACAACTCTACTGGGGTCATAGGCACAGACTTAGATGGCACAAGGTTGAGGATAAAACATGCTGTCTCTAAGGCATAACCCAAAAACGAGGTAGGCAACTCACTGCAACTCATCATCGATCTAACCATCTCCATAAGAGTCATGTTCCTCCTCTCTGCTACACCATTCTGCTGGGGCGTGCCAGGTACAGACAACTGGGTCTGAATACCCTCCTCTGACAAATAGGATCTAAATTCACTAGAGAGCTATTCGCCACCGTGATCAGACCGCAGTGACTTGATACTCTTACCCAGATGGTTCTCCACCTCTGTCTTGAATTCTCTGAACATTCAGACTTGTGGCGCATCAGGTATATGTATCCATATCTAGAGTAATCATCCGTGAAAGTCACGAAATACTCATAACCACCTCTAGCCTGAACTGATATAGGCCCACACACGTCAGAATGAATCAGCTCTAAAACCTCCTTGGCTCTATACCCCTTTGCCTTGAAAAGCCTCTTGGTCATTTTACCCTCCAAGCAGGACTCACAGGTCGAATAGCTATCAATATCTAGTAAGTCCAAAGACCCACTCTTGACCAACCTTTGAATCCTACTAAGGTTGATATGACCTAGTCTCAGGTGCCAAAGATAAGTCTGATTCAAAGGGGAAGACTCTTTTATCTTATTATGATTCGGTGATGAGTTACTAGTTTCTGTGTTTTGCATTACTGGGGAGTATGTCTTAATTAAAAAACAAATTGTCATGTAGAGTCTAAAAAAAATAAAGACAAACTACTCCCACTGCAGCAACAGAAACTCTGGTAGTATCCTCAAGGTAGGCCTGCAACTCTCCCTTCCCTAAGCAGCCAGGTCACTTGGAACCCCTGCAAAGAATTACAAACGTGATCAGTGGCTCCTGAATCCACACACCAAGTATCTGTGGGAATCGCCGATAATCACGTCTCAGTAACTAGGGAAAATTTACATTTACCTCGACGCTTTGGGTAGTCCTTCTTCCAATGTCCTGCTTTGCCATATCTGAAGCATTTGCCTTTCAGCTTGTGCTTCTTGGCAATGCCCGTCTTGGGTCCATGATCAGCTCTTGCCTTCTGGCCTCTATTCCTTTTCTGTTTCCTGGCTTTGGGCCCAGCAGAGGAACCTGAGGGACCAACAGTAGCAAAGGCTTGCTTTTTCTCAGCGAATAGGCCCTTAGCTGACACCAATGCAGTCATGAGCTCGGAGAGTGAATATGAGAGTTTTCCCATATTATAGTTCAACCGAAACTGCTCAAAACTGTGGGGCAAGCTCTGGAGAATGATATCGACCTGGGTCTCCCCATCAATATCATCTCCCAGTACCTCGATCTCATTGATGCAACTGATCATGTCCAGCACGTGATCCCTCACTGAAGTGCCGTCAGCCATCCTAGCATTCATGAGTCTCCTCATAGCTGACTGCTTGGCTGCCCTACTCAGGGGAACACTCCTAAGTAAGCACGTACTTGTAACCCTCAGCGGTAAGGACAATATCCAGGTTACGTTTCCAGTCAATATAGTTTGGACTCGTGAGTTTGTTTTGGTTCAAAATAACAGCTAGCGGGTTGAACGACATATCATAACCGAAAAATTAACAATTCAAGTTTCAGTACTTTTTTCGAAAATATTGAAAATCCTCTAAAAACCAATATAATCTTCTACCGACATCTCTCACACCGGGGTTAATGCATGTCACGATGGGTGAACGTCTACGCTAACCCACATTCATTCGAGAAGAACCGAAGTTCATTAATTTCATTATCTGACCAATGATCTTATGATCAATGAAATTAATAGTCGATAATTTTAGCCGTACCCGAAAATAGCGTAACCTCGATGGGAGGGATACTAAAAAAGGTACACTAAGTGTATGCCATTACGTGACTTCTAAGTTTGTTACTTAGGATACTAATGCGCCTCGGATGGCGAGGGTGTCGCAACTTTCTCCAATTAAACTCACTATAGTCATCCCTTTAGAAATTCATTCCGATGATATCCATGATTGAAAACTCATCCGATAGGGAAGAAGGTCTAAGCCAGCATGCAAGTTTAACCACATCACCAATGAACCCGTAATGGAGGCCATGGGGCTATTAACCAACCCTCTCCCACTTAGATTTTTAATTTCAATTCGCCCGGGTTTTCTCGGTTTTCTACGTAATTAGGAATCACCCAAAATTGCGATTAAACCAAAACCCGCGAATTTAATTAGTTAAGTTTGAGGATTTTTTTTGTTTTAACATGCAATATCTTAAATATGGATATTCGCACCCATAAAACCGTTGGAGTTTTAATATGCGAATAATCTACCTTAGTTAATTGCACATTAACTTTTAAAAACATTTTGGTTTGGTTTTCGTTCATGCAAAATAAAATGAAAATCACACAATCAACGAAAAGACATAAATATGGGAAATTAAACAAATAAAATTTCCCGACTATTATGGCCTTCTCTATCGTTGATTCTTTGACGCCTCGGTGACACTTCCCGTCGTGTCGCTCCCACTCGTTATTTGGATTCCTCTAGATTCGCCCGGGTTTTCTCGGTTTGCTACGTAATTAGGAATCACCCAAAATTACGATAAACCAAAACCCGCGAATATAAGTTACCCAAAATAACGTCTTCGTCATAGTACATAAATTCCTATCTACAAAGGCGTTTTTCTAGGAATTTAAAGACGACATGATTAGATCAAAACCTACTACAAGATTTTTCTAATCCTACACGGCTTCCAGCTCGTGGTTATTACTATTACAGAAATTTCCATTCAAAAATAAAACAAGCCCGGACATGTCCCAGGGTTTATGAATGAAAATTAAATGTCTACCATAATAGCCGGGAAACCAATAACCACCTGTTTTTGCATTTTGACAAAAATAATAATGCCAAAATAAAGCCGTGTAATAAATCAAACAAGTATAAGACCGAAACCAACGCTCTGATACCAATTTGAAGGAAAACTGAACAAGCCCGGGCTAAATCGAAAACCTCACTTTCGTGCAATGCATTCCAGAATCGAAAGCTTTCGACCAAGCTTAGGCTCAAATTAGTTTACCCATGAACGGATCACGTCTGTGGTACACGTATTGCTTATCCGGACACTGAGTAAATATATAGGACTGGATTATCTCATCAAACCGGATGTTCCAAGATCTGGATGCCTGCTTAAGTCCGTAAATAGACCTCTTAAGCCTGCAAACCTTATGTTCTTGGCCTTTTTCAATGAATCCCTCTGGTTGCGGCATAAAAATGGTTTCCTCAAGACTTTCATTCATGAAAGCTGTCTTGACATCCATCTGCCATATCACAGAATCTAAATGAGCAATTATGGCCAAGAGAATCTGGATCGACTTAAGCATGGCTACCAGGGAGAAGGTTTTCTCATAATCGATTCCCTCTTTCTGAGTATACCCCTTCGCCACCAGCCTAGCTTTAAAAGTTTCCACCTTCCCATCGGTCCTCTCTTATGTTTGTAGACCCGCTTACACCTTCTTACTGTTGCCAATAAGAAGAATGTCATCTACGTAAAGTACTAGGAACACCACCATATCACCATCACGCCTGCTATAAACACACTGCTCATTCGGAGACTGAGTGAATCCATAGGACTGGATAACCTCATCAAAACGAATGTTCTAGGATCTCGATGCTTGCTTAGGTCCATAAATGGACCTCCTAAGCCTGCATACCTTGTGCTCTTGGCCCTTAACAATGAAGCCCTCTGGTTGTTGTATAAAGATGGTCTTCTCAAGACTTCCATTAAGGAAAGCTGTCTTGACGTCCATCTGCCAAATCTCATAATCCATATGAGCAGCTATGGCCAAGAGAATCCGGATTGACTTAAGCATAGCTACTGGGGAAAAGGTCTCCTCATAATCGATCCCTTCTTTCTGAGTATACCCCTTCGCCACAAGCCTAGCCTTGAAGGTCTCAACCCTCCCATCAGATCCTCTCTTTCGCTTGTAAACCAATTTATACCCAATAGGCCTAAACCCATTAGGAAGTTTTACCAGCTCCCAGACTTGATTTGAGTCCATAGAACCCATCTCAGTAATCATCGCTCTCTGCCAAGAATCTGCATCTTTAACCTGGAGAGCCTCATTGTAGTTAACTGGGTCCGGTTCATGAGCGCCAGGGATAAAGTTCGAAGACTCACCCAAACCCATGTACCTCTCGGGCTGTCTCACAACCCTCCCACTACGATGAGGCACAGCCTGTGCAAGAGCATCATCTGTGATAGTGTGTGCAGTCTCTTGTGGTGTGTCTTCCTGTACGTGTCCATCTGGAATAGTGGACTGACTTCTAAGCTCTTCCAATACTACCTTACTGCTTAAATTGTGATCTAAAATATAGTCCTCCTCAAGAAATCTGGCATTGGTGCTGACCACCACCTTCTGATCCTGAGGACTATAAAATAAACCACCTCTCGTTCCTTTGGGGTAGCCTATAAACAGCATACCCTTGGATCTCGCCTCTAACTTGCCTGCATCTGCCTCGAGCATATGTGCTGGACAACCCCATATTCTGAGATGTCTCAGACTAGGCATCCCCCCATTCCACAACTCTGATGGGGTCGAAGGCACAGACTTAGATGGCACAAGGTTGAGAATAAAACATGCTGTCTCTAAGGCATAACCCCAAAACGAGGTAGGCAACTCACTGTAACTCATCATCGATCTAACCATCTTCATAAGAGTCATTTTCCTCCTCTCTGCTACACCATTCTGTTGGGGTGTGCCAGGTGCAGACAACTGGGTCTGAATACCCTCCTCTGACAAATAGGATCTAAATTCACTAGAGAGGTATTCGCCACCGCGATCAGACCGCAGTGACATGATATTCTTACCCAGATGGTTCTCCACCTCTGCCTTGAATTCTCTGAACTTACCAAAGCATTCAGACTTGTGGCGCATCAGGTATATGTATCCATATCTAGAGTAATCATCCGTGAAAGTCACGAAATACTCATAACCACCTCTAGCCTGAACCCACACACGTCAGAATGAATCAGCTCTAAAACCTCCTTGGCCCTATACCCCTTCGCCTTAAAAAGCCTCTTGGTCATTTTACCCTCCAAGCAGGACTCACAGGTCGAATAGCTGTCAATATCTTGTAAGTCCAAAGACCCACTCTTGACCAACCTTTGAATCCTACTAAGGTTGATATGACCTACTCTCAGGTGCCAAAGATAAGTCTGATTCAAAGGGGAAGACTCTTTTCTCTTATTATGATTCGGTGATGAGTTACTAGTTTCTGTGTTTTGCATTACTGGGGAGTATGTCTTAATTAAAAACAAATTGTCAACCAATGTACCGGAACATATAAGTTTTTGGCCTTTTCTAATAAATAAAGATCTATCAGAAAAAACACACTTATAACCATCCAAAACAAGTTTAGAAACAGAAAGCAAGTTTTTATAAAAACTGGGTACATAAAGACAATCTCTCAACAATAAAGTAGAGTGTGAAAAATAAAGACAAATGACTCCTACTGCAGTAACAGAAACTCTGGTAGTATCCCCAAGGCAGACCTGCAACTCTCCCTCTCTAAGCAGCCGGGTCACTTGGAACCCCTGCAAAGAATTACAAACGTGATCAGTGGCTCTTGAATCCACACACCAAGTATCTGTGGGAATCGCCACTAAACACGTCTCAGTAACTAGGGGAAATTTACACATGCCTCGAGGCTTTGGGCAGTCCTTCTTCCAATGTCCAGGTTACGTTTCCAGTCAATACAGTTTGGACCCGTGAGTTTGTTTTTGGTTCAAAATGACAGCTAGCGGGTTGAACGACATATCAATCGAAAAATAAACCAATCAAGTTTCAGTATACTTTTTCGAAAATATTGAAAAATCCTCAAAAAACAAATATAATCTTCTACCGACATCTCTCATACCGGGATTAACGCATGTCACGATGGGTGAACGTCTATGCTAACCCACATTCGTTCGAGAAGAACCGAAGTTCATTAATTTCATTATCTGACCAACGATCTTATGATCAATTAAATTAATAGTCGATAATTTTAGCCGTACCTGAAAATAGCGTAACCTCGATGGGAGGGATACTAAAAACGGTACACTAAGTGTATGCCATTATATGACTTCTAAGTTTGTTACTTAGGATACTAATGCGCCTCGGATGGCGAGGGTGTCGCAACTTTCTCTAATTAAACTCACTATAGTCATCCCTTTAGAAATTCAATCCGGTGATATCTGTGGTTGAAAACTCATCCGATAGGGAGGAAGGTCTAAGCCAGCACGCAAGTTTAACCACATCACCAATGAACCCGTAATGGAGGCCATGGGGCTATTAACCAACCCGCTCCCACTTAGATTTTTAATTTCAATTCGCCCGGGTTTTCTCGGTTTTCTACGTAATTAGGAATCACCCAAAATTGCGATTAAACCAAAACCCGCAAATTTAATTAGTTAAGTTTGAGGATTTTTTTTCGTTTTAACATGCAATATCTTAACTATGGATATTCGCACTCATATAACCGTTGGAGTTTTAATATGCGAATACTCTACCTTAGTTAATTGCACATTAACTTTTAAAAACATTTTGGTTTGGTTTTCGTTCATGCAAAATAAAACGAAAATCACACAAGCAACGAAAAGACATAAATACGGGAAATTAAAAAAATAAAATTTCCCGACTATTATGGCCTTCTCTATCATTGATTCTTTGATGCCTCGGTGACACTTCCCATCGTGTCGCTCCCACTCGTTATTTGGATTCCTCTCGATTTGCCCGGGTTTTCTCGATTTGCTACGTAATTAGGAATCACCCAAAATTACGATAAACCAAAACCCGCGAATATAAGTTACCCAAAATAACGTTTTCGTCATAGTACATAAATTCCTATATACAAAGGCGTTTTTCTAGGAATTTAAAGACGACATGATTAGATCAAAACCTACTACAAGATTTTTCTAATCCTACACGGCTTCCAGCTCGTGGTTATTACTATTACAGAAATTTCCATTCAAAAATAAAACAAGCCCGGACATGTCCCGGGGTTTATGAATGAAAATTAAATTTCTACCATAATAGCCGGGAAACCAATAACCACCTGTTTATGCATTTCGACAAAAATAATAATGCCAAAATAAAGCCGTGTAATAAATCAAACAAGTATAAGACCGAAACCAACGCTCTGATACCAATTTGAAGGAAAACTGAACAAGCCCGGGCTAAATCGAAAACCTCACTTTCGTGCAATGCATTCCAGAATCAGAAGCTTTCGACCAAGCTCATGCTCAAATTAGTTTACCCATGAATGGATCTAGGCTTATACTTATTTAATTTATTAATCGGGACACAAAAGATTCGATCTTTAATTAAAGCGGAATACTTAAAGATTTTACCTTTTGTAGCGAAGTCCCTTTCTTAAAGAAAAATCCAATCTTTGCGCAATTTCCACAAGAAATCCGAAGTAGTGTGGGCTATTGTCTACGGAGTTACCCACGGCAAATTAAGAAATCCCAAGAAACTTGCTTTGCAAGAAACTCAAAACTGCCCTCTAATTAACCCCTATTGCTGCCGCTAAGAACAACCAAACTGCCGACTTAAGAAAACCAATTCAGCCCCTTTGATCGGACTCCAAAACCCGCCACGATTTGCACCACCACTGCAGCGGATCACCAAGATGAACAAGAGATCAACACAACAGCAGCAGGATCAGCACCCAGGCCAGGAGACCGATCGCTAGAACTGGGCGAAGAGGACTCCAAGCTGCGCTGGAACTGGGCAAACAAATTACCCACAGCGCTGGAACTAGGCGGACGAAGAACCAGCGGTGCTGGAACTAGGCGAACAAGATCAAGCCGCAATGCTAGTAGTGGGCGAACAAAGTGAGCCCGCAGCGCAAAAAACTGGGCGATCGAAGAGCAGCACACAGCGCTGGTACTGCGCGGTGAAATTACCCACAGTCCTGAAATCGTGCGGACTGGGCGGACGGACAAACAGCACCCAAACAGCAGCAAAAACTGGGGTTTTTTTGGGGCTTAAGTTTTTCGCGAAGAAGAAAGCTTTCTTAGCTGACTTCGAGAAGAAGTTTCGGCGAGGAAGACGAACTTCTCACTCTAAGCTAAACTTTCTCTCACTCTAGCCTTTTCTTGGCTGCCAAGTTTCTTATTTTCTTTCTTGCCCAATAAGTTGTATTTATAAGGAGCTTCTAAGAAGACCTAATGGGCTCTCGAGTTAGGCCTTTTAATTTGACTTTCGTTGACCGCTAAGTATTCCCAACTAATCAACTCCAATCGACCCATTTAAATTAATTAATTTAATCCACTTTGTTAATTTAATTTAATCGAACCCTTAGAATTAATTAATTCAAAATAGAATTAATTTCTAAATTCACTTTGTCGATTAAATATTAATTAAACCTTTTGGATTAATTAATTTACCTTGTCGATTAGTCAAATACATAATCGGTCGTACCACTAACGGACCAATTATGGAACTACCACTCAAAAATGACTTTACATCGCGCCATTATATTTTATTCTATCTCCCCATATTAAAGATCTAGCGCTCGTCGGTTTATCAATTTACTGACAAATTAATTCACCGACTTCTTGGTTTCCGAGATTAGTACCACTCGTCCTTTTATTATACCGAACATAAAGTTCACCGGTCGGGTTTAGTATAATAACCTTACGAGCTCATCTCGAGAGCACCATCAACCCGGCGAACCGGTACGTGGATTCCTCCGACTAGCAACGGCACGTAAGAAGCTAAACACCGCATACCCAACCTACTGAGGTATTGGCCTCAATTGACCTCACTCTTTGGCAAATCAAAGCACACGATATCCAACCCTCACGCCCATCCCAATCTCGGGATTGAGAGAAGGAATACTAGGACCGAATTGACTACGCCGATCAGTATAAGTCAATTCTATCCAAACTGGTCGTGCTCAATATGCCCCGGGCATATCCGTGTGATTTAAACTAGTTTAGATAAACTAATTTCTAAACCACACAATAACCTATACCGATAGTATGTTCAGACTATCTCGGTTATGAGCATACTTTTTATATATCAATACTTTAACCAATAACGGTATCTATTGTGACTGTCCACACCCCGTTATCTAGTTCTATGATATAAAGGAACAAATTTATACTGAAACAAAATGATATGTCAACTGTGGATATTAGTTTTTGATACAAGCCATAGCTTTTCTGTATTCAAAACTAACATCTCTCACACAAATGAACCTATCGGGCTGTCTCACAACCCTCCCACTACGACGAGGCACCACCTGTGTAGGCGCATCATCTGTGATCTCATGTGCAGTGTGTGGTGTATCTACTTGTGCTGGTGCATCAGGATTAGTAGTTTGTCTTCTAAGCTCTTCTAGTATTATCTTAATCTTGGGCTTGTGATCTAAGATATAGTCTTCCTCCAAAAATCTAGCGTTAGTAATTACCACCACCTTCTGATCTTTAGAACTATAAAGCAGGCCACCTTTCGTTCCCCTAGGATATCCTACAACAACATTAATTATGTTCTTGCATCTAACTTAGCCGCATCTGCCTTAAGCACATGTACTGGGCAACCCAAATTCTGAGATATCTTAGACTTGGCTTTCGCCCGTTCCACAACTCTACTGGGGTTGAAGGCACGGTTTTAGATGGTACAAGATTAAGAATATACATGGCTGTTTCTAAGGCATATCCCCAGAACGAACTCGGCAAATCACTATAGCTCATCATTGACCTAACCATTTACATAAGAGTTCAATTCCTTCTTTCTGCTACACCGTTCTATTATCATGCCCGGTGTAGACAATTGAGACTGAATTCCGACCTCACTGAGGTATTCTTGAAATTCGTGAGACAGGTACTCCCCACCATGATTTGATCACAGTGTCTTGATACTCTTACCATGATGCTTCTTCACATCTGCCCGAAACTCTTTGAACTTACCAAAGCACTCGGACTTGTGACGCATTAGGTAGATGTACCCGTACCTTGAGTAGTCATTTGTGAACATCACGAAATACTCGAACCCACCTCATGCTTGGACCGACATTGGTCCACACAAGTCAGAATGAATTAACTCTAATACTTCTTTAGCTCTATAACCTTTTGCTTTAAAAGGTCTCTTGGTCATCTTACCATTCAAGCAAAATTCTCAGGTTGAATAACTGTCAATCTCTAATGAACCTAAAGGTCCATCATTGACCAACCTCTGAATCCTACTAAGGTTTATATGACCTAGCCTGAGATGCCAAAGATAGGTTTGATTCATTTAACAAGGTTTCTTCCTCTTATTAATGTTAGATAAAGAGCTATCTGTTTTTATATTTTGCACAACATGGGAGTTAGAATTAACCACAAATAAATTGTCAGCCAATGAACCAGAACAAATAAGTTTTCTATTTCTTCTAATAAATACAGACTCATAAGAAAAAATAAACTTATAACCATTCTTCAAGAGTTTAGAAACCGAAATAAGGTTCTTTCTAAAACTCGGAACATAAAGACAATTAACTAATTCTAAACTAGAATTCTCAAAATTTAGAGTGACTACTCCCACTGCTTTTACTGACACTCTTGTAGTGTCGCCCAAGTAGATATTCAATTCACCTTCTCTAAGCTTCCGGGTTACTTGGAACCCTTGCAAAGAATTACAAACATGGTCAGTGGCACCTGAATCCACACACCAAGTATCTGTGGGAATTGCCACTAAACATGTCTCAGTAATTAAGGCAGAAACTATTGTACTTACAAGCTTTGGACAATCCGATTTCCAATGTCCCGTCTTATTGCACTTAAAGCACTTGTCTTTTGACTTCTTCTTTGCAATATCTGGCTTAGGCGCAATTCTTACATTTTGAGCTATTCCCTCGAGCTTTCTTTTCTTCTTTCTAGCCTCAAGCTCAGAAGAAGATTCTGAAGCTTTGCCTGCGACTAAAGATCGCTTCTTCTCTTGAAGAAGACTTTTACCCGCCACCAACTTTGCCAAGAGCTCAGATGAAATACACAACATCTTACTTATGTTGTAGTTCAACCGAATATGCTCATAGCTTTGAAGCAAGCTCCGGAGGACAATATCAACTTTGGTTTCACCAACAATTTCGCCTCCCACTACCTCAACCTTGTTGATGTTACTAATCACGTCAATGACATGATCTCTCATAGGAGTACTTTCAGCCATAAGGACAATGTCCAAGTTACGACTCCAATCGACATAATTAGGTCCAGTTAACTTGTTGTTTTTCAATATAGTAGCTAAGGGGTTGAATGCCATATCGAAAACTGTAAATTAAACAGACAATGTTTTAGTTATCTAACCTAGAATTTTGAAAATAAAGAAATTCTATCAATTATTGACTTCCCTCAAAACAATCATCTTAATTTACCAACATTTCATTCACCGGGATTCTCACAAGCCACGCAGTGTGGACGTTTATGCTAACCCATATTTGTTTGAGAAGAACCAAGTTCATTAACTACACTATCTGACCAAACAATCTATTGATCAATGTAGCTAATAGTCGGTGCTTTTAGCCGTACAAATAAGCAGCGTAACCTCGAGGGAGAAATACTGCAGATCGTATACTAAGTGTGTGCCATTACGTGACTTCTGAGTTTGTTACCTCAGGATAGTGCGCCTCAGATGGAGAGGGTGTCGCATTTCTCCTAATTAAACTTACTCTAGTCATCTTACTCAGAAATTCATAATCTAGCGATCTCGGGGTTAGACTCATCCGAATGGAGGAAGACCCTAATGCCAACGCGCAAGCGCACCCACATCGCATATGAACTTGTAATGGTGGCCATGGGGATATTAAACTAACCTGCTCCTACTTAGATTTCCAAATTGAGGGTTTTTTCGATTTTAACATGTAATTAACTAAACCTAAGTTATGTGCAACCATAAAACCATCATGCTTGAAAATCAAGCATATAAAATACAACATAAAAATAAAGCACAACGATTAAAAAAATAAATACGGGAAATAACTACGAAAATTAAATTTCCCGACTATCATGGTTTTAATCGCTTCCATCTTCTGCCTTGATCTCGTGTCCCATCACGCAACTCAATGGATTGAGTCTTGATCTTGAAAAACAAAAACTAGAGAGAAATGGGCCAAAATCGCGACCCGAATGGGCTGCACGCACGCAGCGTACAAAAAGCACACCGCGCGCGCAACCCACATGGGTCGCGGTAGCACCGCTGCTGCTGCCGGCGAGTCATCGCCAACACCGCCTCCTGCCGCCAATCCCTCCTTTGCTTATTCCCACGCTATTTGGTATTCTTGTAATTCGTTCTGGGTTTTCCTTGGTTTCTACAAATTAATGATAACCCAAAACCCACGAATTCAAGTTGCCCACCATAACGCCTTCGATTACAAAAAATTAATTCTCCTACTACAAGGCTTCCTAGGAAAATTAAATAATCGAAATTACATAGAAAAAATCCTACTACAGATTTGATCTAATCCTACACGGTTTCCAGCACGTGGTTATACTATTACAAACATTCATAATAAAATTAAATCTGGACATGTCCCAGAGTTTAATTAAAACCCATACAAACGTAACCATAATAGTCAGAATTTCTTAACCACCTGCAAATAAAACCATGTAATAAATCGAACAAGCACAAAACCCAAAACCAAACTCTGATACCAATTGAAAGATTATTTGCCCGGGCCTAGCCAGAAACTCACCTTCGTGCTATGTATTCCAGAATCGAAATCTCTGGCCAGGCCTAGACTCTAGCACAATTGCTATTCTAACCCTTGCTTGAAATAACATTGCGCAGGATCTGGGTTTACACTTATTCGATTTATCACGCAACACAGATTCTTAATTAAGTGAAAACATAAGAATTAAACCTTTGAAGCGTGTACTCAGGTGATTCTCTAGTATGCCTCAAGACTTAGCTTGTATGCTGTGTGGGCAGCAATCTAACTAGCAATTTGATAATCTAATCACCACAATCCACCTGCCAGAAAATTCCAGCACTGCCGCACCTGGCACGTACAATAAATGCACCCCCAGATAAAGAGAGAAAACCACGTGCAGGTTGCCAAAAATTAGGAGAAAATCTGCAGCTTTAAGGCTTAGAAAAATCCAATTTTAGAGAGAGATAATTTTTCTCTCTCTAGGTTTTTCTCTATCTAGATTCTTAAATTATGAATCTATTGAATTGTTTGTCTTGAATAGCTAATCCCTTGTCTATATATAGAGTTACAAGAGAGACCCCAAGTTGGTTTAGGATTGGTCTTCCTAATGGGTTTAGGTAATTAATTAGTTTTCAAATCCAATTAGGTAACCAATCTTATAGGATGATCCAAATCCTACTAGATTTCCTAATCTCTAGGATTTCCTAATTCTAATTGAAACTTAAGACTTAATTAATTAATTAAATAATTCCACTTTGTTAATTACTTAATTAACCCTTAAGAATAATTAATCAATTAATTAATTCTACCTATTCAATTAACCCCTTACAAAATTAATCGTACCATTAACAGATTAATTTTGGCACTACCATCCTACACCAGAATTGCTTCTGGAACAATTTAATTAATTTATATTCATAATCTCCCCACATCAAAGATATAGTGCTCGTTAATTTATTAATTTACTGATAAATTAATTTATTAACTTCTTTAATTCCGAGACTAGTACCACTCCACCTTTTTACTATACCGGACATAAGTCCACCAACTGGGTTTAGTATAATAAACATAACGAGCTCATCTCGAGAACACCATCACCTCGGACGCACCAGTACATGGTTTCCTTTCGACAAGCAGCAACACACCAAACAACTAAACACGCGCACTCAACCTACCGAGATTATTGGCCACAATAGACCTCACCCATTGGCAGATCAAAGTACACTATGTCTAATCCTCATGCCCGCTCGAGTCTAGGGATTAAGAGATAGAATACCAAGAACGGTTTATCTATTAAATCAGTACAAGATAAAAAATTCCTTATGGTCAAGTTCAATACGGCCCGGGTATATCTATATGATTCAATTAGTTTAGACAAACCAATTATCCAAATCACATAATAACCTAAACCGACAGTTGTCCAAAGCTATCTCGATTACGAACCTCATTTATATATTATATCTTTCAACCAATAATGAGATCTATTGTGTCACACAAGACACCTCATCATCTACTTACATAATATAAATGCAAAAACCATGCACAACAAAATATAACCAAAACATAAATCGATATATTAACTGAGAAAATGTACAATACAAGCATAGCTTATGTATTCAACTCCAACATGCACCAGCTCGGATATGTTCAGTGGATGCCCGCTCGTTTCATTCGTCCCGGCAGGGATACTTACTGCGGTAAAGTTTAATACATGCATAGTTTTAGTATTCATATCTAACAATCTCCCACTAATACTTAAGTTGTGCTTTAAGTATATAACTACATTCAATCTTTACACTCTGCAATATATCTAGAAAAACTATCATGACTCTCCTAAGTATCTGATTCTCATACCCTCTACGTGAGCCTCAAAGACTTTTGAAGTTAATGTCTTCGTGAATGGATCTGCAAGTTTATCCTCGGATACTACCTTAGCCCCGACCACGTCTTCCCTCTTGACGATATCTCGTATCAGGTGGTACTGGCGCTGTATATGTTTACTCACCTTATGAGCTCATGGTTTCTTCGAGTTTGCTACTGCACCATTGTTATCACAGTACACTATGATTGACTTCTGCAAACCAGGAATCACGTCTAAGTCCACTAGAGAGTTCTGATGCGGTAACATATTTAGCCTCCATGAAAGAGTCTGCCATGCATTTCTGTTTGACACTCCGCCAAACTATGGCTCCACCTCCCAAATTAAACTCATACCCCGAGGTAGACTTGCTCTTATCCCTGTCGCCTTAGAAATCTGAATCTGTGTAACCTCGGGGTACCAGCTCAGGCGCCTGATAGACCAACACTTGGTCTCTTATTCTGCGCAAATACTTAAGAATGAATTACTGCCTCCCAATGAGCTTTCCTGGGGTTACTCTGATATCTACTTAGAATTCCAACAACATAACAAATATCAGGCCTCGTACACAACATGGCATACATGAGATTTCTTACTGCCGAAGCATAAGGAACTGTCTTCATGGCCTCTATCTCCTCAACAGTATTGGGAGACTGTTCTTTAGATAGATGCACTCAATGTCTGAAGGGTAGAAAACATTTCTTGGAGTTTTGCATGTTAAAATAGGCCAAAATCGTATCTATGTATGAAGTTTGGGAGAGCGTTAACTAACATTTCCTACGATCTCGAGTTATGTTGATCCCAAGGATATGTCCTGTTTCTCATAAGTCTTCATATCGAACTGTTTGTACAACCATGCATTTACATCTGATAACACTTTTTTGTTATTGCCAATCAATAGAATGTCATCTATGTAAAGCACAAGAAACACCACCGCGTTTCCATCACGTCTGTGATATACACATTGCTCATCCAAACACTGAGTAAACTCGTAGGAAAGGATTACCTCATCAAACCGGATATTCCAAGATCTGGATGTCTGCTTAAGTCCATAAATAGACCTCTTAAGCCTACAAACCTTATGTTCTTGGCCTTTTTCAACGAATCCCTCAGCTTGCTACATGAAGATGGTTTCCTCAAGACTTCCGTTAAAGAAAGCTGTCTTGATATCCATCTGTCTTATCTCATAATCTAAATGAACAACTATGGCCAAGAGAATCCGGATCGACATAAGAATGGCCATCGAGGATAAGGTTTCCTCATAATCGATTCCCTCTTTTTGAGTATACCCCTTCGCTACAAGCCTAGCTTTAAAGGTTTCAACCTTTCCGTCAGGTCTTCTCTTGCGTTTGTAGACCCACTTACATCCAAATGCTTGAACCCATCAGGCAGGTTCACAAGCTCCCAGACTTGATTATGGTCCATCGACCCCATCCGGATATCATTGTCTTTTGCCAAGATTCTGCATCTTTATCTCGAAGAGCCTCATTATAGTTTACTGGGTCAGGCTCAGGCATGCCTAGGACTAGGTCTGAGGCCTCTCCCATGCCAATGAACCTGTTGTGCGGTCTTACAACCCTCCCACTACGACGAGGCACCACCTGTGTAGGCTCATCATCTCTGATATCTTGTGCAGTGTGTGGTGTATCTACTTGTGCTGATGCATTAGGATTATCAGTTTATCTCCTAAGCTTTTCTAGTACTATCTTGCTCTTGCGCTTGTGATCTAGGATATAGTCTTTCTTTAAAAAACTGGCGTTAGTGCTAACTATCACCTTCTGATATTTAGGACTATAGAACAGACCACCTTTCGTTTCTCTAGGATATCCTACAAACAACATTGCTTCCGTTCTTGCATCTAACTTCGCCGTGTATGCCTTAAGCACATATGCTGGGCAACCCTAAATTCTGAGATGTCTTAGACTGGGCTTACTCCCATTCCACAACTCTACTGCGGTTGAAGATACGGTTTTAGATGGTACAAGATTAAGGATGTACATTGCTGTTTCTAAGGCATATCCCCAAAAGGAACTCGAAAAATCACTATAGCTCATCATTGACCTAACCATTTCCATGAGAGTTCAGTTCCTTCTTTTTACTACACCGTTCTGTTGTGGTATGCCAGGTACAGATAACAGACTAAATTCCGACCTCACTGAGGTATTCTCAAAATTCGTAGGACAGGTACTCACCACCACAATCTGATCGTAGTGTCTTGATACTTTTACCATGATTTTTCTTCACATCTGCCCGATACTCTTTTAATTTACTAAAGTGTTCGGACTTATGGCGCATTAGGTAAATATATCTGTACCTTGAGTAATCATCCGTGAACATCACGAAATACTCAAACCCACCTCGTGCTTGGACTAATATAGGTCCACACAAGTAAGAGTGAATCAACTCTAATACTTCTTTGGATCTATAACCTTTTGCCTTAAAAGGTCTTTTATCATCTTACCTTCCAAGCAATATTCACTGGTTGAATAACTGTCAATCTCTAATAAACTTAAAGGTTCATCATTGACCAACCTTTGAATTCTACTAAGGTTTATATGACTTAGCTCGAGATGCCAAAGATAGGTTTGATTCGTTTTAGAAGGTTCTTTCCTCTTATTAGTGTTAGATGATGCGCTATCTATCTCTATATTTTGCACAATAGGGGAGTTTGATTTAATTATAAACAAATTGTCAGCTAATGAACCAGAACAAATAAGTTTGCCATCTTTTCTAATAATAACATAATCATCAAAAAAAAAAAAATAAACGTACTACCATTCCTTAAGAGTTTAGAAACTGAAACAAGGTTCTTTCTAAAACTCGGTACATAAAGACAATTAACTAAATATAATATAGAATTTTTGAAATTCAGAGTAACTACTCCTACTGCTTCTACTGACACTCTTGTAGTGTCGCCCAAGTAGATGTCCAGATCGCCTTCTCTAAGCTTCCGGGTTACTTGGAACCCCTACAAAGAATTACAAACATGATCGGTGGCTCCTGAATCCACACACCAAGTATCTATGAGAATCACCTCTAAACATGTCTCAGTAATTAAGGCAGAAACTGTCGTACCTTTAAGCTTTGGACAATCCGATTTCCAATGTCCCGTCTTCCCGCACTTGAAGCACTTGTCTTTGGGCTTGCTCTTCTTTGTGATTTTAGGCTTGGTAGCAAGTTTCTTGGTATTTTTCTTCTTTTTGTTCTTGCCTTTAGGCACAGAAGAAGAGCTTGAAGCCTTCACTATGAGCAAAGCTTGCTTCTTCTTGTGAAAGATGCCTTTGGCCGACACAATGCTGTTAAAAGATCGGGCAGAGTATACACTCTTTGGTTCATGTTGTAGTTGACCCGAAACTTCTCAAAACTAGAGGGTAGACTCTGGAGGAAGATATTGATCTGAATTTCAGGGTTTATCTCTCCTCCCAACACTTCTATCTCATTGATGTTACTGATCATGTCAAGCACATGATCTCTCACCGACGAGCCCTCAGCCATTCTAGTATTCATGATCTTTCTCATGGCTGATTGCCTAGCTGTCATGCCTTGATGAGCAAACATCTCTCTCAAGTGAGCTATCATGTTAAAGGCAGAAACCATTGGATGAAGCTGATGTTGTCGCACATTCGACACAGAGGCCAAAATGTAACACCGCGCCATCTCATCTGCTTTTCTCCATCTCGCATAGGCATCTCCATCCTCTTGAGGAGAATCCTCATTATGCACATTTGGACAGACTTCGGTGGGCACAAACTTATACTGCTCACCGTCTGGACAATGTCCCAATTACGACTCCAATCAACATAATTAGGTCCAATTAACTTGTTGTCTTTCAAAATCGTAGCTAAAGGATTGAATGCCATATCAAATACTGAAAATTAAATAAACAGACAATATTTTAGTGCATATCCTAGAATTTCAAAAATAACAAAGAAATTCTAACAATTATTGACTTCTCTCAAAATAATAATTTAAACCACCAACATCTCATTCACCGGGATTCTCGCAAGCCATGATAGTGTGGGCGTTTACGCTAACCCACATTCGTTTGAGAAGAATAAAGTTTATTAACTACACTATCTGACCAAACGATCTATTGATCAATGTAGCTAATAGTCAGTGCTTTCAGCCGTACAAATAATCAGTGTAACCTCGATGGGAGGAATACTACAAATCGTACACTAAGTGTGTGCCATTACGTGACTTCTGCGTTTGTTACCTCAGGATAGTGAGCCTCAGATGGAGAGGGTATCTCATTTTTCCTAGTTAAACTTACTCTAGTCATCTTATTTAGAAATTCATAATCTAGCGATCTTGTGGTTGGACTCATTCAAATGGAGGAAGGCCCTAATGCCAACGCGCAAGTCCACTTACATCACATATGAACTCGTAATGGTGGCCGTGGGGATATTAAACCAACCCGCTCCCAATTAGATTTCTAAATTGAAGGGTTTTCAGCTTTTAACATGCAATTAACTAATCCTAAGTTATATGCAAACATAAAACCAACAAGCTTTAAAATTATGCATATTAAATACAGCACAAAAATTAAAGCACAAAAATTAAAACTATAAATATGGGAAATAAATGTGACGACTATTATGGTTTTAATTGCTTCCATCTTCTGCCTTGATCTCATGTCCCATCACGTCACTCGATGGATTGAGTCTTGACTTTCAAAAAAAAACACACTTGGAGAAAAAACGGTCCAAATGCACGAACCAAACTGGCCGGCGCGCGTGACCCAGAAATGCGCAGCAACTACTGCCGTACGCGCCTGCGCAACAGTTACTGCACTGCTGCCGGCCGGCGACTTCTGCCGGTAATTTTTCGCCCGCGCCACTAGTCACCTCTGATCCCTCCTTCACTTCTTTTCCCACGCTATTTGGTCTTCTTGCAATTCGTTCTGAGTTTTACTGGGTTTCTACGAATTTACGATAACCCAAAACCCACGAATTCAAGTTGCCTACCATAACGGCTTCAATTACAAAAATTAATTCTCCTACTACAAGGCTTTCTAGAAAAATTAAAGAATTGAAAATTGCATAGAAAAAATCCTACTACAGATTTGATCTAATCCTACATTGCTTACAGCACGTGGTTATACTATTACAAGCATTCATAATAAAACAAAACCCGGACATGTCCCGGGGTTTAATTAAAAACCATACAAACGCAACCATAATAGTCAGGATTTCTAAACCACTTGCAAATAAAACCATGTAATAAATTGAACAAGCACAAAAACCAAAACCAGGCTCTGATAACAATTGAAGAATTATCTGCCCGGGCCCTGTCAAAAACTCACTTTCGTGCTACGCATTCCAGAATCAGAATCTTTGACCAGGCCCGCTATTTCAATCCTTGTTTGAAATAACATTACGCAGGATCTTGGTTTCTATTATTCAATTTACCACGCAACAATAATTTCTAATTAAAAGCAGAATCTTAGAAAGTACCTCTTAAAGCGTGAACTCAGGTGATCGCTAGTATGACTCAAGACTATGATTGCACGTTGTGTGGGCAACGATCTTGCAACCAATTGATCAGCAATCAACACAAAAACTGCGTCAGGATTCTTGCCAGAAAATGAACCGCCGCCCGCCGCCTGAGCCCAAAGTTTATAGAGGGAGAAAAATATTTTCTCTCTCTAGTTTTCTTGTCTTGAAAACTTATGAGTTGTGTGTTATATAATTGCTAATCCCTTGTCTATATATAGAGTTACAAGAGAGACCCAAGTTGGTTTAGGTTGGCCTTCCTAATGGGTTTAGGTAATTAATTAGTTTCCAAATCCAATTAGGTAACTAATCTAATAGGATAATTCAAATCCAATTAGATTTCATAATCCCTAGGATTTCCTAATTCTAATTGAAACTTAAGACTTAATTAATTAATTAAATAATTCCACGTTGTTAATTAATTAACCCTTAGGAATAATTAATTAATTATACTTATTCAATTAACCCATTACAAAATTAATCGTACCACTAACGGATTAATTTTGGCACTATCATCCTACACCAGAATTGCTTTTGGAACAACTAAATTAATTTATTCTTAATCTCCCCACATTAAAGATTTAGTGCTCGTTAATTTATTAATTTACTGATAAATTAATTAATTAGCTTCTTTAATTCCGAGACTAGTACCACTCGACCTTTTTACTATACCGGATATAAGTCCACCAGTCGGGTTTAGTATAATAAACATAACGAGCTCATCTCGGGGGCACCATCACCCCGGACGCATCGGTACATGGTTTCCTTTCTACAAGCAGCAGCACACCAAGTAACTAAACACGCGCACCCAACCCACCGAGACTATTGGCCACAATTGACCTCACTCATTGGCAGATCAAAGTACACAATGTCTAATCCTCATGCCCGCTCAAGTCTAGGGATTAAGAGATAGAATAGTAATAACGATCTGTCTATTAAATCAGTACAAGACAAATCATTCTAAATGGTCAAGTTTAATATGCCCCGGGCATATCTATATGATTCTATTAGTTTATACAAACCAATTTCTTAATCACATAATAACCTAAACCGACAGCTTGTCCAAAACTGTCTCGGTTACGAACCTCATTTATATATTATGCCTTTTAACCAACTATGAGATCTACTGTGTCACACCAGACACCTCATCATCTAACTACATAATATAAATGGACAAATATGCACAACATATAAACTAAAACATTAAATCGATATATTAACTGGGAAAAAGTTTAATACAAGCATAGCCTTAGTATTCATATCTAACGATTGTTGCGTGGCAAATCGAACAAGTAGAAGCTAAGATCCTGCGCAATGTTATTTCAAGCAAGGATTGGAATAGCAATTATGCTAGAGTATAGGCCTGGTCAAGAGTTTCAATTCTGGAATGCATAGCACGAAAGTGAATTTTTGATCGGGTCCGAGCATATAATCTTTCATGGGGCATATTGAGCATGACCGTTTAGGATTGAATTAACTTGTACTATTCATTAATAGTTAATTCAAACCTTGTATTCTATCTCTTAATCCCTAGACAAGAATGAGAACGAGGATTGAGTATTATGTAGTTTGATTTTCCAAAAAATGTGATCGTTTAAGGCCTATAGTCTCGGTAGGTTGGACGCGCGTGTTTAGTTGCTTAGTGTGTCGTTGCGAGTCGAAGGAAATCACACGGTGCGTCCAGGGTGATGGTGCTCTCGAGATGAACATGAAAGGTTTATTATACTAAATCTGATCAGTGGACCATATGTCCGGTATAGTAATAAAGTCAAGTAGTATTAGTCCCGGATAAGAAGAATAATTCATATTCATATCATATAAAACATGGTTTCATATCATGCGAAGCAAACATTCATATCAAATACAACATAGAGGTTCCTATATGAAAGCAAAAAACAAATTCATATCATATAGAACATAATTTCATATCAGACAGAACATCATTTCATATCATGTATAACCTACTTTCATATCACCACAACAAAAGAGATCCTTCTATGAAAACAAACAAAGAATTTATATAATGCAAAATATAGTTTCATATGAAATAGAACATGTTTTCATATCATGCGTAACAGAACTTCATTTCAAATACAATATAGAGGTTCCTATATGAAAGCAAAAAAAAAAAAATCATATCATCCAGAACATGTTGGTGTATGTGCCCTTTTTAAGGGCTCTATAGACATTTGTCGTTTGATTGATGATTTATCAGATGAGTTAATTTCATGAATATAATATTCTTGTGCATATTTGAATTCGTGAAATCGATCCGCCAAAAAAAACACTCCATGGATTGATTAGATCATGAGTGATTATTTTTAGTAGTACTCGTACGAGGATCCTTAGACTAGAAATCTCTACATGGTCTTAGGTGAATTGTAGTGTGCTTTGACATACACCTAACGGAACCATAACAGGTTGCCAAGTACCGGTATGATTGGGTACACTATAAGTCACGCTAAGAGATGTAGGTGAAGTGATGGGACTACAAATCTCTCTTAAGTGAGAGATGATATCTTGGCCACTTGATAGTGAACTGAGAAGTGCATGGCCATGCCCGAGAAATTATAAGTGTTATCATTTGCTCGAATAGAATCAGTGTCACTGGGAAATCAAGTAAACGTTTATCTAAATAAGGATGATAGTTCCATACCTTATGCTAAATAGGATATCAATGTAGAGGACTGTACGTAGTATGCTTGGAAGGTTGTGTTGAATAACCATTCTGAAAGAATATTAGTAGGATCTGGGGTTGCACTTGCTCGATTTACCACGCAACAAAAATTTCTATTAAAGCAGAATCTTAGAAAAGTACCTTTGAAGCGTGCACCTGGTGATTCTCTTGTATGCCTTAAGACTATGACTTCACGTTGTGTGGGCAACGAACTAGAAGTCAATCGATCAGCTACTCACCACAATCCACCTGCTAGAAAACTCTAGCCCCGCAGCACCTGGTACGTACTATAAACGCACCGCCCACAGAGAGAAAAAGCTATGCGCAACTGGTATGAACCAAGGCCAAAATTTCAGCCACTAGAAACCCAAAAACCAGCCGCACACTTTCTTGAAAATTCGACTTGGAGAGAGAAACGTTTTCTCTCTCTAGAATTTTCTCTCTCTAGAAATCTTGTGGATTAATTGTCTTTTTGAATAGCTAATCCCTTGTCTATTTATAGAGTTACAAGAGAGACTCCAAGTTGGTTTAGGATTGGTCTTCCTAATGCTTTAGGTAATGAATTAGTTTTCAAATCCAATTAGGTAACCAATCTGATAGGATAAACCAAATCCTACTAGATTCCTAATCTCTAGGATTTCCTAATTCCAATTGAAACTTAAGACTTAATTAATTAATTAAATAATTCCACTTTGTTAATTACTGAATTAACCCTTAGGAATAATTAACCAATTAATTAATTAAATCTACCTATTCAATTAACCCATTACAAAATTAATCGTACCACTAACGGATTAATTTTGGCACTACCATCCTACACCAGAATTGCTTCCGGAACAACTTAATTAAATTATATTCATTAATCTCCCCACATCAAAGATATAGTGCTCGTTAATTAAAATTAATTTACTGATAAATTAATTAATTAACTTCTTTAATTCCGAGACTAGTACCACTCGACCTTTTTACTATACCGGACATAAGCCACTGGCCAGGTTTAGTATAATAAACATTCCGAGCTCATCTCGGGAGCACAACACCCCGGACACACCGGTACATGGTTTCCTTTCGACAAGCAGTAGCACACCAAGTAACTAAACACGCGCACCCAACCCACCGAGACTATTGACCACATTTGACCTCACCCATTGGCAGATCAAAGTACACTATGTCTAATCCTCATGCCCACTCGAGTCTAGGGATTTAGAGATAGAATACAAGGATTGATTTGTCTATTGAATCAATACAAGACAAATCATTCCTAAGAGTCAAGTTCAATATGCCCCGGGCATATCTATATGATTCAATTAGTTTAGACAAACCAATTATCCGAATCACATAATAACCTAAACTGACAGTTTGTCCAAAGCTGTCTCGGTTATGAACCTCATTTATATATTACGTCTTTCAACCAATAATGAGATCTACTGTGTCGCACTAGACACCTCATCATCTACTAATATAATATAAATGGACAATTATGCACAACAAGATATAACTGAAACATAAATCGATATATTGCAGGGAAAAAGTACAACACAAGCATAGCTTATGTATTCTACTCCAACACATTCGACCCTTCACTCTGAATTGGGTGGTCATTATGTCTTTCTAGAGACCACTAATTACTTATGGATTAATTATCCATTGCCAATTTTGAATGGGCCTACAGGATCGCACATAAGAGAGTTCGATGATACAGAGTTGCTTGCACTAAGTATAATTGTTATACTTAGACATATAGTATTTAATTAAATAGTTTAATTAGATATTATTGAGAAGTTCAGTGGTATTAATTAAGAGTTAATTAAGTACCTAGGAACAATTGTGATAGACTAATAAATCAGGGGATCTAATTGCAATTGAGGTTCTTGACCCATCAGCCTGATCCATGGGTCAGTGGGTTTATCCATGGTTTTGGTAAAACCCAAGTCAGTATAAAGTAATATTAATTTAATATTACTTTTTATATTTTATATATTTGATATTTTACAAAATACATCTTAACTGACTTGCAGTATCTGACTCTCTATATATCCAGGATATGAGAGTCAGATACGGGTGAAGTTTTTTTTGAAAAAGTGGAAAACAGTTTTACCAAAAAACTGTTCTCAACATTTTTCTCTCGGTAGAAAGAAAAAAAAAAAAAAAAGGCTAGCACCTCTCTGTGAGAATCCCAGTGCTTGAGTGTAGAGAGCTTCTTCAAAAAAGAAACTTTTGGTGGTGCTCAGCGTAACCGGAGCAAAAGGTTTGGACCAACATCAAACAAGGATCCAGGCGCGGGAATCGATTACGCTACGAGGATAAGCTTTAGAAGCTTTAAAAGTAGGATTTAAATTAACACTAAAACTAATCAATTAGGCTTTTTCCGCTGCGTTTTGAAAACTATGCCTAATCGATCCCAACAGTGGTATCAGAACAAGGCTCCTTTTAGTGTGAATATTAAAATTAATATTAAAACAATTCATTTGTTTGAAATTAATTTTATGAACGGTGGAGAATTTCATGCTTTTGGAAAGCAAGACAACAAAAGATTAAAATATTTTTTTTTTGGAAAAATGAATTATAAAAAAAATTTCCTGGAAAGTGCATAAAGATCGCCGGACTGGGTTGACGTCGATCGGCTAGAAAATTTTTCAGCGGCCGGAATTTGGCCTGGAAATCGCAAGCGCCCGTTATGGCTGATTTTCATGCTTTCGGTTCAAAATTCTTTGTGGGTTTTATTCTCCATTCTCCCAGAAATCATTTTCATGTTGGTTTGGGTTTCAAAACTAAAAGGAATTGTTGATTCTGGATTTTTTTTTTTTGGGTTTTCGAAACTCATCGTCTGGAAAATAATTTAAGGTTCTGGGTCAAAATTATACTCTGAAAATGATTTGCAAAATGGGTTTTGTGGATTGGGTTTAGAAGCCGAATTGATTTCGATGGTTTTCGTTGGTTTTAAAATGGTTTTTAGTCAAATTTTGGATGGATTTCTTGGTTTTTTGTTTTGGTCGAAAAACCATGATCGCCGGACCAGATTTTCGTTAGACGAGAATCGATGAAAGTTTTTGAAGATTGATAGATGTTAATCGATCTTCGATGATCTTGATTACCGGGAGCGAATTGGTCGAGATGGAAGGCGTTTTCGCCATTCATTGAAGACGCTGGGTTTTTCGAGCTTCGCCAAGGAAGACGACTGGAGAAGGAAAGAGATGACCAGCACGGCGGGGCAAACCCTAACGGGTTCATTTGGCTAAAATTACCAAATTGCCCCGCCGCTGCTTCAAAACCCAAATTTTAAAGTTTTAAAATTTATAAATTGGCCCATTAGTTTTGTTTCCTCAAAACCCTAACATCTGGATTTTGGTTAATTGTAAATTTGCCCCAGAAATTTCCCAGAAATTATTTTTCTAAATTTAAATTGATAAGTTTTTTTTTAATTTTATTTTATAAATTTAAAATATCTTATCATATTTAGTTTTAGGATAGTTTGATAAGATTTTGGATTATTTAGGATAAATTGAAAAAAAATCTTATCAAATTATAGATAGGATTAAAATTTGATTTAAAATGATTATCCTATCAAAAAATTTAAAATTTAAAATTTTAAATTTTAGATAATTATCTTAATTAGATTAGGATAATTAGAAAATGTTTGAAATTTTAAATTTAAAGTATTATCTTAATTAGGTTAGGATATTTAGAAATATTTTAAAATTTGAATTTAAATAATTATCTTAATTAAATTAGGATAATTAGAAAATATTTGAAATTTTGAATTTAAAAGATTATCTTAATTGGATTAGGATAATTAAATAATAATAAATAAATAAAATTAATTAATTACTTAATGAGATTAGTTAATTAATTAATTTGTTTATTATTTATTTATTTATTCATTTTTCCATGATTTATTTATGATTTTAAATTTAAATTGTTTAAATTGTGAAATGCATACATAATCATGTTAAATATGTTCATGCATCATTTTGACCAAAAATGAATGAACAAGGGATTGATTAAAGTTGATCATGACATGATCAATTTTAATGGTGTAATGTTACACAATCCTTTAAAATTATTTGGCTTAATTAAAATGGGGTTGTATGAAGCACTTGCATTATTATGTGTTTCTCATGCATGAATTGGGCTTTTAATTATTTTAATTTGGGGCCTGTAAGCCTATTAAATTCTATGTAATAGAATAGAATTAGATAGGCCTAAAATTCCAAGGAGCCCAAGACGGACCCAAGGAACTGAAGCCCAGTTAAGGAGGCCCAAATGAAGAAAATAATTTTAAAAGGCCTTGCAATAGACTAGAGCTCAATTCATTGCATTTTATTCGCTTTAAATATATTTGATATATGTTAACGTGAATGATAACGAAATGCATGTTAAGCCGCTCAAACTAAATCCCCTGAAAACCTAAGTCGTAAATTCCTTCCATACTTGGGGGCTCGCAAGAGCGTCGAACGTCTGATGGACCTGGAGAGCCCAAGGACCTCAGGTTTTCTTCGTGAGGCCGGTTGTCACATAATGGGTGCCCAACTTTACTCATTACCACCGTGTGAAAAAACTGTTTGGGTATTTATTGATGTGATGCTTCGAGTCATGGTTTAACTTAGGGAAATTGGTCCTAGTTTGACCCGATAAGTTGACTAGGATTGGTTTTACAATGATATGATGGTGTCAAACATTTGGAATGTTTATCCTATCACCGAAAATTTGTATGGCAATGCATTTGGAAACCATTAAGTTGCATGGGATGTGATTTGAACGTTGCCTACCAAAAGAGCCCGATCTCTACGATACTTGCCAAAGCAAGACTGTGTCGATTTTCAGCCCACAATCTAGCACCAACACAAAATTGTTTGGGATTTCAATTTTGGCTATTGTGGAAAATGTTTTTAAAAACCCATCCTAATATTTTGCATTTATTCTTTTGTAGAAATGGCATCATCTAGCACTAATGTTGTCTCAAACTTCACTATAAGAAGTATTTTGAATAAAGACAAATTGGTTGGATCAAACTTCTTAGACTGGGAAAGAAATTGAGAATTGTTCTCAAACAAGAGAGGAAGCTACATGTCTTAGAGACTGCTTTACCTAAACCACCGCAAAATGCTACGGCTACTATTCAGCAAGCATGGGATAAGCTGAAAAGCGACTCCGATGATGTGACGTGTTTGATGTTCACGTCTATGACAGGCGAGCTTCAAAAGCAGTTCATGAATTCAGAAGCGTTCTAGATTTATGAGTCACTGGCGGAGATGTTCCGTGAACAAGCCCGTAATGAAAGGTTCGTTACAATCGAAGCATTGATCTCGTGCAAGATGGCGAAGGGTTAGTCAGTAAGCACGTATTTAATCAAAATAAAAGGGTATATTGATACCCTGGAGCGATTAAATGCGCCTCTTGCAAGAGAGTTAGCCATTGACATCATCTTGGCCTCACTACCTGATGAATACAATGACTTTGTGGTGAACTACAACATGCACAACATGGAGAGGAGCATTCCTGAGCTTCATGGGATGCTGAAGAACACTGAGCAAACCCTTCGGAAGGCCACCCTAGTGATGGTTATAGAGAAAGGTAAAGGGAACAAGAGAAAGTTTAAAGGCAAGGCCAAAGTTGGGCAAAACAAGAAAGCTCGCAATAAGACTGTTGCCCAACCTCAAGCTCCTCAACCTGCTAATAAGACAAAACCTCGAAATGATGATACATGTCTCTTCTACAAACAAAAGGGTCACGGGAAGAGAGACTGTAGATTGTTTCTTGAAAGCAAGAATCCTTCAGCTTCAGGTATCTTTGTTATTGAAATAAATATTTCTATGTCCACCTCATGGGTATTAGATACCGGATGTGGGGATCATATTTGTACTAATGTGGAGGGACTCAGAAATAGAAGGATGACAATGAAAAGTGAAGTTGATCTCTGAGTGGGTAACGGGGCAAGAGTTGTTGCTGTTGAAGTGGGAGATTACACTTTATATTTACATTCCGGTTTAAACATTGAACTTGAGAATTATTATTATGTGTCTGCTTTGAGCATAAATATTATTTCAATTTCTTGTTTGGATATTAAAGGTTTTTGTATTATTATTGGCAATAATTTGTTATCTTTATATCGGAATGATGTTTTATACGGAGTTATAAATTTGTACAGCGGCCTATATATCTTGGATTTGAACCAAGAAAGACCGGTCTATAACATTGAAAAGAAAGCTAAATTAACTAAATTTGATTTAAGTCCAACATATCTTTGACATTTTCGTTTAGGCCATGCAAATGAGAAAAGAGTTCAAAGACTTCATAAAGATTGAGTGCTTGGGTCATTTGATTTCGAATCATATGACACATGTGAACCTTGTTTGCAAGGCAAAATGACAAAGAGTCATTTCAACAAGAAAGGGGAAAGGACTAGTGTGCTATTGGCTCTAATACATACGGATGTATGTGGGCCAATGAGCACACAAGCCAGAGGTGGATTTGAATACTTTGTGACTTTTACTGATGACTATAGTAGATATGGTTATGTCTACTTAATGAGGTATAAAAGTGAAAGCTTTGAAAATTTCAAAGAGTTCAAGAACGAAGTACAAAATCAGTTGGATAGAAAGATTAAGGCTATACACTCCGATAGGGGATGTGAATACCTAAGTGATGAGTTCGATAGCTATCTAAAACAGTGTGGAATTGTTTCACAGCTGACTCCACTGGGAACACCTCAACAGAATGGTGTATCTGAAAGGAGGAATCGGTATTAGATATGGTTCGATCAATGATGGGTCAAACAACTCTCCCTATGTCATTTTGTCCTTTCTGCTACCTACTTACTAAACCATATTCCATCTAAGGCAGTAGATAAGACTCTATATGAGATATGGATGGGCCAAAAGCCCTATATGTCCTATCTACGAGTTTGGGGTTGCCAAGTTTATGTAAAAGCGCTTACAAAGTAATAAGATTGAACCTAAAACTTACAAATGCATATTTGTGGGGTATCCTAAGGAAACCAAAGAATATCAATTCTACCTCCCAACTGAGAACAAAGTGTTTGTTGCTCGAGGAGCTACTTTCTTAGAGAAAGACTTTCTGTACAAGAAAAACAGTGGGAGTATAATAGAACTCGAAGAGGTTCGAGACCCATAAGAGAATGTAGAACCATCTACAGAAACTCAGATGGAAGTTAGCATGGAAATTCATGAAGATGAGCAACCTGAGCTAACAACACAAGAACATAGTTTCATATCAAACAAAACATGATTTCATATCATGCCTAGAAGGGTTTCATATCAATACAACATACATGTTCTTATAAAGAAAGTTAATCATTGTAACATCCCGCCCTAATGGTTACGAAACGGGATGCCTTTCTCAACTCACGCTGAGATTTATTAATTAAAAATAGCAATAAAATTATACAAATCCTTCATAAATCATACATTATAAAATGAATAACTGAAGTTTGCTCTAATATCCTAGAGCTCTCAAATGGCCTATTCCTTGACACGTGTCGCGATCTCCGGGATTCACGCATCTTTATTCAAAATTTAACTGAAATTGTAATATATAAAGGGATGAGCCACAGCCCAGTGAGGAAATTTAATAGTATTTAACATGCAAGCAGAACAAGTGTAAATCATAACCGATAATTATTTCAAAAATGAGTATCAGTAGATTTCAAAAACAAAGGCACAGCGGAAGACAATTAAAATTGGTTAGAAGTTCAAAACAGTTTCCAATAGCACGTATGAACAGTTAAAATATATCAAAAATTAAAAATAACAAATAGTGCCCGAAGGCCAATACCAGAAGGCAAATAACAGTACCCGAAGGCCAGTACCCGAAGGCTATTAACAGTACCCGAAGGCTAGTAACAGTACCCGAAGGCTAATATCAGTACCCGAAGGCTAATAATAGTGCCCGAAGGCTAGTAATAATGCCCGAAGGCCAGTACCCGAAGGCTAGTAACAGTACCCGAAGGCTAATAATAGTGCCCGAAGGCTAAAAATGATCAGTCATATAACAAGTCGGACATATAGCGAAAAATCATATAACGAATAGTAATCATTTCAGTCAAAACAGGAGTCAAAATTTCAGTACAAGTATCAAAATGCCAACTGATTTCGGGGTAAAAATCAAAAGTCAAATTATCTCATTACGATAGTACGTAAAACAATACGAAAGTCAAAATCGATATTTGTTGTCACGAAAACAAGTGATACAAATTTTAACAAAATAGTCAAAATCAAATGGGTTTTCATTATGAAAGTTAAAATCAATATCGATCGTTTTTAAAAAAAATGATAATAATAAAAAAAAATTAGTGAGACAAGTTTTAATGTAACAGTCAAATTCAAATGAGTTTTCTATATAGAGGTCAAAAGTCAAAACGATAGTCAAAATTACCACGCAGAGTAATCAAATAGCCAGATCAAATCTAAGCATGCAAGGTAATAATATAATAATATAAAAATATGGGTTGGTTAGACCCGATAAATTTACGAAAATTTCCTACTAAAATCCCTCACCTTGTTATTGCTTAATATTTGACTGAACTTGAAATTTAACTCTAATTTTCGTCTCCTGCATAAACAATCAAGACTACATTACTCATAATTCTTACTTCTGGGTCTTTACCCATTGGATAAATAAAGAGTAATAATTAATACATCCTACTTACTCTACCTTTCCCTCTCACATCAAATCACGCCACCCTCTTTTCTCCCTCTCACCTACGGTTCATCAACATCACCCTCCATTTTTCTTGTTTTCTCTTTTCTTCCTTCTCTCTCATCTCTCCTCTCTTTTTTTCTCTTCCTTCTTTCCCGATTTCTTTTCTTTTCTTCCTTACTCCCTCCCCTTATTTTTACCTCTACCATTGTCACTACTTGCAACTCCTTTATGGGTTTTTCAAAGAAGGTAAACGAAATGGGCAAGCACATACAGGAAACAAAAGACATCGACTAAGAATTCAAAAAAAAAGAGAAAAGGGCCAACCGTGGGCGAAGGTCACGAGCGGGAAAACTAGCGGCACAATGGTGGATGAATGATTCCCGGGTTTTTCTACTACGTCCGGTCGCAGGTCACCACCCGAGGATACTTTCCCCTAAGGTTCTGCTATGTTCTCTTAAGAATGGGGATAATGGTTTTCTTTCTTTTCTTTCTGCCCGATTTAGGCTAAGGTGAATTCGGGGCATATATTACCATGATAGGGTTTGGGTTTTATGGTAAGATTGAATAATGAAATCTTGCCTATTTTTATGTTGGAAAGATTTTGAAATTCATTCCCAATTTAGTCATGATTTTATTTAATTGAGAGATTTCTACTTTTTTTTTTGATTTGGGATTGTAATTTCCTATTAATCAGGCTAATGATTGACAGTTGACTAAAGCATGAAGGATTCTAACCATAATTGTTGTTAAATGGAGGATAAAACGAAATAACTGCATTAAAAAAAATAAGGAACACTTACCTTAATTTTTTTTTTTCGGGTCCTTACAGTTTTGCTTGATATGAAACCTTGTTTTGTTTGAAATGAGTTCAATTTTTGCATGATATGAAATTTTTTGTATAATTTTTTGATATAGTCTCATATTTTAATTCAATTAAATAATTTTTAAAATATTTAATTATAAAATAAATAAAATAATAATTAAAAAAATATTTTTGATATCTTTTTAAAAAATTCAAAACATTTAAAAAATACAATTATTTAGAAAGAAAAACGGACAGACAAGAACATAATTTTTTGATATAATCTCATATTTTAAGTCAATTAAATAATTTTAAAAACTTTTAATTATAAAATGAATAAAATAATAATTAAAAAAATATTTTTGATATCTTTTCAAAAAAAATCAAAATATTTACAAAAATAATGAATTATTTAAAAAGAAAAACAGACTCCTCATAAAAAACAAAGTTTATATTTTGGAGATGGGTATATAAAAAAAAATAAATTTCAAAATTGGTCATCATACTATGATCAGTTTCCACTTTTGGTCATCATACTTTGAAAACTATTTTTAAGGTCATCATACTTTCATTTTATTTTAAAAAAGAGTAAATTTCAAAATTTGTCATCATACTATGGTCAGTTTCCAGTTTTGGTCATCATATTTTGAAAACTATTTTTAAGGTCATTATACTTTCATTTTATTTTTAAAAATGGTCACTCCGTCCATGTTGGCCTTTAAGCTTCATAACGGAGCCCTTTTTTGAGGGCATTTAGGTCAATCTCATTTTTTTACAAAGACAACTAGCACCACGTCTCAGAACAATAGGAACCACGTCAAAAACAACTAGAACCACGTCCAGAAACGTCTACGTCCATGCGTGTAAATTTAAACTAATTTTTTTCACAAAGACAATCCACCACGTCTCAGAACAACTAGAACCACGTCCAAAAACAACTAGCACCACGTCCAAAAACGTCTACATCCATGCTTGTGAATTTAAGCTATTTTTTTTCACAAAGACAACTAGCACGCATGGATGTAGACGTTTCTGGACGTGGTGCTAGTTGTTTTTGACGTGGTGCTAATTGTTTTGAGACGTAGTGCTAGTTGTCTTTGTGAAAAAATTAGCTTAAATTCACATGCATGGATGTAGACATTTATGAACATTGTGCTAGTTGTTTTTGACGTGGTGCTAGTTGTCTTTGTGAAAAAAATGGCTTAAATTCACATGCATGAATGTAGACATTTATGAACGTGGTGCTAGTTGTTTTTGACGTGGTGCTAGATGTTGTGAGACGTGGTGCTATTTTTCTTTGTGAAAAAATAGCTTAAATTCACATGCATGGATGTAGACGTTTCTGGACGTGGTGCTAGTTGTTTTTGACGTGGTGCTAGTTGTTCTGAGACGTGGTGCTATTTTTTTCACAAATACAACCAGCACCACATCTCATAACGACTAGCACCACGTCAAAAAACAACTAGACCACGTCCAGAAACGTCTTTATCCATGCGTGTGAATTTAAACTGATTTTTTCTCAAAGACGTCCACCACGTCTCAGAACAACTAGCACCACGTCAAAAACAACTAGCACCACATCCAGAAAAGACTTCATCCATGCGTGTGAATTTAAACTGATTTTTTTCTCAAAGACATCCACCATGTCTCAGAACAACTAGCACCACGTCAAAAACAGCTAGCACCACGTCCAGAAATGTATACATTCATGTGTGTGAATTTAAACTGATTTTTTTACAAAGATAGTCCACCACGTCTCAGAACAACTAGCACCACATCCAGAAACGTCTACATCCATGTTTGTGAATTTAAACTGATTTTTTTACAAAGAAAACTAGCACCACGTCAAAAACAACTAGCACTACGTCTAGAAACGTCTACATCTATGAATATGAATTTAAGCTATTTTTTTCACAAAGAAAACTAGTACCACGTCTCAGAACATCTAGCACTTCGTCAAAAACAACTAGCACCATGTCTCAGAACAACTAGCACCACGTCCAGAAATGTCTACATCCATGCTTGTGAATTTAAGCTAGTTTTTTCACAAAGACAACTAGAACCACGTCTCATAACAACTAGCACCACGTCAAAAACAACTAGCACCACGTCCAGAAATGTCTACATCCATGCGTGCTAGTTGTCTTTGTAAAAAATAGCTTAAATTCACACGCATGGATGTAGACGTTTTTGGACTTGGTGCTGGTTGTTTTTGGACGTGATTCTAGTTGTTTTGAGACGTGGTGGACTGTCTTTGTGAAAAAAATCAGTTTAAATTTACACTGATGGATGTAGACATTTTTGGACGTGGTTCTAGTTGTTTTTGACGTGGTTCCTGTTGTTCTGAGACGTGGTGCTAGTTGTCTTTGTGAAAAAAATGAGATTGACCTAAATGCCCTCAAAAAAGGGCTCCGTTATAAGCTTAACGGCAAACATGGACGGAGTGACTATTTTTAAAAATAAAATGAATGTATGATGACCTTAAAAATAGTTTTCAAAGTATGATGACCAAAACTGGAAACTAACCATAGTATGATGACCAATTTTGGAATTTACTCTTTAAAAAATGGTTACTCTGTCCATCCTGACCGTTAAACTTCATAACAGAGCACTTTGTTTTAGGGCATTTAGGTCAATATCATTTATTTTGCATTTCCAATTTGTCCCCAACTGATGGCGCGTTAAAATGAGCGGGAATTTGGCACGTGGCCCTAACAACCAACTATAAATCCCAATTTGAAGTATTGTTTCCTTTCACAAAATGCTGTTTTATTTTGTACTGGATTTCAACCACAATTTTGTTGTATAAATAATTAATATTTCATTTGTATAAATAATTATCTTGTAATTTAATTTTGTAGTGAATCTTCTATAAGAAAAAATGAAACAAAAAATTCGAATTGCAAAAGTTAAACTGAAGGCTATCATAAATTCATTGCACAAGAATTTTGCTTCTAAATAGCTATGATCCAAACTAACATTGCATGTCCTAAGTTCTAAATAGCTAGAATCCAAACTAACATTGCACAATAATTTATTACAAACCAATGGCTGGCTACCAACAAAACAAAACAGCACTTCACAAAGTGCAGCCAGAATCCAAAAAATGCAACCAGAATCCAAAAAAGGGAGCCAAAATCCAAAATGTGCAACCAAGATCCAAAATGTGCAGCCAACTACAAAAAGAACTACTGAACTAAATTCTACCATGTCTTCTTGTAGCCCACCATCAAACTTTGTAAAGTGCACGCAACCCTAGATATTTTTTATTGACATTATAATTAATCTTCTCGGAATCGGTTAACTCCCTTCTTCTTTTAGCAGGGGCAGATGTGGATGGAGCTACTGAACCACTTCCTTGATCTTCATTTGGTTGCTGTTGATTATATCGCATCACATTCCTTACCAATTTTCTAGTTGCAGTCTGTTGATGTGGATGAATTCAATCCAAAATAGGCAGCATTCAATCCAAAATATTGTTGAAAACAGTAAAAACAAAAACAAGCATGATTCTTCAGATACTTTGGAATGTTGGGGATGCGCATTTCCTATTATTGAGCTTGGATTTGCAAATTCCTATTGATATATTCAAGTTCTGTAGTCCTTACTTTACGAGGTCTGCCTATTTTCCTCCTCTGTCATTAAAATTTAGAATTAGCTAACATTAACAATAATTTTCATAGCAATTTACAAGCTAATAGAGGAAAACAATTGTACCTGATTATTTTGGCCTTCTGCCTTATTATGTGATTCGGTTTGTGCATTTTGGCCAGCAGCTTGCCCAGCAGTATCTCCATCAGTCCCTTGCTTGCATGTGTGAGTATTATGTCCCACTTCCCCACACCTTATACAATGAATCAGCACATGACTCATAAGTCGTACAACACTATCTTCTCTAACATTCTGGGATGGTTTTATCCTCCTATTTTTTTTGGGTCAGCCAGGTTGAACGCATGATAATGGAGTGTTAAGTGTTATCAAACCAGATTTAGGCCACAAATCTTTGCTATGTATAGGGCGTAACACATGTGCATACAAGCTTAAGAAAGATTCCTTTCTATAACATTTATCGACATAATCCATATAATCTCCCTTATTTCTATGAATGCAAGGAATAGTATGCACACAAGGAATACAACGCAACTGCCACAACCTACAACTGCAAGTCATATCTTTAAGGCAAATAATAAATTGCTTATTTCAGGGTCCTTTAAGCTCATACCCACCAGCCCTATTAGTTATACATTTCCATTCCCTAGCATCCTTAGCCAATTCATCCAACATATATTTACAAACAGGGGTAACAACTATTAGTTTTGAATACAGAAAAGCTATGGCTTGTATCAAAAACTAATATCCACAGTTGACATATCATTTTGTTTCGGTATAAATTTGTTCCTTTATATCATAGAACTAGATAACGGGGTGTGGACAGATACAGTAGATACCGTTATTGGTTAAAGTATTGATATATAAAAAGTATGCTCGTAACCGAGATAGTCTGAACATACTATCGGTATAGGTTATTGTGTGGTTTAGAAATTAGTTTATCTAAACTCGTTTAAATCACACAGATATGCCCGGGGCATATTGAGCACGACCAGTTTGGATATAATTGACTTATACTGATCGACGTAGTCAATTCGGTCCTAGTATTCTGTCTCTCAATCCCGAGATTGGGACGGGCGTGAAGGTTGGATATCGTATGCTTTGATTTTCCAAAGAGTGCAATCAATTGAGGCCTATACCTCGGTAGGTTGGGTATACGGTGTTTAGCTTCTTACGTGCCGTTGCTAGTCAGAGGAATCCACGTACCGGTTCACCGGGTTGATGGTGCTCCCGAGATGAGCTCGTAAAGTCTATTATACTAAACCCGGCCGGTGAACTTTATGTTTGGTATAGCAAAGGGCCAGTGGTACTAATCTCGGAAACCAAGAAGTCGGTGAATTAATTTGTTAGTAAATTGATAAACCGACGAGCGCTAGATCTTTAATGTGGGGAGATAGAATAAAATATAATGGCGCGATGTAAAGTCATTTTCGAGCGGTAGTTCCATAATTGGTCCGTTAGTGGTACGACTAATTATGCATTTGACTAATCGATAAGGTGAATTAATTAATCCTAAAGGTTTAATTAATATTTAATCGACAAAGTGAATTAAGAAATTAATTCTATATGAATTAATTAATTCTAAGGGTTTGATTAAATTAAATTAACAAAGTGGGTTTAATAAATTAATTCAAATGGGTCGATTGGAGTTGACTAGTCGGGAAAGACTTAGCGGTCAACGAAAGTCAAATTAAAAGGCCTAACTTGAGAGCCCATTAGGTCTCCTTAGAAGCTCCTTATAAATATCCTTGTTAGGCAAGAAAGACATTAAGGAAACTTGAAGGCCAAGAAAAGCCTAGAAAGAGAAAGTTTAGTCTAGAGGGAGAACGTTGTCTTCCTCGTCAAGTTTTCTCTCGAAGTCGACTAAGATAGCTTTCTCTTCTTCGAAAAACTCAAGCCCATAGATTGATTAGAGCAGCCCATTGATTTTATTGTTGATTGCTCGGTTTTCTTCAGTCCGACTTGCGACTGTTCATCTTTCTCAAACCCGGCGGCCGACTGTTCGTCTTCTTCAGGCCGCCGCTGCTGCCGTGAAGATACTGCTGCCGACCGGTTCCAGTTTTCAGTCCAGCGCTACAGATTTTAATCGTCTGCTACGCAGATCCGCCGGTTCGGCTGTTTAGCTTTGAGCTCGCGTATAGATCACGATCGGATGGTTGATCTTTGGTGATCTGATCCTTATTCAAAGTGTTTGCAGCAGTTTTTTGTGGGTTTTCTTGCGCATGAAGTTATTGGGCAGCTCTAATTATTGGGCATATTTGATTTTTCCGAAGTGGGTTTCCTTAGGATTTCTATATTTTACCGTGGGTAACTCCGTAGATAATAGCCCACACTATTTCGGAGTTGGATCGGAGTAATTCTTTGGATTTCTATTGGAATCGCAATCAAAGATTTTTTTTTTTTTTTTTTAGGCAAGGGACTTCGCTACAAAAGGTAGAATCTTTAAATTCTGCTTTTATTAAAGATTGAATCTTTTGTGTCCCGATTAATAAATTAAATAAGTATAAGCTAAGATCCGTTCATGGGTAAACTAATTTGAGCCTGAGCTTGGTCGAAAGCTTCCGATTCTGGAATGCATTGCACGAAAGTGAGGTTTTCGATTTAGCCCGGGCTTGCTCAGTTTTCCTTCAAATTGGTATCAGAGCATTGGTTTCGGTCTTACACCTGTTTGATTTATTACACGGCTTTATTTTGGCATTATTATTTTTGTCGAAATGCTTAAACAGGTGGTTATTGGTTTCCCGGCTATTATGGTAGAAATTTAATTTTCATTCATAAACCCCGGGACATGTCCGGGCTTGTTTTATTTTTGAATCGAAATTTCTGTAATAGTACTAACCACGAGCTGGAAGCCGTGTAGGATTAGAAAAATCTTGTAGTAGGATTTGATCTAATCATGTCGTCTTTAAATTCCTAGAAAACGCCTTTTGTATATAGGAATTTATGTACTATGACGAAGACGTTATTTTGGGTAACTTATATTCGCGGGTTTTGGTTTATCGTAATTTTGGGTGATTCCTAATTACGTAGAAAATCGAGAAAACCTGGGCAAATCGAGAGAAATCCAAATAACGAGTGAGAGCGACATGACGGGACGTGTCACCGAGGCGTCAAGGAATCAACTATAGAGAAGGCCATAATAGTTGGGAAATTTTATTTAATTTTAATTTCCCATATTTATGACTTTTCGTTGATTGTGTGATTTTCGTTTTATTTTGCATGAACGAAAACCAAATCAAAATGTTTTTAAAAGGTAATGTGCAATTAACTAAGGTAGATTATTCGCATATTAAAACTCCAACGGTTTTATGGGTGCGAATATCCATAGTTAAGATATTGCATGTTAAAACGTAAAAATCCTCAAACTTAAAAATCTAAGTGGGAGCGGGTTGGTAAATATCCCCATGGCCTCCATTACGGGTTCATTGGTGATGTGGTTAAACTTGCGTGTTGGCTTAGACCTTCCTCCCTATCGGATGAGTTTTCAACCATGGATATCACCGGAATGAATTTCTAAAGGGATGACTATAGTGAGTTTAATTGGAGAAAGTTGCGACACCCTCGCCATCCGAGGCGCATTAGTATCCTAAGTAACAAACTTAGAAGTCACGTAATGGCATACACTTAGTGTACCGTTTTTAGTATCCCTCTCATCGAGGTTACCTACTTTCGGGTACGGCTAAAATTATCGACTATTAATTTCATTGATCATAAGATCATTGGTCAGATAATGAAATTAATGAACTTCGGTTCTTCTCGAATGAATGTGGGTTAACGTAGACGTTCACCTATCGTGACATGTGTTAATCCCGGTGTGAGAGATGTCGGTAGAAGATTATATTGGTTTTTGGACGATTTTCAATATTTTCGAAAATGTATATTGAAACTTGAATTGTTTATTTTTCAGTTGATATATCGTTCAACCTGCTAGCTGTCATTCTGAACCAAAACAAACTCACCGGTCCAAACTATATTGACTGGAAACGTAACCTGGACATTGTCCTTACCGCTGAGGGTTACAAGTACGTGCTTACTGAGGAGTGTCCCCCTAAGCCCAGAGATGATGCCACCCCTGAGCAGCGAGAGCCATATACGAGGTGGCAGAAGGCTGATGAGATGACCAGGTTCTATATCTTGGCTTTTATGTCAAGTGTATTGTAGCACCAGCATCAGCAGATGACCTCAGCCTACGATATGATGCTCAACCTCAGGGATATGTTTGGACATCAGGGCAGGGCAGCCAAGCAGTCAGCTATGAGGAAACTCATGAATGCTAAGATGGCTGAGGGCACTTCAGTGAGAGATCACGTGCTGGAAATGATTGGTTGCATCAATGAGATCGAGGTATTGGGAGGTGACATTGATGGGGAAACCCAGGTCGATATCATTCTCCAAAGCTTGCCTCCCAGTTTTGAACAGTTTCGATTGAACTATAATATGAGGAATTTCTCATATATAATTTCTGAGCTCATGACTGCATTGGTGTCTGCTGAGAGCCTATTCGCAAAGAAGAAGCAAGCCTTGGCTACTGTTGGTCCCTTAGGTTCTTCTGCTGGGCCCAAAGCCAATAAGCAAAAGAGGAAGAGAGGCCAGAAAGCAGGAGCCAATCATGGACCCAAGGTGGGCATTGCCAAGAAGCAGAAACCGAAACGCAAATGCTTTAGATGTGGCAAAGCGAGACATTGGAAGAAGGACTGCCCAAAGCCTCGAGGTATGTGTAAATTTTTCTAGTCACTGAGACGTGTTTAGCGGCGATTCCCACAGATACTTGGTGTGTGGATTCAGGAGCCACTGATCATGTTTGTAATTCTTTGCAGGGGTTCCAAGTGACCCGGCTGCTTAGAGAGGAAGAGTTGCAGGTCTACCTTGGGGATACTACTAGAGTTTCTGTTGCTGCAGTGTGAGCTATTTGTCTTTATTTTTCAGACTCTACTTTATTGTTGAGAGATTGTCTTTATGTACCTAGTTTTCGTAAAAACTTGCTTTCAGTTTCTAAATTTGTTTTGGATGGTTATAAGTGTATTTTTTTCTGATAGATCTATATTTATTAGAAAAAGCCAGAAACTTATATGTTCCGGTACATTGGTTGACAATTTATTTTTAATTAAGACATACTCCCCAGTAATGCAAAACACAGAAACTAGTAGCTCATCACCAAATCATAATAAGAGAAAAGAGTCTTCCCCTTTGAATCAGACTTATCTTTGGCACCTGAGACTAGGTCACATCAACCTTAGTAGGATTCAAAGGTTGGTCAAGAGTGGGTCTTTGGACTTACTAGATATTGACAGCTATTCAACCTGTGAGTCCTGCTTGGAGGGTAAAATGACCAAGAGGCCTTTCAAGGCAAAGGGGTATAGGGCCAAGGAGGTTTTAGAGCTGATTCATTCTGACGTGTGTGGGCCTATGTCAGTTCAGGCTAGAGGTGGTTATGAGTATTTTGTGACTTTCACAGATGATTACTCTAGATATGGATACATATACCTGATGCGCCACAAGTCTGAATGCTTTGGCAAGTTCAGAGAATTCAAGGCTGAGGTGGAGAACCATCTGGGTAAGAGTATCAAGGCCCTGCGATCTGATCACGGTGGTGAATACCTCTCTAGTGAATTTAGATCCTATTTGTCAGAGAAGGGTATTCAGACCCAGTTGTCTGCACCTGGCACACCCCAGCAGAATGGTGTAGCAGAGAGGAGGAACAGGACTCTTATGGAGATGGTTAGATCAATGATAAGTTACAGTGAGTTTCCTATCTCATTTTGGGGTTATGCTTTGGAGACAACATGTTTTATCCTCAACCTTGTGCCATCTAAGTCTGTGCCTTCGACCTCGTCAGAGTTGTGGAATGGGCGAAAGCCTAGTCTGAGATATCTCAGAATATGGGGTTGTCCAGCACATGTGCTCGAGGCAGATGCAGGCAAGTTAGAGGAGAGATCTAAGGCTATGTTGTTTATAGGCTACCCCAAAGGAACGAAAGGTGGTTTATTTTATAGTCCTCAGGATCAGAAGATGGTGATCAGCACCAATGCCAGATTTCTTGAGGAGGACTATATTTTAGATCACAAGTCAAGTAGTAAGGTAGTATTGGAAGAGCTTAGAAGTCAGTCCATTATTCCAGATGCACAAGTACAGGAAGACACACCACAAGAGGCTGCACACACTATCACAGATGATGCTCTTGCACAGGCTGTGCCTCGTCGTAGTGGAAGGGTTGTGAGACAGCCCGAGAGGTACATGGGTTTGGGTGAGTCTTTTGACTTTATCCCTGGTGCTCATGAACCGGACCCAGTTAACTACAATAAGGCTCTCCAGGATAAAGATGCAGATTCTTGGCAGAGAGCGATGATTACTGAGATGGGTTCTATGGACTCAAATCAAGTCTGGGAGCTGGTAGACCTTCCTGATGGGTTTAGGCCTATTGGGTGCAAATGGGTATACAAGCGAAAGAGAGGATCTGACGGGAGGGATGAGACCTTCAAGGCTAGGCTTGTGGCGAAGGGGTATACTCAGAAAGAAGGGATCTCGATTATGAGGAGACCTTTTCCCCGGTAGCTATGCTTAAGTCAATCCGGATTCTCTTGGCCATAGCTGCTCATATGGATTATGAGATTTGGCAAATGGACGTCAAGACAGCTTTCCTTAATGGAGGTCTTGAGGAGACCATCTTTATGCAGCAACCAGAGGGCTTCATTGTTAAGGGCCAAGAGCACAAGGTATGCAGGCTTAGGAGGTCCATTTATGGACTTAAGTAAGTATCCAGATCTTGGAACATCCGTTTTGATGAGGTTATCCAGTCTTATGGATTCACTCAGTATCTAGATGAGCAGTGTGTTTATCGCAGGCGTGATGGTGATACGGTGGTGTTCCTCGTACTTTACGTAGATGACATTCTTCTTATTGGCAACAGTAAGAAGGTGTTGTCAGACGTAAAGGCATGGTTGTCCAGGCAATTCGATATGAAGGATTTGGGAGAGGCTGGACATATCCTTGGGATTAAGATTATTCGAGATCGTAGGAGATGTTCTCTGACTCTCTCTCAGGCATCCTACATAGACACGATTCTGGCTCGTTTTAACATGCAGAACTCCAAGAAGGGTTCACTACCTTTCAGGCATGGAGTGCATTTGTCTAAGGAGCAGTGTCCTAAGACTGCTAAGGAGATAGATGCCATGAAGGCGGTACCCTATGCTTCTGCAGTGGGCAGCCTCATGTATGCTATGTTGTGTACGAGGCCTGATATTTGCTTTGTCATTGGTATGGTTAGCAGATATCAGAGTAACCCTGGGAAGGCTCACTGGGAGGCAGTAAAATGCATTCTCAAGTACTTGCGCAGGACGAGAGATTAAGTCCTAGTTTATAGAGCGCAGGAGCTTGTATTATTGGGTTACACAGATTCGGACTTTCAAGGTGATTTGGACAAGAGTAAGTTTACCTCTGGGTTTGTGTTTACTCTAGGAGGTGGAGCCATAGTATGGAGGAGTGTCAAGCAGAAATGCGTGGCGGACTCCACCATGGAGGCCGAGTACGTTGCTGCTTCAGAGGCAGCGAAAGAGGCTGTATGGCTCCGGAGCTTCCTGATAGACTTGGATGCGGTTCCTGAGTTGCCTAGGTCAATCAAAGTTTATTGTGATAACAATGGTGCAGTTGCTAACTCGAGGGAACCACGAGCCCATAAGGCGAGTAAACACATAGAGCGCAAGTACCACCTGATACGAGAGATCGTAAAGAGGGGAGACGTGATCGTGGCCAAGATAGCATCAGATGACAACCTTGCAGATCCTTTCACCAAGCCATTGACCCCAAAGTCTTTGAGAGACATGTGGAGGGCATGGGAGTCAGATTCTTAATGGAGCCATGTGAGTGAGCTTAAAGGTGTTCTGGAGATTCCATTATAACAGCAGTGTAATAGCGGGTTGGACAGTTTTTATACTTCTTAGCATAGCTTTGAGTATTAGTGGGAGATTAATTTGAAGGAAAACTGAACAAGCCCGGGCTAAATCAAAAACCTCACTTTCGTGCAATGCATTCCAGAATCAGAAGCTTTCGACCAAGCTCAGGCTCAAATTAGTTTACCCATGAACGGATCTTAGCTTATACTTATTTAATTTATTAATCGGGACGAATCTTTAATAAAAGCGAAATTTAAAGATTCTACCTTTTGTAGCGAAGTCCCTTGCCTAAAAAAAAAAAAAAAAAATCTTTGATTGCGATTCCAATAGAAATCCAAAGAATTACTCCGATCCAACTTCGAAATAGTGTGGGCTATTATCTACAGAGTTACCCGCGGTAAAATATAGAAATCCTAAGGAAACCCACTTCGGAAAAATCAAATCTGCCCAATAATTAGAGCTGCCCAATAACTTCCTGCGCAAGAAAACCCACAAAAAACTGCTGCACACACTTTGAATAAGGATCCGGTCACCAAAGATCAACCATCCGATCGCGATCTATACGCGGGCTCAAAGCTAAACAGCCGAACCGGCGGATCTGCATAGCAGATGATTAAAATCTGTAGCGATGGACTGAAAACTAGAACCGGTCGGCAGTAGTATCTTCACGACAGCAGCGGCGGCCTGAAGAAGACGAACAGTCAGCCGCCGGGTTTGAGGAAGATGAACAGTCACAAGTCGGACTGAAGAAAACCGAGCAATCAACAATAAAATCAATGGGCTGCTCTAATAAATCTATGGGCCTGAGTTTTCCGAATAAGAGAAAGCTATCTTAGTCGAATTCGAGAGAAAACTTGACGAGGAAGACAACGTTCTCTCTCTAGACTAAGCTTTCTCTTTGTAGGCTTTTCTTGGCCTTCAAGTTTCCTTAATGTCTTTCTTGCCTAACAAGGATATTTATAAGGAGCTTCTAAGGAGACCTAATGGGCTCTCGAGTTAGGCCTTTTAATTTGACTTTCGTTGACCGCTAAGTCTTTCCCGACTAGTCAACTCCAATCGACCCATTTGAATTAATTTATTAAACCCACTTTGTTAATTTAATTTAATCGAACCCTTAGAATTAATTAATTCATATAGCATTAATTTCTTAATTCACTTTGTCGATTAAATATTAATTAAACCTTTAGGATTAATTAATTCACCTTATCGATTAGTCAAATGCATAATTAGTCGTACCACTAACGGACCAATTATGGAACTACCGCCCGAAAATGACTTTACATCGCGCCATTATATTTTATTCTATCTCCCCACATTAAAGATCTAGCACTCGTCGGTTTATCAATTTACTGACAAATTAATTCACCGACTTCTTGGTTTCCGAGATTAGTACCACTCGTCCTTTTATTATACCGAACATAAAGTTCACCGGCCGGGTTTAGTATAATAGACTTTACGAGCTCATATCGGGAGCACCATCAATCCGGTGAACCGGTACGTGGATTCCTCCGACTAGCAACAGCACGTAAGAAGCTAAACACCGCATACCCAACCTACCGAGGTATAGGCCTCAATTGACCGCACTCTTTGGCAAATCAAAGCATACGATATCCAACCTTCACGCATGTCCAATCTCGGGATTGAGAGGCGGAATACTAGGACCGAATTGACTACGCTGATCAGTATAAGTCAATTCTATCCAAACTGGTCGTGCTCAATATGCCCCGGGCATATCTGTGTGATTTAAACTAGTTTAGATAAACTAATTTCTAAACCACACAATAACCTATACCGATAGTATGTTCAGACTATCTCAGTTACGAGTATACTTTTTATATATCAATACTTTAACCAATAACGGTATCTACTATGTCTGTTCACACCCCGTTATCTAGTTCTATGATATAAAGGAACAAAATTTATACTGAAACAAAATGATATGTCAACTGTGGATATTAGTTTTTTATACAAGCCATAGCTTTTCTGTATTCAAAACTAACAACAACATACTGAAATTTTGCAACTTTTTTAGCCCGTTTTTGCATCCTCCTAAACACATACACCCTAATCCCCTCAAGCATACTAATAATAGGTTTTAATCTAGCATCTAAAATTTTAGAATTGAAACTTTCACACAAATTACTCACAAGAGTGTAACATTTTGTATGAAAAGAGAAATAGGCCTTGCATCAGTTTTCAGGACTAGGAGCTGTCCTTTTTACCAAATTCCAAGCAGTGATGTCGTGCTTATTCAATTCCTCAATTTTTGTCTCATACCTAAGTATGGTGGTGGTTGCTCCAGTAATAGACCACAGATGATTCTTCAAAACTTTTCCAGGATGCTTCTTCTTGAAATTAGCATACATATGTTGTACACAATATCTGTGTACAACATTGGGAAGTAATTCTGCTAGAGAACTACTCAAGCCCTAGGAAAAATCAGAACACATGATTATATTAGATAAAGTAAAATATGAGATCCTAAATTATGAAAAACAGAAAAATTGAGTCATTAAAGAGGAGAGGATACTTTCTGCTGATCTGATATGAATGTCCAGTACATTGAATTCTCAATTTTTCGATCTTGAATCAACAAATTCAAGAACCACATCCACTACTCCCTTGTTTATTTCTCCACAACAGCTCATGTAATGGGCCAGTACCCATTGTTAGCATCCACCCCAATTGCAGTCAATTTTTTTCCCCTTATATGTCTCCTTTGTGAAATAGCCGTCCAATGAAATAATCGGCCTACATCCACTAAAAAATCCTTCTTTCAAAGGCCTTAGACAGTAGTAGAAGCACATGAATCTAGGGGTTTTTCCTTCCTCTCTAAGGGAAAAGGTAGCTTTTATGGTTGTGTTCTTGTGCGTCATCTTCAACTCCTTAGCATAATCCCAAATGAATTTGTATTGCTCATCTGCATTTCCTTGAAGCTTCTTTATTGCAATTTCCCTTGCCTTGTACGCTTTTGATGCAGATATCTCACACTTGAAGTTTTTATTTACATTTTGCAGAATATGAGATATGGGCATCTTCGTATTTGCTCTAAAATGCTCCAGATATCTTTCGGCCAACCAGTGTGTAGACATTCTTGGATTTTTTGTACAGTCCGTGTATCCACTGTGATCCAGATGAAGATAAGACATGATGAAATCTGTACTGTTGACCGCCTCTCTCTTGGTCGCATACACAAACCACTTGCAAGGCTTCTCACATTGGGCTCTTAACCTTGTTGCATCATTGGTGGTTACACTAACAGGATGACTAATCCTATAGGTTTGGACAAAAGGAAACAGATCTAGCCCGGGCTAAACCGAAAATTTCACTTTCATGCTATGCATTCCAGAATTAGAGACTTTCGATCTAGCTCAGGCTTAAAATAATTTCCCCTGAACGGATCTAGGCTTATACTAATTCGATTTATTAAATCGACACACTAAAAATTGAATCTTTAATTAAATCGAAAAGTATAAAGATTATACCTTTGAAGCGTGTCCCTCGCAATAAGAAAACTCAAAGCGAATACCACAAAAAATCCTTTGGATGCCTCCAAGAAAACCCGAATATTGTGTGGGCGATAAACTATCGAGTAGTGCTCACAAAGCCTAATAAAAGTCCTTAAGAAAATCCCTCAAAAAATGATCAAAATATTGCCCAAAACTGGCCGACCGATCTCACCGGACATTCACCACCAATCTCGCCGGGCTTCGCCTATCTGCCAGAGTTGACGCCGGACCACCCACCTAACGCCACCCCACTATAGATATGGACCTTGGCGAACCCAAAGGGAACGACCCAAAGGATCAGCACGTGGAATGGATCGCCGGTGGGAAACTAGCCAGAATCTCTTGGCGGTCGGACGGCGTGAAGAACGACACGGCGGGAAGACTCAAAAGGTCCGACCTTGGACTCAATCCGATTTGAGCAAGCGAGAATCCAAGTTCGACTTCGAAAGAAAACTTCAAAAGAGGAAGTTCTCTCTGTGGAACTTTCTCACTCTAAGATGCAAGACTTGTCGTGCACGATTTTCTTAACTTTCTTAAGGTTTAAACTTTCTATTTATAGGGAGTTCCAAAGGAGACCTAGTGGGCTTTTGAGTTGGGCCTTAGTTTTGGACTTTCGTTGACCTCTTAGTCTTCCATAGACTAATCAACTCCAATCGATCCTTTTAAATTAATTTCTTAACCAACTTCATTAATTAAATTTAATCGAGCAGTTAGGATTATTTCGTATAACCCACTTTGTCAATTAAATATTAATTAAACGTTTCGAATTAATTAATTCACTTTGTCAATTAGTCCAATGCATAATTAGTCGTACCACTAACGCACCAATTATGGAACTACCGCTCAAAAACGAATTTACTTTGCGCTCACTTTACTATTATTCTATCTCCACACATCAAAGATCTAGTGTTCGTCGATTAATAAATTTACTGATAAATTAATTTATCAACTTCTTGGTATCCGAGATTAATACCACTCGACTTTCTTATTATACCGGACATAAAGTCCACCGGCCGAGTGTAGTATAATAATGTAGGATCGTGTTTAGGCATTTAATTCTAAATTAAATGGCGAAATTCCTAAACACTAAAGGATTCGGGTCTTACCCTCGAAGCGTAATCGGTTGTGCAGACGCCTGGATCCTTTGGGAAGATTGCGTTCACCACCACAGAACAATTCAAGCGAATTGTCTCTACGTTCTTGCACTGGAGTTCTCTCAGAACCGGTGCTAGCCCCAAAATTTGCCTGTTTTTAGAGAAAACCTTTTTCTCTCTGGGAAGAATAAGTTTTTTGAAGAACGTTTATTCTCAAGTCTGATAGTCTGTCGTTGTAAAAATTTTTCAAAAAGTATATTTAAAAAAAAATGAGTCTGTTAAAACGTTTTTAACAGACTCCAGATACTTCTCAGATTTGAGAAGTATCTGTTTTAATTAATAAATAATTAATAATAATTAATTAATTATTTACTGAGTTGGGTTTAACCAACACCATGGATCAACCCATTGATCCATGGATCAGGCTGATGGGTCAAGAACCTTAATTCACAATTAGGTCCCTTGATTTATCAGCTCAACTCAATTCTTCCCAGGTAATTAATTAACTTTTAATTAATACCATAAAACTCTTCAATAATATTTAATTAAACCATTTAATTAAATATTATCTATTTAAGTATAACTCTTATACTTAGAACAGGCAATTTAATTAATTCTGACTCATCGAACTCACTTATGTGCGATCCTGTAGGCCCATTCCAAATTGACAATGAATAAATTAATCTCATTAATTAATTCATAAATCATTAGTGGTCTCTAGCAAGACATAATGACTACACAATTCAGAACGGAGGGTCGAATGGTGATTCAACACAACCTTCCGAGTATACTACGTAATGTCCTCTACATTGATATCCAGTTTAGCATAAGGCATGGAACCAATCATCCTTATATAGCTAAACGTTTTACTTGATCTCTTAGTGACACTGAACTTAATCAAGCAAATGATAACCCTTATCATTTCTTGGGCACGGCCATGCACTTCTCAGTTCACTATCAAGCGGCCAAGATATCATCTCTCATTTAAGAGAGACTTGTAGTCCCATCACTTCACCTACATACCTTAGCGTGACTCATAGTGTACCCAATCATACCCGTACTTGGCAACCTGTTACGGTCCCGTTAGGCATATGTCAAAGCACACTCTAATTCACCTAAGACTATGCAGTGATTTCTGGTCTAAGGATCCTCGTACGAGTACTACTCAAAAGAATCACTCATGATCTAACAGTCCATGGAATGTTTCTTTTGGCGGATCGATTTCATAAAATTCAATATGCACAAGAATATAATTTCATGAAATTAACTCATCAGATAAATAATCAATCAAACGACAAATGTCTTATTTACATAAATAACCCTCAAAGTTTATTTACATAAATAGCCCTCATTAGGGCATATACACCAACAATCTCCCACTTGCCCGTTGAAGGGCTATGTCCTAAACTGTTTAAGACCAAGCTCTATTACATGTCTATCAAACTTTGACTGTGGTAGAGCTTTTGTGAGAGGATCTGCTACATTGTCGTCTGACCCTATTTTGCATACTTTCACATCTCCTCGATCAATGATCTCTCGGATGAGGTGAAACCTTCTGAGTATATGTTTGGTTTTCTGGTGTGACCGAGGCTCCTTAGCTTGTGCGATGGCCCCGTTATTGTCACAGAAAAGTTCTATCGGATCTTGGATACTCGGTATCACTCCGATGTCTGACACGAACTTTCTTAACCAAACAGCTTCCTTTGCAGCATCGGATGCAGCAATGTACTCAGACTCTGTTGTAGAATCGGCTGTTGTATCTTGCTTTGAGCTTTTCCAACTTATTGCACCACCATTCAGACTAAACACGTAGCCTGATTGTGACTTCATGTCATCTTGATCTGTTTGGAAAGCAGCATCAGCGTAACCTTGTACGATGAGCTGTTCTTGTCCTCCATACACTAGCATCAATCCTTTAGTCCTTCGCAAGTACTTTAGGATTGCTTTGACTGCAGTCCAATGATCTGTTCCTGGATCTTGTTGGTATCTGCTAGTCATGCTCAGTGCATGTGCGACATCCGGGCGGGTACATAACATGGCATACATGATAGATCCTATTGCCGAAGCATATGGTACTCTACTCATTGTAAGTCACAATCAGGCTACGTGTTTAGTCTGAATGGTGGTGCAATAAGTTGGAAAGCAGCATCAGCGTAACCTTGTACGATGAGCTGTTCTTGTCCTCCATACACTAGCATCAATCCTTTAGTCCTTCGCAAGTACTTTAGGATTGCTTTGACTGCAGTCCAATGATCTGTTCCTGGATCTTGTTGGTATCTGCTAGTCATGCTCAGTGCATGTGCGACATCCGGGCGGGTACATAACATGGCATACATGATAGATCCTATTGCCGAAGCATATGGTACTCTACTCATTGTATCCCTCTCCTCTCTTGTTGAAGGACCTTGGTTCTTCTTCAAGAGAAGGCCATGTCTAAATGGTACCTTACCATTTTTGGAGTTAGACATATTGAACCTCTTCAATATTTTGTCTATGTACCCTTCTTGACTTAGTCCTAGAAGCCTTTTTGACCTATCTCTATAGATCTTGATACCTAGTATCATTTCGGCTTCTCCTAAGTCTTTCATAGAAAATACAGTCCCCAACCATTGTTTGATGTCTTTCATCATGGGAATGTCATTTCCTATGAGTAGGATGTCGTCCACATATAGGACAAGGAAAACTATCTTGCTCCCACTAACCTTCTTGTAAACACAAGGCTCATCTTCGTTCTTTATGAAGCCGTAACCTTTTACTGCCTCGTCAAAACGAAGATTCCAACTCCGAGATGCTTGTTTTAGTCCGTAGATGGACCTCTGAAGCTTGCATACACGATTTGGATGCTCTTGATCGATGTATCCCTCGGGTTGTTTCATATAAACATCCTCGAGTAGGTTTCCATTCAGGAAAGCCGTCTTAACATCCATCTGCCATATCTCATAGTCATAATATGCAGCTATGGCGAGCATAGTCCGAATGGACTTGAGCATCACGACAGGGGAGAAGGTTTCATCATAGTCTATACCATGAGTCTGTCTGAAACCTTTAGCCACTAGTCGTGCCTTGAAGATCCCGCCAGGTTTTAACTTGAAAATCCACTTGCAATCGACAACCTTTGTCTGAACAGGAGGATCAATCAAAGTCCAAACTTTATTGTCCCTCATGGATTGCATTTCAGATTCCATTGCTTGTAGCCATTTATCTGAATCTGGACTTTCTAAAACCTGTTTGTAGTTCACGGGCTCATTAGAGTCCACCAAGATCAAATCTTGATCGTCAGTTACGAGAAATCCGTATCTCTCAGGTTCATGACGAGATCTACTAGACCTTCTAGGTTCTTGTGTTGTTGACTCAGGCTGCTCATCTTCATGAGTTCCCATGTCAACTTCCATCTCAGTTTCTGTAGATTGTTCTACATTCTCTTGTGGTTCTGGAACTTCTCCGAGTTCTATTCTACTCCCACTATCTTTCTTGTAGAGAAAATCTTTCTCTAAGAAAGTGGCTCCCCGAGCAACAAACACTTTGTTCTCAGTTGGATTGTAGAATTGATATCCTTTAGTTTCCTTAGGATATCCCACAAACAGGCATTTGTCAGTTTTAGGTTCAAGCTTACTACTTTGTAAACGCTTTACATGAGCTTGACAACCCCAAACTCGTAGATATGACATATAGGGTTTTTGACCCGTCCACATCTCATATGGAGTCTTATCTACTGCCTTAGATGGAATACGATTTAGTAAGTAGGCAGCTGAAAGGAGGGCATAACCCCAAAAGGACATAGGGAGAGTCGCTTGGCCTATCATAGATCGAACCATATCTAATAAGGTCCGATTCCTCCTCTCGGATACACCATTCCATTGAGGTGTTCCTGGTGGAGTCAGCTGTGAAACAATTCCACACTGTTTTAGATAGCCATCGAACTCATCATTAAGGTATTCACCTCCCCGATCGGAGCGAATAGCCTTAATCCTTCTATTTAACTGATTTTCTACTTCATTTTTAAACTCTTTGAACTTTTCAAAAGTTTCACTTTTATACCTCATTACGTAGACATAACCATATCTACTATAGTCATCGGTAAAAGTCACGAAGTATTCAAATCCACCTCTGGCTTGTGTGCTCATCGGTCCACATACATCTGTATGTATTAGTGCCAATAGCTCACTAGTCCTCTCGCCTTTCTTGCTGAAAGGACTCTTCGTCATTTTGCCTTGCAAACAGGGTTCACATGTGTCATATGATTCGAAATCAAATGAACCAAGCACTCCATCCTTATGAAGTCTTTGAACTCGCTTCTCATTTGCATGGCCTAGACGACAGTGCCATAGATATGTTGGACTTAAATCAGATTGAATTAATTTGGCTTTCTTTTCAATGTTATATACCGGTTTCTCTTGGGTCAAATCCAAGATATATAGGCCATTGCACAAATTTGCAACTCCATATAAAACATCTTTTTGATATAAAGACAACGATTTATTACCAATAATAAAACGAAATCCTTTGATATCCAAGCAAGAAATTGAAATAATATTCCTACTCATAGTAGGTACATAATAACAATTCTCTAAAACAATGTTTAAACCGGAAGGCAAAGACAAAATGTAATCTCCAACTTCAACGGCTGCAACTCTTGCCCCGTTGCCTACTCGGAGATCTACTTCGCCTTTCTTTGTCATCCTTCTATTGCTCAGTCCCTGCACATCAGTACAAATGTGAGCCCCACAACCGGTATCTAATACCCATGAGGTGGACATAGAAAGATTAATCTCAATAACAAAGATACCTGAAGCTGAAGGATTCTGTTTCTTCTCTTCAAGAAACAGCTTGCAGTTTCTTCTCCAATGCCCCTTCTGATTGCAATGGAAACATACTGCGTCCTTCTGAGCATTTTTCTTAGCAGGAGGAGTTTGAGGCTGAGCCTTAGGAGCAGTCTTACTGCGAGGCTTCTTGTTTTCAGCAACTTTTGCCTTGCCTTTAAACTTTCTCTTGTTGCCCTTACCCTTTTCCACAACAAGTACTGGCGTTGCCTTCCGAAGGGTTTGCTCAGTATTTTTAAGCATTCCATGGAGCTCAGGAATTGTCCTCTCCATGTTATGCATGTTGTAGTTCACCACAAAGTCATTGTAATCATCAGGCAGTGAAGCCAAGATGATGTCAATGGCTAACTCTCTAGAAAGAGGTGCATTTAATCTCTCTAGGGTATCAATATACCCCTTCATCTTGATCAAATGCGTGCTTACTGACGAACCCTTCGCCATCTTGCACGAGATCAATGCTTTTATCGTAACGAACCTTTCGTTACGGGCTTGTTCACGGAACATTTCCGTTAGTGACACATAAATTTGGAACGCTTCCGAATTCATGAATTGTTTCTGAAGCTCGCCTGACATAGTCGCGAGCATCAGACATGTCACGTCATCGGAATCGCTTTTCAGCTTTTCCCATGCTCGTTGAACCGCAGCCGTAGCATTTACTGGTGGTTCAGGTAAAGCAGCGTCTAAGATATTTAGCTTCCTTTCTTGTTTGAGAACGATTCTCAAGTTTTTTTCCCAATCTAAGAAGTTTGGACCAACAAGCTTTTCTTTGTCCAAAATGCTTCTTAGAGTGAGATTAGATGTATTAGTGCTAGTAGATGCCATTTCTACAAAAGAAAATGCAAAATATTAGAATGAGTTTTTAAAATATTTTCCACAATAGCCAAAATTGAAATCCCAAACAATTTTGTGTTGGTGCTAGATTGTGGGCCGAAAATCCACAAAGAATCAACCCCAGTCTTGCTTTGGCAAGTATCGTAGGGATTGGGCTCTTTTGGTAGGCAACGTTCAAATCACATCCCTATGTAATTTAACGATTTCCAATTGCATCACTATGCAACTTTTCGGTGATAGGATGAACATTCCAAATGTTTGACACCATCCTATCTTTGCAAAATTAATCCCTAGTCAACTTATCGGGTCAAGCTAGGATTAATTTTCCCAAGTTAAACCATCCCTCAAGGCATCACATCAATAGACACCCACACAGTTTTTCCATAACAAGTGGTAGTGATAAAGTCGGGCATCTAATACCCAAACAGTTTTTCCACTCATTAATGGTAGTGATAAAGTTGGGCACTATTATGCAATAACCCGCCGCACGAAGAAAACCTGAGGCCCTTGGGCTCTCCAAGTCCACCAGACGTTCAACGCTCAAGCGGGCCCTCAAGTCTGGAAGCAAAATCTTGGGTTTTTGGGATTTAAGTTTGATCGGCTTAACATGCATTGTCGTTTTCATTCATTCATAAAACATAAAATTTCGGAAATGCGATGAATTGGGCTCTAATCTATTACAGGGCCTTTAAAAAAAAAAAACTTCTTTTGGGCCTCCATTTTGGGCTTCCGTTCCTGGGCTCCACCATGGACTCCTTTGGAACCTCCTTTTGGGCCTAACTATTACATAATTTTTTTTTTTTAATAGGCACGCAGGCCCAATTTTAAAATGGCTCACAGGCCCAAAAATTTAAATAATAAATTTTAAGCCCAATTCATGCATAGAAAAACATACAATTGCATATGCTTCATACAAGCCAATTTTTATTAGGCCGAATCATTTAATTAGGGATTGTGTAACTCTTACACTATTAAAATTGATCGTGTCATGATCAATTTTAATCAATCTCATGTTCATTCATTTTAATCGAATGATGCATGAACATGCTAGCATAATTATGATGCTTCACATAAAATTTAAACAATTTAAATTTTAGCATCATAAGTAAACTAAAATAAATAAATAACAATTAATTAATCTAATTAATTATTTATTTATTTATCTTTTCTAATTATCCTAATCTAATTAAGATAATTTATTTCAAAATTTAAACTTATAGGATAAAATTCTAAATTAATCCTATCTTTATCTAATAAGATTATTTAATTAAAATCTTATTAAATAAAATTGAGAAAATTTTTAAAATTTTAATTTTCTGAAACTCTTGGGGTCATTTCGTAAATAACCAAAATTCTGGGCTTAGGGTTTTAAAGATTAAAACTTCTGGGGTTATTTTGCAAATTTTAAAACAATTTTTAAACGCAGGCATTTTCGGGATTTTGGAGTGCGGCGGGGGCAAACTGGTCATTTCAGCCCAATTAGGGCACCAGCCCCCGCCGCCTCCTTTCTTCTTCCCCGATTTGCTGCCGGCGTCGCCCTGGTTTTTCCGGCGAACAATTCGCCTATTCCGGCGCTGCTCACAGCGCCGGACGTCGCCTCTTCGCCCCGGTCTGACCCCGATCGAATCGAAGTCGACCTTGGCGACTCATCGAACAACGAAGGAAAAACCCGCGACCGGACTTCGGAAACTCCGTCGGCGCGATTTCGGTCATTTCGTTTTCTCTGCCCCCCGGTGCGAGGAACATTTCCCCGACCTCGACGAAGCAGCCAGTGAAAACAACATCAACCCAGCAAACAATTTAAACCAAACCAGCGGCTTTCAAAAACCCCAAACGAAAAAAATAAATTTTCCCGGCGAAGCGGGTTTTTGTAAACCCAGAAAACTTCTTCAAAAATCAACCATTCAACAAATGTTTTTGAAACGAAACAAGTCCGAAATAGTTTCCCATGAAGAAAAGAACAGAACGCACAGAAAATTCAGGCCAAAAATCCAATTTTTGAGCAGTATACGTTTTTCCGGCGAACTTCCGGCCGGCCGGAAAAATTTCCGGCGAAGATTTCCCAGAATCCGGCGACCTTCAAGCAGAATTTTTTTTTTTTCTTTTCAAAACGATTTAAAAAAAAAAATTCTTATACCCGATTTTTTTTTTCAACCTATGGCTCTGATACCACTGTAGGATCGTGTTTAGGCATTTAATTCTAAATTAAATGGCGAAATTCCTAAACACTAAAGGATTCGGGTCTTACCCTCGAAGCGTAATCGGTTGTGCAGACGCCTGGATCCTTTGGGAAGATTGCGTTCACCACCACAGAACAATTCAAGCGAATTGTCTCTACGTTCTTGTTGGTGTATATGCCCTAATGAGGGCTATTTATGTAAATAAACTTTGAGGGTTATTTATGTAAATAAGACATTTGTCGTTTGATTGATTATTTATCTGATGAGTTAATTTCATGAAATTATATTCTTGTGCATATTGAATTTTATGAAATCGATCCGCCAAAAGAAACATTCCATGGACTGTTAGATCATGAGTGATTCTTTTGAGTAGTACTCGTACGAGGATCCTTAGACCAGAAATCACTGCATAGTCTTAGGTGAATTAGAGTGTGCTTTGACATATGCCTAACGGGACCGTAACAGGTTGCCAAGTACGGGTATGATTGGGTACACTATGAGTCACGCTAAGGTATGTAGGTGAAGTGATGGGACTACAAGTCTCTCTTAAATGAGAGATGATATCTTGGCCGCTTGATAGTGAACTGAGAAGTGCATGGCCGTGCCCAAGAAATGATAAGGGTTATCATTTGCTTGATTAAGTTCAGTGTCACTAAGAGATCAAGTAAAACGTTTAGCTATATAAGGATGATTGGTTCCATGCCTTATGCTAAACTGGATATCAATGTAGAGGACATTACGTAGTATACTCGGAAGGTTGTGTTGAATCACCATTCGACCCTCCGTTCTGAATTGTGTAGTCATTATGTCTTGCTAGAGACCACTAATGATTTATGAATTAATTAATGAGATTAATTTATTCATTGTCAATTTGGAATGGGCCTACAGGATCGCACATAAGTGAGTTCGATGAGTCAGAATTAATTAAATTGCCTGTTCTAAGTATAAGAGTTATACTTAAATAGATAATATTTAATTAAATGGTTTAATTAAATATTATTGAAGAGTTTTATGGTATTAATTAAAAGTTAATTAATTACCTGGGAAGAATTGAGTTGAGCTGATAAATCAAGGGACCTAATTGTGAATTAAGGTTCTTGACCCATCAGCCTGATCCATGGATCAATGGGTTGATCCATGGTGTTGGTTAAACCCAACTCAGTAAATAATTAATTAATTATTATTAATTATTTATTAATTAAAACAGATACTTCTCAAATCTGAGAAGTATCTGGAGTCTGTTAAAAACGTTTTAACAGACTCATTTTTTTTTAAATATACTTTTTGAAAAATTTTTACAACGACAGACTATCAGACTTGAGAATAAACGTTCTTCAAAAAACTTATTCTTCCCAGAGAGAAAAAGGTTTTCTCTAAAAACAGGCAAATTTTGGGGCTAGCACCGGTTCTGAGAGAACTCCAGTGCAAGAACGTAGAGACAATTCGCTTGAATTGTTCTGTGGTGGTGAACGCAATCTTCCCAAAGGATCCAGGCGTCTGCACAACCGATTACGCTTCGAGGGTAAGACCCGAATCCTTTAGTGTTTAGGAATTTCGCCATTTAATTTAGAATTAAATGCCTAAACACGATCCTACAAATAAACCTTTCGAGCTCATCTTGGGAGCACCGAGATCTAGGCCTCAATTGACCGCACCCTTTGGCAAATCAAAGCATACAATATCTAACTCTCATACCCACTCTAATCTGGGGATTAAGATATTAGAATACTAGGTTCGAATTAACTACACTGATCAATACAAGTTAATTCAATCCTGAGCAGGTCATGCTCAATATGCCCCGGGCATATCCGTATGATTTAATTAGTCTAGACAAACTAATTTTCAAATCACATGATAACCTAAACCGATAATATGTTCAAACTATTTCAGTTAAGAGCATCTGTTTATATATCACTACTTTAACCAATAACGAGATCTACTGTGCTTTTCTACACCTCGTTATCTAGATATATGATATAAAGGAACAAATTTAATACTGAAAACAAAACGATATGTCAGCTGGGTATTATTTTTTGATACAAGCAATAGCTTTTTAGTATTCAAAACCAAAATGGACCGCTTCTCTAAATTCCTTTTTGACCCAAACTTTTGACCAACATTAAAAGTGGGAACCACATATCCCACAGGACCTTTATAGTTAGTATAGTTGACTGAACCTTCTTCTTCATCTTCAGAATTGTTGTTGTTGTGAAGACCAACATTCACATTATTTTCAAAAAGGTCAGCTTCAACATCTATTTCATCTTCACTGTCTCGCAATGTGTTTTCTTCAGCCCTATGTTGTTTATCTTCGTCTGAGTTTTGTGATTGGGTATCGGCCGTAGAACTTGCTGAAAGTCCATCATTCAAATGCAGACCTTGGTCATGCTCAAAACTATCAGATGCAGACCTCTCATCTGCCTCTGCTCCTATATTTTCACCATGTACAGAAACATCAACTTCCTCTTCTCCCCTGTTTTCATAATTAGAAGCAACATCGTCTCCAGCTTCTCCCATTTTTTCAGTATCCTCAGCACCCACAAATCCAACTCTTCTACTGTTTTCAGCATCATCAGCAAGATTGTGAGCATTCTCAAGTTCTTTTCCTATGAGTACGTTTTCTAACATCTTCTCGAACTCTTTATCATATTGAATTGCAGCAATATAGTGTGAATATAGACCACCATTGCCAAACCACCATTGCCAAGATTAACTCCATTTTCTTCATCTAGTTCTAAGGTTTGACCCTCAAACCCCCCCGATGACCATCAGCTCCATCTTCTTCATCCACACATACATGATTCTTATCACCACCCTTATCACCAATATCTGTTTTGCTGCATTCTCTACTACCACCATCAGCCTAATCACTCTCACCATTCGAACTCTCTCTATTCGCATTTGATTCTGGTTCTATCTATCCAATTCAAAGAACCGGTGGTTTCCTAGAAGCCTCTTTCAATTTCTTCTGCCCAATCGTGAGAACAATCCCTGCTTTCCTTTTCAGCAAACCAATACTCTCCCCTATTTTCTCTGAAATTTCTTCAATGACCACAGATGGTTTCGGCTTCACAAACAAAGGAGTTTCAAGGATGACTTCCTTCGGTTTATGGTCACAATAGACTTCCATGACCTCATAATCCTTAACCCAAGCTATAAATTCAATTGGGTGTTGATCGGTTTGAAGCTCCCTCAATCCACTGTTAAGATCACTCCTAGGGTCAAGATAATAATAAAACACCATCGTTTTCTCCTTATGCCTTACCGCCCTTAACATCCAGTAAGGGTGTGGAAGCTGAACTGATCGCCATCAACCAAATCAAAGTAATCCGACTCACACCCTTCGTAGCTTTTGTATTTTTCACCAATTACCTGCCTCTTGTGATGTAGTCTTAGCGTGAACAACGTACAACCAGGTCGTGTATTTCGACATATAAAAATACAGTCAGTACAAAATACACATTACAAAGAGTTTTTAGGAAAAGATCAAACTTTACGGAACGAACAAAAAGAACGAACTTTACGGAACGAACTTTACGAAACGAACAAAAAGAACAAACTTTACGAACGAATGAAAGAACAAAAATTTAAAATTGTGGTTCAAATTTTTATGCATATGACCAGATTTTTTAAACTATTCCCCATATCCGCATGCAAAGTTGAAAAAGTTTTAACTTTTTTTTTTTCAATTTCAAACCCACTAACGGGATTTCCCTCGATCATTTTCAAAGTTTAAAAAAACCTAATGGGCAGCGCAATAACAAACACAAGTAAATCAAAGGAGATCAAAACCCAAGCGAATGAAAAAAAAAAAAAAAAAACTTACTGTAAGCTAAATACAGGTCGAAATAATCGCCCTCCGTCTGCCGTACAAACTCCTTCGACATCGACGATGGGTTCTCCAAATAAACCCGAAAAGATGCTATTTTAGTTCTGCAGTACACGAACCGACGATGATATTGTTGAATTGCTGCTGAAATTTTTTTTGAACCCTCGCTTCGCTGAATGACAATGGAGGTTCTTTAGGTTCGAGTTTATTTTTTGAAAAAAAGTAACAGAAGTGGAGGGAGATGAAAAGGGTGGGTAGTTGAACTGAAGTATAATTGGGAATGCAAAATAAATGACATTGACCTAAATGCCCTAAAAAAATTGCTCTGTTATGAAGCTTAACGGCTAGGATGGACGGAGTGATCATTTTTAAAAATAAAATAAAAGTAAGATAATTTTAAAAATAGTTTTCAAATTAGGATGACAAAAACTAGAAACTGACGATCAATTTTGAAATTTATTAAAAAAAAAAAAATTCTACATATAATTTCCCATCTGAGCACGTTTTCTAAAGCTTAGATTCGTTTGGGAAATTTACACAAAACTCGGGTAGGACGACGTTAGGTGGATTCTTTGGGCAATTTACACAAAACTCGGTAGGACGAAGTTAGGTGGCTCCTTTAATAATACTGATGATGATGACAAGGGAGACGGAGAACAATGTTTCAATGTTTGACCTATCATCTCTCAACTTTTTCGTATCCCTCTACCCCTTTCTTTCGCTTCCTTTCTCTGCTTCTGTTTCTTGAAAAATCCAAGTCAAAATGCACGTTTTTGTCAACTGTACGAGTAATTAATTGCATGGAATTAGACGAATCTACCAGAAAAGTTCTCTCCAATAATATGTAAGGTGTTGTCATCATATGTTGTTGATTTTTTTTTTATCAGCTTGTTGATTAATCTGAAAGGCCCCTTTTCTTGTTTTATTTCTTAATGAATGAAACAATAAATGGAATTCATTGTATAGTTGTGCAATTCCGGTTTCTTTATCTGTGTTCGAATTCGTGCTACAATGTCTGTAGAGCAAAGGAACATGGACAGAGACAACGTTTCAGGTAATTCCTTTGCATTCTCGTGAAAGTTTGTTGGCCAATTGACTTGTGAGGAGGATTGGTTGAAATTTTCTTGAGATATGATCGTCCTAAATACACGATTAATATGTTGCAGTGTTTACTCATGGATATCATATTTGATCCTACTCCTCTGTTAACAATTTTATCCAAATGTGAAACTGTGAATTCAACATGAGAAAAGTGTCCTTTACAAATTTTTCTGTCTCTTATTTCTGCAAGTATGGCAAATCGAATTCGTTCCATTTTTCCTATTTCTGCAAGTAAGGATGATTTCTGGTGGCACAGTATGGCAAATTTTCCAATATCGAAATCTTGGTTATGATTGTGAGATCGTTATCTGTATATATGGGCAACAAATATTCTACGTGATGCACCTTCAATTGTAGTACAGCCGTTGTATGCAATAATTTCTGGTATGCTGGGGATTTATTTCACCCTTAATTTGATCAGATATTGTTCTACCTTTGATGAATCTCCCCACAAGGCAGCTTGGCTAATATCGGACAAGCTTGTTCTGGATACGTTCATTGACATATTTAGGTTTTGAGGAATCTAAGTTCTACGTTGTTCTATAGTAGGTACTTTCATTACTGCCTTAAGAACCGCCTATAAATGCTGGCAGGGACAAAAATTGTTTAGTTATGTAAGTAGTAGTCTCGGCACAACAGGTTCAATCAATGACATAAATGTGATTGAGTAAGATGAAATTATTGCATTGAGGCTTATTATTTCTGGCATTTTTTTACTCTACAGAAAGTATGCATCATTATTTTGATATTGCTTGGTCAGGTTTCTGCCTCTCTGACCTTTTACGTATGGAAGCTGCTTCAAGCTGTGGCCATCATACGAAGGAAAGAGACAATTCTTCCTCTGGTACGTACAATCTCACTAACTGTTTATTTAGCGAATTTCTAATAGCCTTTTGAGGATCTGTGAGAATGTTTACACCATAACTTTTTCAATTCTTAATCATTTACACTGCTACAGTATGACAATTAGTAATCCATTTTATATTCAATTCACTATCAGTCAAGTGCAAACCTGGTTCATTAGAAGATCTCATCTGTCCCATGAAAGTTTAGGCCACATCAAGTTCTTTTGTTTCCACAAAAATAGTAGGATGCCCTTTTGCAACAATTTTGCTTTGCGCTTCTCCTTTATCTCTTTAGTAACTAATCTCTAGGGTTTTCTTTCTCATTTCCAACTTTTATATGGGATCAAAGTATGTTGTTAGAGTTGAAAATCAGGCTGACATTTGCTCTATGATAGATTGTTGCACTAGTTAATAGAAATTCCTAGTTTCTGGTATTATAAACAGGAGAAAAAGAAGAAAAATGATAATGTGATTGTTGTGCTAAATTCGAAGAAGTTATATTGAATTCTTGATTTTTGGTGATTTATAATATGAAAACCCTCAGTACTTATAATTTGGCTTCTCAAATGAATGTGGTGTGATTCTATTGTACTCCAAATTGTCTCATTACAAAATTAAGGCCATAAAAGGAAGCACATAAATGCAGAAAAATATTTGAAGTAAATAGTTCTTGAAGAATATGTGAATTTCTCTGTTCTCAGTTGTTGAGGCCTTATTATGTCATCAAGTGTGGATTGTTTTTCTGCTTCTTAATCTCAAAATTAGAAATATATACCTGAGTTTGTACATGCCGTACTTGATGCCATAATAAGTTCTATTTATGTTGGGGGTTATAGTTTGGATCAATATTTTTCTAGCTTTCCATTTTTCCTATTGTAGATTCTGAAAGGTTATCCTTGTTCTGTATTCTGTTTTTGCACTCTGCCTGCCAAAGTAAATTACAACCTTGTCAGTTGTGAACAGATAAACTTACAACCCAGAGCATCTTTGCATACCTTGCAAAACATTCACATGGAAGCTGGTTCTGACATATTTTATGCCATTCAATTTAACTAGCTTTCTCGTATATTCTTATTTAGACCTTTATGTCATTTTGACTCAAATTAAAAGAAAAAGGGGAAGGGGAAGGGAAAGGGGAAGGAGAGGAGCTAAAAGAATGGGGAAGAAACTAGAACATGTAGTTTGATAGAACTGGATGGCGTGATATGGTCCTTATAGCCAACCCCGCATATTAGAGTAAAAGTTTAGTTGTTGTCGTTGCGAAAATTTTCCTCTCATTACTGAAAGTCTCTTTGTTATTGCAAATTATATGGTATAGTCAGCTATACAGTGCTCTGTACAGTTTCGCGCATGCATTTGTATAATGCATATGTATAGTATAAATTTTTAGTCTGCTGTAAATGTATGTTTCATATTCTGAAAGTGCATATTTACTTCTCTTAAGTACCTAGTTTGTACCCAGTAACTGCATAGTTAGTACAGAGAAAGTGAATAAATAGTGCGTAAAATATCAATAGATGAATAAGTGAATATTAAGTTTACGCATAATGAATAAGTTTTAATTATGTTAAGGTCTACTTATTGTCGCAGTATTTTTATATTTCAGTATGATCATTTTAACTTAAATTATTAAACTTGACCCTAATTTAGAAGACAAGGGTTTAAATATTTTAATTAGGTTAGGGTGTAGATTTTTTTTATTTTTTTATATTTGAGTTTAATCATTTTGATTATGTTAGTGTCTCGTTTACGAGTAACGTAATTGAAATGATTATACTCGAACATAATTTAAAATAACTAGGTGAGGTTTCGATATTTTAATTCAGTTAAGGTTTAGATATTTTTTAATATTTTAGTGGAATTATTTTAATTAGGTTAGGGTCTCGCTAATTGAAATGATTAAACAAAAATGTGAAAAAAAATTAAAATAACTAGGTGAGGTTTTTACGAGATCCTGACCTAATATAGATGATTAAACTTAAGTCTAATAAAACAAAAAATATAAAAAAAGAGAAAAAACAAAAAATAAGAAAATATAACTGAAAATAAAAAAATGAGAAAAATTGAAAAAAGAAAAAAAGTGTGCAAGAGAAAGGAGAAAATGAAAAGGATAAAAATTAGAAAGAAAAAAGAAAAAAGAATGAAAGGAAACAATTACAGGAACAGGAGGAATAAAAAAAGAAAAAGAAGAGATGCACTCGTGTATTAGTATACAATATAAAATTGCATTGTGATATCCTAAATAGCATAGCAGTAATATTTAGGTATGTATGAGGCTACCTTTTTTGTCATCATTAATTGTCACTGCTTCATTACTGTTTGGACTTATTTTGCAGTTTTCAATATTCATTATGATCCTTCCTCCATCTGTTGAGGAACTGAAGCAATGCGTGTTTGCTTTTTTTTTTTTTTTTAAAAATATTGTGAGAGGAACTTTGGAGGGAATTGGGGTGGATGTGATGTAATTTGGTGATTGTTTGGATATTTTGTATTTTGGAGGAAAAAAGTTTACTTTTTTTGGAAAAAAATGTAAAAAAACAGAGCCTAAAACCTCTTGTCACATTCGAACGAAGGATTTGTACATTATGTATTTATTTGAGTTTGCCAAGGAATTGAGGATTCCACCATGACGAAGTACTCTCCCAGACTTTTGGTTTCTTAGTGAAGATTTCAATTTGAAGTACTACTCCAGAGAACTTTTGTAAGTATCAATGCCTCATACAAGTATTTTATTTCATCAGGTCCGCGACGAAAGCTTGAAAATCTGTTATCTGAACACGGCAATGGAGTTTGTGCAGATTGTGGATCTCCTGATCCTAAGTGGGTGTAAGTATTAGAAATTAACTGGTTTACTGCCATTTCTGAGTGTTTTTAATTGAATTTTTTTTTTATCAACGGTGATGTAAAGTGTCGCCTTATCTTTAGCACATTTGACTTTTCTTCGGTAACATGCAGAGGTTCTTTCTCCTGAATTTCATATTTGGCATTATGGGGTGTAAGTTGTGGTGGTTTACATTTCATTGCTGTATCACAATGATGAAACATCAACTGTGAAAATTCCTAGATATCTCATGAGTTTTCATTACCAAGTGCTTTGAGAAACAGTTTGAATTTAAAGATTTCACTTTCTCTTTATGTAATTGCAGATCTTATGAAAAAAATCTTAGCAATACTGGGTTATGTGGTTTTTTATTTTGGTCAGGGAATCGCAATTGATTACTTGATGAGAGATGCTTCTTCAAAACAACAGAAAGAAATGGGGTTGGGATTTGTGTTAGGATCCCAACTACTAAACTGCGGCCTAGGTCTTGAAGCAGCCTAATGTTAGATTTCCTGAATTGCAAACATCACAGTGGTGTATATGCTTAACAATAGGAGTACAGGGTCCCTCTCCTGCATGCCTGATAATATCCAACCATAACGTGTCTAAAGACATGTCCAGCATATCCATAATAGCTCTCAAGATTATTTCAGCCAAAAAAAAAAAAAAAATCAAAGGCAGATACTGGGTGGATTCAGTAGCTAGTTACATATAATTTCACATAAACTGTCAGATCTAATCTCCCATTCCTGCAGTATGTCCCCTTTAAGAGGAGTTGGTTACTGTGGGGTGCAATAATAATATGAAGATGAATGTAGAAAATTTTCTTCTTTTGGCTTATGAAGAAACAATTAGCCGGAGACTAGCATCATAACTCATCAGAGATGAAATGATATAAAAAGGTATATGTCAGAGATGTACATTCTGAACTGTGATAATTTAGTGATGTATGACCTACATAAATAAGCTTAGATTGGGGTCAGGGTGCGGGTTGCTATTATATCTAGCAACACATATGGAGATTGTGTTCAATGGTTCTACATGTGCTAGAATTATTTAAAGAATGCTTCCTGATACTATTTCCATATGCTAATAAAGGGTCAAGAGTCTACAGAACGTGTACTAGCATGACTGTAGTGATAGAATAAAAAGAATGGAAGAATATTTGACCCTTAACTTTTGGTGGTGAAACTAAGGTTGAAACTTATGTTTATATCTCTTGTATGCATTGCTTCTTCAAGTTTAAGCTTCAGATTCTGTTATTTGAATTTTTAGTTCAGTTTTGCGTGTTTGTTATATTTCTTTGAATATTGATGTTTGCTGTTTGATTACCAGATCATTGAGCCTTGGGGTTTTTATATGTATCAAGTGTTCTGGTGTTCATCGAAGCTTGGGAGTACATATAACAAAGGTACTAATCAACATTCATACAATTAATTTTTGCATACTTAAAGTTTTTTAGCTGCCAGTGCTGACTTCAATAAATCAGAATATGTCTATGGATAGAGTATGATGGAAAAGTTTGATTTTCATAGCCAATCCGCACATAGTGGGGTAAAGGCTTAGTTGTTGTTGCCAGCTTCAAAGTTGTAATTTGAGGGGTCTTTAGCAGACTTAAAATAAGGTAGCTGGCAGGTTACCTTGTTAGTGAAATATGAAATTGTTACAAATTAGAGCGAATTCAGACTGCAGATATTTCTTTGATAGCTTCAACATGCAAAACATTCCAAATCTTTTTCTTGCCTTAAACAAACGTAGTCTTACCATTTGAAGTAGTTACTAGCCCCTTAGTGGCTATGGTTAATATATGGAAATTGCTGATTTGGATTCAGATACACTTCTGGTGAAATGTACGTGTACAACCTATTAGTAAAAATAGGGTTTTCTCCAAGACTCAACTTTTCGGTTGTCTTGAAATCAGTTGAGTGCGTCTATTCCAGGAAAAAAGAAGCACCTTTCTCTAGACTAATATCTGATCAATTTGGATATTGTCATTTTAGATGGAGGGTTTTGTTAGGTAAAGAGGCTGCTTCTCGTGAAACTGATTCCAACTTGGTCATCTGACTTTGTCTCCCCAGCCTTAGTAAAACAATGAATCAAAATCATGGAAACATGATTTACCCCATGGTTATTTCACATCCCTGGTGTCTAATATTTTAGGTTTCTGACAAATGAGCTTATTTCTTGAAATTTGCTGATTAATTTATGTCATTCTTGATAAGATTGATTATACATTCTTGAATTTTCTAAATGATATGTTCACTAATTTGAGATTATTTATAGCAGTCAAGCCTCACCAAAATATCCTTTTGAACATGCAATTAATCAAGATACTTCAACTTTTAATTTCCGGGTTTGAGCCTTTTAGAGGTTGCTTTTGATGTGGGTTCAATTCAAGAGGAATCTAACAGCATACTTCGCATCAAGTAGTCATACTGGAAAAACTAGCAGCCCAGGGGGCCTACAGAAACAAGGCAGATGGTGGCATTATTGAACCAAGAGGACAAGTGATTAGTTAGATAGAAACAAAGTCCAAAACAAGCTTTGAAATTGTAAGATCTCAGCAGTTTACTACTGGTCGAAAATTTTCAGGATATCAGCAGTTTGCTAGTGTTGAGAAAAACAGACAAGCACCCTCCTCATTTTTTGTTTTTTCTCTCTAGGTCAAAGCCAATCAAAACTTATGAGTCAATTGTGTCTGTGAGGCTTGATATTTCTCTCTTAGGTACCATATGATTAGATTAGAAAAAATCCTTGTCACCATGCCAGTGTATTATGAACATGTCCCTTACCTTGCAGATAGTACATAAATCCTTTGGGGATTGCGACTTAGCCATTTGAGTAAACTCTCATGCTGAACTTTCCCAAAATGAGTAGTACCCAATCAGGTGAATTCGGCGATAAAGTCTGCTGACATTCTGCCCCTCCTCCTTTTGTGGCCTATTCAAAAGAGAGGAACATTACAGTGATTGAAGTCCATTATTTGTGACTTGGCTGTTTGAGTGGCTGACACTGAGCTTTCTCAAAATAGGCAGTACGAGCTTGGGTGATTTCAGGATTAGAATCTATCAGAGTTCCAGCCTTCCTTCTCCTTTCAGAGCCTATTCAACAGAGAGGCTTCACATAGATGAACTGGTTTTTTGTTCAAGAATTCTTGTTTTGGCTGTTCATATCATGCAGTAATAAGTCTTATGGTCAGAATTATCGAACCATTGTAATTCCAGCAGTTAATATTCTGCATGAGTAACCATAAAAGATGCAAAGAATATATAAAATGGTTAAATAAAGGTTTGATAGGGCCACAAAATTCTTTTTGGAGGTTCAACTTCATCAAAGAGTGCATGACGTAGACTGGTTTTCCTTGAAAACCAATATTTGGCAATTAAATTTGAAATTCACATTCAGTATATACTAAAAGTTCAATCTGGAGCTTAAAAAGTTGAAATAACCTTATGTAGGTACCTTATCAGATATGATGAAGTAATTTCTCCAGTGAGTTGAAGTTACATCCTTTTTTCTATCTTAAGATGGTTACCACAGATTATTTTGCCACATAAAAGTTTATGGGATGATTTGTAGTAACTGAAAGGGAGATTGATCATATTGACACTTTTCTTTGTTGATACGATGACCATACTGATGGCAAGGAAACTTTATCTAATAGATGTTAATTGGCTGGAACTTTTTTCACATTTTTACTTTATAGTTCCCATTTTAGGGTAGCCTAGTCTTACATACAACTAACTTAAAAGCTGTGTAGGGGCACTATGTAGGGCTAGTCTAGGCTAAGCTGTCAGGTAAGTAGTCTAGTGCTACTGGAATGCAATATCTTTGAAGCTTCGATTCAAGGACATAAGATGGAGATTCCATTAACCTCCTATTGTGTATTGTGAAATGGTAGCTGAATTATTGCATCTAGCATGTGTGGGTTTATAATTCAAGAAGTAGGAAATTCTGGTCACGGAGAGATTATCCTCTTGTGTTGCATGCTAACCAACTACAGAAGAGTTGAAATCTCTGCACAAGTTATTTGTGCCTTGCTACCTGCATGAAAGTAGTTTGATTTATTTACAGTACTACAACATTGAATTTTTCCCGACTATATAACTGTTGTTTCATTGAACTTGATAAATCAATGGCCAGAAGTAATCATCCACAGATGAAACTTTGCCTACATAAACACAGTGGTGAAAATGTTGATGCAATTATTAGTTTTCTAGGTAAGAATTACTGGTCCTGGAATCATATTAAAGCTGTGGGGAAAGAGCACCTTGTATTCTTGGAATCAATATCCAATGTTTTAGTAATTCGGAGTCTCTTCTGGAAGGTTTCTACTTTTGTGGTTGAGTTTCTAATAATTGCCTTACTTTTGTTCATTAGTGGGTGAGTTATCTAGTTTAGAATATTGAATAAAGATTTTGTTTGATACAGAATTTCAACTTCCATGTGATGTTATTGCTTTTAAAAAGCTGTTTATGTTATCTTATCATTCATAGACTTGAATTCAATTTTTAGTTATATGTAGACCCTTTAAGGTTTATGCATATATTAGAAATAAGAACGAGATGAAAAGAGAAAAACTATATCAGGAGCTCCTCCTATATGAGGAGCCTAAATAGATGAGAAAAGTGGGGGTTACATGTCTCCAGATGCCTTAACCATCTGAAAAAAAAAAAAAAATTCATTTTGTTCAATTTAAAGAAAATATGGGGAAGGGAAAGGGCATAATGTCGGAACAATTAGTAGGAACCTACTAAAGAAAGACATGATATATTCAAACCTAAATGAGAACATATTTTGACAGAATATAATGGCTTTCCATGTTGCCTGGCATTTCTTCTTCTTGTTGTCTATTAAAATATAATGGCGTGACATTCCTTTCCATACATTCCTATCACTGTTGGATTTGATTGAATTGCATACTCTAATCTTAGCTAGTTCGTATTTTCTTTTGGTTTATTGATGTTGACCTTAAGGTGGTATTTCTTTTATTTTCTTTTTCTTGTTAAGGTTGATCTTGATTGTAATTTGTAGTATGTGAAGAGATATTTTCGCATCCTGTGGCTTTTCCAGAGCGGCAGATATTTTATATATTATATTATATTAAATAAAAGGTTACAAGAGAGATTCAAATGCTACACGCCTCCCAGAATCCTAGTATCCAGATCATCGATTCATGGGAAGTTGGCATGAGGACGCTCGTGTCTTTCTGTCATCGGTGCCTGGTTTCAGGATTCTTGGTCTGCTCAATTCATCGATCTATCTATATATATGTTCTTTTTTCAGGAATTAGCATGAGAAATCCTGAATAGGGAGCTAACACAGGACCTTTTTCGGCTTACTATTACATTTCATTGTGGTCATTTTTTCTTATTCTCTAGCTCATACACTTACTTTTTGGTCACATAATTATTTCATGCACAATGAGAGGGGGCTAATAAAGAGTTTAGCTGATAAGCTACATAATTTGGATTTTTAGTGGCGTGTATGCACTTTCCTTCAAGTTTTTTGTCTGGCCCTTTTGTTATTCTTCTGTAATAAAAAGCATTTCAAAGTTTTAAGGATGTCAAAATGTGAAATAGTTTTTTTCTTTCCTGCCTCTGTTTCAATCCATTTCACATGCCTTATACCCACTTTTAGTGTACCTGTTCCTATATTTTAGGTGTTCTCAGTAAAGTTAGATGAATGGACGAATGAGCAAGTTGATGCATTAGAAAGTATGGGTGGAAATATTGCGCTAAACATGAAGTATGAAGCCAGTCTTCCAGACAACAGAAAACCAAAACCAGATTCATCCATTGAAGAGCGTTCGGATTTCATTAGGTAGTCTACTTTGCACATCAATGATTTGTAAGATTATTGCGACCCTTTATTCACAGCCCTTCTTAAAACTCAGGCGAAAGTATGAGCTGCAACAGTTTTTGAGATGTGATGAACAGCTGTACTGCCCCATGCCGTCACTATCATCTTTTTCTTGTAGTTCGACAAGCTGTAGCTACAATACATCAATGGATAAGAAAAACTATGACAAGCAAACGACGACAAGTATCCGTTTCAATGGGCTCGGTCATGCATTTCGTAACAGCTGGAGGAGAAACTACTATGATCATCGGTCCACTAAGAAAAGTAACTCAATGGTAAGATTTTCTACCGTTAATAATAACTCTCACAAAAACAGCAAGGAGTGAGATTTCCTGATTGCTTTCAGTTTAACATGGAGGTTGTATCTTACCAGTCACATGCATTGTAAATAGGCCGGTATGGTTGAATTTATAGGGCTGATAAAGGTAAATGTGGTTAGAGGCACCAACCTGGCTGTACGAGATATGATGACTAGTGATCCTTATGTCATCCTCTCATTGGGAAATCAAGTACTTTTCTTTTCCATGTCCTTTTAATTCTACTATATCTTTTTATAACATGATTCTAGGACAGGATCTTGAACTATTTTTGGGTTCAATAATAATATAAAACTCTTTTGTAGTCAGTGAAGACGCGTGTGATAAAGAACAACCTGAACCCAGTGTGGAATGAAAAGCTAATGTTGTCAATACCAGAAAATGTTCCTCCTTTGAAATTGGTAAGGTTCTTAACTGTCCTTTTTTCATTGATTTGGTCCTGATAATTATCTAAGGTGTTTCAAGTAGTTAGGATCAATGTCAAAGTTATCTAAACGTTGGAAATTTCAAGTGCCTTCGACACCTGGAAGGTGTTTGACTTCCAATGCTTTTAAGGTTCACTTTTGGTTCAATTTTCAGACCGCTATCATTTGGAGGAAACTATTAAAAGATTCTCTAGGAATCACTCCTAGAACCCTTATGTATCACACCTAGGGACCCTTAGACATCACAGACAAAGTAAAGTTGCATGACGCAACTGCTGCAAAAACAAATTTTCTGCTTGGAATATTTATTGACTGAACTCTATGAAAGCTCTCTTCAAGAGCAAATTATTTGTAGACTAGAAAACTAAAGAGAGAAATTCAAAAATAGTCCCAAACGTTTACTGTTTTGTCGATTTCCGTCTTAAAATTTCTATCCTCGTCAAATCTGGTCCTCAATGTTTCAGATTCAATCAATTTGGGACCTTTATATGGCTTTTTCTATGAAATGCTTTTTATGCTTTGGGCTGAAGTGGATAAAAAGAATTACCTAGGGAACTCAGATTGGTTCAGCTTGAACATTTAGGACGACAGAACTTTATGGACAAAAATAGACACAACATTCAACATCAGGGACTATCTATGTATTTCTCTCAAAATTAAAACCAATAAAAATAGAATTCACAACTACTATCTGAAGAATGAATTTCCTATCTGGACTTAGTTACCAAAAGGTAATACCAACATGACATAACTTTAGAAACATAAAATCAATATAAGAATCTTGGAATTCAGAAAATTCCTTTACTGAAATATTCTTGACAAATAAAATTTAGAAAATCATAAAAGGTAAATCTGTGTCTAACGCTTAACTAAAACCAACTTGTAAGTTATTCAAAATGTTCCTTTCTTCTTTGGATCTTGATGAACTAGCCATGATTAAGGAATCCCTGATTGTTGATTTCCTTTTCCTCAATACATCTGCACTTTTGTTTAGCTCAAACTTTGATCATCAATTAAATAGTATTTCTTTGGTTCTTTTCATACGGTTTATGATCTGCAGAACTATCTCAATCAATTGTTTGAAGGATTTTGTTTATTGTATCTTTTTTCTTTTGGACCTTTTCTAGATAGTAGACATTTATTCCAACATATTTACCATAACAACTTGATGCAGTACATGTGTGAAAAGATCGTAGACAACAATTTAATCTCGTAGGAAATAGGAATTTGAGTTAATTAACAGAGAATCTGAAACTGTGAATAACACTTGTAAGAAAACTGAAAATAAAACTAGGAATCATTCCTAGAACAGGCATCACACCTGGGGACCTTTTGGTGCCACACCCAAGTTTGGTTGTGTTACACAACGTGTAAGAAAACAAATCTGTAGTAGGATAGTTTATTAGGGCAAATCTGTTTTCTCTTCTTGAAGAGCTTTATCCTCTTGAACCAATACTGAAATTGCTTCTGTTTTATTATCATTAGGCTCATTGAAACTGTAAACTTCTGTTGGAACAGTGCTTCATTTATGCTTCATTTCCTGAACTTCATTTACTACTGACTCTTGAGATTCTATTGTAGTGTCCTCTATGATGTTCTGAAGAACTTTGTTTGCCATTTCATTGAAAACTGTGGGTAGTTCTGAAACTTTCAGCTTTAGGTTTGCAGCCAAAAAATTAGTGATAATATTTTCAGAAATCTCACCTTCTACTGGAGGATTTAGAGCTCTGTTATTGCTTGGTACTTGATATTTTCCGGACTTAGTTGAGCTAGGTTCTTGATGCTTCCGTATATTCTCGTCATTAACACACTTGAAAACAATATTCCTGTAATCAAAGCTAAATGATTGGTGTGTTGGTCTTTTCATTATGCTTAACTTCACAATCATGCAACCAAGGCCGTCCCAAGTTTTGTGCAGATATCATAAGGTTGATATCACACTTTATAGAATCAACATATGGCCCGTGTTTCAGATGTACCAAGCTATGTTGAGTTAGTGGGAGAGAGGTATTGATCCTCCATGCACCATGATGTGGCTCTGTGGACATCATAAGCCTCTCTACTGCAGATTCAGAAATCATTTTATGCAACTACTAGCATCTATGATGAGCCACTTGGTTTTGTTTCCACAAGAAAACTGCAGTTCTCCAATATTTCCAGTTCCTGTTTTTGGTGCACTACGAATTTATAACTAGTGAAAGATATGACATATCATCCTCCTCTTCTTTGAGATCATCACCATCAAAGCTTGTTCACCCCATCTTGGTAATCAATCAGTAACTTCCTGTTCCTCAAAATTTAAGCCAACTACAAAATGAACCCGGATGAGATAGGTCATCAAGGTTGGGAATTTCTATGTCTAACAGATGTAAAAGCCAGTATTTTCCATCAATTTCGCTTTGATACCAAAAAATGGATACAGCACAAGCATGAAACAATCATAGACAACAACTTTAGGATTGCAGGAAATAGAATGTACAGGTAATTTACAGGGACTCTTGAACTCTGAATATTGCTTGCAAGAAAACTGAATAACTGTAGGAATTAGTCCTGGAATCCTTACCGGTCACAAAACTAGGGACCTTTAGCATCACACCCAAGGTTGGCTCTGTCATACAACTTGTAAGAAGACAAATCTGCAGCAGGAAAGTTTTGTGAAAGCCAATCTGTCATCTCTTCTTGAAGAGGTATGATATTTATAGATTTCAAAACTAAATCCAATTCTGTTTTGGACATCCAAATCAATTTTGGATTATACTTCTACTTTCCTATTTTACTTTAATAAACAAATAAGTTAAGAACAGTTAAGACTTAATAAGAAAAAAGTTTAAAAGAAGTTCCCTACTATAATAAGGAAAAGAAAGAGAACTCCTGAAAGAAGATTTGTATTCTAGCAAGCCAAATCTACCACAATTAGGAAAGAAAATTAAAAAATCATACTCTAGTATGGAGCAGGGAAAAATTCGGTCACCATGTGGCCAAATGAAGCCATGGAAGCTTGTAAAAACCTTCTCCTTTATTCGTACATGGTGAGGGCGTTTGATAATCTTGGATGACATAGGTGTGTGTTTGTGTTCCTTGTGGGCTTCATGGTTGTGTTGCCCCAACTCTTTAGGACTTAATAGATTCACCATTTTGGCTTCCTATCTCGGACTTGAACTTGACCTTCTTTCATAACCTATGAATAAGGTTTACCATAGCCCCATTCACACTCTTGGTCCTATTTCTCTTGTATGGATTGTTGGCTTGGACAGTTGAAACTTGTGGTTTTGCACCACTTGAACTTTTTGGACTTAGAGATGAGCTTGAGCTCTTTGGATTTGTTTGCGTCTTGGCCTTGTAAAAATGCCATTCTCATCCTTTGCAGGAGCTTCTTGTCAATTATTGGATTGTTGAGCACTCCTTTGTGCTTATCACAAGATTCCAGAAAATTTCTGCAATGCTGAGAATTTAGTAATTTACAGAAATATTCTAAATTACGAAAATTTTGGTAATAACCAAATATAATGAATATAATACTCTTCTGTTTAAGACATCTTTGTGGTAAATATAATTATTTATTGCTGAAAGTCATCTCCTTCCATTTTTGCACACACATTCTGGCCATAAACTGGTCATCATTTAAAAGCTTTGGTGATAAAATAACACATGGCTAAACAATGTTTACTGGGAGAAGAGATGACATGGCATTTCGTTATTTTTGATTATTTGTTCTGTTGTATTTTCTTGGCAAAAGAAAGAAATGGGACTTTGATTATATCTATGTGCTTGAAGAGGATGTTGTTTCATAAAATGGTTTCGACCTGCATACCCAGTAATGTTATATCAGAATAGGTTGATAAGGATAGCTGTAGCTGAGACAGAAACTTTATCGGCTTGCTACTGGCCTTGGGTTGTAGCTCATAGTAATGAACTATTTGTGTCATAATGTGTAAGCAGTTGATGTTTTATTTAGCTCATAGGAAAAACTTGTTTATGCCCTGCTTTAATCCTAAATACATCTGAAACTCTTTCAGCTTGTATATGACAAAGACACATTTTCGACTGACGACTTCATGGGTGAAGCTGAGATCGACATTCAACCGCTAGTCTCTGCTGCCAAAGCCTCCGAGAACTCCACAATTTATGAGCCAGTCCAGCTTGGGACATGGAAAGCAGGTAGAGAAAATACCCTTGTGAGAGATGGTATTATTTCCCTAGAAGGTGGCACTGTGAAGCAAGACATAGCTCTCAAGCTTCAGAATGTGGAAAGGGGAGTGCTAGAGATTGAACTGGAATGTGTCCCTCTCACACAATAGTATGTTGAAGGAATAGCCCAAGAGAGTATTATTTAGTAATCGAGAGTCAACTTTCAGAACCTCAATTTAGCTATATACTTCTTTTAGCCTACTAAGTGTGTGTCAGATCATTATTCTTCAATGTATTTTCTGTCAAAGTAAATCTTGTCCTTGGTCCCTTTGTCAATTTGCATACCAAGAGACGTACAATGAAATTGTACTCAGTTGAACAATGCTTAGCGCTCCCCTTTCAACAACTGCTTGTGTCTTCCAGCTAAATAATCAACTTCTTTGTGGGCTTCTTCAATGAGTAGTAGGGAGACTAGACTTTAAGGAAGCTGAGAGTGGGATAACAGAGGGAGAAGAGTAGTAGGCTGTCTTTCTTTCAAAAAAAAAAAAAAAAAAAAAAAAAAAAGGAAGAGAGATTGATGCGTCTCTTCTTCAGGTACAACCTACAATAATACATTGCCTAAATGAGAGAAGAAAATTACTACCCACTAATGCTCTTGAAGTTCTCAATTTAAGAACAACATTTCGAGCACGACATGGAAATAACATTTCCATCAATCAATACAAACTACAACTTGGGCTAATCTATTACAAACTACATTTACATCCCTTGGAGCAAATGAAAAACAACAAACACAAAAAGATTATACAATAATATGAGATTTTTTACTATAGTAGAAATATTAATATCAAATAGTTTGTTATTGTTAATTCTCTTTACTATATCATGCACATTAGATTTGATCATCACTTTGCTCCAACCTTTCTGATTTGCTACGACTTGAACATATTTAAATGTTTGAAGTATCACTTCCACTAAATTCATATGATGGTTCCTAAAGATCGACCAAACGAAAATGATTTTTCCTTGTTTGTCCATAGTTGTTTCTCGAATACCAACATCAACACTGGTATAAATAATGATACATCTTATCGAAGGATTGCGCTCATTTTCGCTGCTTGAAATCATATCTTTACTGTTACCCCTTTCATGTACTCATTCATTTTGTTACTGCTAAATCAATTGTCTCCTCTTATATATATATATATATATATATATATATATATATTTTTTTTCACTTTCTCAAAGATCAACAAATTTCTTGTCTTCCAAAGCTTTCACAGTATATAAACAGTGAGTTGTGCCCTATCTTGAGAAATTTTATCTTTTCCGATTGATATCACTTGTTGCCGCCATGTTGGAAAATCATTTGTATGGCTCAAAATTCCGTCCCACTGAATTGGTGCTAATTTCCAAACAATATTAGCTATCTTACACTTAAAGAATAAATGTTCCATTGTTTCATCAGCTTCTCCACACACTTCACACAAAATTTATACCATACACACAAGGGGTATACCCCCACTATTTACTAAATACAACACCACTCCCATACACCCCAAAACTGTATTTCACGCGCCCATTTCAACCCACGTTCCCACATACACCCACGTATTCATCTCATGCAGTTTCTTCATTCATTCAATATATTTAAACCTTTTAGCCCATCTATTTTCACGTTCAATCCGTTTCATTCTTGTTCCATTTTCCCCAAAATCATAGAGAAAATCTTCAACTAATAGAATTCCATCGAAAATAGATAAAAATCAATCGAATACAACTTTGGGCTGAAAAGAATACATCCAAATACGTCTCGTTCGTCATGCAATCTTCAATAATGCAACGCACTTCTCGAACCAACATACAATAAGACATTGCAAAACCTAAATTCCAATGTTTGATTTACTTCAAAGCCCGATATATTTACTGTATTGCTGTTGAGGAATGAAATCTATTACTCTGCATTCGATATTTATTTAGTTCTATATTCGCGCAATTTTCTTTAAATAATGATCTATTATTCCGAACTTTGATGTATACATGTTAACTTGCTTGAAATTTCATAGTTTTTATTGACGTATATTGTTGTCCTGTGTGACATATTTTGCTAGTATAAATGACGTATTCATGTTTGTGTGGGAATTCATCATCTTTTAGTCACGTATTCTTTTTTTCTTCATGACGTATTCTTCTCATATAAGTGAAGTACTCATGTTTTTGTGTGAATTCTTTGACTATTAGTCACGTATTCTACTGTTCTTGTGACGTATTTATGTTTAATTGTGAATTCCAAACTTTTAATTCAATTATTCTTGCTGTTATGTGTGATATTTTTTGTTGTTCTTAGTGACGTATTCATGTTTGTGTGTGAACTCTACACTTTTGATTCAATTGTTTTTATTGTTATGTGTGGCGTATTTTGCTGCTATAAATGTCGTATTCATATTTCTGTGAGAATTTCATACTTGTTAACCATATATTCTGCTAATTTGTACAACGTTTTCTGCTGGTATAAATGATGTATTCATGTTTATGTGGGAGATTGTTAGTTTTAAATACTGAAAGCTTTGCTTGCATGAAAAACTATTTCCCGATTTTATATATCGAGTTAAATGTTTCAATTATATGTCTTATGTTTTACATATGTTGTCTGCTTATATATAGTGACTAGATGATGATGTGTCGGGTGTAACACAGTAGATCTCATCATTGGTTAAACTCATGATTTATAAACTAGGCTCGTGACTGAGACAGTTTGGACATACTTTCGGTTTAAGTCATTATGTGATTATGAGATTGGTTTGTCTAAACTTATTGAATCATATAAATATGTCTGGGACATGTTGAGCAAGACCTATTTAGGATGAATTGTCTTGTACTGATTTGATAGACTATTCGATCCTAGCGTTCTATCTCTTAATCACTAGACTTGAATGGGAATGAGGATTAAGCATAGTGTGTTTGATTACTTAGTGTATCGTTGCTTGCTGAAAGGAAACCACGTACCGGTGCGTCTGAGTTGATGGTGCTCTCGAGATGAGCTTGAAATGTTTATTATACTAAACCCATCCGGTGAATTTATGTCCGGTATAATAATAAGGTCGAGTGGTACTAATCTTGGATTATAAGAAGTCGATAAATTAATTTATCAGTAAATTAATAAATTGACGAGCACTACATCTTTGATATGGGGAGAATAAAGAATAATTAATTTAGTGGTTCCGGAAGCAATTTTGGTTTGAATAGTAAATTCATAATTAATCTGTTAGTGCTACGATTAATTATGTGTTGGGTTAGTTGATAAAGTAGAATTAATTATTTAATTAATTAATCCTAAGAGTCAACTAGTAAATTGATAAGGTGGAATTAATTAATTAAATCTTATGGTTCAATTAGAATTAGGAAATTCAAGAATTAGGAAATCTAATTAAGTTTTGGAAACTAATTGAGATTTTGAATCTAATTGGATTTGGAAACTAATAAGTCAAAACCCAAAAACAAGGCTTAACTCAAGCCTACTTAAGGCCTCCCTTGTAACTTTATAAATAGACAAGAGATTAGCAATAACAAGACACACAAGTCATTATTGACAATAACACAAAATTTTAGAGAGAGAAGCTCTGAGGGAAAAGCTAGAGAGAGAAAAGTACTAAAGTACGGTTTTCTCCCTTTTGAGTAGCACGGCGGCGGGTTATCACCGGCGGCAGCGATAGACGTTTTTAACGACAGGCGACGCTTAGAGTGACACGCGGCGGTTCCTCTCGATTTTCTGGCGGCGCATGTGAACACGTGCGAGCGGCGGCAGTCCTGGTTTTGCGGTGGCAGCTGAGCTGCTTTTTTCTTTCCGCGAGTTTTGTGAGCAGTTTTCGTTTTGCTGATCCATTCATTTGGTAGACAATTGCCCACACAGTTTCCAGACGCGTCTCAGAGTCATACAACTTGAGTACACGCTTCAAAGGTCAATTTTTTTCCTTCCGCTTTAATTAGAATTATTTTGATTGTGTGATAAATTTGAATAAAGTAAAACTAAGATTCGGTGCTCGTGTGGTATTTCAAAAGGGTTTAAATCGTATTACACGGACATTTGGGTTTGGTTGAGAATCTTCGATTTTGGAATGCATAGCACGAAAGTGAGATTTTTGATATGGCCCGGGCAGATAATCCGTTCAATTGGTATCAGAGTTAAGGTTTTGGCTTTGCTTTATTCGAAATTATTACATGGTTTTTATGCAGGTGGTTTTGTTATCCCGACTATTATGATTGCGTTTGCATGTTTTAATTAAACCCCGGGACATGTTCGGGTTCTTTTTATGAATGCTTGTAATAGTAAAACCGTGTGTTGGAAGCAGGTAGGATTAGAATAAATCTATAATAGGATTTTTTATGTAATTTTAATTTTTATTTTCCTAGATAGATTTAGCCTTGTATATAGGAAAATATGTAATAGCAAAGACGTTATTGTTGGATGACTTGAATTCGAGGATTTTGGTTTTTCGTAATTTGGGTGATTCCAAAGATTGTGTGGAAAACCAGTAAAAAGCTAGGCAAATTTAGAGGAGACCAAATAACTAGTGGGAGCGGAGCAGAAGACTTGGAGGGCAAACAGGACAGGCACGCTCGGCCGATGCCGTGCCTGGCTTATGCGCACGTGCACACGCAAGGCCCGTGTGCGGGTCGTGCTTGCAGCGCACCGCGTGGCCCGTTTTTTTGAAGTAGTTCCAAGATCTTCAAGATAAGATTCAATCCATCATAGTGACATGACGGGACACGAAAATAAGGCAGTAGATGGAAGCGATTAAAACCATAATAGTCGGGAAATGTATTTTACATATTTATTTCCCGTTTTATTGTTTTAATTGTTGTTTACATGTTTTAATTTTATGCTTTATTTCTGATGCATGATTAAAGCATGTGATTTTTTGATGTGTATAACTTGGGTTAGTTAGTTGTATGTTAAAACTTGAAAAACCCTCATTTTAAGAATCTAAGTGGGAGCGGGTTGGTTAATATCCCCATGGCCTCCATTACGAATTCATAAGTGATGTGGGTAGACTTGCGCGTTGGCATTAGGGCATTCCTCCATATCGGATGAGTCTAATCTATAAGATCACTAGAATGAATTTCTAAAGAATGATGACTATAGTAAGTTAAATTGGAGAATGTTACACCCTCTCAATCTGAGGCACACTATCCTAGGTAACAAACTTAGAAGTCACGTAATGGCACACACACTTAGTGTACAATTTGTAGTATTCCTCCAAATGATGTTACGCTGCTCTTGTGTACGGCTAAAAGCACTGACTATTAATTTGATTGATCAATAGATCGTTTGGTTAGATAATGAATTTAATGAACATAGTTCTTCTCGAACGAATGTGGACTTGAGTGAATCCCGGTGAACGAGATGTCGGTGGATAGATTATATTATTTTTGAGGGAGTCAATATGTTCGAAATTTTATTATGTACTGAAATATTTTTTGCTTTATTTATTTTCAATTTTTGATATGACATTTAATCCTTTAGCTATGATATTAAAAGAGAACAAACTGAATGGTCAAAATTACATTGATTGGAAACACAATTTGGACATTGTCCTAACGGCTGAGCAATACAAGTTTGTGCTCACAGAACCATGTCCTCCTGTGCCTAATGATGAATCGACTGATGAACAAAGAGAAGCATATTAGAGGTGGAGAAAGGCTAATGAGATGTTGTGTTGTTACATTCTGGCTTCTTTGTCGACATCAGCATCAGTTAATGCTTACTGCCTCAGAAATGATGTTGAATCTCAGAGAAATGTTCGGACATCAAGGTTGGAATGCTAGGCAAGTGGCTATGAGAAAGCTCATGACTACTAAGATAAAAGAGGGGATTCCTGTGAGAGATCATGATCTTGAGATGATTAGCAACATCAACGAGATCGAGGTATTGGGAGCTGAGATTGATCATCAAAGTCAAGCTAATATCATCCTCTAGAGTTTGCCTCAAAGCTTTGAGCAGTTTCGGCTGAATTATAATATGAATAAGAGAGATTATACTATGGCCAAGCTCTTAGCAGCATTGGTGCTGGCTGAAGGTCTTTTTTAAGAGAAAAACAAGCTTTAGTCACTATCAAGGCTTCAGGATCCTCTTCTAAGACTAAGGTTGGTAAGAAGAAGAAGAAGGCCAAGAAGACTGATAGTCAAGCGCAAAAACATGCGCCAAAGCCAGACATCACAAAGAAAAAGAAGCCGAAAGGCAAGTGCTTTAAATGCGGTCAGACAGGACATTGGAAGTCGGATTGTCCAAAGCTCAAAGGTATGACAATTTCCGCTTTGATTACTGAGACATGTTTAGCGTCGATTCCCACATATACTTGGTGTGTGGATTCAGGCACCACTGACCATGTTTGCAATTCTTTGTAGGGGTTCTAAACAATTCAGAAGCTTAGAGAAGGCGAGATGGAAGTCTACTTGGGCAACACCACGAAAGTGTCAGTCGTTGTAGTGGGAGAAGTCAAGCTTAATTTTGAAAATTCCAGCTTAGTTTTAGAAAATTGTCTTTATAATCCGAGTTTTAGAAAAAACCTTGTTTCAGTTTCTAAACTTTTAAATAATGATTTTGAGTTTGTTTTTTCTGATAAGACTTTATTTGTTAGAAGAAATAAGAAACTCATTTGTTCCGGTTCATTAGTAGATAAGTTGTTTATTTTAAAACCAACTTCTCCTAATAGACATGCAACTGCAATTCAAACATAATTAAACCATAATAAGAGGAAAGAACCTTCTGAGATGAATCAAACCTATCCTTGGCACCTTAGATTAGGTCACATTAACCTTAGTAGGATTCAAAGGTTGGTCATTGCTGGATCTTTAGATTCACTAGAAGTTGATAATTACTCAACTTGTGAATCCTGCTTGGAAGTAAAAATGACCAAATGTCCTTTCATAGACAAGGGGCATAGGGCAAAAGAAGTGTTAGAGTTGATTCATTATGAATTGTGTGGACCATTTTTGATTCAGGCCAGAGACGGGTTCGAGTATTTTGTGACATTCACATATGACTACTGGAGGTATGGATACATTTAATTGATGCGCCACAAATCTGAGTGCTTTGACAAGTTCAAAGAGTATCGGACAGATGTGGAGAAGCATCATGGTAAAAATATTAAGACATTGCGATCAGATCGTGGTGGGGAATACCTGTCTACTAAATTTCAAAATTATATGTCAGAAATGGGAATCTAATCCCAGTTATCTGCACCTAGCATACTGAAAGATTATCTGCCCGGACCCGATAAAAAACTCACTTTCGTGCTACGCATTCCAGAATCGGAATCTTTGACCAGGCCTAGACTCTAGCACAATCGCTATTCCAATCCTTGCTTAAAATAACATTGCGCAAGATCATGGTTTGTACTCATTGGATTTACCACGCAACGATAATTTCTAAATAAAAGGGGACTAATAGAAAGTACTGCTTGAAGGGTGAACTCAAGTGTTCGCTTGTATGACTCAAGACTATGATCACACGTTGTGTGGGCAACGATCTAGGAACCAATTGATCAGCAATCAGCACAAGAACTACGTATGGATTCTCACCGGGAAACGAACAGCCGCCCGCTGCCTGAGACCAAATTCGGCCGCCCAAAGTTTCTAGAGGGAGAAAATTATTTTCTATCTCTAAACTTTCTCTCTCAAGTTTTCTTGTCTTGAACGGATTTTGAAGTCAATGTCTTCGTGAACGGATTTGCAAGGTTATCCTCCGATGCTATCTTAGGCACGACCACGTCTTCCCTCTTGATGATATCTCGTATCAGGTGGCGCTTGTGCTGTATGTGTTTACTCGCCTTGTGGGCTCGTGGTTCCTTCAAGTTTGCTAAGACACCTTTGTTATCACAGTACACTGTGATTAACTTCTGCAAACTAGGAATCGCGTCTAAGTCCACTAGGAAGTTCTTGAGCCACACTGCTTCATTCGCTGCCTCTGATGAGGTAACGTATTCAGCCTCCATGGTAGAGTCCGCCACACATTTTTTCTTGACACTCTGCTATACTATGGCTCCACCTCCCAAAGTAAACACATACCTTGAGGTAGACTTGATCTTGTCCCTGTCGCCTTGGAAATCTAAATCTGTGTAACCTCGGGGTACCAGCTCAGGCGCCTAATAGACCAACACTTGGTCTCTCGTTCTACGTAAATACTTGAGAATGCATTTTACTGCCTCTTAATGAGCTTTCCCAATTACTCTGATATCTACTTACAATGCCAACGACATAACAGATATCTGGCCTCGTACATGAAAGATTTTGGTAGGATCTGGGTTTGTACCTGCTCGATTTACCACGCAACAAAAAATTCTAATAAAAGCGGAACTATAGAATAATACCTTTGAAGCGTGCACCTAGTGAATCTCTTGTATGCCTCAAAGACTATGACCTCTTGTTGTGTGGGCAACAATCTAGAAGTCAATTGATCAGCAACTCTTCACAATCCACCTGCTGGAAAAATTCAGCACCTCTGCACCTAGCACGTACTGCAAACGCACTGCCCGGAGAGAGATAAAACTTAACTCGCAGCTTAAGAAAAGTGGCCAAGATTTTCGGCCAACTCTCCCAAAAAACCAGCCGCAAATTTGTGATTAAAATTCGTTTATGAGAGAGAAAATTTTCTCTCTCTAGAATTTTATCTCTCTAGAAATCTTGTGGATTAATTGTGTTGTTGAATGGCTGATCCCTTGTCTATTTATAGAGTTACAAGAGAGACTCCAAGTTGGAATAGGATTGGTCTTTCCTACTGGGTTTCTGTTTTCCTTCAATCCTGTTTCTAGATTGATACAGATTCTGTTTCCTTCAATCCTGTTCCTAGACTGAAACACTCCCAACTGTCACAGGGATTCACTTATCCCAATCCAGTTCCTGGGATGAATCACTCCCAACTGACACAGGGATTTATCCCAATCCAGTTCCTGGGATGATTCACAACCAACTGACACAAGGATTAATTAATTTCTCAACTAATTAAATCTACCTTTGTCAACAACCCAGTACATAATTAATCGTACCACTAACGGATTAATTATGGCACTACCAACCTACACCAGAATTGCTTCCGGAACAACTTAATTAAATTATATTCATCATCTCCCCACATCAAAGATATAGTGCTCGTTAATTCATTAATTTACTGATAAATTAATTCATCAACTTCTTAATATTCCGAGACTAGTACCACTCGACCTTTTTACTATACCGGACATAAGTCCACTGGCCAGGTTTAGTATAATAAACATTTCGAGCTCATCTCGGGAGCACCATCACCCCGGACGCACCGGTACATGGTTTCCTTTCGACAAGCAGCAGCACACCAAGTAACTAAACACGCGCACCCAACCCACCGAGACTATTGGCCACATTTGACCTCACCCATTGGCAGATCAAAATGCACTATGTCTAATCCTCATGCCCGCTCGAGTCTAGGGATTTAGAGATAGAATACAAGGATCGATTTGTCTATTAAATCAGTACAAGACAAATCATTCCTAAGAGTCAAGTTCAATATGCCCCGGGCACATCTATATGATTCAATTAGTTTAGACAAACTAATTATCTGAATCACATAATAACCTAGACCGACAGTTTATCCAAAGCTGTCTCGGTTACGAACCTTATTTATATATTATGTCTTTCAACCAATGATGAGATCTACTGTGTCGCACCAGACACCTCATCATCTACTTACATAATATAAATGGATATGCACAACTAAATATAATTGAAACACAAATCGATATATTAATCTGGGAAATTATACAACACAAGCATAGCTTATGTATTCAAATCCAACAATCTCCCACTAATACTTAAGCTGTGCTTTAAGTATACAACTACATACAATCCTATACTACCTGCTGCTATCTATCTAAAAAACTATCATGGCTCTTCTAGATATCTGATCCCCATGCCCTCCACGTGAACCTCAAAGACTTTAGAGGCCAATGTCTTCGTGAATGGATCTGCAAGGTTATCTTCTGATGCTATCTTAGCCACGACCACGTCTTCCCTCTTCACGATGTCTCGTATCAGGTGGTACTTGCGCTGTATATGTTTACTCGCCTTGTGGGCTCGTGGTTCCTTCGAGTTTGCTACTGCACCATTGTTATCACAATAAACTGTGATAGACTTCTGCAAACCAGGAATCACGTCTAAGTCCACTAGGAAGTTCTTGAGCCATATCGATTTAAAACTGGAAAGTAAACAAACAGTGTTTCAGTTATATATGCTAGAATTTTCGGAAACATGAAAATTCAATTAATTATTGATTCCCTCAAAACAATAATATTAATCCACCAACATCTCATCCACCGGGATTCTCGCAAGCCACGCAGTGTGGACGTTTACGCTAACCCACATTCGTTTGAGAAGAACCAAGTTCATTAACTATACTATCTGATCAACGATCTTTTGATCAATGTAGCTAATAGTCGGTGCTTTCAGCCGTACAAGTAAGCAGCGTAACCTCGCGGGAGGAATACTACAGATCGTACACTAAGTGTATGCCATTACGTGACTTCTGAGTTTGTTACCTCAGGATAGTGCGCCTCAGATGGAGAGGGTGTCGCATTTCTCCTAGTTAAACTCGCTCTAGTCATCTTACTCAGAAGCTCATAGTCTAGCGATCTCGGGGCTGGACTCATCCGAATGGAGGAAGGCCCTAATGCCAACGCGCAAGCCCACCCACATCGCATATGAACCCGTAATGGTGGCCATGGGGATATAACACAACCCGCTCCCACTTAGATTTCCAAATTGAGGGTTTTTCCGGTTTTAACATGCAATTAACTAACCTAAGTTATGTGCAACCATAAAACCAGACATGCTTTAATTCATGCATCTAAAATACAGCATAAAAAATAAAGCATAAAATTAAAACAATAAATACGGGAAATAAATTCGAAAAAAAAATTCCCCGACTATTATGGTTTTAATTGCTTCCATCTTCTGCCTTGATCTCGTGTCCCGTCACGTCACTCGATGGAGAGAGTCTTGAATTTCAAAAAACGAAAACTGGAGGAAAAACTGGCCAAAACAGCCCGAACAGCCCGAACGGGCCGCCCGGGCCGCAGCACGGCCCGAGGGCCGCGCTGCCCGCGTGCACAGCCCGCACGGGCCGTGCGCGCGGCACTGCGCGCGCGTCTAGCGCGCGCGGCCCAGCGCACCCGTCGAGCGCGCGCGGCCAGCGCGCTAGGCCCTGCGCGCGCGTCCAGCGCGCGCGGCCTCCTGCGCGCGACTGCAGCAGCAGCGTGCAGCAACTGCTGCGTGCTGCTGCTGCCTGCTGCTGCCGTTTACCTGCCGGCCGGCGATTTTGCTGCCGGCAAATGTTGCCGGCGTCGCCTCCTACCGCCAACTCCTCTTTCGCTTTTTCCCACGCTATTTGGTCTTCTTGCAATTCGTTCTGGGTTTTTTCCTGGGTTTCTTCAAATTCATGATAACCCAAAACCCACGAATCCAAGTTGCCCACCATAACGCCTTCGATTACAAAAAAAATAATTTTCCTACTACAAGGCATTCTAGGAAAATTAAATAATCGAAATTACATAGAAAAAATCCTACTACAGATTTAATCTAATCCTACACGGCTTCCAGCACGTGGTTATACTATTACAAACATTCATAATAAAATTAAATCCGGACATGTCCCGGAGTTTAATTAAAAACCATACAAACGTAACCATAATAGTCGGGATTCTAAACCACCTGCAAATAAAACCATGTAATAAATTGAACAAGCACAGAACCCCCTAAACCTGGCTCTGATACCAATTGAAAGATTTTGGTAGGATCTGGGTTTGTACCTGCTCGATTTACCACGCAACAAAAAATTCTAATAAAAGCGGAACTATAGAATAATACCTTTGAAGCGTGCACCTAGTGAATCTCTTGTATGCCTCAAAGACTATGACCTCTTGTTGTGTGGGCAACAATCTAGAAGTCAATTGATCAGCAACTCTTCACAATCCACCTGCTGGAAAAATTCAGCACCTCTGCACCTAGCACGTACTGCAAACGCACTGCCCGGAGAGAGATAAAACTTAACTCGCAGCTTAAGAAAAGTGGCCAAGATTTTCGGCCAACTCTCCCAAAAAACCAGCCGCAAATTTGTGATTAAAATTCGTTTATGAGAGAGAAAATTTTCTCTCTCTAGAATTTTATCTCTCTAGAAATCTTGTGGATTAATTGTGTTGTTGAATGGCTGATCCCTTGTCTATTTATAGAGTTACAAGAGAGACTCCAAGTTGGAATAGGATTGGTCTTTCCTACTGGGTTTCTGTTTTCCTTCAATCCTGTTTCTAGATTGATACAGATTCTGTTTCCTTCAATCCTGTTCCTAGACTGAAACACTCCCAACTGTCACAGGGATTCACTTATCCCAATCCAGTTCCTGGGATGAATCACTCCCAACTGACACAGGGATTTATCCCAATCCAGTTCCTGGGATGATTCACAACCAACTGACACAAGGATTAATTAATTTCTCAACTAATTAAATCTACCTTTGTCAACAACCCAGTACATAATTAATCGTACCACTAACGGATTAATTATGGCACTACCAACCTACACCAGAATTGCTTCCGGAACAACTTAATTAAATTATATTCATCATCTCCCCACATCAAAGATATAGTGCTCGTTAATTCATTAATTTACTGATAAATTAATTCATCAACTTCTTAATATTCCGAGACTAGTACCACTCGACCTTTTTACTATACCGGACATAAGTCCACTGGCCAGGTTTAGTATAATAAACATTTCGAGCTCATCTCGGGAGCACCATCACCCCGGACGCACCGGTACATGGTTTCCTTTCGACAAGCAGCAGCACACCAAGTAACTAAACACGCGCACCCAACCCACCGAGACTATTGGCCACATTTGACCTCACCCATTGGCAGATCAAAATGCACTATGTCTAATCCTCATGCCCGCTCGAGTCTAGGGATTTAGAGATAGAATACAAGGATCGATTTGTCTATTAAATCAGTACAAGACAAATCATTCCTAAGAGTCAAGTTCAATATGCCCCGGGCACATCTATATGATTCAATTAGTTTAGACAAACTAATTATCTGAATCACATAATAACCTAGACCGACAGTTTATCCAAAGCTGTCTCGGTTACGAACCTTATTTATATATTATGTCTTTCAACCAATGATGAGATCTACTGTGTCGCACCAGACACCTCATCATCTACTTACATAATATAAATGGATATGCACAACTAAATATAATTGAAACACAAATCGATATATTAATCTGGGAAATTATACAACACAAGCATAGCTTATGTATTCAAATCCAACAGTACACAACATGACATGTATGAGACTTCCTACTGCCGAAGCATAAGGAACTACCTTCATAGCCTCTATCTCCTCAACAGTCTTGGGAGACTGTTTTTTAGATAGATGCACTCCGTGTCTGAAAGGTAGAAAACCTTTCTTGGAGTTCTGCATGTTAAAATGGGCCAGAATTGTATCTATGTATGAAGTTTTAGAAAGCGTTAGCGAACGTTTCCAACGATCTCAAATTATCTTGATCCCAAGGATATGTCCCGCTTCTCCTAAGTCCGTCATATCAAATTGTTTGGACAGCCATGCCTTTACATCTGATAACACTTTCTTGTTGTTGCCAATCAGTAGAATGTCATCTACGTAAAGCACAAGAAACACCACCGCGTTTCCATCACGTCTGCGATATACACGTTGCTCATTCGGACACTGAGTAAAACTGTAGAACTGGATTACCTCATCAAACCGGATGTTCCAAGATCTGGATACCTGATTAAGTCCATAAATAGACTTCTTAAGCCTACAAACCTTATACTCTTGGCCTTTTTTGACGAATCCCTCTGGTTGCTGCATGAAGATGGTTTCCTCAAGACTTCCGTTAAGGAAAGATATATCCATCTGACATATCTCATAATCTAAATGAGCAGCTATGGCCAGAGAATCCGGATCGACTTAAGCATGGCTACTGGGGAGAAGGTTTTCTCATAATCGATTCCTTCTTTCTGAGTATACCCTTTTGCCACCAGCCTAGCTTTAAAGGTTTCCACATTTCCGTTAGGTCCTTTCTTGCTTTTGTTAACCCACTTACATGCAATGGGCTTAAACCCATTAGACAGGTCCACTAGCTCCTAGACTTGATTGTGGTCCATTGACCCCATCTCGGATATTATTACTTTTTGCCAAGTTTCTGCTTCTTTATCTCAGAGAGCCTCATTGTAGTTTACTGGGTCAGGCTCAGGCGCGCCTAGGACTAGGTCTGAGGCCTTTCCCATGCCAATAAACTTGTCGGGCTATTTCAAAACCCTCCCACTACGACGAGGCACTACCTGTGTAGGCGCATCATCTGTGATATCTTGTGCATTGTGTGGTGTATCTACTTGTGCTGGTGCATCAGTATTATCAGTTTTTCTCCTAAGATCTTCTAGTACTATCTTGCTCTTGGGTTTGTGATCTAGGATATAGCCTTTCTCTAAAAATCTGGCATTGGAACTAACCACCACCTTCTGATCTAAAGGACTATAACCACCCTTTGTTCCCTTAGGATATCCTACAAACAGTATTACTTCTGTTCTTACATCTAATTTAGCCGTATCTGCCTTAAGCACATGTGCTGGGCAACCCCGAATTCTGAGATATCTTAGACTGGGCTTACGCCCTTGCACAACTCTACTGGGGTTGAAGGCACAGTTTTAGATGTTATAAGACTAAGGATGCACATTGTTGTTTCTAAGGCATACCCCTAGAACGAAACCGGCAAATCACTATAGCTCATCATTGATCTAACCATTTTTATAAGAGTTCGGTTCCTTTTTTCTGCTACACCGTTTTGCTATAGTGTGCCAGATGCAGATAACTGAGACTGAATTCTGACCTCGCTGAGGTATTCTCAAAATTCATGGGACAAGTACTCACCACCACAATCTGATCGCAGTGTCTTGATACTTTACCATGATATTTCTCCACATTTGTCCGATACTCTTTGAATTTACTAAAGCATTCGGACTTGTGGCGCATTAGGTAAATATATCCGTACCTTAAAAATCATCCGTGAACGTCACGAAATACTCAAACCCACCTCATGCTTGGACCGACATAGGTTCACACAAGTCAGAATGAATCAACTCTAATAGTTCTTTGGCTCTATAACCTTTGCCTTAAAAGGTCTCTTGGTAATTTTACCCTCCAAGCAAGATTCGTAGGTTGAATAAATGTCAATCTCTAATGAACCTAAAGGTCCATCATTGACCAACCTCTGAATCCTACTAAGGTTCATATGACCTAGCCTGAGATGCCAAAGATAGGTTTGATTCATTTCAGAAGGTTCTTTCCTCTTATTAAAGTTACATGATGCGCTATTTATTTCTATGTTTCGCACAATAGAGGAGTTAGATTCAACCACAAACAAATTATTTACTAATGAACCAGAACAAACAAGTTTGTCATTTTTTCTAACAACAACTGTATTATCAAAAAAAATAAACTTAAAACCATTATTTAAGAGTTTTGAAACCGAAATAAGGTTCTTTCTAAAACTCGGTACCTGAAGACAATTTGGTAAATCTAGTCTATAATTTTCAAAAAATAAATTAACTACTCCCACTGCTTTTACTGACACTCTTGTAGTGTCGCCCAAGTAGATGTCCAGCTCGTTTTCTCTAAGCTTCCAGGTTACTTGGAACCCCTGCAAAGAATTACAAACATGGTCAGTGGCACCTGAATCCACACACCAAGTATCTGTGAGATTTGTCGCTAAACATGTCGCAGTAATTAAGGCAGAAACTATTGTACCTTTAAGCTTTGAACAATTTGATTTCCAGTGTCTCATTTTCCCGCACTTGAAGCACTTGCCTTTGGGCTTTCTCTTCTTTACGATTTCAGGCTTAGCAGCAAGTTTCTTGGCATTCTCCTTTTTCTTCTTCTTTTTGTTCTTGCTTTTAGGCGTAGAAGAAGAACTTGAAGCTTTTACCGTGACCAAAACTTGCTTATTCTCATGGAAAATGCCTTCGGCCGACACCAAATCTGTTAAGAGCTCGGGTAGAGTGTAAACTCTTTGGTTCATATTATAATTAACCCAAAACTGCTCAAAACTAGAGGGTAAGCTCTGGAGGATGATATCTATATGAATTTTTGGGTCGATCTCACCTCCCAACACCACTATCCCATTGATGTTGCTGATCATGTGAAGCACATGATCTCTCACCAATATGCCCTCAGCCATTTTGGTGTTCATTAACTTCCTCATGGCTGCTTGCCTAGCTGTCCTGCCTTGATGAGCTAACATCTCTCTCAGGTGAGCCATCATATTGAAGGCAGAGACCATGGGATGAAGCTGATGTTGCAGCACATTCTATACAGAGGCCAGAATGTAACACCATGCCGTATCTTCCGTTTTTCTCCACATATTACAATAATCCCTATCCTCTTGAGGAGAGTTCTCGTTAGGCACATCTGGAGAAACTTCGGTAAGCACAAACTTATACTGCTCAGCCGTTAGGACAATGCCCAAATCATGACTCCAATCGACATAATTAGGACCAGTTAACTTGTTGTCTTTCAAAATTGTAGCTAAAGGATTGAACGCCATATCGAATACTGTAAATTAAATAAATAGACAATGTTTTAGTGCATATTCTAGAATTTCAAAAATAAAAAAGAAATTCTAAGAATTATTAACTTCCCTCAAGACAATAATTTAAACCATCGACATCTCATTCATCGGGATTCTCGCAAGCCACGATAGTGTGGATGTTTACGCTAACCCACATTCGTTTGAGAAGAACAAAGTTCATTAACTACACTATCTGACCAAATGATTTATTGATCAATGTAGCTAATAGTCAGTGCTTTCAGCCGTACAAATAAGCAGCGTAACCTCGATGGGAGGAATACTATAAATCGTACAATAAGTGTGCCATTACGTGACTTCTAAGCTTGTTACCTGAGGATAGTGCGCCTCAGATGGAGAGGGTATCGCATTTCTCCTAAGTAAACTTGCTTTAGTCATCTTACTTAGAAAATCATAATCTAGCAATCTCGTGGTTGGACTCATCCGAATGGAGGAAGGCCCTAATGCCAACGCTCAAGTCCAGCCACATCACATATGAACCTGTAATGGTGGCTATGAGAATATTAAACCAACCCACTCCCACTTAGATTTCTAAATTGAGGGTTTTTCCAGTTTTAACATTCAATTAACTAATTCTAAGTTATTCGCAAACATAAAACCAGCATGCTTTAAAATCATGCATCTAAATTACAACAAAAAATTAAAACTATAAATACGGGAAATAAATACGAAAAATAAATTTCCTGACTATCATGGTTTTAATTGCTTCCATCTTCTGCCATGATCTCGTGTCCCATCACGTCACTAGATGGATTGAGTCTTGAACTTCAAAAAAAAAAAAAACAAACTTGGAGAAAAAATGGGCCAAACGCACCAAACAAACAGGCTGCACGTCCGCAACACGCACAAGGCTTGCGGCCCAGCAGCGTGAAGCAGTTGCTGCGCGCTGCTGCTGCGATTACAGCTGCTGCCGTGCGTGCTTACGCAGCAGTGGTTGCGCTGTTGCCGGCCGGCGACTTCTGTGGGTGATTCATCGCTGGCGCCGTTGGACTCATCCGATCTCTCATTCGCTTCTTTTTCCATGCTATTTGGTATTGTTGCAATTCATTCTGGTTTTTCCTGGTTTCTACGAATTAACGATAACCCAAAACCCACGAATTCAAGTTGTCCACCATAACGCCTTCGATTACAAAAGTTAATTATCCTACTACAAGGCTTTCTAGGAAAATTAAACTCACTTTCGTGCTACGCATTCCAGAATCAGAATCTTTGACCAGGCCTAGACTCTAGCACAATCGCTATTCCAATCCTTGCTTGAAATAATATTGCGCAGGATCTTGGTTTGTACTCATTCGATTTACCACGCAACAATAATTTCTAAATTAAAATGGAATCATAGAAAGTACATCTTGAAGCGTGAACTCAGGTGATCGCTTGTGTGGCTCAAGACTATGATCGTACTTTGTGTGGGCAACGATCTAGCAACAATTGATCAGCAATCAACACAAAAATTGCGTCGGGACTCTCTCCAGAAAATGAACCTCCGCCCGCCGCCTGAGACCAAATTTGGCCGCCCAAAGTTTCTAGGGGGTGAAAATTATTTTCTCTCTCTAAACTCTCTCTCTAGTTTTCTTGTCTTGAAAACTTATGAGTTGTGTGTTATGTAATCGCTAATCCCTTGTCTATATATAGAGTTATAAGAGAGACCCCAAGTTGGTTTAGGATTGGCATTCCTAATGGGTTTAGGTAATTAATTAGTTTCCAAATCCAATTAGGTTACTAATCTAATAGGATAATCCAAATCCAATTAGATTTCCTAATCTCTAGGATTTTCTAATTCTAATTGAAACTTAAGACTTAATTAATTAATTAAATAATTCAACTTTGTTAATTACTTAATTTACCCTTACGAATAATTAATTAAATAATTAATTCTACTTATTCAATTAACCAATTATAAAATTAATCGTACCATTAACGAATTAATTTTGGCACTACCATCCTACACCAGAATTGCTTCCGGAATAACTAAATTAATTTATTCTCAATTTCCCCACATCAAAGATATAGTGCTCGTTATTTTATTAAATTACTGATAAATTAATTAATTAACTTCTTTAATTCCAAGACTAGTACCACACGACCTTTTTACTATACGGACATAAGTCCACCGGCCGGGTTTAGTATAATAAACATAACGAGCTCATCTCGGTGAAAGATTATATGCTAGGGCCCAGCCAGAAACTCACTTTCGTACTATGCATTCCAGAATCAGAATCTCTGGCCAGGCCTAGACGCTAGCACAATCGCTATTCCAACCCTTTTGAAATAACATTGTGCAGGATCTGGGTTTGCACTTATTCGATTTATCACGCAACAAAAATTCTTAATTAAGCAGAAACATAAGAATTACCTATTGAAATGTACACTTAGGTGATTCTCTTGTATGCCTCAAGACTTTGCTTGTATACTGTGTGGGTAGCAATCTAACCAGCAATTTGATAAGCTAATCACCACAATTCACCTGCCAGAAAAATTCCACCACCGTTGCATCTGGCGCATACAATCCACGCCCCGCCCGAAGAGAGAGAGAGAAAGCCACACGAGCCACCAAAAATTGAAGAAAAATCGGTAGCCCTAAAGCCTTATGGAATCCGATTTTAAGAGAGAGAATCTCTCTCTAGGATTTTCTCTCTCTAAGTTTTCTTGTCTTGAAAACTTATGAATTGTATCTTGTGAAATAGCTAATTCCTTGTCTATATATAGATTTACAAGAGAGACCCCAAGTTGGTTTAGGATTGGCCTTCCTACTGGGTTTCTGTTTTCTTCAATCCTGTTCCTGGACTGACACATATCCAACTGATACAGGGATTCACATATCCCAATCCAGTTCCTGGTATGATTCACAACCAACTGACACAAGAATTAATTAATTACTTAATTAATTAAATATACCTTTGTCAACAACCCAATACAAAATTAATCATACCACTAACGGATTAATTATAGCACTACCATCCTACACCAGAATTGCTTCCGAAAAAACTTAATTAATTTATATTCATAATCTCCCCACATCAAAGATATAATGCTCGTTAATATATTAATTTACTGATAAATTAATTAATTAACTTCTTTAATTTCGAGACTTCTTTTACTATATCGGATATAAGTCCACCGGCCGGGTTTAGTATAATAAACATTACGAGCTCATCTCGGGATCACCATCACCCCGGATGCACCGGTACATGATTTCCTTTCGACAAGCAGCAGCACACCAAGCAACTAAACATGCGCACCTAACCTATCGTGACTATTGACCACAACTGACCTCACCCATTGGCAGATCAAAGTACACTATGTCTAATTTGAGTCTAGGGATTAAGAGATAGAATACCAAGAACGATTTGTCTATTAAATCAGTACAAGACAAATCATTCCTCATGGTGAAGTTCAATATGCCCCGGGCATATCTATATGATTCAATTAGTTTAGACAAACCAATTATTCGAATCACATAATAACCTTAATCGACAGTTTATCCAAAGCTGTCTCGGTTACGAACCTCATTTATATATTATTTCTTTTAACCAATTATGAGATCTACTGTGTCACTCAAGACACTTTATCATCTAACTATATAATATAAATGGACAAATAATGCACAACAAAATATAACCAAAACATAAATCGATATATAAACTGGGAAAATGTACAATACAAGCATAGCTAATGTATTCAACTCCAACAATCTTCCACTAATACTTAAGCTGTGCTTTAAGTATACATCTACATACAACCCCTGCATACTCTGCTGCTAAATATATAGAAAAACTATCATGGCTCTCCTAAGTATCTGATTCCCATGCCCTCCACGTGAGCCTCAAAGACTTCTGAAGTCAATGTCTTCGTGAACGGATCTACAAGGTTATCCTCTGATGCTATCTTAGCCATGACCACGTCTTCCCTCTTTACGATGTCACGTATCAGGTGGTACTTGCGTTGTATATGTTTACTCGCCTTGTGGGCTCGTGGTTCCTTCGAGTTTGCTACTGCACCATTGTTATCACAATACACCATGATAGACTTCTGCAAATCAGGAATCACATCTAAGTCCACTAAGAAGTTCTTGAGCCACATTGCTTCCTTCGCTGCCTCTGATGCGGCAACGTATTCAGCCTCAATGGTAGAGTCTGCCACACATTTTTTCTTGACACTCCACCAAACTATGGTTCCACCTTCTAGAGTAAACACATACCCTGAGGTAGACTTGCTCTTGTCCCTGTCGCATTGGAAATCTGAATCTGTGTAACCTCAGGGTACCAGCTCAGGCGCCTGATAGACCAACACTTGGTCTCTCGTTCTACGCAAATATTTGAGAATGCATTTTACTGCATCCCAATGAGCTTTCCCGGGGTTACTTTTATATCTGCTTACCATGCCAACAGCATAACAGATCTCAGACCTTGTACACAACATGTCATAGATGAGACTTCCTACTGTCGAAGCATAAAAAACTGTCTTCATGGTCTCTATCTCCTCGACAGTCTTGGGAGACTGTTCTTTAGACAGATGCACTTCATGTCTGAAAGATAGAAAACCTTTCTTAGAGTTGTGCATGTTAAAACGAGCCAGAATCTTATCTATGTATGAAGCATGGGAGAGCCTTAACACTTTCCTACAATCTCGAATTATCTTGATCCCAAGGATATGTCCTGCTTCCCCTAAGTCCTTCATATCAAACTACTTGGACAGCCATGCCTTTATATCTGATAACAATTTTTTGTTGTTGCCAATCAATAGAATGTCATATACATAAAGCACAAGAAACACCACTGAATTTCCATCACGTCTGCGGTACACACATTGCTCATCTGGACACTGAGTAAATCTTTAGGACTAGATTACCTCATCAAACCGGATGTTCCAAGATCTGGATGCTTGCTTAAGTTCGTAAATAGACTTCTTAAGCCTGCAAACCTTATGCTCTTGGCTTTTTTTAACGAATCCCTCTGGTTGCTGCGTGAAGATGGTTTCCTCAAGACTTCCATTTAGGAAAGCTGTGTTGACATCCATCTGTCATATCTCATAATCCAAATGAGCAACTATGGCCAAGAGAATCCGGATCGACTTAAGCATGGCTACCGGGGAGAAGGTTTCCTCATAATCGATTTCTTCTTTCTGAGTATACCTCTTCGCCACAAGCCTAGCTTTAAAGGTTTTCACATTTTCGTCAGGTCCTCTCTTACATTTGTAGACCCACTTGCATCCAATGGGTTTAAACCCATCAGGCAGGTCCACAAGCTCCCAGACTTGATTGTGGTCCATTGACCCCATCTTGGATATCATTACCTTACGCCAATATTCTGCATCTTTATCTCGGAGAGCCTCATTGTAGTTTACTGGGTCAGGTTCAGGCACACCTGGGAGTAGGCTGATGCCTCCCCACACCAATGAACCTGATGGGCTGTCTTACAACCCTCCCACTACAACGAGGCACCACCTGTGTAGGTGCATCATCTGTGATCTCTTGTTCAGTGTGTGGTGTATCTACTTATGCTGGTGCATCAGGATTAGTAGTTTATCTTCGAAGCTCTTCTAGTACTATCTTACTCTTGGGCTTGTGATCTTGGATATTGTCTTCCTGCAAAAATCTAGTGTTGGTACTAACCACCACCTTCTGATCTTTAGGACTATAAAACAAACCATCTTTCGTTCCCCTAGGATATCCTACAAACAACATTAATTCAGTTCTCGCATCTGCCTTAAGCACATATACTGGGCAACCCCAAACTCTGAGATGTCTTAGACTGGGTTTGCGCTCGTTCCACAACTCTACTGGGGTTGAAGGCACGGTTTTAGATGGTACAATATTAAGAATATACATCACTGTTTCTAAGGCATATCCCCAGAACGAACTCGGCAAATCACTATAGCTCATCATTGACCTAACCATTTCCATGAGAGTTCGATTTCTTTTTTCTACTACACCGTTCTGCTGTGCCGTGCCAGGTCCAGACAACTGAGACTGAATTCCTACCTCACTGAGGTAATCTGGAAATTGGTGGGACAGGTACTCCCCACCACGATCTGATCGCAGTGTCTTCGTACTTTTACCATGATGCTTCTCCACATCTGCCGGAAACTCTTTGAACTTGCCAAAGCACTCGGACTTGTGATGCATTAGGTAAATGTACCCGTAGCTTGAGTAGTCATCCGTGAACGTCATGAAATACTCAAACCCACCTCGTGCTTGGACCGACATTGGTCCACACAAGTCAGAATGAATTAACTCTAGTACTTCTTTAGCTCTATAACCTTTTGCTTTTAAAGGTCTCTTGGTCATCTTACCCTCCAAGTAAGATTCGCAGGTTGAATAACTATCAATCTCCAATGAACATAAAGGTCCATCATTGACCAACCTCTGAATCCTACTAAGGTTTATATGACCTAGCCTGAATGCCAAAAATAGGTTTGATTTATTTCAGAAGGTTTGTTCCTCTTATTAATGTTAGATAAAGAGCTATCTGTTTCTATGTTTTGCACAACAGGGGAGTTAGAGTTAACCACAAACAAATTATCAGCCAATGAACCAGAACAAATAAGTTTCCCATTTCTTCTAATAAATATAGAATCATAAGAAAAAATAAACTTATAACCATTCTTTTGGAAACCAAAATAAGGTTCTTTCTAAAACTCAGTACATAAAGACAATTAACTAACTCTAAACTAGAATTCTCAAAATTCAGAGTAACTACTCCCACTGCTTCTACTGAAACTCTTGTAGTGTCGCCCATGTAGATATCCAATTCGCCTTCTCTAAGCTTCCAGGTCACTTGGAACCCTTGCAAAGAATCACAAACATGGTCAGTGTGACCTGAATCCACACACCAAGTATCTGTGGGAATCGACGCTAAACATATCTCAGTAATTGAGGCAGAAACTATCATACCTATAAGCTTTGGACAATCCGATTTCCAATGTCCCGTCTTATTGCACTTGAAGCAATTGTCTTTCGACTTCTTCTTTGCAATATCTGGCTTAGGCGCAATCTGCGTTTTTTGAGCTATTCCCTCAAGCTTTCTCTTCTTCTTTCTAGCCTCAGGCTCAGAAGAAGATTCTGAAGCTTTGCCCTCGACTAAAGCTCGTTCTTCTCTTGAAGAAGACTTTTAGCCTCCACCAACTCTGCCAAGAGCTCGGATAAAGTACACAATATCTTAATTATGTTGTAGTTCAACCGAATCTGCTCATAGCTTCGAGACAAGCTCCGGAGGACAATATCGACTTTGGTTTCACCAACAATTTTGCCTCTCACTACCTCAACCTTGTTGATGTTACTAATTACGTCAATGACATAATCTCTGACAGGGGTGCTCTCAGCCATAAGGACAATGTCCAAGTTAAGACTCCAATCGACATAATTAGGTCCAGTTAACTTGTTGTTTTTCAATATAGTAGCTAAGGGGTTAAATGCTATATCGAAAACTGTAAATTAAACAGACAATGTTTTTGTTATCTAACCTAGAATTTCGAACACAAGGAAATTCTAATAATTATTGACTTTCCTCAAAACAATAATCTTAATCCACCAGCATCTCATTCGTCGGGATTCTCGCAAGCCACGCAATGTGGACGTTTACGCTAACCCACATTTGTTTGAGAAGAACCATGTTCATTAACTACACTATCTGACCAAACGATATATTGATCAATGTAGCTAATAGTCAGTGCTTTCAGCCGTACAAATAAGCAGCGTAACCTCGAGGGAGGAATACTACAAATCATACACTAAGTGTGTGCTATTACGTGACTTCTGAGTTTGTTACCTCAGGATAGTGTTCCTGAGATAGAGAGGGTATCGCATTTCTCCTAATTAAACTTACTCTAGTCATCTTACTCAGAAATTCACAATCTAGTGATCTCGGGGTTGGACTCATCCGAATGGAGGAAGGCCCTAATGCCAACGCACAAGCCCACCCACATCGCATATGAACTCGTAATAGTGGCCATGGGGATATTAAACTAACCCGCTCCCACTTAGATTTCTAAGTTGAGGGTTTTTCCAATTTTAACATGCAATTAACTAACCTTAAGTAATGTGCAACCATAAAACCAGTCATGCTTTAAATCATGCAACGAAAATACAACATAAAAATAAAGCACAAGAATTAAAACAATAAATATGAGAAATAAATGCAAAAATTAAATTTCTTGACTATCATGGTTTTAATCACATCATTCTTCTGCCTTGAACTCGTATCCCACCACGCAACTCGATGGATTGAGTATTGATTTTGAAAAATGAAAACTAGAGAAAAACAGGCCAAAAAATGAGCGCAGCATGCACAAGGCCCTCATGGCCGTGTGAGCGGCCCAGTAGCACCTGCTGCCGCACCATGGCGCAGCAGGCCTGCTGCGTCGTGTAGCAGCGGTGTTGCTACCACCGGCGGTTGCTGACAGCGACTTCTGCCTGTGAGTTATCACTAGCGCCGCCCCCTACCACCTGTTCCTCCTTCGCTTATTCTCATGCTATTTGGTCTTCTTGCAATTCGTTCTGGATTTTCCTGGATTTCTACGAATTAACGATAACCCAAAACCCACGAATTCAAGTTGCTCACCATAACACTTTCAATTACAAAAATTAATTATCCTACTACAAGGCTTTCTAGGAAAATTAAATAATCGAAATTACATAGAAAAAATCCTACTATAGATTTGATCTAATCCTACACGGCTTCCAGCACGTGGTTGTACTATTATAAACATTCATAATAAAATCAAATCAGGACATGTCCCGGAGTTTAATTAAAACGCATACAAACGTAACCATAATAGTCGGAATTTCATAACCACCTGTAAATAAAACCATGTAAGAAATCGAACAAACACAAAAATTCTTAATTAAGCGAAAACATAAGAATTACCTATGGAAGCGTACACTTAGGTGATTCTATTGTATGCCTCAAGACTTTGCTTGTATGCTATGTGGGTAGCAATCTAACTAGCAATTTGATCAGCTAATCACTACAATTCACCTGCCAGAAAAATTCCAGCACCGCTGCACCTGGCACGTACAATCCACGCACTGCCCAGAGAGAGAGAGAGAGAGAGAGAGAGAGAGAGAGAGAGCCACACGAGCCACCAAAAGTTGAAGAAAAATTGGCAGCCCTAAAGCCTTGTGAAATCTGATTTTAAGAGAGAGAAATTTTCTCTCTCTAAGTTTTCTTGTCTTGAAAACTTATGAATTGTATCTTGTGGAATAGCTAATCCCTTGTGTATATATAGAGTTACAAGAGAGACCCCAAGTTGGTTTAGGATTGGACTTCCTACTGGGTTTCTAATTCCTTCAATCCTGTTCCTGGACTGACACACATCCAACTGATACAGGAATTCATTTATCCCCAATCGAGTTCCTGGTATGATTCACAACCAACTGATACAGGGATTCACTTATCCCCAATCCAATTCCTGGTATGATTCACAACCAACTGACACAAGGATTAATTAATTACTTAATTAATTAAATCTACCTTTGTCAACAACCCAATACATAATTAATCGTACCACTAACGGATTAATTATGGTACTACCATCCTACACCAGAATTGCTTCCAGAACATCTTAATTAATTTATATTCATAATCTCCCCGCATCAAAGATATAGTGCTCGTTAATATATTAATTTACTGATAAATTAATTAATTAACCTCTTTAATTTCGAGACTAGTACCACTCGACCTTTTTACTACACCGGACATACGTCCACCGGCCGGGTTTACTATAATAAACATTACGAGCTCATCTCGGGAGCACCATCACCCCGGACGCACTGGTCTATGGTTTCCCTTCGACAACAGCAGTACACCAAGCAACTAAACATGCGCACCCAACCTACCGAGACTATTGGCCACAACTGACCTCGCCCATTGGTAGATCAAATTACACTATGTCTAATCCTCATGCCCACTCGAGTCTAGGGATTAAGAGATAGAATACCAAGAATGATATTTGTATATTAAATCAGTACAAGACAAACTAATCATAATGGTCAAGTTCAATACGCCCCGGGTATATCTATATGATTCAATTAGTTAATAACCTAAACCGACAGTTTGTCCAAAGCTGTCTCGGTTACGAACCTCATTTATATATTATGTCTTTTAACCAATGATGAGATCTACTGTGTCACACAAGACACCTTATCATCTAACTACATAATATAAATGGACAAATAATGCACAACAAAATATAACCAAAACATAAATCGATATATTAACTGGTAAAATGTACAATACAAGCATAGCTAATGTATTCAACTTCAACACTCGGGAGCACCATCACCCTGGATGCACCGGTACATGGTTTTCTTTTGACAAGCAACAGCACACCAAGTAACTAAACACGCGCACCAACCAACCGAGACTATTGGCCACATTTGACCTCACCCATTGGCAGATCAAAGTACACTATGTCTAATCCTCATGCCCGTTCAAGTCTAGGGATTAAGAGATAGAATACTAAGAACAATTTGTCTATTAAATCAGTACAAGACAAATCATTCTAAGTGGTCAAGTTCAATACGCCCCAGATATATCTATATGATTTAATTAGTTTAGACAAACCAATTATCTGAATCACTTAATAACCTAAACTGACAGTTTGTCCAAGACTGTCTCGGTTACGAACCTTATATATATATTATGTCTTTTAACCAATGATGAGATCTACTGTGTCACACCAGACACCTCATCATCTAACTACATAATATAAATAGACTAAACTTGCACAACATATAAACCAAAAAATTAAATCGATATATTAACTAGGAAAAAGTTTAATACAAACATAGCTTTAGTATTCAAACCTAACACATACCCCAGCAGAATTGTGTAGCAGAACGGTGAAACAGAACTGTTTTTGAAATGGTGAGGTCCATGATGAGTTATAGTGAATTGCCAAATTCATTTTGGGGATATGCTTTAGAAATAACTACATATATTCTTAATCATGTACCATCTAAATCCGTGTCCTCAACCCCTACAGAGTTGTGGACGGGGGGCGTAAGCCTAGTATGAGACATCTCAGAGTTTGGGGTTGCCCAGCAAATGTGCTTAAGGCAGATGTGGGCAAGTTAAATGCAAAAACAGAAGTAATGCTATTTATAGGATATCCTAGATGAACGAAAGGTGGTATATTCTATAGTCCTAAAGATCAGAAGGTAGTAATTAGAACTAACGCCAGATTTTTAGAAGAATACTATATTTTAGATCACAAGCCCAGTAGCAAGATCATACTAGAAGAACTTAGAGGGCAATCTACTATTCCTGATGCACCAGTACAAGTAGATACACTGCAAAATACTGCACAAGATGTCACAGATGATGCGCCTACAGAGGTGGTGCCTCATCGTAGTGGGAGGGTTGTGAGACAACCCAAGAGGTACATTGGCTTGGGGGAATCTTCAGATTTTGTTCCAGGAGAACAAGTGGCCAATTATGTTAACTACAATGAGGCCCTCCGAGATAAAGATGCAGAATCTTGGTAAAAGGCAATGAAATCTGAGATGGGGTCAATGGACTCTAATCAAGTCTAGACTTTCCTGATGGTTTCAAACTCATTAGATGCAAGTGGGTCTACAAATGCAAGAGAGGAGCCGACGAAAAGGTTGAAACCTTTAAAGCTAGGCTTGTGGCGAAGGGGTATACTAAGAAAGAAGGTATCGATTATGAGGAAACATTTTCTCCAGTAGCTATACTTAAGTCGATCCAGATACTCTTAGCCATAGCTCCTCATTTAGAATATGCAATTTGGCAGATGGATGTCAAAATAGATTTCCTGAATGGAAGTCTTGAGGAAACCATTTCATGCAACAAACAGAGGGATTCATTGAGAAAGGCCAAAAGTATAAGGTTTGCAAGGTTAAGAGGTCCATATACGGACTTAAGCAAGCATCCAGATCTTGGAACATCCAGTTTGATAAAGTAATCCAGTCCTATGAGTTTACTCTGTGTCCGGATGAGTAGTGTGTGTACCACAGACGTGATGGTAATACGGTGATGCTTCTTGTACTTTACGTGGATGATATTCTTCTTATTGGAAATAGTAAGAAAGTGTTATCAGACGTAAAGTCGTGGTTGTCTAAACAATTTGATATGAAGGACTTGGGAGAAGCTGGACATATCATTGGGATCAAGATTATTTGAGATCGTAGGAAACGTTTCTTGATGTTTTAGGAAACATTTCTTGATGTTTTCCCAGGCTTCATACATAGATGTGATTCTGGCTCATTTTAACATGCAGAACTCCAAGAAAGGTTTTCTACATTTCAGACACAGAGTGCATCTATCTAAAAAACAGTCTCCGAAGACTGTTGATGAGATAGAAACCATGAAGAAAATTCCTTATGCTTCTGCAGTAGGAAGTCTCATGTATGCAATGTTGTGTACGAGACCTGATGTTTGCTATGCCATTGACATGGTTAGCAGATATCAGAGTAACACCAGAAAAGCTCATTGGGAATCTGTAAAATGCATCCTAAAGAATTTACATAGAAAGAGAGACCAATTATTGGTTTATCAGGTGCCTGAGCTTATGCCTAGAGGTTACACAGATTCAGATTTCTAAGTTGATAAAGACAAGAGTAATGGGATGTGGAGGCATAGTTTGGAGGAGTGTCCTGCAGAAATGCGTGGCAGACTCCACCATGGAAGCTGAGTATATTGCTGCATAAGAGGCAGCGAAAGAAGCAGTGTGGATCAAGAACTTCTTAGTGGACTAAGATGTGATTCCTAAGTTACCAAGATAAATCACAGTGTACTGCGACAACAATGGTATAGTAGCCAACTCGAGGGAACCACGAGCTTACAAGGCGAGTAAACACATTGAGCGCAAGTACCACCTGATACGAGAAATCGTTAAAAGAAAAGACGTGGTCGTGGCAAAGATAACATTAGTAGAGAACCTTGCAGATTCGTTCACAAAGACCTTAACTGCAAAAGTTTTTGAGGCTCATGTGGAGGGCATAGGAATTAGATACTTAGATGACCCTTGATAGTTCTCTAGATTTTATTATAGCAGTAGACTAATTGTATTAAACAGTTTTATATTTAAAAGAGTCGCTTTGAGTATTAGTGGGAGATTGTTAGTTTTAAATACTGAAAGCTTTGCTTGTATACAAAACTATTTCTCGATTTTATATAGAGTTAAATGTTTCAATTATATGCCTTATGTTTTACATATGTTTTCCGCTTATATCTAGTTACTAGATGATGAGGTGTCAGGTGTAACACAGTAGATCTCATCAATAGTTAAAGTCAGATATATAAACTAGGCTTGTGACTGAGACAGTTCGGACATACTGTCGGTTTAAGTCATTATGTGATTATGAGATTGGTTTGTCTAAACTAATTGAATCATATAGATATGTCTGGGACATGTTGAGCATGACATATTTAGGATGAATTGTCTTGTACTGATTTGATAGACCATTCGATCCTAGTGTTATATCTCTTAATCCCTATACTTGAACGAGGATGAGAATTAAGCATAGTGTACTTTGATATGCCAAATAGTAAGGCCACTTGAGGCCAATATTCTCGTAGGTTGGGTGCGCGTGTTTGATTGCTTAGTGTGTCATTGCTTGTCGAAAGGAAATCACGTAGCTTGAAATGTCTATTATACTAATCCCGGCCGGTGGATTTATGTCCGGTATAATAATAAGGTCGAGTGATACTAATCTTAGATTATAAGAAGTAGATAAATTAATTTATTAGTAAATTAATAAATTTACGAGCACTATATCTTTGATGTGGGGAGAATAAAGAATAATTAATTGAGTGCTTTCGGAAGCAATTTCAGTTTTAGTGGTAAATCCATAATTAATCCATTAGTGGTACAATTAATTATGTGTTGGGTTAATTGATAAAGTAGAATTAATTATTTAATTAATTAATCCTAAGGGTCAATTAGTAAATTGACAAGGTAGAATTAATTAATTAATTAAATCTTATAGTTCAATTAGAATTATGAAATCCAGGAATTAGGAAATCTAATTAACTTTTGGAAACTAAATGAGATTTGGAATCTAATTGGATTTGGAAACTAATAAGTCAAAGCCCAATAAGAAGGTTTAATTCAAGCCCACTTAAGGTCTCCCTTGTAACTCTATAAATAGACAAGGGGTTAGCAATAACAAGACACACAAGTCATTATTGACAAGAACAAAAAATCTTAGAGAGAGAAGCTCTGAGGGAAAAGCTAGGGAGAGAAAAGAACTAAAGTTTGATTTTCTCCCTTTGGAGTAGCGGCGACAGCGGGTTATCACCTGCGGCAGCTACGGACATTTTTCTCGGCAGGCGGCGTGTGGAGTGACACGTGGCGGTTCCTCTCAGTTTTTTGGCGGCACCTGTGAACATGCGCGAGCGGTGGCAGTCCTGGTTTTGCGGTGGCAGCTGAGCTGGTTTTTTCTTTTGGTGAGTTTTGTGAGCAGATTTCATTTTGCTGATCCATTCATTTGGTAGACAACTGCCCACACAGTTTCCAGACACGTCTCAGAGTCATACAAGCGAATCCTTGAGTATATGCTTCGAAGGGCAATTATTTTCCTCACACTTTAATTAGAATTATTTTGATTGCGTGATAAATTTGAATAAAGTAAAACTAAGATCCGGTGCTCGTGTGGTATTTCAAAAAAGTTTGAATCGTATTACACGAGCATTCGGGTTTTGGTTGAAAATCTCTGATTCTGGAATGCATTGGACAAAAGTGAGATTTTTGACCGGGTCCAGGCAGATAATTCTTTCAAGAATTTCATACTTTTTAACCACATTTTCTGCTGTTATGTGTGACGTATTTTGCTGGTATAATAATGTATTATTGTTTCTGTGGGAATTTTAGACTTTTTAACCACAAATTCTACTATTGAGTGAGACGTATTCTTATTTTACAAATGATGTATATTTCTGTTAACCTGTGTGCATTTTATTATGAAAATTTCTCACCTTTAGGACGTATTCTACTATTTTATTAAACATATTATGCTTTTATATATGGTGTATTCTTTATAATATATTAACATATTCTTTATAAATGAAACACAAAATGGATAACAAAGGTGCCAGAGCAAAAAAATACAAATGCAGAAGAGAAAGAAAAGAAATACAATATCATCACCAGTAGATCCTTCAAGTGAGTGATTTTGTCACACAACCACAATATATACTCCATAAGAGACAGAAGGTACAAAACGAAAGTGATGATTTGGTGCTAAGAAAGCTGATTGAAGCAATAGCACAACAAAGCCTACCAATGAATGAGCAACCTCAACCTTAACCTCAAAACCGACAATTAAAACAGCAACTAGAGAAACAAGAACCTAAACTTCAAAACCAACCAAAGAAACAACAACAAAAAATATCAAAACAATAGCCCAAACCTGAAAACCTGGAGTGCGGAAAAAACTACAAAATAAAAACCTAAAATTCCACACTAAGGGATTCCAAGTCCCCGCCATGCAGTAGAATAGGTGTCGATCCCACAGAGAGCAACTTAGCCTTGTAAAGATTTAATTTTGTTTTGATTAAAGGGCAGGAAAGCATACATATAACAAGCTAGCAGTAAATAAAGCACACAAATAGCAAGATTGGGAAATAGGGTTAGTTTTGAGGAGGAGATTCGGCCACCATTAGAAGTCGTGTTGTGCTGTAATACACCGGATTAGAACAGTTATATCTGAGATCCTTTTCCATCCAGCTGCTTAACCTATTTGCAGATCGGTTGCAACTTAATGCATCTTCGAAGAGACACGAAATTCACATTTTGATTGTAACTCACCACACTGCGCTAAGAGAAGGAAAATGCACAATCTTGGTCTAGCTATGAATATGCAAGGAATAAATAACCATGGAACTTGAATATTGTTAATTTTGAATACTGAAAAGCTATTGCTCGTATGAAAAACTAATATACACAGTTTACATATCAATTTTGTTTCAGTATTAAATTGTTCATTTATATAATATATCTAGATAACGAGGTGTAGAAAAGCACAGTAGATCTCGTTATTGGTTAAAGTAATGATATATAAATAGATGCTCATAACTAAGATTGTTTGAACATACTATCAGTTTAGGTTATCGTGTGATTTGGATAATTAGTTTGTCTAGACTAATTAAATCATATGGATGTGCCCGGGGCATATTGAGCACGACCTGTTCGTGATTGAATTAACTTGTACTGATTGGCATAGTTAATTCAAACCTAATATCGTATGCTTTGATTTGCCAAAGGGTGCGGTTAATTGAGACCTAGATCTCGGTAAGTTGGGTATGCAGTGTTTGACTTCTTTGTGTGCCGTTTCTTTTCGAAGGAATCCATGTACCTGAAAGATTATCTGCCCGGGCCTGGTAAAAAATTCACTTTTGTGCTACGCATTCCAGAATTGGAACTCTTGACTAGGCCTATACTCTAGCACAATCGATATTCCAATCCTTGCTTGAAATAACATTGCGCAGGATCTTGGTTTGCTCTTATTCGATTTATCACGCAACAAAATTTCTAATTAAAAGCGAAAGTTTTAGAAATACCTTTTGAAGTGTAAGCTCAGATGATCGCTTATATGACTCATGTTGGTGAATGTGCCCAAATGAGGGCTATTTATGTAAATATACTTTGAGGGTATTTATGTAAATAAGATATTTGTCGCTTGATTGATTGTTTATCAAATGAGTTAATTTCATGAGAGTAATATCCTTGTGTATATTTAAATTCATAAAATCGATCCACCAAAAGAAACACTCCATGGACTAATTAGATCATGAGTGATTCTTTTGAGTAGTACTGGTACTAGGATCCTTAGACCAGAAATCACTACATAGTCTTAGGTGAATTGTGGTGTGCTTTGACATAGTACGGGTATGATTGGGTACACTATGAGGCACGCTAAGGTATGTAGGTGAAGTGATGGGACTACAAATCTCTCTTAAGTGAGAGATGATATCTTGGCCACTTGATAGTGAACTGAAAAGTGCATGGCCATGCCCAAGGAATGATAAGGATATCATTTGCTTGATGGATTCAGTGTCACTAAGAGATCAAGTAAACGTTTAGCTACATAAGGATGATGGTTCCATGCCTTATGCTAAACTGGATATCGATGTAGAGGATCGTACGCAGTTTGCTCGAAAAAGTTGTGTTGAATCTCCATTCGACCCTCCATTCTGAATTGGGTAGTCATTATGTCTTGCTAGAGACCACTAATGACTTATGGATTAATCAATGAGATTGAGTTATCCGTTGCCAATTTAGAATGGGCCTACAGGATCGTACATAAGAAAGTTCGATGATGCAGAATAAGGATTCTTGCCTACAATAAGAATAATTGTTATACTTAAATAAATAAGATTTAATTAAATGGTTTAATTAAATATTATTGGAAAGTTCTGTGGTATTAATTAATAGTTAATTAATTACCTGAGAACAATTGGGATGGGCTGATAAATCAAGGGACTTAATTGCAATTGAAGTTCTTGACCCATCAGCCTGATCCATGGGTCATGGTTGATCAATGAGCTTGGTGTATAACCCAAATCATTAAGGTTTTATTTAAGGCAGATTTGGAATTAGTAAATATTATTTAAATACTGATTTGGAATCAGTTAAATAATATTTGGTAATAATACTGATTTGGAATATGACTAAAATCAGTTAAGTTATAATTGGATAATTACAATACTGATTTTGGAAATTAATTCTCTACAAATATCCTAGGGATATAATTGTAGAAGGATGATGATTTTGGATTATTCTCATCAGACAAAAATACACAAGATTTCCCAAATTCTCTGAGTAGGCAAGATTGGCTAGCACCAACCTGCGAAGGCTTTCGTGCGTAAGAGTAGAGAATCCTTCGAGGAAGGATTTTGGAGACAGAAAAACACCGTCTTCTCAAAGGAGCCAGGCGACGTGCGCAACTGATTACGCTTTGAGGGTAAGACCCGATCCTTATAGTTTAGGATTCCGCTGTTTAATTGGATTAAATGTCTAAACATTTTCCAACAGTGGTATCAGAGCAAGGTTTTTCAGTTTTAATTAAAATTGGATTTTAATTAGAATCGGGAATAATCGAGGCTATCAAAAGTTTTTTTTTGTTTTGGTTTTGGAAACCATTCTCGAAAAGAAAATTGAGGCTTTGATGGGAAATTAATTTTATGATTAGCAGGTTTGAAAAAAATTGATTTCTGGGCTGTTTTCCCGTTTTTACATTTTCCCGTCGGAATTTGTTCGTGGTCGGACCTAAAAGGGGCTGAACAAAAGGTTTTTAGAAATTGGCTTCTTTCCTTATTTCTCCCCGTTTTTCATTTATTAGTCAAACAAATTGGGAAATTGGATTGATCGAAAACTGGGTTTCCTTTGAATTGGTGTTGTTTGGTTTTCATTTTTCTGGGCTGCAAAAATTTGTTTTCTGGGTTTCGAAACCCTCACAAAAGAGATGACTATATTTTTTTCCTGGTTTCTGTTGAGTCTGCCGAAAACTGGGCTAAGTCATCGAAAAAACGCAACCATTTGGGTTTTGGTTTTCAAATCCTTGTTGGGCAAATTTTTATTTATTTATTTTTTTTCTCCTTTCCTCGTTTTTCCTCTTCTGGGTTCTTCAACTTGGTTGGAAACCGGATTTCAAAATCGGGAATTGGGTTCATGTTTGAATTCATATGACAGTATTCATGGATTCTTGCCAGAAATTGAATGCTTAGTTTTGAAAATTGTCTGAATCTTGAATCGGATGACCGGAATTGTTTCGCTGTTGATTTGGGTTTCTGTTTTTTTGGAAAGAATTATTTTCTGGGCTGTTGTGCTGCTGGGTTTTTGTTTCTTTCGCAGGTTTTGAAATTGATTCGCCGGGAAAATGATTCGCCAGAAAAGGTTTCCGGGCATTTCGTTTTTCCTGTTGGTAGTCGTAAAAGGTTGCGGTGCGACGTTCTTTCAGACGTTCACGCCGTTGCTTCCCGTACGATCGAAACGCCTCGGACTTGGCATTTTATGCCGATGTATTGATCTCCGATGGGGTTTAGTTGATCCTGGGCGAAGAACGAGTGGCAGCGATATTCGACGCTGCAGTGTTCTCCTAAAAGGGCTACCGGATTCGCGATTCTTAATCGAAGACACGGCTGGAGATTGTGACTTCTGATGCGTGGATCTTCGAACGGGGGTCTCCGTCATTTGGAAAGCCTTGATCGGGAGAGTTACAATCAGGGAAAGCAAAGCGAATGATGGCGTTGCATTTTTCTTCGCCGGAAGAAGCAGATCGGCGCTTCGTGGGCGACCGGATTTCTCACCGGGGAAGACAAGGGTTGGCGGCGGCTAGGGTGAAGGTGAAGCCTTAGGGGCTGATTTTACTAAAATACCCCGCCGCCCTATCAAACCCTAAAATGAAATGGGGGTGAAGCCCTAGGGGCTGAAGTTACCATATTACCCCTGCCGCCCTAATGACTACCTAAGCAGATGCCCTAATGGGTTTTAATTACTAAACTGCCCCTCCGCACCATTAACCCTAAACAGCATTAAATTTTAAAATAGTTTTAAAATTGCAGAATGGTCCCTGGACTTTGAGTCCTCCTCAAAACCCTAGCCCAGAATTTTTATTTAAATTACCAAATAGCCCTAAAATTTCAGAAAATTAAAATTTTAAAATTTTCTGAATTTTATTTAATAAGATTTTAAATTAAATAATCTTATTAGATAAAGATAGGATTAATTTAGAATTCTATCCTATAAATTTAAATTTATCTTAATTAGATAATTAGATAAATTTTAAAATAATTATTTTAATTAGATTAAAATAATTAGAAAAGATAAATAAATAAATAAATAAATAATTAATTAGATTAATTAATTAGTTTAAATTTTGAATTGTTATTTATTTTATTTTATTTTATTTTTGATGCTTATTTAAATTGTTTAAATTTTATTTGAAGCATCATAATTATGCAAGCATGCTCATGCATCATTTTGGATAAATGTAAAATGAACAGAAGGATTGATTAAAATTGATCATGACACGATCAATTTTAATTATGTAATAGTTACACAATCCTTAAAATTAATCGGCTTAAATTAAAATCGGCTTGTATGAGCATATGCATTTTGTTTGTTTCAAAGCATGAATTAGGCTTTTAATTTTAACATTTTAAAAGTTGGGGCCTAACGAATTAATCGTACCACTAACGAATTAATTTTGGCAATACCATTCTACACTAGAATTGCTTCCAGAACAACTAAATTAATTTATTCTTTAATCTCCCCACATCAAAGATTTAGTGCTCGTTAATTTATTAATTTACGGATAAATTAATTAATTAGCTTTTTTAATTCCAAAATTAGTACCATTCGACCTTTTTACTATACCGGACATAAGTTCACCAGCTGGGTTTAGTATAATAAACATAACGACCTCACCTCGGGAGAACCATCACCCGGACGCACTGGTACATGGTTTCATTTCGACAAGCAGCAACACACCAAGTAACTAAACACGTGCACCCAACCTACCGAGACTATTGGCCATAAATGACCTCACCCATTTGCAGATCAAAGTAAACTAAGTCTAATCCTCATGCCTACTCAAGTTTAGTACAAGACAAATCATTCTAAATGGTCAAGTTCAATACGCCCCGGGCATATCTATATGATTCAATTAGTTTAGACAAACAAATTTTTTGAATCACACAATAACCTAAATCGACAGCTTGTCCAAAACTGTCTCTGTTAGAAACCTCATTTATATATTAGATGAGATCTACTGTGTCACACCAGACACCTCATCATCTAATTACATAATATAAATGGATGACATATGCATAACATATAAACCAAAACATTTAAATCGATATATTAACTGGGAAAAAGTATAATACAAGTATAGCTTATGTATTAAAACCTAACAATGTCCCTTCTAATACTTAAGCTGCGCTTTAAGTATATAACTACACAAATCTTTTACAACTACAATACATCTAGAAAAACTATCATGGCTCTCCTAAGTATCTGATTCCCATGCCCTCCACGTGAGCCTCAAGATTTTTGAAGTCAATATCTTCGTGAAAGGATCTGCAAAGTTATCCTTCGATGCTATCTTTGCCTCGACCACGTCTTCCCTCTTGACGATATCTCTTATTAGGTGGTACTTGCACTGTATATGCTTACTCACCTTGTGGGCTCGTGGTTCCTTCGAGTTTGCCACTGCACTGTTGTTATCACAGTACATTGTGATTGACTTCTGCAAACAAGGAATCACATCTAAGTCCACTAGGAAGTTCTTGAGCCAAAGTGCTTCTTTCGCTGCCTCTGATGCTTTAACGTATTCAACATCCATGGTAGAGTCAGAAAGATTAGCTACCCAGGCTTGATAAACAATTCACTTTCGTGCTACGCATTGAAGAATTGGAATCTTTGATCAGGCCTAGACTCAAGTACAACCGCTATTCCAATCCTTGCTTGAAATAACATTGCGCAGGACCTTGGTATGTACTCATTCAATTTATCACGAAACAAAATAAATTCTAATAAAAGCGGAAACATAGAAAGTACCTCTTGGAGCGTGTTACTCAGGTGATCTCTTGTATGACTCAAGAGTTTGATCGCACGTTGTGTGGACAATGATCTAGCGATCAATTTATTAGCAATCTACATAAAAAGACTGGCAAGAAAAATTTTGCAGCTCGATGCCACAAGAATTGAACTGCCGCAACCGCCAGATTTCTACTGCCACCGTCGCCTGCCGGAATTACACCACCGGCAGCCACCCGGGACAAATAACCGGCCAAAATTATCCAAGTGGGAGAAAATATATTTTCTGTCTCTAGTTTTCTTGTCTTGAAAACTTATGAATTGTGTACTATAGAATTGCTAATCCTTGTCTATATATAGAGTTACAAGAGAGACCCCAAGTTGGTTTAGGATTGGTCTTCCTAATGGGTTTAGGTAATTAATTAGTTTCCAAATCCAATTAGGTAACTAATCTAATAGGATAAACCAAATCCAATTAGATTTCCTAATCTCTAGGATTTCCTAATTCTAAATGAAACTTAAGACTTAATTAATTAATTGAATAGTTCCACTTTGTTAATTACTTAATTAACCCATAGGAATAATTAATTAATTAATTAATTATAGTTATTCAATTAATCCACTACAAAATTAATCGTACCACTAACGGATTAATTTTGGCACTACCATCCTACACCAGAATTACTTCCAGAATAACTAAAGTAATTTATTCTTAATCTCCCCACATCAAAGATTTAGTGCTCGTGAATTTATTAATTTACTGAAAAATTAATTAATTAACTTCTTTAATTCGAAGACTAGTACCACTCGACCTTTTTACTATACCGGACATAAGTCCTCCAGCTGGGTTTAGTATAATAAACATAACGAGCTCATCTTGGGAGCACCATCACCCCGGACGCATTGGTACATGGTTTCCTTTCGACAAGCAGCAACACACCAAGTAACTAAACACGCGCACCCAACCTACCGAGACTATTGGCCAAAATTAACCTCACCCATTTGCAGATCAAAGTATGCTCAAGTCTAATCCTCATGGCCGCTCAAGTCTAGGGATTAAGAGATAGAATAACAAGAACCAATTGTCTATTAAATAAATACAAGACAAATAATTCTAAATGGTCAAGTTCAATATGCCCCGGACATATCTATATGATTCAATTAGTTTAGACAAACTAATTTTTTGAATCATATAATAACCTAAACTGACAGCGTTTCCAAAACTTTCTCGGTTACGAACCTCATTTATATGTTATGTCTTTTAACCAATGATGAGATCTACTGTGTCACACCAGACATCTCATCATCTAACTATACAATCTAAATGGACTAAACATGCACAACATATAAACCAAAACATTAAATCGATATATTAACTGGAAAAAAGTATAATGCAAGCATAGCTTATATATTCAAACCTAACAGAGTCTGCCACGCATTTCTGCTTGACACTCCGCGAAACTATGGCTCCACCTCCCAAAGTAAATACATACCTTGAGGTAGACTTGCTCTTGTCCCTGTTGCCTTGGAAATCTGAATCTGTGTAACCTCGAGGTACCAGCTTAGGCGCCTGATAGACAACACATGGTCTCTAATTCTTCACAAATACTTGAGAATGCATTTTACTGCATCCCAATGAGCTTTCCCGGGATTACTCTGATATCTGCTCGCAATGCCAACGACATAACAGATATCAAGCCTCGTACATAACATCGCATACATGAGACTTCCCATTGTTGAAGCAAAAGGAACTGTCTTCATGGCTTCTATCTCCTAAACAGTCTTGGGAGACTGTTCTTTAGACAGATGTACTCCGTGTCTGAAAGATAGAAAACCTTTCTTGGAGTTCTGCATGTTAAAATGGGTCAAAATCGTATCTATGTATGAAGCTTGAGAGAGCGTTAGCGAACGTTTCCTACGATCTTGAATTATCTTGATCCCAAAGATATGTCCCACTTCTCCTAAGTTCTTTATATCAAACTGTTTGAACAGCCATGCCTTTACGTCTCATAACACTTTCTTATTGTTACCAATCAGTAAAGCACAAGAAACCTCCACATTTCCATAACGTCTGTGGTACACACATTGTTTATCCAGGCATTGAGTAAATTCGTAGGATTGGATCACCTCATCAAACCAGATGTTCCAAGATCTGGATGCCTGCTTAAGTCCGTAAATGAAACTCTTAAGTCTGCAAACCTTATGCTCTTGGCATTTTTCAACGAATCCCTCTGGTTGCTGCATGAAGATGGTTTCCTCAAGACTTCCATTAAGGAAAGCTGCCTTTACATCTATATGCCATATCTCATAATCTAAATGAGCAGCTATGGCCAAGAGAATCCGGATCGACTTAAGCATGGCCACCGGGGAGAAGGTTTCCTCATAATCGATTCCCTCTTTCTGAGTATACCCCTTCGCCACAAGCCTAGCTTTAAAGGTTTCAACCTTTCCGTCAGGTCCTTTCTTGCTTTTGTAGACCCACTTACATCCAAAGAGTTTGAACCTATCAGGCAGGTCCACAAGCTCTCAGACTTGATTGTGGTCCATCGACCCCATCTCGGATATTATTTCTTTTTGCCAAGATTCTGTATATTTATCTCGGAGAGCCTCATTGTAGTTTACTGGGTCAGGCTTAGGCGCACCTGGGACTAGGTCTGAGGCCTCTCCCACACCAATGAACCTGTCGGGCTGTCTCACAACCCTCCCAGTACGACGATGCACCACCTGTGTAGGCGCATCATCTATGATATCTTGTGCAGTGTGTGGTGTATCTACTTGTGCTGATGCATCCGGATTATCAGATAGTCTTCTAAGCTCTTCTAGTACTATTTTGCTTTGGGGCTTGTGATCTAGAATATAGTCGTCCTCTAAAAATCTGGCGTTAGTGCTAACTATCACCTTCTGATCTTTAGGACTATAGAACAGACCACCTTTCATTACCTTAGGATATCCTACAAACAGCATTACTTCCGTTCTTACATCTAACTTAGTCGCATCTAAATTAAGACACGGTTTTAGATGGTACAATATTAAGGATCTACATTGCAATTTCTAAGGCATATCCCAAGAACAAACTCGACATGTTGGTGAATGTGCCCTAATGAGGGCTATTTATGTAAATATACTTTGAGGGTATTTATGTAAATAAGATATTTGTCGCTTGATTGATTGTTTATCAAATGAGTTAATTTCATGATAGTAATATCCTTGTGCATATTTAAATTCATGAAATCAATCCGCCAAAAGAAACACTCCATGGACTAATTAGATCATGAGTGATTCTTTTGAGTAGTACTGGTACTAGGATCTTTAGACCAGAAATCACTACATGGTCTTAGGTGAATTGTAGTGTGCTTTGACATACGCCTAACGGGGCTGTAACAGGTTGCCAAGTACGGGTATGATTGGGTACACTATGATTCATGCTAAGATATGTAGGTGAAGTGATGGGACTACAAATCTCTCATAAGTGAGAGATGATATCTTGGCCACTTGATAGTGAACTGAAAGTGCATGGCCATGCCCAAGGAATGATAGGATATCATTTGTTTGAAGGATTCAGTGTCACTAAGAGATCAAGTAAACGCTTAGCTATATAAGGATTATGGCTCCATGCCTTATGCTAAGCTGGATATCGATGTAGAGGATCGTACGCAGTTTGCTCGGAAAGGTTGTGTTGAATCTCCATTCGACCCTCCATTCTGAATTGGGTAGTCATTATGTCTTGCTAGAGACCACTAATGACTTATGGATTAATCAATGAGATTGAGTTATCCATTGCACATAAGAAAGTTCGATGATGCAGAATAAGGATTCTTGCCTACAATAAGTATAATTGTTATACTTAAATAAATAAGATTTAATTAAATAGTTTAATTAAATATTATTGGAAAGTTCTGTGGTATTAATTAATAGTTAATTAATTACCTGGGAACAATTGGGATGGGCTGATAAATCAAGGGACTTAATTGCAATTGAAGTTCTTGACTCATCAGCCTGATCCATGGGTCATGGGTTGATCCATGGGCTTGGTGTATAACCCAAATCATTAATGTATTATTTAAGGCTGATTTGGAATTAGTAAATATTATTTAAATACTGATTTGGAATCAGTTAAAATAATATTTGGTAATAATACTGATTTGGAATATGACCAAAATCAGTTAAGTTATAATTGGATAATTACAATACTGATTTTGGAAATTAATTCTCTACAAATATCCTAGGGATATAATTGTAGGAAAGGGGGATTTTTGGAATGATTCTCATCAAACCAAAATACACAGAATTTCCCAATTCTCCGGGGTAGGCAAGATTGGCTAGCACCAACCTGCGAAGGCTTTCGTGCGTAAGAGTAGAGAATCCTTCAAGGAAGGATTTTGGAGACAGAAAAACGCCATCTTCTCAGAGGAGCCAGGCAACGTGCGCAACCGATTACGCTTCAAGGGTAAGACCCGATCCTCATAGTTTAGGATTCTGCCGTTTAATTAGATTAAATGCCTAAACAATTCCCAACAGTGGTATCAGAGCCAGGTTGATTTTAATTTAATTAGAATTAAATTAAAATTAAAAATTAAGAATCTGGATTAAGAAAGAAATTTTTTTTTCTCCTTTCCGCCTTAATTAGTGTGATAGAAATTGTTCAAACGAAAAAAAAAAAAAATTTGCTGAAAGTTTTTTCGGGATTTTCTTGGCTTCTTGATTTTGGGGAAAACGGCGTTCATTGGCTTTATTCCAGAAAATTGTTTTCTTTTGGGTTGCTTACCTTCAAAATCCCGTCGTCGGATTTGGCCGGATTTCTGGGTGACTTTTCTGGGAAAAATGCAGCCGGTTTTGGAAACTAATTTCTGTTTATTTTAAAACTTTCGCCGGAAAAATGCGACTGATCGGATTTCTTTGTTTTGGCTTTCGAAAGTTTGGGCTTTCCAGGTTTTGGTTTAAATTGTTTGCTGGGCTGAACTGGGGTTCATTTCCTTGTCGGAAATTGAATGCTTATTTTTGAAAATTGTCTGAATCTTGAATCGGAAGACCGGAATTGTTCCGCTGTTGATTTGGGTTTCTGGTTTTTTTTGGAAAGAATTATTTTCTGGGCTGTTGTGTTGCTGGGTTTTGTTTCTTTCGCAGGTTGTTCTTCGTCGGGAAAACGCGGACGCCGAAATCGTTCTGGTTGCATCGGTTTTAACGCGAAGGCTGCCAACCGATCATTAATGTTGGTTGAGGATGGAGAGCAGCGGCGAGCGTTGCCGCTACATCTTCATCGCGATGGCCTTCACTTCGACCTGCGTTAGACGTCGGATGTTGCAGCTGCGGCGTCGTGGTTTCTTCGAACGGCGGTCTTCGTCGTTTGGAGAGGCCATGGTCGTGGAAAGGCTGCGATCGGGAAGACAAAAACAATGACCATCCCCGGAAGAGACGACCGGCGTGGAACGCCGGGGAGTCGAGAATGCCAGACGGAAAATTCGAGGAAGGGTCACGGCGGCTGGGGGCAAAATCCCTAACGGGTGAATTTACTAAATTGCCCTGCCGTCACCAAGAACCCTAATTGGCTGAGAAGGCGGCGGGGGGCAGGAACCCTAAAAAGGGTGAATTTACCAAAATGCCCCCGCCGCAGCCTCTAATTACCAAAATAGAATGCAGATTTTAAAATGGCATAATAGCCCCTGGACTTTGAGTCCTCCTCAAAACCCTAGCCCATAATTTAAATTACCAAATAGCCCTAAAAGTTTTAGAAAATTAAAATTTTTAAAATTTTCTAAATTTTATTTAATAAGATTTTAAATTAAATAATCTTATTAGATAAAGATAGGATTAATTTAGAATTTTATCCTATAAGTTTAAATTTAAAATTTTGAAATAAATTATCTTAATTAGATTAGGATAATTAAAATAAATAAATAAATAATTAATTATATTAATTAATTTGTTTAAATTTTGAATTGTTATTTATTTATTTTACTTTATTTTGATGCTTATTTAAATTGTTTAAATTTTATTTGAAGCATCATAATTATGCAAGCATGTTCATGCATCATTTTGGATAAATGTAAAATGAACAGAATGATTGATTAAAATTGATCATGACACGATCAATTTTAATTCTGTAATAGTTACACAATCCTTAAAATTAATCGTCTTAAATTAAAATCGGCTTGAATGAGCATATGCATTTTATGTGTTTCAAAGCATGAATTGGGCTTCTAATTTTAATGTTTTAAAAGTTTGGGCCTGCGAGCCAATTTTGAATTAGGGCCTGCGTGCCTATAAAAATCATCATGTAATAGTTAGGCCCAAAAGGAGGTTCCAAGAGGAGTCCATGGTGGAGCCCAGGAGCGGAGGCCCAAACATGAAGATTTTAAAAGGCCCTGTAATAGACTAGAGCCCAGTTCATCGCTTTAATTTCATTCTTTTATTTATGCAAATGAATAATAAACGAAAATGCATGTTAAGCCGATCAAACTTAAATCCCAAAAACCCAAGATTTGCTTCCATACTTGAGGGCCCGCTTGAGTGTCGAACATCTGATGGACTTGGAGAGCCCAAGGGCCTCAGGTTTTCTTCATGCGGCGGGTTATGACATAATAGTGCCCAACTTTATCACTACCATTAATGAGTGAAAAAACTGTTTGGGTATTAGATGCTCAAACTTTATCACTGCCACTTTTTATGGAAAAACTGTGTGGGTGTCTATTGATGTGATGCCTTGAGGGATGGTTTAACTTGGGAAAATTAATCCTAGCTTGACCCGATAAGTTGACTAGGGATTAATTTTGCAAAGATAGGATGGTGTCAAACATTTGGAATGTTCATCCTATCACCGAAAAGTTGCATGGTATGCAATTGGAAAGCGTTAAATTACATGGAATGTGATTTGAACGTTGCCTACCAGAAGAGCCCGATCCCTACGATACTTGCCAAAGCAAGACTGGGGTTGACTCTTTGTGGATTTTCGGCCCACAATCTAGCACCAACACAAAATTGTTTGGGATTTCAATTTTGGCTATTGTGGAAAACATTTTTCAAAACTCATTCTAATATTTTGCATTTACTCTTTGTAGAAATGGCATCATATAGCACAAATGTTATCTTAAACTTTACTCTAAGAAGTATATTGGATAAAGATAAATTGGTTGGACCAAACTTCTTAGATTGGGAAAGAAACTTGAGAATAGTTCTCAAACAAGAAAGGAAGCTACATGTCTTAGAGACCGCTTTACCTGAACCACCACAAAATACTTTGGCAACTGTTCAACGAGCCTGGGATAAGCTGAAAAGTGACTCCGATGATGTGACGTGCTTGATGCTCGTGTCTATGACAGGCGAGCTTCAAAAGCAGTTCATGAATTTGGAAGCGTTCCGAATTTATGATTCCAAATTCATGAGTCACTGACGGAAATGTTTCATGAACAAGCTTCAGGTATCTTTGTTATAGAAATAAATCTTTCTATGTCCTCCTCATGGGTATTAGGTACTGGTTGTGGGGCTCACATTTGTACTAATGTGCAAGGACTTAGAAATAGAAGGATAACAAAGAAAGGTGAAGTAGATCTCCGAGTTGGCAACGGGGCAAGAGTTGTTGCAGTTGAAGTTGGAGATTACACTCTGTCTTTACCTTCTGGTTTAAATATCAAACTTGAAAATTGTTATTATGTACCTGCTTTGAGCAGAAATATTATTTCAGTTTCGAGTTTAGATAATAAAGGTTTTTGATTTATTATAGAGAATAATTCGTTATCTTTATATCGAAATGATATTTTATACGGAGTTGCAAATATGTGTAACGGTCTGTATGTCTTGGATTTGACCCAAGAAAAACCAGTCTATAACATAGAAAAGAAAGCTAAATCAACTAAAGATGATTTAAGTCCAACATACCTTTGGCATTGTCGATTAGGCCATGCAAATGAAAAGCGAGTTCAAAAGCTTCACAAGGATGGAGTGCGTGGTTCATTTGATTTTGAATCATATGATACCTGCGAACCCTGCTTGCAAGGCAAAATGACAAAGAGTCCTTTCAACAAGAAAGGTGAAAGAACAAGTGAGCTATTGGTCCTAATACATACGGATGTATGTGGACCAATGAGCACACAAGCCAGAGGTAGATTTGAATACTTTCTGACTTTTACTGATGACTTTAGTAGATATGGGTATGTCTACTTAATGAGGTATAAAAGTGAAACTTTTGAAAAGTTCAAAGAGTTTAAAAACGAAGTAGAGAATCAGTTGGATAGAAGGATTATGGCTATTCGCTCCGATCGGGGAGGTGAATACCTTAGTGATGAGTTTGATGGCTATCTAAAATAGTGTGGAATTATTTCACAGCTGACTCCACCGGGAACTCCTCAATGGAATGGTGTATCCGAAAGGAGAAATCGGACCTTATTAGATATGGTTCGATCAATGATGGGCCTAGCAACTCTCCATATATCCTTTTGGGGTTATGCCCTCCTTTCTGCTGCCTACTTATTGAATTGTATTCCATCTAAGGCAGTAGATAAGACTCAATATGAGATATGGATGGGTTGGAAGCCCTATATGTCTTATCTACGAGTTTGGGGTTGTTAAGCTCATGTAAAACGTTTACAAAGTAATAAGCTTGAACCCAAAACTGACAAATGCCTATTTGTGGGATATCCTAAGAAAACCAAAGGATATCAATTCTACAACCCAACTGAGAACAAAGTGTTCGTTGCTCGAGGAGCTACTCTCTTAGAGAAAGAATTTCTGTACAAGAAAGATAGTGGGAGTAGAATAGAACTCGGAGAAGTTCAAGAACCACAAGAGAATGTAGAACGATCTACAGAAACTCAGATGGAAGTTGAGATGGAAACTCATGAAGATGAGCAACCTGAGTCAACAACACAAGAACCTCGAAGGTCTAGTAGATCTCGTCATGAACCCGAGAGATACGGATTTCTCGTGACTGATGATCAAGATTTGATCTTGGTGGACTCTGATGAGCCCACGACCTATAGACAGGTTTTAAAAAGTCCGGATTCTGATAAATGGCTAGAAGCTATGGAATCTGAAATGCAATCCATGAGGGACAATAAAGTGTGGGCTTTGATTGACCCTCCAGTTCAGGCAAAGGTTGTCGATTGCAAGTGGATTTTCAAGTTAAAACCTGGCGGGATCTTCAAGGCACGACTAGTGGCTAAAGGTTTCAGACAGACTCATGGTGTAGACTATGATGAAACCTTATCTCCTGTCATGATACTCAAGTCCATTAGGACAATGCTTGCCATAGCAGCATATTTTGACTATGAGGTATGGCAGATGGATGTTAAGATGGCTTTCCTGAATGGAACCTACTCGAGGATGTTTATATGAAACAACCCGAGGGATACATCGATCAAAAGCATCCTAATCGAGTATGTAAGCTTCAGAGGTCTATCTATGGACTAAAGCAAGCATCTCGAAGTTGGAATCTTTGTTTTGATGAGGAAGTAAAAGGTTACGGATTCATCAAGAACGAAGATGAGCCTTGTGTTTGCAAGAAAGTTAGTGGGAGCAAGATTGTTTTCCTTGTCCTATATGTGGATGACATCCTGCTCATAGGAAATGACATTCCTTTGATGAAAGACATCAAACAATGGTTGAGGAGTGTATTTTCTATGAAAGACTTAGGAGAAGCTGAGACGATACTAGGTATCAAGATCTATAGAGATAGGTCTAAAAGGCTTCTGGGGCTAAGTCAAGAAGGGTACATAGACAAGATATTGAAAAGATTCAATATGTCTAACTGCAAAAATGGTAACGTACCATTTAGACATGGCCTTCTCTTGAAGAAGAACTAAGGTCCTTCAACAAGAGAGGAGAGGGATACAATGAGTAGAGTCCCATATGCTTCCGCAAGAGGATCGATCATGTATGCCATGTTGTGTACCCGTCCGGATGTTGCACATGCACTTAGCATGACTAGCAGATACCAACAAGATCCAGGGATGGATCATTGGACTGCAGTCAAAGCAATCCTGAAGTACTTACGAAGAACTTTTCTGTGACAATAACGGGGCCATCGCACAAGCTAAGGAGCCTCGGTCACACCAGAAAACCAAACACATACTCAGAAGGTTTCACCGCATCAGAGAGATCATTGATCGAGGAGATGTGAAAGTGTGCAAAATAGGGTCAGACGACAATATAGCAGATCCTCTCACAAAAGCTCTACCACAGTCAAAGTTTGATAGATATGTAATAGAGCTTGGACTTAAACAGTTTAGGACATAGCCCTTCATCGGGCAAGTGGGAGATTGTTGGTGAATGTGCCCTAATGAGGGCTATTTATGTAAATATATTTTGAGGGTATTTATGTAAATAAGATATTTGTCGCTTGATTGATTGTTTATCAAATGAGTTAATTTCATGATAGTAATATCCTTGTGCATATTTAAATTCATGAAATCGATCCGCCAAAAGAAACACTCCATGGACTAATTAGATCATGAGTGATTCTTTTGAGTAGTACTGGCACTAGGATCCTTAGACCAGAAATCACTACATGGTCTTAGGTGAATTGTAGTGTGCTTTGACATACGCCTAACGGGGCCGTAACAGGTTGCCAAGTACGAGTATGATTGGGTACACTATGTATGTAGGTGAAGTGATGGGACTACAAATCTCTCTTAAGTGAGAGATGATATCTTGGCCACTTGATAGTGAACTGAAAGTGCATGGCCATGCCCAAGGAATGATAGGATATCATTTGCTTGAAGGATTCAGTATCACTAAGAGATCAAGTAAACGCTTAGCTATATAAGGATGATGGCTCCATGCCTTATGCTAAGCTGGATATCGATGTAGAGGATCATACGCAGTTTGCTCGGAAAGGTTGTGTTGAATCTCCATTCGACCCTCCAATCTGAATTGGGTAGTCATTATGTCTTTCTAGAGACCACTAATGACTTATGGATTAATCAATGAGATTGAGTTATCCATTGCCAATTTAGAATGGGCTTACAGGATCGCACATAAGAAAGTTCGATGATGCAGAATAAGGATTCTTGCCTACAATAAGTATAATTGTTATACTTAAATAAATAAGATTTAATTAAATAGTTTAATTAAATATTATTGGAAAGTTCTGTGGTATTAATTAATAGTTAATTAATTACCTGGGAACAATTGGGATGGGCTGATAAATCAAGGGACTTAATTGCAATTGAAGTTCTTGACCCATCAGCCTGATCCATGGGTCATGGGTTGATCCATGGGCTTGGTGTATAACCCAAATCATTAATGTATTATTTAAGGCTGATTTGGAATTAGTAAATATTATTTAAATACTGATTTGGAATCAGTTAAAATAATATTTGGTAATAATACTGATTTGGAATATGACCAAAATCAGTTAAGTTATAATTGGATAATTACAATACTGATTTTGGAAATTAATTCTCTACAAATATCCTAGGGATATAATTGTAGGAAAGGGGGATTTTTGGAATGATTCTCATCAAACCAAAATACACAGAATTTCCCAATTCTCCGGGGTAGGCAAGATTGGCTAGCACCAACCTGCGAAGGCTTTCGTGCGTAAGAGTAGAGAATCCTTCAAGGAAGGATTTTGGAGACAGAAAAACGCCATCTTCTCAGAGGAGCCAGGCAACGTGCGCAACCGATTACGCTTCAAGGGTAAAACCCGATCCTCATAGTTTAGGATTCTGCCGTTTAATTGGATTAAATGCCTAAACAATTCCCAACAGTGGTATCAGAGCCAGGTTGATTTTAATTTAATTAGAATTAAATTAAAATTAAAAATTAAGAATCTGGATTAAGAAAGAAATTTTTTTTTCTCCTTTCCGCCTTAATTACTGTGATAGAAATTGTTCAAACGAAAAAAAAAAAATTGCTGAAAGTTTTTTCGGGATTTTCTTGGCTTCTTGATTTTGGGGAAAACGGCGTTCATTGGCTTTATTCCAGAAAATTGTTTTCTTTTGGGTTGCTTACCTTCAAAATCCCGTCGTCGGATTTGGCCAGATTTCTGGGTGACTTTTCTGGGAAAAATGCAGCCGGTTTTGGAAACTAATTTCTGTTTTTTTTAAAACTTTCACCGGAAAAATGCGACTGATCGGATTTCTTTGTTTTGGCTTTCGAAAGTTTGGGCTTTCCAGGTTTTGGTTTAAATTGTTTGCTGGGCTGAACTGGGGTTCATTTCCTTGTCGGAAATTGAATGCTTATTTTTGAAAATTGTCTGAATCTTGAATCGGAAGACCGGAATTGTTCCGCTGTTGATTTCGGTTTCTGGTTTTTTTTGGAAAGAATTATTTTCTGGGCTGTTGTGTTGCTGGGTTTTGTTTCTTTCGCAGGTTGTTCTTCGTCGGGAAAACGCGGACGCCGAAATCGTTCTGGTTGCATCGGTTTTAACGCGAAGGCTGCCAACCGATCATTAATGTTGGTTGAGGATGGAGAGCAGCGGCGAGCGTTGCCGCTACATCTTCATCGCGATGGCTTTCACTTCGACCGGCGTTAGACGTCGGATGTTGCAGCTGCGGCGTCGTGGTTTCTTCGAACGGCGGTCTTCGTCGTTTGGGGAGGCCATGGTCGTGGAAAGGCTGCGATCGGGAAGACAAAAACAATGACCATCCCCGGAAGAGACGACCGGCGTGGAACGCCGGGGAGTCGAGAATGCCGGACGGAAAATTCGAGGAAGGGTCACGGCGGCTGGGGGCAAAATCCCTAACGGGTGAATTTACTAAATTGCCCCGCCGTCACCAAGAACCCTAATTGGCTGAGAAGGCGGCGGGGGGCAGGAACCCTAAAAAAGGTGAATTTACCAAAATGCCCCCGCCGCAGCCTCTAATTACCAAAATAGAATGCAGATTTTAAAATGGCATAATAGCCCCTGGACTTTGAGTCCTCCTCAAAACCCTAGCCCATAATTTAAATTACCAAATAGTCCTAAAAGTTTTAGAAAATTAAAATTTTTAAAATTTTCTAAATTTTATTTAATAAGATTTTAAATTAAATAATCTTATTAGATAAAGATAGGATTAATTTAGAATTTTATCCTATAAGTTTAAATTTAAAATTTTGAAATAAATTATCTTAATTAGATTAGGATAATTAAAATAAATAAATAAATAATTAATTAATTATATTAATTAATTTGTTTAAATTTTGAATTGTTATTTATTTATTTTACTTTATTTTGATGCTTATTTAAATTGTTTAAATTTTATTTGAAGCATCATAATTATGCAAGCATGTTCATGCATCATTTTGGATAAATGTAAAATGAACAGAAGGATTGATTAAAATTGATCATGACACGATCAATTTTAATTCTGTAATAGTTACACAATCCTTAAAATTAATCGGCTTAAATTAAAATCGGCTTGAATGAGCATATGCATTTTATGTGTTTCAAAGCATGAATTGGGCTTCTAATTTTAACGTTTTAAAAGTTTGGGCCTGCGAGCCAATTTTGAATTAGGGCCTGCGTGCCTATAAAAATCATCATGTAATAGTTAGGCCCAAAAGGAGGTTCCAAGAGGAGTCCATGGTGGAGCCCAGGAGCGGAGGCCCAAACATGAAGATTTTAAAAGGCCCTGTAATAGACTAGAACCCAGTTCATCGCTTTAATTTCATTCTTTTATTTATGCAAATGAATAATAAACGAAGATGCATGTTAAGCCGATCAAACTTAAATCCCAAAAACCCAAGATTTGCTTCCATACTTGAGGGCCCGCTTGAGTGTCGAACATCTGATGGACTTGGAGAGCCCAAGGGCCTCAGGTTTTCTTCATGCGGCGGGTTATGACATAATAGTGCCCAACTTTATCACTACCATTAATGAGTGAAAAAACTGTTTGGGTATTAGATGCTCAAACTTTATCACTGCCACTTTTTATGGAAAAACTGTGTGGGTGTCTATTGATGTGATGCCTTGAGGGATGGTTTAACTTGGGAAAATTAATCCTAGCTTGACCCGATAAGTTGACTAGGGATTAATTTTGCAAAGATAGGATGGTGTCAAACATTTGGAATGTTCATCCTATCACCGAAAAGTTGCATGGTTTGCAATTGGAAAGCGTTAAATTACATGGAATGTGATTTGAACGTTGCCTACCAAAAGAGCCCGATCCCTACGATACTTGCCAAAGCAAGACTGGGGTTGACTCTTTGTGGATTTTCGGCCCACAATCTAGCACCAACACAAAATTGTTTGGGATTTCAATTTTGGCTATTGTGGAAAACATTTTTCAAAACTCATTCTAATATTTTGCATTTACTCTTTGTAGAAATGGTATCATATAGCACAAATGTTATCTTAAACTTTACTCTAAGAAGTATATTGGATAAAGATAAATTGGTTGGACCAAACTTCTTAGATTGGGAAAGAAACTTGAGAATAGTTCTCAAACAAGAAAGGAAGCTACATGTCTTAGAGACCGCTTTACCTGAACCACCACAAAATACTTTGGCAACTGTTCAACGAGCCTGGGATAAGCTGAAAAGTGACTCCGATGATGTGACGTGCTTGATGCTCGTGTCTATGACAGGCGAGCTTCAAAAGCAGTTCATGAATTTGGAAGCGTTCCGAATTTATGATTCCAAATTCATGAGTCACTGACGGAAATGTTTCATGAACAAGCTTCAGGTATCTTTGTTATAGAAATAAATATTTCTATGTCCTCCTCATGGGTATTAGATACTGGTTGTGGGGCTCACATTTGTACTAATGTGCAAGGACTTAGAAATAGAAGGATAACAAAGAAAGGTGAAGTAGATCTCCGAGTTGGCAACGGGGCAAGAGTTGTTGCAGTTGAAGTTGGAGATTACACTCTGTCTTTACCTTCTGGTTTAAATATCAAACTTGAAAATTGTTATTATGTACCTGCTTTGAGCAGAAATATTATTTCAGTTTCGAGTTTAGATAATAAAGGTTTTTGATTTATTATAGAGAATAATTCGTTATCTTTATATCGAAATGATATTTTATACGGAGTTGCAAATATGTGTAACGGTCTGTATGTCTTGGATTTGACCCAAGAAAAACCAGTCTATAACATAGAAAAGAAAGCTAAATCAACTAAAGATGATTTAAGTCCAACATACCTTTGGCATTGTCGATTAGGCCATGCAAATGAAAAGCGAGTTCAAAAGCTTCACAAGGATGGAGTGCGTGGTTCATTTGATTTTGAATCATATGATACCTGCGAACCCTGCTTGCAAGGCAAAATGACAAAGAGTCCTTTCAACAAGAAAGGTGAAAGAACAAGTGAGCTATTGGTCCTAATACATACGGATGTATGTGGACCAATGAGCACACAAGCCAGAGGTAGATTTGAATACTTCGTGACTTTTACTGATGACTTTAGTAGATATGGGTATGTCTACTTAATGAGGTATAAAAGTGAAACTTTTGAAAAGTTCAAAGAGTTTAAAAACGAAGTAGAGAATCAGTTGGATAGAAGGATTATGGCTATTCGCTCCGATCGGGGAGGTGAATACCTTAGTGATGAGTTTGATGGCTATCTAAAATAGTGTGGAATTATTTCACAGCTGACTCCACCGGGAACACCTCAATGGAATGGTGTATCCGAAAGGAGAAATCGGACCTTATTAGATATGGTTCGATCAATGATGGGCCTAGCAACTCTCCATATATCCTTTTGGGGTTATGCCCTCCTTTCTGCTGCCTACTTATTGAATTGTATTCCATCTAAGGCAGTAGATAAGACTCAATATGAGATATGGATGGGTTGGAAGCCCTATATGTCTTATCTACGAGTTTGGGGTTGTCAAGCTCATGTAAAACGTTTACAAAGTAATAAGCTTGAACCCAAAACTGACAAATGCCTATTTGTGGGATATCCTAAGAAAACCAAAGGATATCAATTCTACAACCCAACTGAGAACAAAGTGTTCGTTGCTCGAGGAGCTACTCTCTTAGAGAAAGAATTTCTGTACAAGAAAGATAGTGGGAGTAGAATAGAACTCGGAGAAGTTCAAGAACCACAAGAGAATGTAGAACGATCTACAGAAACTCAGATGGAAGTTGAGATGGAAACTCATGAAGATGAGCAACCTGAGTCAACAACACAAGAACCTCGAAGGTCTAGTAGATCTCGTCATGAACCCGAGAGATACGGATTTCTCGTGACTGATGATCAAGATTTGATCTTGGTGGACTCTGATGAGCCCACGACCTATAGACAGGTTTTAAAAAGTCCGGATTCTGATAAATGGCTAGAAGCTATGGAATCTGAAATGCAATCCATGAGGGACAATAAAGTGTGGGCTTTGATTGACCCTCCAGTTCAAGCAAAGGTTGTCGATTGCAAGTGGATTTTCAAGTTAAAACCTGGCGGGATCTTCAAGGCATGACTAGTGGCTAAAGGTTTCAGACAGACTCATGGTGTAGACTATGATGAAACCTTCTCTCCTGTCATGATACTCAAGTCCATTAGGACAATGCTTGCCATAACAGCATATTTTGACTATGAGGTATGGCAGATGGATGTTAAGATGGCTTTCCTGAATGGAAACCTACTCGAGGATGTTTATATGAAACAACCCGAGGGATACATCGATCAAAAGCATCCTAATCGAGTATGTAAGCTTCAGAGGTCTATCTATGGACTAAAGCAAGCATCTCGAAGTTGGAATCTTTGTTTTGATGAGGAAGTAAAAGGTTACGGATTAATCAAGAACGAAGATGAGCATTGTGTTTACAAGAAAGTTAGTGGGAGCAAGATTGTTTTCCTTGTCCTATATGTGGACGACATCCTACTCATAGGAAATGACATTCCTTTGATGAAAGACATCAAACAATGGTTGGGGAGTGTATTTTCTATGAAAGACTTAGGAGAAGCTGAGACGATACTAGGTATCAAGATCTATAGAGATAGGTCTAAAAGGCTTTTGGGGCTAAGTCAAGAAGGGTACATAGACAAGATATTGAAAAGATTCAATATGTCTAACTGCAAAAATGGTAACGTACCATTTAGACATGGCCTTCTCTTGAAGAAGAACTAAGGTCCTTCAACAAGAGAGGAGAGGGATACAATGAGTAGAGTCCCATATGCTTCCGCAAGAGGATCGATCATGTATGCCATGTTGTGTACCCGTCCGGATGTTGCACATGCACTTAGCATGACTAGCAGATACCAACAAGATCCAGGGATGGATCATTGGACTGCAGTCAAAGCAATCCTGAAGTACTTACGAAGAACTTTTCTGTGACAATAACGGGGCCATCGCACAAGCTAAGGAGCCTCGGTCACACCAGAAAACCAAACACATACTCAGAAGGTTTCACCGCATCAGAGAGATCATTGATCGAGGAGATGTGAAAGTGTGCAAAATAGGGTCAGACGACAATATAGCAGATCCTCTCAAAAGCTCTACCACAGTCAAAGTTTGATAGATATGTAATAGAGCTTGGACTTAAACAGTTTAGGACATAGCCCTTCATCGGGCAAGTGGGAGATTGTTGGTGAATGTGCCCTAATGAGGGCTATTTATGTAAATATATTTTGAGGGTATTTATGTAAATAAGATATTTGTCGCTTGATTGATTGTTTATCAAATGAGTTAATTTCATGATAGTAATATCCTTGTGCATATTTAAATTCATGAAATCGATCCGCCAAAAGAAACACTCCATGGACTAATTAGATCATGAGTGATTCTTTTGAGTAGTACTGGCACTAGGATCCTTAGACCAGAAATCACTACATGGTCTTAGGTGAATTGTAGTGTGCTTTGACATACGCCTAACGGGGCCGTAACAGGTTGCCAAGTACGAGTATGATTGGGTACACTATGTATGTAGGTGAAGTGATGGGACTACAAATCTCTCTTAAGTGAGAGATGATATCTTGGCCACTTGATAGTGAACTGAAAGTGCATGGCCATGCCCAAGGAATGATAGGATATCATTTGCTTGAAGGATTCAGTATCACTAAGAGATCAAGTAAACGCTTAGCTATATAAGGATGATGGCTCCATGCCTTATGCTAAGCTGGATATCGATGTAGAGGATCATACGCAGTTTGCTCGGAAAGGTTGTGTTGAATCTCCATTTGACCCTCCAATCTGAATTGGGTAGTCATTATGTCTTTCTAGAGACCACTAATGACTTATGGATTAATCAATGAGATTGAGTTATCCATTGCCAATTTAGAATGGGCTTACAGGATCGCACATAAGAAAGTTCGATGATGCAGAATAAGGATTCTTGCCTACAATAAGTATAATTGTTATACTTAAATAAATAAGATTTAATTAAATAGTTTAATTAAATATTATTGGAAAGTTCTGTGGTATTAATTAATAGTTAATTAATTACCTGGGAACAATTGGGATGAGCTGATAAATCAAGGGACTTAATTGCAATTGAAGTTCTTGACCCATCAGCCTGATCCATGGGTCTTGGGTTGATCCATGGGCTTGGTGTATAACCCAAATCATTAATGTATTATTTAAGGCTGATTTGGAATTAGTAAATATTATTTAAATACTGATTTGGAATCAATTAAAATAATATTTGGTAATAATACTGATTTGGAATATGACCAAAATCAGTTAAGTTATAATTGGATAATTACAATACTGATTTTGGAAATTAATTCTCTACAAATATCCTAGGGATATAATTGTAGGAGAGGGGCATTTTTGGAATGATTCTCATCAAACCAAAATACATAGAATTTCCCAATTCTCCGGGGTAGGCAAGATTGGCTTGCACCTGTAACACCCCTGGAAGAACATGCGATCCCTTTCACGTGATTATTAAGAGTTAAGTAGGAATTATAAAAATAAATATGTTAATTAAGATAAGAACGAGAAAAATTAGAGACTTAAGTGATTTAAAAGAAAACATTTTGAGGTGTAATTTAAAAAGAACCTAATCAAGGGAATTAGGAATTTTGAGGTGTAATTTAAAAAGAACCTAAGAATCTAGGGACTAAATCATAGATTCCTAAAGACTCAACTTAGTTCCTATTCTTTTTAAAACAAAATTCCAGCAGCCCTTTTCTTTTTCTTTTCCCCTCTCTCTCACCGACACTCCCTCGCCTCACCGGAGTTTGCTTGGCCGTCCTTATTTCCGGCCAACTGACCGTCCATTCGGTCGACCGCTCACCCGAAAATACTCCCCATGACATAGGGAACAAAACCCAGCCCTCAATCATCACTTTTCTTCACGTTTTTTTTCTCTCTCCCGATCCACTTCTGGGCTGCCCATTTGGCCATTTCCGGCCATGCAGGTGGTCGGTTCTTAACACCAAAATGCTCCCCATACCATTTAGAACAAAACCCACCAAGTAATTCCTCATTTGGATGGCTGGGGTGTTACTTAGGATCGTCGCCAATGGACTGCTGCCGCCGGACTACCGCCGCTGCTCGCTTGCGTTGCCGCCGATCGAAATCCCCTTCACCACCATTCAATCTTTTCACCATTTCCATATTTAGGTAACCTACTCTCTTAATGTTCTAGTTTTAGGAATGAAGGATTAAAGCTAAAATCTTTGCATGCATGTTTAGTTTAAGAGATTCAAAAGATGGATTTATTATAGGCCACTGATTTATGAATCATAGGCAAGTTAGTAGCGTGATTTCCTATAACTTAGTAATACTTGAGTTAGCCAATATGTTAGTTAATTTAAGGACTGTCACCATGAGGTTTATGGTTGTAAGAGAGGCTAGAAAACACCTAGAGAATTAAGAGAACAACATAATAGGAATTAATTTGCATGTGCCTCGGAGTCGAGATAATATCTAAAGGATGTGAGAGTCATCTTGGGCTTCGCGACCCTGAGAGGAATCTCATTTCTTTTGGTCTTGTACATTGACCTCGAGACATGATAAGGATTAAATTAGTAGCATTTAGACATTATGACATATGCATTTACATCTCTCAATAAATCTTTAACTGATTTGCATGCAATTTGGTTAGGAATACGTGGGACTTGAGACAAAGGGTTTTCTCTTGTCAAATGAGGTCGTGATTAGTTAAGCGGTAAAGGTGAGTTGATTCTTTTTATGTGTTGCTTTGTTAAATTCAGGAGTACTTATATGCCCTCAAAAGCATATGGGTAGCCTGGGTTTAACCTGGAAAACATTCGTATGTACTTTGCGTGTCTCTGCTTATTGCTCTCGATGCATCTAGACAATTATGGCCTTGCCGGCACTTAGGATTTATTCTCTGTAACCATGGTTATGTTTTGATGCTAGTTTGTGGTAATGAATTATGTGTGGTATTTACGACTTTGGATGTGTAGCATGATGGTTGATGGGTGTTATTTCCGCACATTTGTTGTGTTTGCATCTTTTGGGGGCCCCGCCCTTTTCGCGCCGACCTACTAGGTAGGGGCCGGACTGAGGCTTAGTACGTAGGACAGGTATGGCCCGGGGTACCTTTGGTGGCTCGGTGGATATTGGTGGCTCGGTTGATAGCGGGTGGGATGCCCGTTTTCCGTATATCCTAGGGAGGGCATTGGTTGCGATGACCTATACCTCTCTAGGATTCAGGTTGGCTTTATTTAAGTTGTTGCACATTATTTGGTTGGTTGACTTTTTTGTTAGCATGTTTAAATGTTTTACCGTTTTGATGCCTAATTATGTGGTTATGTTATCGATGGTTCTTGTATATGTTTGTGGGTTTGTTGTTTGTGTGCTTATCTTTTTGACCCTCCATCCATCGTAGGCGGCGCCAGGTAAGCTAAAAGAGAATCCTCACTGAGTATGCCTAGCATGCTTATTTAGTTACGTGTGTTTTCCAGGAATGAGTCCGGAGCGAGCCTAGGGGGAAGCTGGGTTGGTTTATGGGTTTGAAGGAAGGTGTTCGAAGCTGCGAACTAAGGAATTGAATTTAAAACTAGAACTTGTATGTAATGTACTTAAGTACTTTATGATTTAAACTTGTTTAGGATTCTTGTAAAGCAATTGTAGCAAGATAATGATGATTTTGGGTTTAGCTGTTATGAATTTGATGTTATAAACGTTAAGTTATTTTGGAAAAGTCAAATCGAGCTTTGTATGCTGATTCAGGTAGAATGACCGTTTTTGGGGTCGTTACAGCACCAACCTGCGAAGTCAATGTCTTCATGAACAGATCTGCAAGGTTATCCTCTGATACTATCTTAGCCACGACCACATCTTCCCTCTTTAAGATGTCTCGTATTAGGTGGTACTTGCGCTGTATATGTTTACTCGCCTTGTGGGCTCATGGTTCCTTCGAGTTTGCTACTGCACCGTTGTTTTCACAATACACCGTGATAGACTTCTGCAAACCAGGAATCACATCTTAGTTCACTAGGAAGTTCTTGAGCCATACTGTTTCTTTCACTGCCTCTGATGCAACTATTCAGCCTCCATGGTAGAGCCCGCCACGCATTTCTGCTTGACACTCCGCCAAACTATGGCTCCACCTCCAAGAGTAAACACATACCCTGAGGTAGACTTACTCTTGTCCATGTCGCCTTGGAAATCTGAATCTGTGTAACCTCAGGGTACCAGCTCAGGCGCCTGATAGACCAACACTTGGTCTCTTATTCTACGCAAATACTTGAGAATGCATTTTACTGCTTCCCAATGAGCTTTCCAGGGGTTACTCTGATATTTTCTTACAATGCCAACGACATAACAGATATCAGGCCTCGTACACAACATGGCATACATGAGACTTCCTACTGCAGAAGCATAAGGAACTGTCTTCATGGCCTCTATATCCTCATTGTCTTGGGAGACTGTTCTTTAGATAGATGCACTCCGTGTTTGAAAGGTAGAAAAACTTTCTTAAAGTTCTGCATGTAAAACGGGCCAAAATCATATCTATGTATGAAGCTTGGGAGAGTGTTGACAAGGATATGACATTCTATGATCTTGAATTATCTTGATCCCAAGGATATGTCCCACTTTCCCTAAGTCCTTTATATCAAACTGCTTGGACAGCTATGCCTTTAGGTCTGATAACACTTTCTTTTTGTTTCCAATCAATAGAATGTCATCTATGTAAAGCACAAGAAACACCACTGAGTTTCCATTACGTTTGAGGTACACACATTGCTCATCCAGACACTGAGTAAATCCGTAAGACTGAATTACATTATCTTAATGGATGTTCCAAGATCTAGATGCCTGCTTAAGTCGGTAAATGGACCTCTTAAGCCTGCATACCTTATGCTCTTGGCTTTTTTCAATGAATCCCTCTGGTTGCTGCATGAAGATGGTTTCCTCAAGACTTCCTTTTAGGAAAGCTGTCTTGACATACATATTCCATATCTCATAATCTAAATAAGCAGCTATGCCAAGAGAATTAAAATCGACTTAAGCATGGCCACTGGGGAGAAGGTTTTCTCATAATTGATTCCCTCTTTCTGAGTATACCCCTTCGCCACCAGCCTAGCTTTAAAGGTTTTAACCTTTCCATCAGGTTCTCTCTTATGTTTTTAGACCCACTTGCATCCAATAGGCATAAACCCATCAGGCAGGTCTACAAGCTCCCAGACTTGTTTGTGGTCCATCGACCCTATCTAGGATATCATTGCCTTATGCCAAGATTCTGCATCTTTATCTCAAAGAGCCTCATTGTAATTTACTTGGTCTGGCTCAGGTGCGCATGGGACTAGATCTGAGACCTCTCCTACGCTAATGAACCTGTCGGGCTGGCTCACAACGCTCCCACTATGACGAGGCACCACCTGTTAGGCGCATCATCTGTGATATCTCGTGCAGTGTGTGGTGTATCCACTTGTGCTGGTGCATCAGGATTATTAATTTGTCTTCTAAACTCTTCTAGTACTATCTTACTCTTGGGCTTGTTATCTAGGATATAGTCTTCATCCAAAAATCTAGCGTTGGTACTAACCACCACCTTCTGATCTTGAGGACTATAAAACATACCACGTTTCGTTCCCCTAGGATATCCTACAAACAACATTAATTCTGTTCTTGCATCTAACTTAACAGCATCTGCCTTAAGCACATGTGCTGGGCAACCCTAAATTCTGAGATGTCTTAGACTAGGCTTTTGCCCGTTCCACAACTCTATTGGGGTTGAAGGCACGGTTTTAGATGGTACAAGATTAAGAATATACATCGCTGTTTCTAAGGCATATCCTCAGAACGAACTCAACAAATCACTATAGCTCATCATCGACCTAAATATTTCCATGAGAGTTCGATTCCTTCTTTCCGCTACACCGTTCGGCTGTAGCGTGCTAGGTGCAGACAAATCAGACTGAATTTCTACCTCAATGAGGTATTCTCTAAATTCATGGGACAGGTACTCCCCACCATGATCTGATCACAGTGTCTGGATACTCTTACCATGATGCTTCTCCACATCTACCCGAAACTCTTTGAACTTGCCAAAGCACTTAGACTTGTGACGCATTAGGTAAATGTACCCGTACATTGAGTAGTCATCAGTGAACATCACGAAATACTCATACCCACCTCATGCTTGGACCGACTTTGGTCCACACAAGTTAGAATGAATCAACTCTAGTACTTCTTTGGCTCTATAACCTTTTGCTTTAAAAGGTCTATTGGCATCTTACCCTCCAAGCAAGATTCACAGGTTGAATAACTGTCAATCTCTAATGAACCTAAAGGTCCATCATTGACCAACCTCTAAATCCTACTAAGGTTTATATGACCTAGCCTGAGATGCCAAAGATAGGTTTGATTCATTTCTGAAGGTTTCTTCCTCTTATTAATATTAGATAAAGAGCTATTTGTTTCCATGTTTTGCACAACAGGGGAGTTAGAATTAACCACAAACAAATTATCTATCAATGAACCAGAACAAATAAGTTTTTCATTTCTTCTAAAACAACGGAATCATCAGAAAAAATAAACTTATAACCGTTCTTTACGGGTTTAGAAACCGAAATAAGGTTCTTTCTAAAACTCGGTACATAAAGACAATTAACTAACTCTAATCTAAAATTTTTGAAAATTAGAGTAACCACTCCCACTGGTTCTACTGACACTCTTATTTTTTCGCCCTTGTAGATGTCCAGCTCGTCATCTCTAAGCTTCCGGGTTACTCGGAACCCCTGCAAGGAATTACAAACATGATAATTGGCACCTGAATCCACACACCAAGTATCTGTGGGAATCACTGCTAAACATCTCTTAGTAACTAGGGCAAAAACTATCGTACCTTTAGGCTTTGGACAATCCACTTTCCAATGTCCCGTTTTCCCGCTTCTGAAGCACTTGCCTTTGGGCATGCTCTTCTTATTTGCGATTTCTGGCTTAGCAGCAAGTTTTTTGGCATTCTTTTTCTCCTTTTTCTTCTTGCCTTTATGCGCAGAAGAAGAACTTGAAGCCTTCACTGTGACCAAAGCTTGCTTCTTCTCATGGAAGATGCCTTCGGCCGACACCAAATCTGTTAAGAGCTTGGGTAGAGTGTAAACTCTTTGATTCATGTTATAGTTGACCCAAAACTGCTCAAAACTAGAGGGCAAGCCCTAGAGGATGATATCTATTTGACTTTCTGGGTCGATTTCACCTCCCAACACCTCTATCTCGTTGATGTTACTGATCATGTGAAGCACATGATCTATCACCGATCCATCCTCAGCCATTTTAGTGTTCATCAACTTTCTCATGGATGCTTGCCTAGCAGTCCTGCCTTGATGAGTGAACATCTCCCTCAGGTGAGCCATCATGTTGAAGGCAGAGACCATGGGATGAAGCTGATGTTGTAGCACATTCGACACAGAGGCCAAAATATAGCACCGTGCCATCTCATCTGCTTTTCTAAACCTAGCATAGGCATTCGTATCCTCTTGAGAAGAGTCATCGTTAGGCACATCTAGACGTACTTCGGTAAGCACAAACTTATACTGCTCTGCCGTCAGGACAATGTCCAAGTTACGACTCCAGTCAACATAATTAGGTCCAGTTAACTTATTGTCTTTAAATATAATAGCTAAGGGGTTGAATGCCAAATCGAAAAACTGTAAAATAAATAAATAGACAATGTTTCAGTTATTAAATCCAGAGTTTTGAAAAACAAAGAAAATTCTCACAATTATTGACTTCCCTCAAAACAATAATTTTAATCCACCAACATCTTATTCACTGAGATTCTCGCAAGCCACGATAGTGTGGAGGCTTACGCCAACCCACATTCGTTTGAGAAGAACCAAGTTCATTAACTACACTATCTGAGCAAACGATCTATTGATCAATGTTGTTAATAGTTTGTCAGTATATTGATAAACCGACGAGCACTAAATCTTTAATGTGGGGAGATAGAAGAAAATATAGTGGCGCGATGTAAAGTCCTTTTTGAGTGGTAGTTCCATAATTGGTCCGTTAGTGGTACGACTAATTATGCGTTTGACTAATCGATAAAGTGAATTAATTAATTCTAAAGGTTTAATTAATATTTAATTGACAAAATGGATTAAGAAAATTAATTCTATATGAATTAATTAATCCAAAGGGTTCGATTAAATTAAATTAATGAAGTGAGTTAAAGATTTAATTCAAAAGGATCGATTGGAGTTGACTAGTCTAGGAAAGACTAAGGGGTTAACGAAAGTCAAAGTAAAAGGTCCAACTCAAAGGCCCATTAGTTCTTCTTAGAAGCTCCCTATAAATATCCCTTGTTAGGCAACTTACAAGACATTAGAAACCTTAGAGGCATTTGCCTGGTGAGAGAAAGTTAAGTCTAGAAAGAGAAGCTCTCAACTTTCTTAATAGCTTTTCTTTCAAAGTCAACTTTGGAGCTTTCTTCTTCGAGAATACTAAAAGCCCATAACATAGAGAATCCTAGATCACCATTTTTGGAGTAAAAACCTTTGATTGGTTTTCTCTGTCAGAATTTGGTTTATTTTCGGGGCGGCGGCTTTGCTCCTTTTGAAGTGGGTTTGTTAATTCTTGTTGTGTTGATCCTCTAGCTTGATCTTCCTAGGTCACTAGAGTCTAGATCTATGAGCAGGAACACATTCCAGACACTTTTGGTGTGAATTTTCAGATTGGGTTAAGTTCCCAGGCTAAATATGTTTTTTCAGATTTGTGTGATTGTTGAAGTGGGTTTCTTGGGATTTCTTCGTTTTGCCTTGGGCTACTCCGTAGAAAGTAGCCCACACTAGTTCGGAGTCGAATTGGAGTTATTCTTCGGATTTCAAGTGGATTTCGTATCCAGGCGGTAAATAAGTACAATAATCTTCGGGCAACGATCTGCTGAGGATCTGACGAGTTTTTGAAAGTGGGTCTCATATGGATCTCTTCCTTAGTGTCTTAGCTACCTTTTGGTCAGTCGTCCACACGTTTTTGAAGTAGATACGGAGTTGTTATCGGGATTCTCTCGTGATTGGTCCCAGGCGGTAAACAGCAGGATTTTCAGCTTTGGTTTTCTTATTGCTAGGGACATGCTTCAAAGGTATAATCTTTCGAACTTTTTGCTTTAATTAAAGATTGTATCTTTTGTGTCCCAATTAATAAATTTAATAAGTATAAGCATAGATCCGTTCATGGGAAAATGAATTTGAGCCTGAGCTTTGTCGAAAGCTTCCGATTCTGGAATGCATTGCACGAAAGTGAGGTTTTCGATTTAGCCCGGGCATGTTCTGTTTTCTTTCAAAATGGTATCAGAGCGAGTTTTTCGGCTTTATACTTGTTTGATTTATTACACGACTTTATTTTGGCATTATTATTTTTGTCAAAATGTTTAAACAGGTGGTTATTGGTTTCCCGGCTATTATGGTAGAATTTTATTTTTCATTCATAACCATGAGCTGGAAGCCATGTAGGATTAGAAAAATCTTGTAGTAGGATTTGATCAAATCATGTCATCTTTAAATTCCTAGAAAAACGCCTTTGTATATAGGAATTTATGTATTATGACGAAGACCTTATTTTGGGTAACTTATATTCGTGGGTTTTGGTTTCTCGTAATTTTGGGTGATTCCTCATTAAGTAGTAAACTGAGAAAACCTGAGCGAACTGAGAGGAATCCAAATAACGAGTGGGGGCGACATGAAGGGATGTGCCACCGAGGCGTAAAGGAATCAACGATAGACAAGGCCATAATAGTCGAGAAATTTTATTTCTTTAATTTCCCATATTTATGTTTTTCGTTGATTGTGTGTTTTTGATTTATTTTGCATGAACGAAAACCAAACCAAAACATTTTAAAAGTAAAGTGCAATTAACTAAGGTAGATTATTTGTATATTAAAACTCCAACGGTTTTATGGGTCAAATATCCTTTGTTAAGATATTGCATGTTAAAACGGAAAAATCCTCAAAGTTAAAAATCTAAGTGGGAGCGGGTTGGTAAATATCCCCATGGCCTCCATTACGGATTCGTATGTGATGTGGGTTAGACCGACGCGCTGGCCAAGGGCCTTCTTCCCTACGGATAAGTGTTCAACCCCGAGATATCACTAGATTAAATTTCTAAAAGGATGACTACAGCAAGTTTAATTAGAGAAAGTTGCGACACCCTCGCTAACTGATGCGCATTAGTATCCTAAGTAACAAGCTTAGAAGTCACGTAATGGCAAACACTTAGTGTACCATTTGTAGTATTCCTCCTAAGAGGTTACGCTGCTTATTAAGTACGGCTAAATTATTGACTATTAATTTGATTGATCATTACACTGCTTATTGAGTACGGCTAAATTATCGACTATTAATTTCATTGATCATATGATCGTTGGTCAGATAATGGAATTAATAAACTTCGGTTCTTCTCAAATGAATGTGGGTTGGCGTAGACGTTCACCCAACATGACCTGCGTTAATCCCTGTGTGAGAGATCTCGGTAGGAGAATATATTGTTTTGAGGATATCAATATTTTCAAAAAAGTATATTGAAACTTGACTTTTTATTTTTCAGTTGTTGATATGTCGTTCAACCCGCTAGCTATCATTTTGAATCAAAACAAACTAACGGGTCCAAATTACATTGACTGGAAACATAACCTGGACATTGTCCTTACCGCTGAGGGTTACAAGTACGTACTCACTAAGGAGTGCCCCCCTAAGCCCAACGATGATGCCACCCTTGAGCAGCAAGAGCCATATACGAGGTGGCAGAAGGCTGATGAGATGACTCGGTGCTACATCTTAGCTTCTATGTCCAGTGAACTGTAGCACCAGCATCAGTTGTTTACCTCAGCCTACGATATGATGCTCAACCTTAGGGAGATGTTTGGACATTAGGGCAAGGCAGCCAAACAGTCAGCTATGAGGAAACTCATGAATGCTAGGATGGCTGAAGGCACTTCAGTGAGGGATCACGTGCTGGACATGATGAGTTGCATCAATGAGATCGAGTTATTGGGAGGTGACATTGAGGGGGAGACCCAGGTTAATATTATCCTCCAGAGCTTGCCCCCAAGTTTTGAGCAGTTTTGGTTGAACTATAATATGGGCCAGCTCTCATATTCACTTCCCGAGCTCATGACTGCATTGGTGGCTGCTGAGGGCCTATTAGCAGAGAATAAGCAAGCCTTGGCTACTGTTGGTCCCTCAGTTTCCTGTGCTGGGCCCAATGCCAGGAAACAAAAGAGGAAGAGAGGGCAGAAAGTATGAGCTGATCATGGACCCAAGGTGAGCATTGCCAAGAAGCATAAGCCGAAAGGCAAGTGCTTCAGATGTGGTAAGGCAGGACATTGGAAGAAGCACTGTCCAAAGCCTCGAGGTATGTGTAAATTTTCCCTAGTTACTGAGACGTGTTTAGCGGCGATTCCCACAGATACTTGGTGTGTGGATTCAGGAGCCACTGATTATGTTTTTAAATCTTTGCAGGGGTTCTAAGTGACCCGGCTTCTTAGAGAGAGAGTTGCAGGTCTACTTTGGGGATACTACCAGAGTTTCTGTTGTTGCAATGGGAGTTCTTTGTCTTTATTTTTCAGACTTAGTTTTACATTTGAGAGATTGTTTATATGTACTTTTCGTAAGAATTTGCTTTCAGTTTCTAAACTTATTTTGGATGGTTATAAGTGTGCTTTTTCTGATGGATCTGTTTTTATTAGAAAAGGCCAGAAGCTTATATGTTCTGGTACATTAGTTGACAATCTGTTTTTAATCAAGACATACTCCCCAATAATGCAAAACATAGAAACTAATAACTCATCACCGAATCATAGTAAGAGAAAGGAGTCTTCCCATTTGAATCAAACTTATCTTTGGCACCTGAGACTAGGTCCCATCAACCTTAGTAGGATTCAATGGTTTGTCAATAATGGGTCTTTGGACTCATTGGATATTGACAGCAATCCAACCTGTGAGTCCTGTTTAGAGGGTAAGATGACCAAGAGGCCTTTCAAGGCAAATGGGTATAGGGCCAAGGAGGTTTTAGAGTTGATTCATTCTGACGTGTGTGGGCCTATGTCAGTTCAGGCTAGAGGTGGTTATGAGTATTTTGTGACTTTCACGGATGATTACTCTAGAGATGGATACAAATACCTGATGCACCACAAGTCTGAATGCTTTGGCAAGTTCAAAGAGTTTAAGGCTGAGGTGGAAAACCATCTGGGTAAGAGTATCAAGGCCTTGCGATCTGATCACGGTGGCGAATACCTCTCTAGTGAATTTAGGTCCTATTTGTCAAAGAAGGGTATTCAGATCCAGTTTTCTGCACTTGGCACACCCCAGCAGAATGGTGTAGTAGAAAGGAGGAACAGGACTCTTATGGATATGGTTAGATCGATGATGAGTTATAGTGAGTTGCCTACCTCATTTTGGGGTTATGCCTTAGAGACAGAGTGTTATCTCCTTATTCTCGTGCCATCTAAATCTGTGCCTATGACACCTCTAGAGTTGTGGACTGGGTGAAAGCATAGTATGAGACATCTCAGGATTTGGGGTTCTCCAGCACAGGTGCTCGAGGCAGATGCAGGTAAGTTAGATTCGAGATAAAAGGTTATGCTGTTTGTAGGCTACCCCAATGGAACGAGAGGTGGTCTATTTTATAGTCCTCAGGATCAGAAGGTGGTAGTAAGCACCACTGCCAGATTTCTTGAGGAGGACTATATTTTAGATCACAAGTCAAGCAGCAAGGTAGTATTTAAAGAGGTTAGAAGTCAGTTCATTATTCAAGATGCACAAGTACAGGAAGACACACCACAAGAGACTGCATACACTATTACAGATGATGCTCTTACATAGGCTGCACCTCGTCGTAGTGGAAGGGTTGCTAGACAGCCCAAGAAGTACATGGGTTTGGGTGAGTCTTCGGACTTTATCCCTGGTGCTCATAAACCAAACAGTTAGCTACAATGAGGCTCTCCAAGATAAAGATGCAGATTCTTAGCAAAGAGCGATAATTGCTAATATGGGTTCTATGGACTCAAATCAGGTATGGGAGCTGGTAGACTTTCCTGATGGGTTTCGACCTATTGGGTGCAAATGGGTTTACAAGCAAAAGAGAGGATCTGACGGGAGGGTTGAGACCTTCAAGGCTAGGCTTGTGGCGAAGGGGTATACTCAGAAAGAGGGTATCGATTATGATGAGACCTTTTCCCCAGTAGCTATGCTTAAGTCAATCCAGATTCTCTTGGCCATAACTGCTCATATGGACTATGAGATTTGGCAGATGGACATCAAGACAACTTTCCTTAATGGAAGTCTTGAGGAGACCATCTTTATGCAGCAACCAGAGGGTTTCATTGTTCAGGGCCAAGAGCACAAGGTATGCAGGCTTAGAAGGTCAATTTATGGACTTAAGCAAGCATCCAGATCTTGGAACATCCATTTTGACGAGGTTATCCAGTCTTATGGATTCAATCAGTGTCCGGAGGAGCAGTGTGTTTATCGCAGGCTTGATGGTGATACGGTCACGTTCCTCGTACTTTAGGTAGATGACATCTTTCTGGTTGGCAACAGTAAGAAGGCGTTGTCAGACGTAAAGGCATGGTTGTCCAGGTAATTTGATATGAAGGATTTGGGGGAGGCTGGACATATCCTTGGGATCAAGATTATTCGAGATCGTAGGAGGCGTTATCTGACTCTCTCTCAGGCATCCTACATAGACACGATTCTTGCCTGTTTTAACATGTAGAACTCTAAGAAGGGCTCACTACCTTTCAGGCATGGGGTGTATTTGTCTAAGGAGTAGTGTCCCAAGACTGCTGAGGAGATAGATGCCATGGAGCCGGTACCCTATGCTTCTGTAGTGGGTAGTCTCATGTATGCTATGTTATATACGAGGCCTGATATTTGCTTTACCGTTGGCATGGTTAGCAGATATCAGAGTAACCCTGGGAAGGCTCATTGGAAGGTAGTAAAATGCATTCTTAAGTAATTGCGCAGGACGATAGATTATGTCCTAGTTTATAGAGCGCAGGAGCTTGTACCATTGGGTTACACAGATTCGGACTTTCAAGGTGATACGGACAAAAGTAATTATACCTTTTGGTTTGTGTTTTCTCTAGGAGGTGTAGCCATAGTATGGCGGAGTGTCAAGCAAAAATGCGTGGTGGACTCCACCATGGAGGCTGAGTACGTTGCCGCATCAGAGGCAGTGAAATAAGCTGTATGGCTCCGGAGCTTCCTGATGGACATAGATGTGGTTCCTGAGTTGCCTAGGTCTATCACAGTGTGATAACAATGGTACAATTGCTAACTCGACGTAACCACGAGCCCATAAAGCGAGTAAACACATAGAGCGCAAGTACCACTTGATACGAGAGATCGTAAAGAGGGGAGACGTGATCAGGGCCAATATAGCATCAAATGACAACCTTGCAGATCCTTTCACAAAGCCATTGACCCCAAAGGTCATTGAGAGACATGTGGAGGGCATGAGAGTTAGATTCTCGAGGGAGCCATGTGAGTGAGCTTAAAAGTGTTCTGTAGATTTCATTATGACAACAGTGTAACAGCGGGTTGGACAGTTTTTGTACTTCTTTGCATAGCTTTGAGTATTAGTGGGAGATTGTTAGTTTTGAATATAGAAAAGCTATGGCTTGTATCAAAAACTAATATCCACAGATGACATATCATTTTGTTTCAGTATTAAATTGTTCCATTATATCATAGAACTAGATAACGGGGTGTGGAAAGACACAATAGATACCGTTATTGGTTAAAGTATTGATATATAAAAAGTATGCTCGTAACTGAGATGGTCTGAACATACTATCGGTATAGGATATCGTGTGGTTTGAAAATTAGTTTATCTAGACTAATTAAATCACACGGATATGCCTGGGGCATATTGAGCACGACCATTTTAGAGAGAATTGACTTACACTGATCGGCGTAGTCAATTCGGTCTTAGTATTCAGTCTCTCAATCCCGAGATTGGGACGGGCATGAGAGTTGGATATCGTATGCTTTGATTTCCCAAAGAGTTCGGTTAATTGAGGCCTATACCTAGGTAGGTTGGGTATACGGTGTTTAGTTTCTTATGTGTCATTGCTAGTAGGAGGAATCCATGTACCGGTTCACCGGGTTGATGGTGCTCCTGAGATGAGCTCGTAAGGTTTATTATACTAAACCCGGCGATGGACTTTATATCTGGTATAATAAGAAGGTCGAGTGGTGCTAATCTCGGATACCAAGAAGTAGGTGAAATAGTTTTGTCAGTAAATTGATAAACCAACGAGCACTAGCTCTTTAATGTGGGGAGATAGAAGAAAATATAGTAGCGCGATGTAAAGTCATTTTTGAGCGGTAGTTCCATTATTGGTCCGTTAGTGGTACGACTAATTATGCGTTTGACTAGTCGATAAAGTGAATTAATTAATTCTAAAGGTTTAATTAATATTTAATTGACAAAGTGGATTAAGAAAATTAATTCTATATGAATTAATTAATCCAAAGGGTTTGATTAAATTAATTTAATAAAGCGGGTTAAAGATTTAATTCAAAATGATCAATTGGAGTTGACTAGTCTAGGAAAGACTAAGGGGTTAACGAAAGTCAAACTAAAAGGCCCAACTCAAAGGCCCATTAGGTCTCTTTAGAAGCTCCCTATAAATATCCCTTGTTAGGCAACTTACAAGACATTAGAAACCTTAAAGGCATTTGCCTAGTGAGAGAAAGTTAAGTCTAGAAAGAGAAGCTCTGAACTTTCTTAGTAACTTTTCTTTTGAAGTTGACTTGGAGCTTTCTTCTTCGAGAATCCTAAAATCCCATAACCTAGAGAATCCTAGATCACCATTTTTGGAGTAAAAAGCTGCTGCCTTTGATTGGTTTTCTCGGCCAGTGTTTGGTTTATTTTCGGGGCGACGAATTTGCTCCTTTTGAAGTGGGTTTGTTAATTCTTATTGTGTTGATCTTCTAGCTTGATCTTCTTAGATCGCTAGAGTCTACATCTACGAGCAGGAACACATTCCAGACACTTTTGGTGTAGATTTTCAGATTGGGTTAAGTTCCCCGGAAAAATCTGTTTTTTCAGATTTGTGTGATTCTTGAAGTGGATTTCTTGGGATTTCTTTGTTTTGCCTTGGGCTACTCCGTAGACACTAGCCCACACTAGTTCGGAGTTGAATTGGAGTTATTCTTTGGATTCGACTGGATTTCGCAGTCAGGCGGTAAATAAGTGTAGTAATCTTCGGGCAACGATCTGCTGAGGATCTGACGAGTTTTTGGAAGTGAGTCTCATATGGATCTCTTCCTTAGTGTCTTAGCTACCTTTTAGATAGTCGCCCACGCGATTTTGAGTTAGAGATAGAGTTGTTATCGGGATTCTCTCATGATTGGTCCCGGGCGGTAAATAGCAAGATTTTCAGCTTTGGTTTTCTTATTGCTAGGGATACATTTCAAATGTATAATCTTTTGGACTTTCCCCTTTAATTAAAGATTGTATCATTTGTGTCCCGATTAATAAATTAAATAAGTATAAGCCTAGATCCGTTAATGGGAAAATGAATTTGAGCCTGAGCTTTGTCGAAAGCTTCCAATTCTGGAATGCATTACACGAAAGTGAGGTTTTCGATTTAGCCCGGGCTTGTTCAATTTTCCTTCAGTTTTAGTACTATCTTACTCTTGGGCTTGTGATATAGAATATAATCTTCCTATAAAAACTAACGTTAGTGCTAACTACCACCTTCTGATCTTTAGGACTATAGAACAGACAACATTTCGTTTCTCTAGGATATCCTACAAATAGCATTACTTCTGTTATTGCATCTAATTTAACCGCATATACCTTAAGCACATGTGCTGGATAACTATGAATTCTGAGATGTCTTACACTGGGTTTGCACCCATTTCATAACTCTGTAGGGGTAAGGTTTTAGATGGTACAAGATTTAGAATGTACATTGCAGTTTCTAAGGCATATCCCCAGAACGAACTAGGCAAATCACTATAGCTCATCATTGACCTGACCATTTCCATAAGAGTTCTATTTTTTTTTTCTGCTACACCGTTCTGCTATGGTGTGCTAAGTGTAGACTACTGAGACTGAATTCCGACTTCACTGAGGTATTCATAAAATTCGTGGGACAGGTACTCACCACCATGATCTGATCGGAGTGTCTTGATACTTTTACCGTGATGTTTCTCCATATTTTCTCGTTACTCTTTAAACTTAATAAAGCATTCAAACTTGTGGCGCATCACGTAAATGTATCCGTACCTTGAGTAATTATCTATTAACGTCACAAAATACTCAAACCCACCTCGTGCTTGGACCTATATTGGTCCAAAAAAGTCAGATTCAATAAATTCTAATGCTTCTTTTGCTCTATAACCTTTTGCCTTAAAAGGTCTTTTTGTCGTCTTACCTTCCAAGCAAGATTCGTAGGTTGAGTAACTGTCAATTTCTAATAAACTTAAAGGTCCATCATTGACCAACCTATGAATTCTACTAAGGTTTATATGACCTAGCCTAAGATGCTGAAGATAGGTTTGATTAATTTAGAACGTTCTTTTATCTTATTATTGTTAGATGATGCGCCATTCAGTTCTCTGTTTTTCACAACATGGGAGTTTGATTTAACCAAAAACAAATTGTCTATTAATGAACCAGAAGAAATAAGTTTGCCATCTTTTCCAATAACAACAAAATTATCAGAAAAAATAAACTTAAAATCATTCTTTAAGAGTTTAGAAACCGAAACCAGGTTCTTTCTAAAACTCGGTACATAAAGACAATCATGTAAATCTATCCTAGAAATTTTGAAAACTATGCTAACTACTCCCACTGCTTCCACTGGCACTCTTGTATCGTCTTCTCTAAGGTTCTGAGTTACTTGAAACCCCTACAAAGAATTACAAACATGGTCAGTGGCGCCTGAATCCACACACCATGTATTTGTGGGAATCGCTGCTAAACATGTCTCAATAATTAAGGCAGAAACTAACTTACCTTTGAGCTTTGGACAATACGATTTCCAATGTCATGTTTTACCACACTTAAAGTATTTACCTTTAGGCTTATTCTTCTTTGCGATGTTTAGCTTGGCAGCATGTTTCTTGGCATTCTTCTTCTTCTTGTTCTTGCCTTTAGGTGCAGAAGAAGAACTAGAAGCCTTCACTGTGACGGAAGCTTGCTTCTTCTCATGAAAGATGCCTTCGGTCGACACCAATGCTGTTAGGAGCTTGGGAAAAGTATAGACTCTTTGGTTCCTGTTGTAGTTCACCGGGAATTTTCTCAAAACTAGAGGATAAACTTTGGAGGATGATATCAATCTAACTCTCTGGATAATTTCACCTCCCAATACATCTATTTCATTTATGTTGCTGATCATGTGAAGCACATGATCTCTCACCGATGAGCCTTCAGCCATTCTGGTATTCATGATTTTCCTCATGGTTGCTTGCCTAGCCGTCCTGCCTTGATGATCGAACATTTCTATTAGGTGTTCCATCATGTTGAAAGTAGAGACCATGGGATGAAGCTGATGTTGTAAAACATTCGACACAGATGCCAGAATGTAACACTGCACCATCTCATCCGATTTTCTCCACCTCGCATAGGCATCCCTATCCTCTTAAGTTGATTCCTCATTAGGCACATCTTGATAGACTTCGGTGAGCACAAACTTGTACTGCTCAGCCGTCAGGACAATGTCCAAATTCTGACTCCAGTCGACATAATTTGGACAAATAAGTTTGTTATCTTTCAATATTGTAGCTAAAGGATCAAATGCCATATCGAATACTGTAAATAAATAAAATGACAACAATTCAGTAAAATAAGCCTAGAATTTTGAAATACAAAATTCTAACAATTATTGACTTCCCTCAAAACAATAATTAAATTCACCGACATCTCATTCACCGAGATTTTTGCAAGCCATGATAGTTTGGACTGTTACGCTAACCCATATTCCTTTGAGAAGAACTAAGTTCATTGGCTACAATATCTAACCAAACAACCTATCGATCAATGTAGTTAATAGTCGGTGCCTTTTAGCCGTACAAATAAGCAGCAGAACCTCGATGGGTGGAATACTACAAATGGTACATTAAGTATGTGTCATTACGTGACTTCTGAGCTTGTTAGCTTAGGATAGTGCGCCTCAGATGGAGAGGGTTTCGCATTTCTCCTGTGTCAACGTACTTTAGTCATCTTAGTTAGAAATTCATATGCTAGTGATCTTATGGTTGGACTCATCCGATATGGAGAAAGGCCCTAATGCCAACCTGCAAGTCCACCCACATCACATATGAATTCGTAATGGAGGCTATGGGAATATTAACAAACCCGCTCCCACTTAGATTTCTAAAACGAGAGTTTTTCTGGTTTTAACATGCAATTAAATAATCCTAAGTTATGTGCAAACATAAAACCAGTATGCTTTAAAATTATGCATATAAAATACAACACAAAAAATTAAAGCATAAAATTAAAACTATAAACACGGGAAATGTTAGTTTTGAATACAGAAAAGCTATGGCTTGTATCAAAAACTAATATCCACAGATGACATATCATTTTGTTTCAGTATAAATTTGTTCCTTTATATCATAGAACTAGATAACGGGGTGTCGACAAACACAGTAGATACCGTTATTGGTTAAAGTATTGATACATAAAAAGTATGCTCGTAACCGAGATAGTCTGAACATACTATCGGTATAGGTTATTGTGTGGTTTGGAAATTGGTTTATCTAAACTAGTTTAAATCACACAGATATGCCTGGGGCATATTGAGCACGACCAGTTTGGATGGAATTGACTTATACTGATCGGCGTAGTCAATTCGGTCCTAGTATTCCGTCTCTCAATCCCGAGATTGGGACGGGCGTGAGGGTTGGATATCGTATGCTTTGATTTGCCAAAGAGTGAGGTCAATTGAGGCCAATACCTCGGTAAGTTGGGTATGCGGTGTTTGGCTTCTTACGTGCCGTTGTTAGTCGGAGGAATCTACGTACCGGTTCGCTGGGTTGATGGTGCTCCCGAGATGAGCTCGTAAGGTTATTATACTAAACCCGGCCGGTGAACATTATGTTTGGTATAATAAAAGGACGAGTGGTACTAATCTCAGAAACCAAGAAGTCAGTGAATTAATTTGTCAGTAAATTGATAAATCGATGAGTACTAGATCTTTAATGTGGGGAGATAGAATAAAATATAATGGAGCGATGTAAAGTCGATTTCGAGCGGTAGTTCCATAATTGGTCCGTTAGTGGTACGACCAATTATGCGTTTGACTAATCGACAAGGTAAATTAATTAATCTGAAAGGTTTAATTAATATTTAATCGACAAAGTGAATTTAGAAATTAATTCGATTTTGAATTAATTAATTCTAAGGGTTCGATTAAATTAAATTAACAAAGTGGATTAAATAAATTAATTTAAATGGGTCGATTGGAGTTGATTAGTCGGGAAGACTTAGCGGTCAACGAAAGTCAAATTTTAAGGCCTAACTCGAGAGCCCATTAGGTCTCCTTAGAAGCTCCATATAAATACAACTTATTGGGCAAGAAAAACCTAAGAAACTTGGCAGCCAAGTTTAGGCTAGAAAAAGAAAGTTTAGTCTAGAGAGAGAACTGTTTCTTCCTAGTCAAGTTTTCTCTCGAAGTCGACTAAGATAACTTTCTCCTCCGGAAGACTTAGCCTTTAGCTTGACCAGTCTCAACCAGTCGGCCGATCAGAATTGTGCAGCAGACCGCCGGCCGAACTTGCGCAGCGAATTTCTGATCAAGCTGCGCAGCGGGTTTTTCATTTTCTTAAAACCCGGCGATAGTTTCGTTTAGTGCCCAGAACCGACTAGATTCCATGTTTGATCTTCCTATTGGAGTGATCCATGGATTTAGTTGTCTAGATCGGGATTGAACGAGCTGTTTTTCCGGTGGACAGTTTTCATTTTGGCCGGCGAAGTTGCGCAACACATTTTAGGGTTTCGGGCAGTTTATTTTTGGTTTTCTTCCGGAGCAAGTTTCTTGGGTTTTCTTCGTATTGCCGTGGGTAACTCCGTAGACGATAGCCCACACTATCTCGGAGTTCGTATAGGAGTCATTCTTCGGATTTCTTGTGGAAATTGCGCTAAAGATTGGATTTTTCTTTTAGGCAATGGACTTCGCTACAAAAGGTAGAATCTTTAAATTCCGCTTTAATTAAGGATTTAATTTTTTGTGTCCTGATTAATAAATTAAATAAGTATAAGCCTAGATCCGTTCATGGGTAAACTAATTTGAGCCTGAGCTTGGTCGAAAGCTTCCGATTCTGGAATGCATTGCACGAAAGTGAGATTTTCGATTTAGCCCGGGCTTGTTCAGTTTTCCTTCAGGAAATAAATGCGTAAAATAAATTTCCCGACTATTATGGTTTTAATCGCTTACATATTCTACCTTGATCTCGTGTCCCGTCACGTCTCTCGATTGATTGAGTATTGAAAGTTGGATCTTCAAAAAAACGGAGGATAAACGGGCTTCCTGCATTGACTGAACGGGCCGTGCGCGACTAGCAGTTGGGACATGCACTGCCCAGCAGGTGCCGCTGCGGCATTGCCGCGTCTGGTTACCGGCAACTTCTGCAGGCAAAATTTCGCCGGTGTCATCAAACACCCCGAGCTATTTTTCGTTTTCTTTTTGCACTGTGTTATTTGGTCTTCTTGCAAGTCGTTCTGGGTTTTCTTGGTTTTTTACGAATTAACGATAAACCAAAACCCACAAATTCAAGTCGTCCACCATGACGCTTTCGGTTACCTAAAATTTTCCTACTACAAGGCATCTAGGAAAATAAAATCATAAATTGCATAGAAGAAATCCTACTACAGATTTGATCAAATCCTACACTGCTTCTAGCACGTGGTTTTACAATTACAAGCATTCATAAAAACCAAACCCGAAGATCTCCTGGGGTTTAATTAAAACATATAAATGCAACCACAATAGCTGGGATTTCTAAACCACCTGCAAACAAAACCATGTAACAAATCGAACAAGCACAAAACCAAAACCAGGCTTTAATACCAATTGAAAGATTATCTGCCCAGGCCCGATCGAAAATTCACTTTCATGCTATGCTTTCCAGAATCGGAATTCTTGACCAGGCCTAGACTCTAGCACAATCGCTATTCTAACATTGCGCAGGATCTTAGCTTATACTTGTTCGATTTGCCACACAACAAATCATTTCAAATTAAAGCAGAAGTTTAGAAAATACCTCTTGAAGCGTGTACTTAGGTGATTCTATTGTATGACTCAAGACTTTGATCGTATGTTGTGTGGCCAACAATCTAACGAGCAATTAATCAGCAAATCACCACAACTCCACTAGCCGAAAAGACCAATGAAGCCATCTGCCTAGCGCGCCGCTGCTGTCGTCGAGAAGAATGCACACGCGCCGCCACACATAGAAACAACACGCTACCGGTTTTGTTCCAAACCAACCGCCGGCCAACCTAGAAAATCATGCCGCCACAGGGAGCTTCAAAAACCCGACTTTGAGAGAAGAATTATTTAATTCCCTCTCTAGGATTTTCTCTATCTAGTTTTCTTGTCTTGAAAACTTATGAATTGTGTATGTAGAATTTCTAATCTCTTGTCTATTTATAGAGTTACAAGAGATACCCCAAGTTAGTTTAAGATTGGCCTTCCTAATGGGTTTAGGTAATTAATTAGTTTTCAAATCTAATTAGGTAACAACTCTAATAGGATTTCCTTATCCAATTAGATTTCCTAATCTCTAGCATTTCCTAATTCTAATTGAAACTTAAGAATTAATTAATTAAATAAATAATTCCACTTTGTTAGTTACTTAATTAACCCTTAGAAATAATTAATTAAATAATTAATTCTACTGATTCAATTAACCCACTACAAAATTAATTGTACCACTAACGGATTAATTTTGGCCCTACTATCCTACACCTGAATTGCTTCCGGAACAAAATTAATTATTCTTTAATGGCTGAATTGGTATTTTTGTCCCTTATAAATGGGGGTATTGTTGTTTTGATCTCAAATAAAACTACGATTTCTATTTTGGTCCCTTATCAATTTTTTATTAGCATTTTTAATTCCTTTTTATGAAAAAGTTTAGAAGATTACGGATTAACTCATTTGATCGCTAGTTAGACCAAATTTTTTCTTCAAAATGATTTATACCATGATGTTTTCAACCATTTTATGACTCACAATCTGAAATAACAGCCAAAACCCAAAATGGGTTGAACAATCCTGAGGAACCGAGTCATAAAATGGATTGAAAACATCATGGTACAAATCATTTTGAAGAAAAAAATTAGGTTTGACTAGCAATCAAATGAGTTAATCCGTAATTTTCTAAACTTTTTCGGAAAAGGGGACTAAAAATGCAAATAAAAAATTGATAAGGGACCAAAATAGCAATCGTAGTTTTATTTGGTACCAAAACAGCAACTCCCCCATTTATAAGGTACCAAAATACCAATTCAGCCTTCTTTAATCTCCCCAAATCAAAGATATAGTTTTCGTTAATTTATTAATTTATTGATAAATTAATTAATGAACCTTTTATAATCCAATATTAATACCACTCGACCTTTTTACTATACCGGACCTAAGTCCACCGGGCGGGTTTAGTATAATAAACATAATGAGCTCATCTTGGGAGCACCATCACCCCGGACGCACCGGTACATGGTTTCCTTTTGACAAGAAACAACACACCAAGTAACTAAACACGCGCACCTAACCTACCGAGACTATTGGCCACAAATGACCTCACCCTTTGGCAGATCAAAGTACACTATGTTTAATCCTCATGTCCGTTCAAGTCTATGGATTAAGAGATAGAATACAAGGAATGAATAGTCTATTAAATCAGTATAAGACAATTCATCCTAAATGGTCAAGTTAAATATGGCCCGGGCATATCTATATGATTCAATTAGTTTAGACAAAAAAATTTCTTAATCACATAATAACCTAAACCGACAGTGTGTCCAAAACTGTCTTGATTACTAACCTCATTTATATATTATGCATTTTAACCAACGATGAGATCTACTGTGTCACACCACCTCATCAACTGATTACATAATATAAATGGACGACATATACACAACATATAAACTAAAACATAAAATCGATATATTAAGTAGGAAATAGTATAATACAAGCATAGCTTCAGTATTCAAACATAACACTATTGTGCTACACCCGACACCTCATCATCTAGTTACACAATATAATTGGACTACATATGTAAAATACAAAGTAATTAACTGAAACATATAACTCGATATAAAGGGGAAATAGTTTTTCATACAAGCTCAACTTCAGCATTGAAAACTAACAATCTCCCACTGATACTCAAAACTGTGCTTTAAAGTAATACAAAACTGGCATATCTGAAATTTCTACTACTTCTATACTAATATCTAGAGAACTGTCAAGGCTCAACTAAGTATCTAACTCCCATGCCCTCCACATGAGTCTCAAAGACTTTTGCAGTCAGTGTCTTTGTGAATGGATCTGCAAGGTTGTCTGTTGATGCTATCTTATCCACGACTACGTCTCATCTTTTAACGATCTCTCGTATTGGGTGGTACTTGCGCTCTACGTGTTTACTCACTTTGTGCTCGTGGTTCTCTTGAGTTGGCTACTCTACCATTTTTATCACAATACACTGTGATTGATCTCGGTAACTCAGCTTACATGGTAGAGTCAGCCACGCATTTCAACTTGACACTCCTCCAAACTAGGGCTCCACTTACCAAAGTAAACACAAACCGGGAGGTAGACTTACTCTTGTATTCATCGCCTTGAAAGTCCGAATCAGTGTAACAACGGGGCACAAGTTCTTGCGCCTGATAGACCAATACTTGGTCCCTCGTTCTGCACAAATACTTGAGGATACACTTTACAGCCTCCCAATGAGCTTTTCTGGAGTTACTCTAATATCTGCTAACCATGCCAACAACATAGCAAATATCAGGCCTCGTACACATCACATACATGAGACTTTTTACTGCAGATACATAAGGAATAGTCTTCATGGCTTATATTTTCTCAATAGTTTTTGAAAATTGCTCTTTAGATAGATGCACCCCATCTCTGAACGGTAGAAAACATATCTTGGAGTTCTGCATGTTAAAACGAGCTAGAATCGCGTATGTGTGAAGCTTGAGAGAGCATCAAAAAATGTTTTCTACGATCTCAAATAATCTTGATCCGAAAGATATGTCCAGCTTCTCCCACGTCTTTCATATCAAACTGCTTAGACAGCCATGCCTTTACGTCTGATAATATTTTCTTAGTGTTGCTAACAAGTAGAATATCATCTACATAAAGTACCAGAAACACCTCTGTTTTTCCATCGCGTGATATATGACATGATTCTCTTGATGAAGTTCATGCCCAAAATAATACCATAGTCATCAAGTGGAACAAATGAGAAAGTGATCTTACCTTGCCATGCCCTGATCTTTACCGTTGCGTCGACCTTGCCTTTGAGATCAGTCAATTCCCCATTGACGCCTCTAATCTGACTCGTGCTTGGAGTCACCTTGATCCATAGCTTTTGAGCAAGTCCCTCGTACATGTAACTCATTATGGCCCCCGGGTCAAACAGTGCCTGTTATAGACTCTTTCCAAAGTCTTTGTCCACGAACATCCGCCCCTGGTTGTCCTTGCCCTTGGTGGCTTGGTCCACCTTGTCTTGTATGCAGGCTAAGTGCTCACGGTCCCTGTTGGGAATTAGTCTAGGTGTTTAATCCAATTAAACAGCAGAATCCTAAACTATGAGGATCGGGTCTTACCCTTGAAACGTAATCGGTTGCGCACGTCGCCTGGCTCCTCTGAGAAGATGGCGTTTTGTTGTCTCCAAAATCCTTCCTCGAAGGATCCTCTACTCTCAAGCACGAAATCCTTCGCAGGTTGGTGCTAGCCGATCTTGCCTACCCGGAGAATTTGGGAAAATCTGTGTATTTTTCTGATGAGAATAATTCCCCAAAAAAATTCCCTCCCTACAATTATATCCCTAGGATATTTGTAGAGAATTAATTTCCAAAATCAGTATTGTAATTATCCAATTATAACTTAACTGATTTTGGTCATATTCCAAATCAGTATTATTACCAAATATTATTTTACTGATTCCAAATCAGTATTTAAATAATATTTACTGATTCCAAATCAGCATTAAATAACACTTTAATGATTTGGGTTATACACCAAGCCCATGGATCAACCCATGACCCATGGATTAGGCTGATGGGTCAAGAACTTCAATTGCAATTAAGTCCCTTGATTTATCAGCCCATCCCAATTGTTCTCAGGTAATTAATTAACTATTAATTAATACCATATAACTTTCTAATAATATTTAATTAAACCATTTAATTAAATCTTATTTATTTAAGTATAACAATTATACTTATTGTAGACAATAATTCTTATTCTGCATCATCGAACTTTCTTATGTGCGATCCTGTAGGTCCATTCCAAATTGGCAATGGATAACTCAAACCCATTGATTAATCCATAAGTCATTAGTGGTCTCTAGCAAGACATAATGACTACCCAATTTGGAATGGAGGGTCGAATGGAGATTCAACACAACCTTTCCGAGCAAACTGCGTACGATCCTCTACATCGATATCCAGCTTAGCATAAGGCATGGAACCATCATCCTTATGTAGCTAAACGTTTACTTGATCTCTTAGTGACACTGAATCCTTCAAGCAAATGATATCCTATCATTCCTTGGGCATGGCCATGCACTTTTCAGTTCACTATCAAGTGGCCAAGATATCATCTCTCACTTAAGAGAGATTTGTAGTCCCATCACTTCAGCTACACACCTTAGCGTGTCTCATAGTGTACCCAATCATACCCGTACTTGGCAACCTGTTATGGCCCCGTTAGGCGTATGTCAAAGCACACTACAATTCACCTAAGACCATGTAGTGATTTCTGGTCTAAGGATCCTAGTACCAGTACTACTCAAAAGAATCACTCATGATCTAATTAGTCCATGGAGTGTTTCTTTTGGCGGATCGATTTCATGAATTTAAATATGCACAAGGATATTACTATCATGAAATTAACTCATTTGATAAACAATCAATCAAGCGACAAATATCTTATTTACATAAATACCCTCAAAGTATATTTACATAAATAGCCCTCATTAGGGCACATTCACCAACAATCTCCCACTTGCCCGATGAAGGGCTATGTCCTAAACTCTAAACTGTTTAAGACCAAGCTCTATTACATGTCTATCAAACTTTGACTGTGGTAGAGCTTTTGTGAGAGGATCTGCTATATTGTCGTCTGACCCTATTTTGCACACTTTCACATCTCCTCGATCAATGATCTCTCGGATGAGGTGAAACCTTCTGAGTATGTGTTTGGTTTTCTGGTGTGACCGAGGCTCCTTAGCTTGTGCGATGGCCCCGTTATTGTCACAGAAAAGTTCTATCGGATCTTGGATACTCGGTATCACTCCGATGTCTGACACGAACTTTCTCAGCCAAACAGCTTCCTTTGCAGCATCTGATGCAGCAATGTACTCAGACTCTGTTGTATAATCGGCTGTTGTATCTTGCTTTGAGCTTTTCCAACTTATTGTACCACCATTCAGACTAAACACGTTGCCTGATTGTGACTTCATGTCATCTTGATCTGTTTGGAAAGTAGCATCAGCGTAACCTTGTACAATGAGCTGTTCTTGTCCTCCATACACTAGCATTAATCCTTTAGTTCTTCGTAAGTACTTTAGGATTGCTTTGACTGCAGTCCAATGATCCATCCCTGGATCTTGTTCGTATCTACTAGTCATGCTAAGTGCATGTGCAACATCCAGACGGGTACACAACATGGCATACATGATAGATCCTATTGCCGAAGCATATGGGACTCTACTCATTGTATCCCTCTCCTCTCTTGTTGAAGGACCTTGGTTCTTCTTCAAGAGAAGGCTATGTCTAAATGGTACCTTACCATTTTTGGAGTTAGACATATTGAATCTTTTCAATATCTTGTCTATGTACCCTTCTTGACTTAGTCCCAGAAGCTTTTTAGATCTATCCCTATAGATCTTGATACCTAGTATCGTCTCAGCTTCTCCTAAGTCTTTCATAGAAAATACACTCCCCAACCATTGTTTGATGTCTTTCATCAAAGGAATGTCATTTCCTATGAGCAGGATGTCGTCCACATATAGGACAAGGAAAACAATCTTGCTCCCACTAACTTTCTTGTAAACACAAGGCTCATCTTCGTTCTTGATGAATCCGTAACCTTTTACCTCCTCATCAAAACGAAGATTCCAACTTCGAGATGCTTGCTTTAGTCCATAGATGGACCTTTGAAGCTTACATACTCGATTAGGATGCTTTTGATCGATGTATCCCTCGGGTTGTTTCATATAAACATCCTCGAGTAGGTTTCTATTCAGGAAAGCCGTCTTAACATCCATCTGCCATACCTCATAGTCAAAATATGCTGCTATGGCAAGCATTGTCCTAATGGACTTGAGCATTACGACAGGGGAGAAGGTTTCATCATAGTCTATACCATGAGTCTGTCTGAAACCTTTAGCCACTAGTCGTGCCTTGAAGATTCCGCCAGGTTTTACCTTGAAAATCCACTTGCAATCGACAACCTTTGCCTGAACAGGAGGGTCAATCAAAGTCCACACTTTATTGTCCCTCATGGATTGCATTTCAGATTCCATAGCTTCTAGCCATTTATCGGAATCCGGACTTTCTAAAACCTGTTTGTAGTTCGCGGGCTCATTAGAGTCCACCAAGATCAAATCTTGATCGTCAGTCACGAGAAATCCGTATCTCTCAGGTTGGTGACGAGATCTACCAGATCTTCTTCTTGTGTTGTTGACTCAGGTTGCTCATCTTCATGAGTTTCTATGTCAACTTCCATCTGAGTTTCTGTAGATCGTTCTACATTCTCTTGTGGTTCTTGAACTTCTCCGAGTTCTATTCTACTCCCACTGTCTTTCTTGTACAGATATTCTTTCTCTAAGAAAGTAGCTCCTCGAGCAACGAACACTTTGTTCTCAGTTGGGTTGTAGAATTGATATCCTTTGGTTTCTTTAGGATATCCCACAAATAGGCATTTGTCAGTTTTGGGTTCAAGTTTATTACTTTGTAAACGCTTTACATGAGCTTGACAACCCCAAACTCGTAGATAGGACATATAGGGCTTCCGACCCATCCATATCTCATATGGAGTCTTATCTACTGCCTTAGATGGAATACGATTCAATAAGTAGGCAGCAGAAAGGAGAGCATAACCCCAAAAGGATGTAGGGAGAGTCGCTAGGCCCATCATTGATCGAACCATATCTAATAAGGTCCGATTTCTCCTTTCGGATACACCATTCCATTGAGGTGTTCCCGGTGGAGTCAGCTGTGAAACAATTCCACACTGTTTTAGATAGCCATCGAACTCATCACTAAGGTATTCACCTCCTCGATCAGAGCGAATAGCCTTAATCCTTCTATCCAACTGATTCTCTACTTCGTTTTTAAACTCTTTGAACTTTTCAAAAGTTTCACTTTTATACCTCATTAAGTAGACATACCCATATCTACTAAAGTCATCAGTAAAAGTCACGAAGTATTCAAATCCACCTCTGGCTTGTGTGCTCATTGGTCCACATACATCCGTATGTATTAGGGCCAATAGCTCACTTGTTCTTTCACCTTTCTTATTGAAAGGACTCTTTGTCATTTTTCCTTGCAAGCAGGGTTCGCAGGTATCATATGATTCAAAATCAAATGAACCAAGCACTCCATCCTTGTGAAGCTTTTGAACTCGCTTTTCATTTGCATGGCCTAATCGACAATGCCAAAGGTATGTTGGACTTAAATCTTTTTTAGATGATTTAGCTTTCTTTTCTATGTTATAGACTGGTTTTTCTTGGGTCAAATCCAAGACATACAGACCGTTACACATATTTGCAATTCCGTATAAAATATCATTTCGATATAAAGATAACGAATTATTCTCTATAATAAATCGAAAACCTTTATTATCTAAACTCGAAACTGAAATAATATTTCTGCTCAAAGCAGGTACATAATAACAATTTTCAAGTTCGATATTTAAACCAGAAGGTAAAGACAGAGTGTAATCTCCAACTTCAACAGCAGCAACTCTTGCCCCGTTGCCCACTCGGAGATCTACTTCACCTTTCTTTGTTATCCTTCTATTTCTGAGTCCCTGCACATTGGTATAAATGTGAGCCCCACAACCAGTATCTAATACCCATGAGGTGGACATAGAAAGATTAATTTCTATAACAAAGATACCTGAAGCTGAAGGATTGCTTTCGAGAAACTTCTTGCAGTCTCTCTTCCAATGACCCTTCTGTTTGCAGAAGAGACATGTATCATCCTTTTTGGATCTTGTCTTAGCAGCTGGAGGAGCTTGTGGTTGGGAAGCAGTCTTACTGCGAGCTTTCTTATTCTGCCCAACTTTGGCCTTGCCATTAAGCTTCCTCTTCCATTTACCTTTCTCTACAACTAACACTGGCGTTGCCTTCCGAAGGGTCTGTTCAGTGTTCTTTAACATGCCATGGAGCTCAGGAATACTCCTCTCCATGTTGTGCATATTGTAGTTCACAACAAAATCATTGTAATCATCAGGCAGTGAAGCTAAGATGATATCAATGGCCAACTCTCTAGCAAGAGGCGCATTTAATCTCTCTAGGGTATCAATATACCCCTTCATCTTGATCAAATGCGTACTTACCGACGAACCCTTCGCCATCTTGCATGAGATTAATGTTTTTATCGTAATGAACCTTTCATTACGGGCTTGCTCTCGGAACATTTCCGTGAGTGACTCATAAATCCGGAATGCTTCTGAATTCATGAATTGCTTCTGAAGCTCACCAGACATGGTCGCAAGCATCAGGCAAGTCACATCATCGGAATCGCTTTTCAGCTTTTCCCAGGCTCGTTGAATAGTTGCCGAAGCATTTTGTGGTTGTTCAGGTAAAGCGGTCTCTAAGACATTCAACTTCCTTTCTTGTTTGAGAACTATTCTCAGGTTTCTTTCCCAATCCAAGAAGTTTGGACCAACAAGTTTTTCTTTGTCCAAAATACTTCTTAGAGTGAGATTTGAAGTGACATTAGTGCTAGAAGATGCCATTTCTACAAAAGAAAATTTGCAAAATATTAGAATGAGTTTTAAAATTATTTTCCACAATAGCCAAAATTGAAATCCCAAACAATTTTGTGTTGGTGCTAGATTGTGGGCCGAAAATCCACAAAGAGTCAACCCCAGTCTTGCTTTGGCAAGTATCGTAGGGATCGGGCTCTTCTGGCAGGCAACGTTCAAATCACATTCCATGTAATTTAACGCTTTCCAATTGCATACCATGCAACTTTTCGGTGATAGGATGAACATTCCAAATGTTTGACACCATCCTACCTTTGCAAAATTAATCCCTAGTCAACTTATCGGGTCAAGCTAGGATTAATTTTCCCAAGTTAAACCATCCCTCAAGGCATCACATCAATATGCACCCACACAGTTTTTCCATAACAAGTGGTAGTGATAAAGTTGAGCATCTAATACCCAAACAGTTTTTCCACTCATTAATAGTAGTGATAAAGTTGGGCACTATTATGTAACAACCCGCCGCATGAAGAAAACCTGAGGCCCTTGGGCTCTCCAAGTCCGTCAGACGTTCGACACTCAAGCGGGCCCTCAAGTATGGAAGCAAAATCTTGGGTTTTTGGGATTTTAGTTTGATCGGCTTAACATGCATTTTCGTTTATCATATTCATTTGCATATCAAATAAAATGAATAAAAGCAATGAATTGGGCTCTAGTCTATTACAAAGCCTTTTAAAATCTTCATATAGGGCATCCGCTCCTGGGCTCCACCATGGACTCTTCTTGGAACCTCCTTTTGGGCCTAACTATTACATGATGATTTTATAGGCACGCAGGCCCAATTAAAAATTGGCTCGCAGGCCCCAACTTTTAAAACGTTAAAGTTAAAAGCCCAATTCATGCTTTGAAACACATAAATGCATATGCTCATACAAGCCAGTTTTAATTTAAGCCGATTAATTTTAAGGATTGTGTAACTATTACAGAATTAAAATTGATCGTGTCATGATCAATTTTAATCAATCCTTCTGTTCATTTTGCATTTATCCAAAATGATGCATGAACATGCTAGCATAATTATGATGCTTCACATAAAATTTAAACAATTTAAATTAAGCATCAAAATTAAAATAAATAAATAACAATTCAAAATTTAAACTAATTAATTAATCTAATTAATTAATTATTTATTTATTTATTTATCTTTTCTAATTATTTTAATCTAATTAAAATAATTATTTTAAAATTTATCTAATTATCTAATTAAGATAAATTTAAACTTATAGGATAAAATTCTAAATTAATCCTATCTTTATCTAATAAGACTATTTAATTAAAATCTTATTAAATAAAATTCAAAAAAATTTAAAATTTAATTTTCTGAAACTTTTGGGCAATAATCTAATTTAAATAAAATTCTGGGCTAGGGTTTTGAGGAGGACTCAAAGTCCAGGGGCCATTCTGCAATTTAAAACCATTTTAAAATCTGGCCAGACGGGGCAGTTCAGTAATTTACCGAAATTCCGGGGCTTAGGGTTTTAAAGGAACAAAACTTCTGGGGCTGGTTTGTAATTCTTAAAACAATTTTAAAACTAATGGCATTTTAGGGTTTTGAGGCTGCGGCGGGGGCATTTTGGTAATTTCAGCCCCTAAGGCTTCAACCACCCGCCGCCAACCTCCGGTCGTCTTCCTCGACCCGTGCCGGTTACCCGCCTCGTAGACCAGAACATTTTGGTCACGATCGGAGCTTTCCCTCGACGGATTACGAAGAGAAAAACTCTTCCGACACATCTGGTGAAGAATCTGCAGCAACAACCGCGATTTTTGGCTCCGATTGATGACGGAGAAACAACGACGACCATCGCCGCTGTTTCAATCCGGCATCAATGGAACCCAGACGCTATCCAGCGGCCACTTCGATGAAACCGAAGCAGCCCGCCAACATGGATTGCGTCATCACCAGATTTCGGAAGGCTCAACACCTGCGGGAAAAAAAACAGCAACCAACAACCAGCAGCCCAAGGAAAAAAAAACCAGTTTCGGTGATAATATTTAAAAAAAAAAAACGATACCAAAACCAAAACCAGAAAACAATTTCCAATTTGGCTATCAATAATAAAGAATTGATTTTTTTTTTCAAAACAAACCAATTGTTTAATTAATTAATTTTAGTTTTAACACTAAAATTAGGAACCTCGCTCTGATACCACTGTTGGGAATTAGTCTAGGTGTTTAATCCAATTAAACAGCGGAATCCTAAACTATGAGGATCGGGTCTTACCCTTGAAGCGTAATCGGTTGCGCACGTCGCCTGGCTCCTCTGAGAAGATGGCGTTTTGTTGTCTCCAAAATCCTTCCTCGAAGGATCCTCTACTCTCAAGCACAAAAGCCTTCGCAGGTTGGTGCTAGCCGATCTTGCCTACCCGGAGAATTTGGGAAAATCTGTGTATTTTTCTGATGAGAATAATTCCCCAAAAAAATTCCCTCCCTACAATTATATCCCTAGGATATTTGTAGAGAATTAATTTCCAAAATCAGTATTGTAATTATCCAATTATAACTTAACTGATTTTGGTCATATTCCAAATCAGTATTATTACCAAATATTATTTTACTGATTCCAAATCAGTATTTAAATAATATTTACTGATTCCAAATCAGCATTAAATAACACTTTAATGATTTGGGTTATACACCAAGCCCATGGATCAACCCATGACCCATGGATCAGGCTGATGGGTCAAGAACTTCAATTGCAATTAAGTCCCTTGATTTATCAGCCCATCCCAATTGTTCTCAGGTAATTAATTAACTATTAATTAATACCATATAACTTTCTAATAATATTTAATTAAACCATTTAATTAAATCTTATTTATTTAAGTATAACAATTATACTTATTGTAGGCAAGAATTCTTATTCTGCATCATCGAACTTTCTTATGTGCGATCCTGTAGGCCCATTCCAAATTGGCAATGGATAACTAAAACCCATTGATTAATCCATAAGTCATTAGTGGTCTCTAGCAAGACATAATGACTACCCAATTTGGAATTGAGGGTCGAATGGAGATTCAACACAACCTTTCCGAGCAAACTGCGTACGATCCTCTACATCGATATCCAGCTTAGCATAAGGCATGGAACCATCATCCTTATGTAGCTAAACGTTTACTTCATCTCTTAGTGACACTGAATCCTTCAAGCAAATGATATCCTATCATTCCTTGGGCATGGCCATGCACTTTTCAGTTCACTATCAAGTGGCCAAGATATCATCTCTCACTTAAGAGAGATTTGTAGTCCCATCACTTCACCTACATACCTTAGCGTGTCTCATAGTGTACCCAATCATACCCGTACTTGGCAACCTGTTACGGCCCCGTTAGGCGTATGTCAAAGCACACTACAATTCACCTAAGACCATGTAGTGATTTCTGGTCTAAGGATCCTAGTACCAGTACTACTCAAAAGAATCACTCATGATCTAATTAGTCCATGGAGTGTTTCTTTTGGCGGATCGATTTCATGAATTTAAATATGCACAAGGATATTACTATCATGAAATTAACTCATTTGATAAACAATCAATCAAGCGACAAATATCTTATTTACATAAATACCCTCAAAGTATATTTACATAAATAGCCCTCATTAGGGCACATTCACCAACAGTCCCCTTCATTCAACTCTTGGATAACAGTTGCGAGCTTGTTGTGGGTTGGGTAGTCCCATGCCATGTACGGTCCGTCACACAATCAGTAACCCTTGAACTTCTTGGGTTTGTCCCATTTTGGTGTCTGCTTCATTTCTATTGGCTTGATGGTTTCTTGAGACTTTGAGCAAGGCTTAACCGTGTCTTCCTCATCATCATCCTCCAGAATGGCCTTGCCTTTGTTTTTGCCCTCGTCTTTCTTTTCAAACTAGACCAAAGACCCAGCCATATTCATGGCTTGGGTAGTGTTAGAGACGTCCACACGTTCCAGCTCTAACTTGGCCCAATGCTTGAGACCGTCCATAAAATTGAACAAGACTTTCTTAGGGAATAGGTCAAGAATCACCTGCATTAATTCTGAAAATTCCTTGATGTACTCCTTAATTCGTCCGTCCTTGTGGCTCAACCAATGCAGCTTGGCCCTTGTTTCGTCATCGGCATCTTTCGAAAAAAATTGCTTCTTGAGCTCCTCCTTGAAGCTCTCCCAAGTGTTGATAAGCTCCACCACAATATCTACTATTCCTATTCTCTATCTCTACCATACTTAGGCTGTGTCCTTGAGGAAGAGAGGAACAAAGTCGAGCTTGGCCTCATCTCAATGTGCCCCAACGGCTTTGAAGTACCGTTCTAAGCCGTGGAGAAAATCCTCTATGTCCCTCACCTTCTGGGCTCCCCCATAAACCTCAGGTTTTGGAACTTCGATCTGGGTGAGGGCGATAGCTCCACTTTGAACTCCGCATCGAGCCATCTGTGCCCTCAGCACTTCAATTTCCTCTTGAACCCTGAGTATCCCTTCTTAGAGAGTGGTAATAACGAACCTTAGCTCGTCATTTGCCCGGTTGAATCATTCCTACTGCTAGTTAAGGGCGAGTAATAATTTCTTCTAGAGATCATGCTCTTTACGGTCTAGCTAGTCCCCCACGGTGTCTCTGAATACCATAGGCACACAAGCAATGGACTTGTCCTTCCAGCCCCTTTTTTTGTCAGTACATTCTGTTTCCCGTGAGACGTGCTCACCATTTTCAACTTCTACCATATTAGAAGGGTTGCTTGGTGTGGCCTTGATCCAAATAAATGACTCGAATGAAAGATTGGCTTTGAATGGAACAATGCTTTAATACCAACTGTCATGGGCTCATTCTTTTCTAGCAAACTGGCACTAGTTCCAGCAATGACCATTCTAGAACTAGCTCAACCTTTTATTCCCACTGTTGTAGCATTCTAGTGCTACAAGAAGCAAGAAAACAAGAGAAATCTAGAGAATGCTTTTGCAACTAACTCTTGTATTGCCCACAACTCTTGTTTACACTTGGCTCTCTTGGCTATGTACAAATGAGGTGTGAGGGCTATTTATAGCTCCTCCAAGAAGTTTCTACACAATGGAATATTCCGGCCCACTCTAGCCTCTTCTAAAGACTTCTATGTACAAGATAGAGGGTGGAGTTATCTACTGGGTTCTAGAGAATTCCACACCATTCTAACGCGTTCCACACGGCTCTATAATGTCCCGTTGAGTTCTAGGCCAACCCGGGCCTTCTAGGTGCTTCTAGGCTCTTCCGCTAGCTTTTAGCCCATTCCACAATGGCCGAGAGACTTTGGCCCTGCTTTATAGAAGTCCAGTGTCTTCCAGTCTTCTCCTTTCCTTATAAATGTTAATGCTTTCATAAGCGTCTAACCTTATCTCTTCCATCTCTGATAATTCTAACATTCTATTATTTTCTGCTGAATCATAAATCAGGTTCACATATTTTAATGCCCATAAGGCTTTGTGAGCAATCTCTACAGGCAAATGACATTACTTTCTATACAACAACTTGAACGGCGATGTTCCAATTGGCGTCTGAAAACCTGTACGGTAAGCCCATAGAGCATCATTTAAAAGCTGCATCCAATCTTTTCTGTTTGGTTTAGCAACCTTTGACGTATCCTTATCATTGTAAAAGCTTTAGTCGAACACTCAAAAATAAATTATAAATAACAAAACAAAAAGACTAAAACTATAGTATTTAATGTTTCATTCCCATGAAATTTCTGGTCTTGAGTGAAGTGGTTGTTGGGTTCGAGTCCTTACTTACTACAATTTCTAGTAGTTTTAGTAGCCTATAAATCTAACAAAGTAAAGTATAGGATAGGTAAAATTCATGAAAAGAACAAAATAAAGAAAATAAAAATAATATGGGTAAAAGGCAAAAAATACCACACAACCAAGATTTAAGGAGCTATTGTAACCAAATTATCAAGCAATTATTCGTGGACACTCTAATGGCATCATTACCAAATTTATAAGGACTAAAACTAGTCAATAATAGAAATAGGGTCATCAATACTATCTATTATTGATCCTCTACTTTATCTTCATCAAGATCGAGTAAAAATTACCCACTCCAGTTCCACTTATACTTAAGACCATGAAACTTGTAACACAAGACATCACTATTGTCTCAACCACATGTTCATCAAATTAGATAATCCAACAACAAAACTCAACAATAAAGTAGATTCAATATATCAATCGACAACAAGGCAACAACCATATCCATAAACATGAATTAATCAATTCTTGCATGACACCCACTTAACAATATACATGAATAACCAAAGAAGAGAATAAAAATCACATGGAAGTAATGAGAATATCTTGAAATAGTTTGATTGGTAAGAAATGTGAGCCCTTAGAATCCATAATGCAAGATGGCTCTTCAATTCTTAGAACTGTTAGTTTTGAATACAGAAAAGCTATTGCTAGTATGAAAAACTAATATCCACGGTTGACATATCATTTTGTTTCAGTATTAAATTTGTTCTATTATATCATAGAACTAGATAACGGGGTGTGGAAAGACACAGTAGATCTTGTTATTGGTTAAAGTATTAATATATAAAAAGTATACTCGTAACTGAGATAGTCTGAACATACTATCGATATAGCTTATCGTGTGATTTGGAAATTTGTTTGTCTGGACTAATTAAATCACACAGATATGCCCGTGGCATATTGAGCACGACCATTTTGGATAGAATTAACTTGTACTGATTGGCGTAGTTAATTCGGTCATAGTATTCTAATCTCTCAATCCCGAGATTGGGGCGGGCACGAGAGTTTGATATCGTATACTTTGATTTGCCAAAGAGTTCAGTCAATTGAGGCCTATACCTCGGTAAGTCGGGTATACGGTGTTTAGCTTTTTGTTGCGTTGCTAGTTGAAGGAATTCACGTACCGGTTCGTTGGGTTGATAATGCTCCCGAGATGCGTTCGTAAGGTTTATTATACTAAACTCTGCCAGTGGAATTTATGTCTGGTATAATAAGAAAGTCGAGTGGTACTAATCTTGGATACCAAGAAGTCGGTGAATTAATTTGTCAGTAAATTGATGAATCGATGAGCACTAGATCTTTGATGTTGGGAGATAGAAGAAAAATAAAGTGGCGCGATGTAAAGTCGTTTTTGAGAGGTAGTTCCATAATTGGTCCGTTAGTGGTATGATTAATTATGCGTTTGAATAATCGACAAAGTGAATTAATTAATCCTAAAGGTTTAATTAGTATTTAATTGACTAAGTGGATTAAGAAATTAATTCTATATGAATTAATTAATCCTGAGGGTTCGATTAAATTAAATTTAACGAAGTGGGTTAAAGAATTAATTCAAAAGGATCGATTGGAGTTGACTAGTCTAAGGAAGACTAAGGGATCAACAAAAGTCAAACTAAAAGGCCCAACTCAAAGGCCCACTAGGTCTCCTTAGAAGCTCCATATAAATATCCCTTCTTAGGCATTAATGAAGACATAAGAAACTTGGATGCCACTTAGCCTAGTGAGAGAAAGTCTAGCTTAAAGTGAGAAATTCTCTTTCCTTTCAAAGTCAGCTAGCATAACTTTATTATTCAAATTTAATTCAGCCCTTTTGTCCCTCAATTTATTTTTGTAGCCATTTTATTTGCTCTTTACTGTCGCCAGTTTTTCACAACGCCGTCGGCGAGTTTCTTGCGATTTCCAGCCAGCAAATTTCAGGGTTGCTTGATCCGGGTTTGTGGTGTTGATCTTGGATCTATAGACCGGTGATCCATCTCAGCCCGTCCAGATCATGGCCTGGAATTTTGGTCAGAATTAGCCCGGCAGACGGCGGTGAAGGGCGTCGCACGACGGGTTTAGCGCTGGAAGCCTCCGGGCTAGGGTGTTTTGGACAAATTGAATTATTTTTGAAGTGGGTTTCTAAGGATTTCTTCGTTTTGCTTTGGGCTACTCCATAGATACTAGTCCACACTAGTTCAGAGTTGATTTGGAATTATTCTTCAGATTTCAGTGGTAGTCGCTTTCCCGGAGATTCAGTTTTCTTATTTGCTAAGGACTTCACTTCAAAGGTATAATCTTTAGTCCTTCTGCTTTAGCTAAAGATTTAATTTTTGAACGTCGTTTTAAGAAATAATAAGTATATGCCTATATCCCTTCAGGGGAAATCAATTTGAGCTTGAGCAGAGTCAAAAGTTTCTGATTCTTGAATGCATTGCACGAAAGTGAGTTTTTTTATTTAGCCCGGGCTTGTTCTGTTTCCTTCAAAATGGTATCAAAGCGAGTGTTTTCATTTTATACTTGTTTGATTTATTACACGGCTTTTTTTTGGCATTATTATTTTTGTCAAAATGTTTGAACAGGTGCTTATTAGTTCCCGGCTATTATGGTAGCTTTATTTTTCATTAATTAACCCCGGGACATGTTCGGGCTCATTTTGTTTTTGAATGGAAATGTCTGTAATAGTAATAACCATGAGCTGGAAGCCGTGTAGGATTAGATAAATCTTGTAGTAGGATTTCATCTAATGTTGTCGTCTTTAATTTCCTAGAAAAAAACTCATTTGTATATAGGAATTTATGTATTATGACGACGACGTTATTTTGGGTAACTTATATTCGTGGGTTTTGATTTCTCATAATTTTGGGTGATTCCTAGTTACATAGAAAACTGAGAAAACTCGGACGAATCGACAGAAATCCAAAGAACGAGTGGGAGCGACATGACGGGACGTGTCAATGAGGCGTCAAAGGAATCAACGACAGAGAAGGCCATAATAGTCAGGAAATTTTAATTTTTTAATTTCCCGTATTTGTGTTTTTTCGTTGTTTGTGTGTTTTCGATTTATTTTGCATGAACGAAAACCAAACCGTTTTAAAAAGTAAAGTGCAATTAACTAAGGTAGATTTTTCGCATATTAAAACTCCAACGGTTTTATGGGTGCGAATACACATAGTTAAGATATTGCATGTTAAAACGTAAAATCCTCAAACTTAAAAATCTAAGTGGGAGAGGGTTGGTAAATATCCCCATGGCCTCAATTACGAATTCATATGTGTTGTGGTTAGACCTGCGAGTTGGCATTAGGGCCTTCCTCCATGCGGATGAGTCTTCAATCACAGATATCACTAGATTGAATTTCTAAGGGGATAACTATAGTGAGTTTAATTGGAGAAAGTTGCGACACCCTCTCTGATGAGGCGCATTAGTATCCTAAGTAACAATCTTAGAAGTCACGTAATGGCATACACTTAGTGTACTATTTATAGTATTCCTCTCGCGAGGTTATGCTATTTATGTGTATGGCTAAAATCATTGACTATTAATTTCATTGATCATAAGATCGTTGGTCAGATAGTGAAATTAATAAACTTTGGTTTTTCTTGAACGAATGTAGCTTAGTGTAAACGTTCATCCGCGTGACCTGCGTTAATCCCGGTGTGAGAGATGTCAATGGGAGATTATATTGTTTTTTGAGGATATCAATATTTTTGAAAAATTATTCTGAAACTTGACTGTTTATTTTTAAGTTTGTTGATATGTTGTTCAATCCGCTACCTGTCATACTAAATCATAACAAACTTACGGGTCCTAATTACATTGACTGAAAATGTAACCCGGACATTGCCCTCGTTGCCGAGGGTAACAAGTACGTGCTTACTGAGGAGTGACCCCCTAAGCCCAGCGATGATGCCACCCCTGAGTAGCAAGAGCCATATACGAGGTGGCAGAAGGCTGATGAGATGACCCGGTGCTACATCTTGGCTTCTATGTTGAGTGTACTGCAACACTAGCATCAATTGTTTACCTCAGCCTACGATATGATGCTCAACCACAGGGAGATGTTTGAATATCAGGGTAGGACAGCCAAGCAATCATCTATGTGGAAACTCATGAATGCTAAGATGGCTGAGGGCTCGTCAGTGAGTGATCACGTACTGGACATGATGAGCTGCATAAATGGGATCGAGGTATTGAGAGGTGATAATAATGGGGAAACCCAGGTCGATATCATCCTCCAGATCTTGCCCCCCAGTTTTGAGCAGTTTTGGTTGAACTACAATATGGGCAAGCTCTCATATTCACTTCCCGAGCTCGTGACTGCATTGGTATCTGCTGAGAAGAAGCAAGCTTTGGCTACTGTTAGACCTTCAGGTTCCTCTGCTGGGCCGATAGCCATGAGCGCAAGAGGAAAAGGGGCCAGAAAGTAGCTGCTGATCATAGACCTAAGACAGGTATTGCCAAGAAGCAGAAGCTGAAAGGCAAGTGCTTTGGATGTGGCAAGGCTGGACATTCGAAGAAAGACTACCCAAAGCCTCGAGGTATGTGTAATTTTTTCCTAGTTACTGAAACATGTTTAGCGGCGATTCCCATAGATACTTAGTGCGTGGATTCAGGAGCCACTGATCATGTTTGTAACTCTTTGCAGGGGTTCCAAGTGACCCAGTTGCTTAGTGAGGGAGAGTTGCAGGTCTACCTTGGGGATAATACCAGAGTTTATGTTGTTGCAGTGGGAGTTTTATGTCTTTATTTTTCAAACTTAGTTTTACATTTGAGAGATTGTTTATATGTACCCAGTTTCAGGAAGAACTTACTTTCAGTTTCAAAACTACTTTTGGATGGTTATAAGTGTGTTTTTTTTGATAATTATGTTTTTATTAGAAAGAACCAGAAGCTTATACGTTCTTCTACATTAGTTAACAATCTATTTTTAATTAAGACAAACTCCCTAATAGTGTAAAATACAGAACTTGATAACTCATCACAGAATTATAGTAAGAGAAAAGAGTCTTCCCCTTTGAATCAAACTTATCTTTGGCACCTGAGACTCGGTCATATCAACCTTAGTAGGATTCAAAGGTTGGTCAATAATTGGTCCTTGGACATTGACAGCTATCTGACCTGTGAGTCATGCTTGGAGGTAAAATGACCAAGAGGCCTTTCAAGGCAAAGGGGTATAGGGCCAATGAGGTTTTAGAGTTGATTAATTCTGACTTGTGTGGGCCTACGACAGTTCAGGCTAGAGGTGGTTATGAGTATTTCGTGACTTTCACAGATGATTACTCTAGATATGGATACATATACCTGATGCACCATAAGTCTGAATGCTTTGACAAGTTCAAAGAGTTCAAGGTAGATGCGGAGAAGCATCACAGTAAAAGTATCTAGACCCTGTAATCTGATCATGGTGGTGAATACCTCTCTAGTAAATTTAGGGAATATTTGTCAGAGTAGGGTATTCATTCCCAGTTGTCTGCACCTGGCACACCCTAGCAGAATGGTGTAGCAGAGAGGAGGAACATGACTCTTATAGATATGGTTAGATCGATAATGAGTTATAGTGAATTGGCCATTGTGGTTTTGACTTAGAGTCAGCATGTTATCTCCTTAACTCGTACCATCTAAGTCTGTGCCTTCGACCCCTCTAGAGCTGTGGACTTGGCGAAAGCCTAGTCTAAGACATCTCAGGATCTGGGGTTATCTAGTGTATGTGCTTAAAGCAGATGCAACCAAGCTAGATGCGAGATCTGAGCTTATGCTTTTTGTAGGCTACCCCAAAGGAACGAAGGGTGGTTTATTTTATAGTCCTCTAGATCAGAATGTGGTGGTGAGCACCAATGCCAGATTTCTTGAGGAGGACTATATTTTAGATTATAAGCTAAGGAGCAAGGTAGTATTGTAAGAGCTTAGGGGTCAGTCCAGTATTCCAGATGCACAAGTACAGGAAGATACACCACAAGAGACTGCACACTATCACAGATGATGCTCTTACACAGACTGCACCTCATTGTAATGGAGGGTTATTAGATAGCCCGAGAGGTACATGTGTTTGGGTGAGTCTTCGAACTTTATCCCTGGTGCCCACGAACCAGACCCAGTTATCTATAATGAGGCTCTCAAGGATAAAGATGCAGATTCTTAGCAGAGAGCGATGATTGCTAAGATGGGTTCTATGGACTCAAATCAGGTCTGGGAGCTGGTAGACCTTCCTGATGGGTTTCGGCCTATTAGGTGCAAATGAGTCTATAACTGAAAAAGAGGATCTGATGGGAGGGTTGAGACCTTTAAGGCTAGGCTTGTGGCGAAAGGGTATACTCAAAAAGAGGGTATCGATTATGAGGAGACTTTTTCCCTTGTAGCTATGCTTAAATCGATCCGGATTCTCTTGGCCATAGCTGCTCATATGGACTGTGAGATTTGGCAGATGGACTTCAAGACAGCTTTCCTTAATGGAAGTCTCGAGGAGACCATCTTTATGCAGCAACTTGTGGGTTTCATTATTCAGGGCCAAGAGTACAAGGTATGCAGGCTTAAGAGGTCTATCTATGGACTTAAGCAAGCATTCAGATCTTGGAACATCCGTTTTGATGACATTATCCAGTCCTATGGTTTCATTTAGTGTCCGGATGAGCAGTGTGTATTTCGCAGGCGTGATGGTGATATGGTGGTGTTCTTTGTACTTTACGTAGATGACATCCTTCAGATTAGAAATATTAAGAAGGTGTTGTCAGACGTAAAAACATGGTTTTCCAGGCAGTTTGATATGAAGAATTTGGGAGAGGCTAGACGTATCCTTGGGATGAAGATTATTCGAGATCGTAGGAGATGTTCTGTGACACTCTCCCAGACATTCTACATAGAGAAGTGTCCCAAGACTGCTGAGGAGATATATGTCATACAGGCGATACCCTATACATCTGCAGTGGCTAGTCTCCTTTATGCTATGTTATGTACGAGGCCTGATATCTGCTTTACCATTGGCATGGTTAGCGGATATCAGAGTAACCCTAGGAAGGCTCACTGGGAGGCAGTAAAATACATTCTCAAGTACTTGCACAGGATGAGAGATCATGGAGATCATGTCCTAGTTTATAGAGAGCAGGAGCTTGTACCATTGTGTTACACAGATTCGGACTTTCAAGGTGATATGGACAAGAGTAAGTCTACCTCTGGGTTTGTGTTCACTCTAGGAGGTAAAGCCATAGTATGACGGAGTGTCAAGCAGAAATGCGTGGCAGACTCCACCATGGAGGCTGAGTACGTTGCCGCATCAAAGGCAGTGAAAGAAGCTGTATGGCTCCGGAACTTCCTGGTGGACTTAGATGTGGTTCCTTAGTTGCCTAGGTCTATCACAGTTTACTGTGATAACAATGGGGCAGTTGCTAACTCGAGGGAACCACGAGCCCAAAAACTGAGTAAACACATAGAGCGCAAGTACCATCTGATACGAGAGATCATAAAGAGGGAAGACGTGACCGTGGCCAAGATAGCATCAAGAGACAACTTTGCAGATCCTTTCACAAAGCCATTGACCCTAAAGGTCTTTAAGAGACATGTGGAGGGCATGGGAGTCAGAAACAGAGAGCCATGTGAGTGAGCTTAAATGTGTTCTGTAGATTTTATTTTGACAGCAGTGTAATAGTGGGTTGGATGGTTTTTATACTTCTTAGCATAGCTTTGAGTATTAGTGAGAGAGTGGTAGTTTTGAATAAAGAAAAACTATTGCTCATAGGAAAAACGAATATCCACAGTTGACATATCATTTTGTTTCAGTATTAAATTTGTTCCATTGTATCATAGAACTAGATAATGTGGTGTGGGAAGAAATCGTAGATCTCGTTATTGGTTAAAGTATTGATAAACAAAAAGTATGCTCGTAACTGAGATAGTCCGAACATACTATCGGTATTGGTTATCTTGTGATTTGGAAATTAGTTTGTCAAGACTAATTAAATCACACGGATATGCCTGGGGCATATTGAGCATGACCAGTTTGGATAGAATTAACTTGTACTGATCGGCGTAGTTAATTGGGTCCTAGTATTCTAATCTCTCAATCTTGAGATTTGGACGGGCATGAGAGTTAGATATCGTATGCTTTGATTAGCCAAATAGTGCGATCAATTGAGGCCAATACCTCGATAAGTTGGGTATGCAGTGTTTAGCTTATTGTGTTGCGTTGCTAGCCGAAGGAATCCACATACCATTTCCCCAAGTTGATGGTGCTCTCGAGATGACCTCATAAGGTTTATTATACTAAACCCTGCCGGTGGACTTTATGTCTGGTATAATAAGAAAGTCGAGTGGTACTAATCTCGGATACCAAAAAGTCGATGAATTAATTTGTCAGTAAATTGATGAACCGATGATGACTAGATATTTGATGTAGGGAGAAAGAAGAAAAATAAAATGGCACGATGTAAAGTCATTTTTTAGCGGTAGTTCCATAATTGATCTGTTAGTGGTACGACTAATTATACGTTTGACTAATCGACAAAGTGAATTAATTAATCCTAAAGGTTTAATTAATATTTAATTGGCTAAGTGGATTAAGAAATTAATTCTATGTGAATTAATTAATACTAATTGTTTGATTAAATTAAATTTAACGAAATGGGTTGAAGAATTAATTTGAAAGCATCGATTGGTGTTGACTAGTCTAGAAATCACTAAGGGGTCAACGAAAGTCAAACTAAAAGGCCCAACTCAAAGGCCACTAGGTCTCCTAAGAAGCTCCCGATAAATATCCCTTGTTAGGTATTATTGAAGACATAAGAAACTTGGAGGCCACTTAGCCTAGTGAGAGAAAGTCTAGTTTAAAGTGAGAAATTCATCTTCTTCGTCAAATCTTCTCCTCAAAGTCAGCTAGGATAACTTTCTTCTTTGAATTTAATTGAGTCCTTTTGTCCCTTGAATTATTTTTGTAGCCATTTTGTTTGCTCTTCACTGTCGCCAATTTTTCGCATCGGCGCCGGCGAGTTTCTTACGATTTTTTGTCAGAAAATTTCAGGGGTGCTTGATCCAGGTTTGTGATGTTAATCTCAGATCTATAGACCGGTGATCCATCTCAGCCTGCCCAGATCATGGCCTGGAATTTTGGTCAAAATCAGCCCGGCGGGTTTAGCGCAGGAAGCCTCTGGGCTAGTCTATTTTGGGCAAATTGAATTATTTTTGAACTGGGTTTCTTAGGATTTCTTTGTTTTTCTTTGGGCTACTCTGTAGGTACTATCCCACACTAGTTCGGAGTCGATTTGGAGTTATTCTTCGGATTTCAGTGGTAGTTGCTTTCCCAGAGATTCGGTTTTCTTATTTGCTAATGACTTCGCTTCAAAGGTATAATCTTTAGTCATTCCGTTTTAACTAAAGATTTAATTTTTGAACATCATTTTAATAAATTAAATAAGTATAAGCCTAGATCCATTTAGGGGAAATGAATTTGAGTTTGAGCCGAGTTGAAAGTTTTCGATTCTAGAATGCATTGCACGAAAGTGAGATTTTCGATTTACCTCGGGTATGTTCTGTTTAATTCTGGAACCTCCACCATAAAGAAACACCAATCTTCACCACATCAACTAGCTTGTTCACATCTCTTGGAAATCCACTACCCCCTATCACTTAGAAGGGTATATTTCCCTAGAATCTACTTAGAACGTGGATGTTCAAAGAGAATTCATAGTGTGTGTGTGTGTGAAAAGGTGAGAATGTGTGTGTTTCTTCCTCTCTAAAATACTCTCTCTAAACTATAAAAAACACACTTAGGTGTAATGGTATGTGATGGTCTATGTCTTTACAAGGGGCCTTAGCTATTAAAAAAGGTTACAGAGGGCTAAAATCAGTATTACATAAGAAAAGTCATGCGAAGGGTAAATTTGGAATTTGAGCAGTGATTTCTGGGCGACGACCAGGCAGTGGTGCCATGGTGTCGCCATAGTCGGCGATGATCAGACATTGGCGCCATGTGGATACTGAGGTTGGCGATGACCAGGTGCCAGGGCCCAGTGGACACCGGACTTGAAGCCTTTATCAATTCGCACTATTTCCAAATTCTTCTCTTTAAGCTTCAATCTCGCGTGATTTCCTCCTTTTTCCAGCAAAAGCCTTTAAGTTTCTTACAAAATCTCCAAAGTTCCTCTTTACTACAAAACCATGCAAATCGAACAACAAGTGCATTGAAAGCTCATAAAAGATGGAATATTCAATGAAAACCAACTAAAAGTAAGCTACATATGCATGATTTTAGGTCATAAAACTGTAGATTTTGGAGTCATATACCCCCCACACTTAAGACTTTGCTTGTCCTGAAGCAAACTAGTCGAAAAAACAAATAGAAAGTGAGTCCAAAATATAATAATTAGCTCTATTATGTTTTTTTTTCCCCTCCAAGCTAAACATGAAAAACCATGCGCTCACTTTGCATTCATAATATCATATAACTTCCATAATCAAGCAAGACAGACATGATATGAATTCTCTATCAACATCAATTGCCCTCATCACTTCACACTTTTAAGGATACACTCAATAACCCTCAAAGTGTATAGGTTTTGAAATTTTCAATAACGCTCAAGTCAATAGCATGAAAGTTCTTCAACCATAAGCTTGACTCAAGATCACCTCACCACCCCCCTATTGTGAATATAACACATTGATCAAAAGGACTTTTATTAGGGTGTAATGGGGCTAAGAAAGTTGGATATGGACAAGAAAATGTTAAGGCTTTAAAATTCGAGTTATTGTAAAGAGATTTGCATTAATTGGATTTTTCATCAACTACTTCTACATGGATTCTTCAACTACTAATGAAGGTATAAGGCTTAGATGTCCTTTACTTCCCCATTCTTATTTCTTCAAACTTAATTTTTTTTTTGTTTGATGAGAAACTACTAAAAACTGAAAACTAACAACTTAGAATCCATTAATCAATTTTCATTTCCACATTCAATCATATACAAACTCTTTAAGGGTCCAAAAACAAGGTTTTACCAAAGAAAAAGACTCAAGTTGGCTTATTGGGATAAAAAGAAAACAAAGAAAAAGATGGGGCTCAACTTGGTTATGCCTAAGGGGTTAAAGATTATTACAGGTAATGTAAAGCAAAGAAAAGGTAAAAACAAAAGCTAACTAATTAACTTCATCACTTCAATGTATCACAAACAGGTAAAAGGTTTTGATATATGCTAAAATCAAGTTCTAGATTCAATCATTCGTGTAAGACAAATCATACAACCAAAGAAAAATGAGTAAGCAAATAAGAAACACTCAATAAAGGCTCAAATATGCTCTCATAAAATCAAGGGTTGAAATGTGATTACATCTCAAGATGTCAACTAAGAACTTGCATCATACCTATCAATGCTAAACCATTTCTATCATATTTCCACCAATCATGCAATGTAAATACACAAAACTAACTTGAAGTGGTCCATTTGTTTCGGAAAAAATTTAACTAAATTTAAAATAGAGCAATTTTTTGAAAATGGACTCAACTACACTACTAGTTTCTCAATTAGCAAGCATAAGGAAATTTAACACTATGTTTATCTTCCTCAGCACACTTAAAATATACTTTGTCCTCAATGTATCAAAACAAAACAAAAATGGGCAATGGGGTACAAATTTATTTTTCTTTAGATTCATTTCTCACAATTAAACTTACGGTTATATAATGTTAGCCAAATACTCGATTTAAATCACTCACACTTTAATTAAAAACATAAAAATAAACACACCAAAGCAAATAAATGCACAAAAGCAAATAAACACACCAAAGCAAATAAAATTATTTAAATTGCAAAGTGTCGGCAAAATGTAGTAAGAAAGTTATAGTGGTAAGGATTCTCAAACTCTTGTTGTGAATGAACTAAATGTGGAGGAAAACCAATAGTGCATCACTCTATAAGCTTCATCTTTCCAGTTATAGCTCATCCTTCCTCTTTCTTACATCTTGAATTAACCATGTCCTGAAAATTGTAAAGAATTAGTGAATTTTAAATAGAAAAGAATGGCTCTAGTATACCTCATAGGTTGGCATCCAACATGTGTTGGTGCCTGGTGGTCGCCACAGGCGGCGTCCAACAGGTATTGGCAGCTGGCAGTTGCCAGTATAAGTGGCATGAAGGCGTGATGCCAGCACGTCGTCTGGCATCAGGGCCAGTAAATATAAGCCAATTCAATTCACTAAATTAGCAGTGATAAACATTAAAACACCATAATAAATGTTAATTAATCATATGATTAATCTACACATAAGAACACAAGATTTTTCACTCATTTGAGCACAGGTTATACATGTTCTATAACATTAAAACTCCAAGATATAAAGATTAGAACATATAAAACATACAAGATTGAAAAATACATACATTAATCCATTATAAGCTCATTCAATCATATAAACCACACATAGCATCGTACTATGCACAGTTTAAGAAGTCCATTTTTTGAAATTTAAGCACAGGGCAGCTCTATACTCTTACCATTGATTCTTGATTTTGTATAATGTCTTAAATCTGCAGAGAACTTAACAACAACAATGTTATAGGTAAAATGACTAAAAATCAGGAATTTCAAATCTCAAATTCATGAATTTGATGCATTGGAAGTGTAATTGATTCTCATTCATGTTTAAGGAAGTATTGAAAGTCTTAGGTAAGTAGAATGGTGATTTTAAACTCCATGACACCTCAATTAGACATAAAAATGAAATAGGGGATCTATGCACTGTGACAGCGTCAAGACGACACTGTTGATACCACCAAAACATCACGGCATTAACCTGGTGTTGTAGCCTTTTGGACGCCTGCAGCTGGTGGCAACCCAGTGGCAAATAGGTGTTACTGTGATATTTTTGCTCATACTTACTTCGACTTGACTTTTACACGATCCAATTGCACCAAATTATGTACATACAACACATGAATGTGTTCAAAAACATTATACTCAAAAGTCACCTAGAAATCCATGACTTATTAGCAATTTAAAAATTTGAAAATCTAAAAACTAGAAAATGAACTAAAAAAAAAGCTAAAAAATGCTTGGGTTGCCTCCTAATAAGCGCTTTGGACTTTAGAGTCTCTGGATAGACTTGTCTTGAGTTATGGATTCAAGATCCTTCTAAGTTCCTTGTGTCATGTGCAATAGATGCACTTTCCTCTCTTATCTTCATCCAACTTGCCTTCATTTCTTTGAACTTTTCCCTTTGTCTATCTCTTCTCTTTTTTCTCCTAAACCTAAACTTCTGATGGAACCCTAAGTTACATTGATTTTCATAGCATTTTTCAGTGAAATTCAATACAATCAGATAAATTTTTGATCATTCTTGTGTGCTTTTTAAGCTTATAATGTGTTTTGGGAGAAATGCAGGCACATGATCAGTTTTGTCACTTTTTCACCACAAATAGGGTCATAAAGTTCTGAATTGATGAAAATAGGCAAGCTAGTAATTACTGGACTCAATTAATCAATCTAATGCACATGTGTGGGTGAAAAAACAAATTCACCCCTACTATCTTTAGTTAATTTCAACCCTAAAATGCTGTATTAGTATATATATTGTGAGGACAAGCCCGAATGGCAACTTTCTGTTTAATTTTCTCTCAATTTTTGATCTGAAAGCTTCTTGTACATTCATTAGCTAGGGTTCTTGTACATTCTAAGCAGTTCATGGGGTTTTAATCCCAGATCTATTAAGTCTAGGTGGAATTAGTGCATCTACACTTGGTTGAGCAGTTTCGTAGTTCCTTTATTCACCTTGGTAAAGGGTTTTTGCTGTTCTGGCGTGACAGGCCTTTATTAACGAGGGTGAGCCAGCTGATTTATGTATTGTGAATGCTCAGCATGTAGTGTATTTGAATTCTTTTGACTTATTATGTATTGGTGTATTTATTTCTTCGGTTGATTTGGGTTTCGCCGACTTGTTGGCGGTTTCTTTATTATATTTTTAGAGATTGAATTTTGAGTAAGCTTATTATCTTATTGGCAGTTTCCTTTGTTGGAGATTGAATCTTGATTAAGTTTATGATCTTGTTGGCGGTTTCCTTTGTGTAATATTTGAGATTGAATCTTGTTGGTCATATAAGCCTAAGGTCCAAAGAGAAATAAAGAAACTGATGTTTGGTTAGTACTAACTGATAGTGAAGGGGATTAAACCACCATCCAAAAACCGATCAAATTAGTTTTCTGCATTTGTTTGTTCCCTGTGGATTTGATAACTTTCTCTACTACACGATAGGATTTGTCGTCCTAAAGTGTGCTAAAAAAAGGTCTTTATTAGTGTTGTTATTTAAGCACATCACTTTTTGGCGTTGTTGTCGGGGAGCATGGTAGCCCTTGTGTATTCAATTTTTTTTTAATTTTTGTGAAAGTAGGGTGTTTATAGTGCAAACATGGTCCACAAAAGCGACAACAGCAACAACAATACCAGCTAGTGGGAGTGTGGGCCAAGTAGAGACTTCTAAATCTAAAGAAGCATCTGCTAAGGAAGTGGTCACAGAAAAGATGGCAGAAGAACTCAATGAAAGATTATCTGCCCGGGCTCGGTAAAAAATTCACTTTCGTGCTATGCATTCCAGAATTGGAATTCTTGACTAGGCCTAGACTCTAGCACAATTGCTGTTCAAATTATTTCTTGAAATAACATTGCGCAGCATCTTGGTTTGCACTTACTAGATTTATCATGCAACAAATAATTTCTAATTAAAATGTAAGTTTAGAAATAGCTCTTGAAGCGTAAACTCAGGTGATTGCTTGTATGACTCAAGACAGGTTTGAACGTTGTGTGGGCAATGAACCAACGAACCAACAATCAATAATCCAACACAATTGAGTCACCGAAAAATCCAGCAACCGCCTCGCCTGCGTGTATAGCTCACGCGCCGCGCCTTTGATCCTACGCGCCACCAGCTGAATGGGAATAAATCCAAAATGCCTATGCTACACTTCGAGAACTGGGCAGCCACACAAAGGGAAGAAAAAACGTTTTTGAGAGACTAAAATTTGATTTCTATCTCTAGTTTTCTCTATCTAGTTTTCTTGTATTGAAAACTTATTAGTTGTGTCTTGAATTGCTAATCCCTTGTCTATATATAGACTTACAAGAGAGACCTCAAGTTTGTTTAGGATTGGTCTTCCTACTGGGTTTCTATTTTCCTTCAATCCAGTTCCTGGACCGATTCACATCCAATTGATACAGGGTTTCACTTATCCCCAATCCAGTTTTAGGTTTGATTCAAAACCAACTGACACAAGGATTCACTTATCCTTAATCCAGTTCATAGTATGATTCACAACCAATTAGGATTAATTAATTACTTAATTAGTTAAAACTACCTTTGTCAATAACCCGAATCATAATTAATTGTACCACTAACGGATTAACTATGACACTACCATCCTACAGCAGAATTGCTTCCGGAATAACTAAATTAATTATTCTTTAATCCACCCACATCAAAGATTTAGTGCTCATTAATTTATTAATTTACTGATAAATTAATTAATTAACTTCTTATAATCCGAGATTAGTACCACTCAACCTTTTTACTATACCAGACATAAGTCCACCGGCTGGGTTTAGTATAATAAACATAACAAGCTCATCTCGGGAGCACCATCACCTCGGACGCACCGGTACATGGTTTTCTTTCGACAAGAAACAACACACCAAACAACCAAACACCCATACCCAAACTACCGAGATTATTGGCCACAAATGAGCTCACCCATTGGCATATCAAAGTACACTATGTCTAATCCTCATGTCCGCTCAAGTATAGGGATTAAGAGAAAGAATACAAGGAACGAATTGTCTATTAAATCAGTATAAGACAATTCATCATAAATGGTCAAGTTCAATATACCCCGGGCATATCTATATGATTCAATTAGTTTAGACAAACCAATTATTTGAATCACATAATAACCTAAACTGACAGTGTGTCCAAAACTGTCTCGGTTATGAACCACATTTATATATTATGTCTTTTAACCAGTGATGAGATCTACTGTGTCATACCAGACACCTCATCATCTAATTAAGTAATATAAATGGATAATATATGCACAACATATAAACTAAAGCATTTAATCGATATATTAACTTGGAAATAGTATAATACAAGCATAACTTTAGTATTCAAATCTAAAAATCTCCCACTAATACTTATTTTGTGCTTTAAGTATAAAACTACATTTAATCTTTACAACTACAATACACCTAGAAAAACTATCATGGCTCTACTAAGTATCTGATCCCCATGCCCTCCACGTGAGCCTCGAAAACTTTTGCAGTCAATGTTTTTGTAATGGATCTGCAAGGTTATCTTCCGATGTTATCTTAGCCACGACCACGTCTTCCCTCTTGATGATATATCGTATTAGGTGGTACTTGCGCTGCATATGTTTACTTGCCTTTTGGGCTCATGGTTTCTTCGTGTTTTCTACTATACCGTTGTTGTCACAGTACACTGTGATTGACTTCTGCAAACCAGGAATCACATCTAAGTCCACTAGGAAGTTCTTGAGCCACACTCTTCTTTCACTGCCTCTGATGTTGCAACGTATTCAGGCTCCATGGTAGAGTCTGCCACGCATTTCTTTTTGACACTCCGCCAACTTTGGCTCCATCTCCCAAAGTAAACACATATCTTGAGGCAGACTTGCTCTTGTCCCTGTCGCCTTGGTAATCTAAATCTGTGTAACCTTGGGGTACCAGCTCAGGCGCCTGATAAACCAAGGCTTGGTCTCTCGTTCTATGCAAATATTTGAGAATGTATTTTACTACCTCCCAATGAGCTTTCCCGGGGTTACTATAATATCTGCTTACAATGCCAACGACATAACAGATATCTGGCCTGGTACATAACATCGCATACATGAGACTTCCTACTGCCGAAGCATAAAAAACTATTTTCATGGCTTTTATCTTCTCAACAGTCTTACGAGACTGCTCTTTAGACAGATGCACTCTGTGTCTGAAAGGTAAAAAACGTTTCTTTGAGTTTTGCATGTTAAAACGAGTCAGAATCATATCTATGTACTATGCTTGAGAGAGCGTTAGGGAACGTTTTCTACGATCTTGAATTATCTTGATCCTAAGGATATGCCGCATTTCTCCTATATCTTTCATATCACACAGTTTGGATAGCCATGCCTTTACATATGATAACACTTTCTTATTGTTGCCAATTAGTAAAATGTCATATTCGTAAAGCACAACAAACACCACTGTGTTTCCATCACGTTTGCGGTATACACATTGTTCATCCAGGCACTGAGTAAATCTGTAGGATTGGATTACCTTTCAAATCAGATGTTCCAAGATCTGGATGCCTGTTTAAGTCCATAAATAGACCTCTTAAGCCTGGAAACCTTATGCTCTTGGCCTTTTTCAACGAATCCTTCTGGTTGTTACATGAAGATGGCTTCCTCAAGACTTCCAATAAGGAAAGCTGTCTTGACATCCATCTGCCATATCTAATAATCTAACTGAGCAACTATGTACAGGAGAATCCAGATTGACTTAAGCATGGCCACGGGGAGAAGGTTTTCTCATAATCAATTCCCTCTTTCTAAGTATAGCCCTTCGCCACAAGCCTAGCTTTAAAGGTTTCAACCTTTCCTTCAGGTCTTCTCTTGCGTTTGTAGACCCACTTACATCCAATGGGTTTGACACCATCAGGTAAGTCCACAAGCTCCAAGACTTGATTGTGGTCCATCGACCCCATCTTGGATATTATTGCTTTTCGCCAAGATTCTGCATCTCTATCTCGGAAAGCCTCATTGTAGTTTATCGGGATAGGCGCAGGCACGCCTGGGACTAAGTTTGAGGCCTCTCCCATGCCAATGAACCTGTTGGGCAGTTTTACAACTCTTCCACTACGACGAGGCACCACCTGTTTAGGCATATCTTCTGTGATATATTTGTTGGAGTTGAATACATAAGTATGCTTATATTGTACATTTTCCCAGTTAATATATCGATTAATGTTTGGGTTATATTTTGATGTGCATTATTTGTCCATTAATGTTATGTAGTTAGATGATGAGGTGTCTTGTGTGACACAGTAGATCTCATCATAGGTTAATAGACATAAAATAAAAATGAGGTTCGTAACCGAGACAGCTTTGGATAAACTGTCAGTTTAGGTTATTATGTGATTCGGATAATTAGTTTGTTTAAACTGATTGAATCATATTGATATGCCTGGGGCGTATTAAACTTGACCATTTAGAATGATTTGTCTTATAATGATTTAATTGGCAAATCATTTTTAGTATTCTATCTCTTAATCCCTAGACTTGAGCGGGCATGAGGATTAGACATATTGTACTTTGATTTGCCAATGGGTGCGGTCAATTGTGGCCAATAGTCTCGGTAGGTTGGGTGCGCGTGTTTAGTTCCTTGGTGTGCAACTTCTTGTCGAAAGGAAACCATGTAGCGGTGCATCCGGGGTGATGGTGCTCCCGAGATAAGCTCATTATGTTTATTATACTAAATCCAGCTGGTGGACTTATGTCTGATATAGTAAAAAGGTCGAGTGGTACTAGTCTCGGAACTAAAGAAGTTAATTAATTAATTTATCACTAAATTAATATATTAACGAGCACTCTATCTTTGATGTGGGGAGATTAATAATAAATTAGTTAAGTTGTTCTGGAAGCAATTCTGGTATAGTAGTGTCATACTTAATCTTTTAGTGGTACAATTAATTATGCATTGGGTTATTGACAAAGGTATATTTAATTAATTAAGTAATTAATTAATCCTTGTGTCAGTTGGTTGTGAATCATACCAGGAAATAGATTGAGGATAAGTGGATCCCTGTATCAGTTGGTTGTGAATCATACCAGGAACTGGATTGGGATAAGTGAATCCCTATATCAGTTGGATGTGTATCAGTCCAGGAACAGGATTGAAAGAAACAGAAACCCAGTAGGAAGGCCAATCCTAAACTAACTTGTGGTCTCTCGTGTAACTTTATATATAGACAAGGGATTAGCTATTACACAATATACAATTCATAAGTTTTCAAGACAAGAAAACTTAGAGAGAGAAAATCCTAAAGAGAGATAAATTCTTTCTCAAAAAATCGGATTTCCCAAGCTTCTTAGAGTTAGTTTTGAATACAGAAAAGCTATGGCTTGTATCAAAAACTAATATCCACAGATGACATATCATTTTGTTTCAGTATTAAATTGTTCCATTATATCATAGAACTAGATAACGGGGTGTGGAAAGACACAGTAAATATCGTTTTTTGTCAAAGTATTGATATATAAAAAGTATGCTCGTAACTGAGATAGTATGAACATACTATCGGTATAGGTCATCGTGTGGTCTGGAAATTAGTTTATCTAGACTTATTAAATCACACGGATATACCCGGGGCATATTGAGCACGACTAGTTTGGATAGAATTGACTTATACTGATCGGCGTAGTTAATTCAGTCCTAGTATTCAGTCTCTCAATCGCGAGATTTGGATGGGCATGAGAGTTGGATATCGTATGCTTTGATATGTCAAAGAGTGCGATCAATTGAGGCCTATACCTCGGTAGGCTAGGTATGCAGTGTTTATCTTCTTACGTACCGTTGTTAGTTAGAGGAATCCAGGTACCGGTTCGCCGGGTTGATGGTGCTCCTGAGATGAGCTCGTAAGGTTTATTATACTAAACCCAGCCGGTAGACTTTATGTCTGGTATAATAAGAAGGTCGAGTGGTACTAATCTCGGATACCAAGAAGTCAGTAAATTAGTTTGTCAGTAAATTGATAAACAGACGAGCACTAGATCTTTAATATGGGAAGATAGAAGAAAATATAGTGGCACGATGTAAAGTCATTTTTGAGCGCTAGTTCCATAGTTAGTCCGATAGTGGTACGTCTAATTATGTATTTGACTAATCAAAAAAGTAAATTAATTAATCTAAAAGGTTTAATTATTATTTAATTGACAAAGTGGATTAACAAATTAATTCTATATGAATTAATTAATTCTAAGGGTTCAATTAAATTAAATTAACGAAGTGGGTTAAGAAATTAATTCAAATTGGTCGATTGGAGTTGATTAGTCTAGGAAAGACGAAGCGGTCAATGAAAGTCAAATTAAAAAGCCCAACTCAAAAGCCCACTAGGTCTCCTTAAGAGTTCCCTATAAATATAAAGCTTAAGGTCAAAGAAACTTAAGAAAATCTTGCAAGACATTTTGTCTTCCTCTTGAGTAAGAAAGTTCTAGAGAGAGACTCTCTTCCCTTTTGAGTTTTTTTCAAAAACGAACTTGGATTCTCACTTCTCGATATAGATTAAGCTTGAAAGATCAAACTTTTATTATCTAGATGTTTTTCTAAAGCTGCCCACTGCTGTTTTATTTTATTTCACCAGAATTTCGGCCAGAATTTTGGTCCGGTTTTTGTTCAAGAATTCCGAAAGTTTTCTTCATTAATCCTAGGTGCTTGATCCAGATTTTCTTGTGTTGATATCTTAATTGGTGATCCACTTGAAGATTTGTCTAAATAGTGGTCGGATTTTGATGAAGGGGGCAGTTTGATTGCATGTTATTCACGATGGTAGGCAGCAGTTTTTGTGAGCTGAAAAAGTTTTGATCTTTTAGGCAGATTTAATCTTTTTGAGGAATTTTCTTTGTGGTTTTTCGTGCAATTTGATAGCACATCCCGTTAGATTATTGCCCATGCAATATTCGGGACTTCCTAGAGTTATCTTTCAGATTTCGGTGGTAATCAATCGCCCAACGTTTTGGTATTCTATTTGCAAGGGACTTCGCTACAAAGGTATAATCGTTGAACTTTTCGCTTTAATTAAAGAATGTATCTTTTGTGTCCTGATTAATAAATTAAATGAGTATAAGCCCAGATCTGTTTAGGAGAAAATGAATTTGAGCCTGAGCTTTGTCGAAAGCTTCCAATTCTGGAATGCATTGCATGAAAGTGAGGTTTTTGATTTAGCCCATGCTTGTTCTATTTTCCTTCACTTAGCTGGCCGATTTTTTCCAAATTTTGGCAGCAGCGTGTGAAAATTTCTCTCTCTTCTGGCGGCACGTGGATTGTACGTGCCAGGTGCGGTGTTGATGGAATTTTTCCAACAGGTGGATTATGGTGATTAGCTGATCATTTGTTCATTGGATTGTTGCCCACACAACATACGAACAAAGTCTTGAGGCATACAAGAGAATCACCTGAGTAAACGCTTCAATAGGTAATTCTTATTCTTCTACTTTTAATTAAGAATTTATTTGTTGCGTGATAAGTACATACCAAGATCCTGCGCAATGTTATTTCAAGCAAGGGTTGGAATAGAGATTGTGCTAGCATCTAGGCCTTGCAAGAGATTCTGATCCAGGAATGCGTAGCACGAAAGTGAGTTTCTTGCTAGGCCCGGGCAGATAATCTTTCAATTGGTATCAGAGCCTGGTTTTGGGTTTTGTGCTTGTTCGATTTATTACAAGGTTTTATTTGCAGGTGGTTAAGAAATCCCGATTATTATGGTTATGTTTGTATGGGTTTTAATTAAACTCTGGGACATGTCCGGATATGATTTTATTATGAATGTTTGTAATAGTATAACCACGTACTGGAAGCCATGTAGGATTAGATCAAATCTGTAGTAGGATTTTTTCTATGTAATTTTGATTCTTCAATTTTCCTAGATAGCCTTGTAGTAGGAGAATTAATTTTTGTAATCGAAGGCGTTGTGGTGGGCTACTTGAATTCATGGGTTTTGGGTTATTATTAATTCGTAAAAACTAAGGAAAACCCTGAACGAATTGCAAGAAGACAAAATAACGTAAAAGAAGCGAATGGATGAATCAAAGGTGGGAGCCATCGCTGGTGAGAGCCACCGCTGGCGACCAATAGCAATGGCTGCCGCGTGGCACAGCAGTTGTTGCGTGCTGCTGGGCCGCGCATGCGGCCCATGTGGACTGCACGCGTGTGTGGCACTCCTTGTGCGTGATGCGCGCTTGCAACCAGTTTGGGGCGCGTTGTGGTCTGTTTTTTTCTCCAGTTTTCATTTTTGAAGTTCAAGACTCAATCCATCGAGTTGCGTGGTAGGACACGAGATCAAGGCAGAAGATGAAAGCAATTAAAACCATAATAGTAGGGAAATTTAATTTCACATTTATTTCCCCTATTTATAGTGTTTAATATTTGTGCTTTAATTTTTATGCTGTATTTTAGATGCATTATTTTAAAGCCTGACTGGTTTTATATTTGCATAGAACTTAGGGTAGATAATTGCATGTTAAAACTGAAAAAACCCTCAATTTAGAAATCTAAGTGGAAGCGGGTTGGTTTAATATCCCCACAGCCACCATTATGAGTTCATATGCGATGTGGATGGGCTTGCGCGTTGGCTTAAGGGCCTTCCTCCATTCGGATGAGTCCAACCACAAGATCTCTAGATTATGAATTTCAGAGTAAGATGACTAGAGTAAGTTTTGTTAGTTTTGAATACAGAAAAGCTATGGCTTGTATCAAAAACTAATATCCACAGTTGACATATCATTTTGTTTCAGTATAAATTTGTTTCTTTATATCATAAAACTAGATAACGGGGTGTGGAAAGACACAGTAGATACTATTATTGGTTAAAGTATTTGATATATTAAAAGTATGCTCGTAACTGAGATAGTCTGAATATACTATCGGTATAGGTTATCGTGTGGTTTGGAAATTAATTTATCTAAATTATTTTAAATCACATGGATATGCTAAGTGGGTTTAATAAATTAATTCAAATGGGTCGATTGGAGTTGACTAGTCGGGAAAGACTTAGCGGTCAACGAAAGTCAAATTAAAAGGCCTAACTCGAGAGCACATTAGGTCTCCTTAGAAGCTCCTTATAAATATCCTTGTTTGGCAAGAAAGACAATTAAGAAACTTGATAGCCAAGAAAGGGCTAGTGAGAGAAAGTCTAGTCTAGAGTGAGAACTTTGTCTTTCTCGTCAAGTTTTTGCTCGAAGTCGACTATGATAGCTTTCTTCTTCGAAAAGAAACTCAGCCCATGGAATTTTGAGCAGCCCGGTTTTATTCTTTTCCATTGCCACGGGTTTTCTTCTTCAGGCAGCCGCTGCCGCGACTTTGCATCTTCTCCGGGCAGTCGCTGCTGCGACTTTTCATCTTCTCCGATGACTGTTCATCTTCCCAGCATGCTGATCCGGCAGCAGCTGTGTTGATCTCTTGTAAACTTGGTGATCCACAGTTGTTGTTATACAGATCGCGGCTAGGGATTGGTGTTCTTATTGCCCGAAAATCTAAATTGGCCGGCTGTGGATTTGGGCTGCTCCGGGCAGTACTGTCCTAGCAATTTTTTGAGAGTGTTGGGTTTTCATTATTTTGTAGTGGGTAACTCTGTAGATAATAGCCCACACTATTTCGGAGTTGGATCGGAGTAATTCTTCGGATTTCTTATGGTAATCGCAACAAATATTGGTTTTTTTTTCTTAGGCAATGGACTTCGCTACAAAAGGTAGAATCTTTAATATTCCGCTTTAATTAAAGATTTAATTTTTTGTGTCTCGATTAATAAATTAAATAAGTATAAGCCAAGATCCATTCATGGGTAAACTAATTTGAGCCTAAGCTTGGTCGAAAGCTTCTGATTCTGTAATGCATTGCACGAAAGTGAGGTTTTCGATTTAGCCCGGGCTTGTTCAGTTTTCCTTCAAATTTAACTAGGAGAAATGCGACACCCTCTCATTCTGAGGTGCACTATCCTGAGGTAACAAGGTCAGAAGTCAAGTAATGGCACACAATTAGTGTATGATCTGAAGTATTCCTCCCATCGAGGTTACGCTACTTATTTGTACGGCTGAAAGCACCGACTATTAGCTACATTGATCAATAGATCTTTTGGTCAGATAGTGTAGTTAATGAACTTAGTTCTTCTCAAACAAAAGTGGGTTAGCATAAACGTCCACACTATCGTTGCTTGCGAGAATCCCGGTGAATGAGGGATGAAAATTATTATTTTGAGAGACGTGTCACCGAGGCATCAAGGAATCAACAATAGAGAAGGCCATAATAGTCAAGAAATTTTATTTGTTTAATTTCCCGTATTTATGTCTTTTCGTTGATTGTGTGTTTTTCATTTTATTTTACATGGATGAAAACCAAACTAAAAATATTTTTTTTACAAGGTAATTTGTAATTAACTAAGGTAGATTATTCGTATAGTAAAACTCCAATGATTTTATGGGTACGAATATCCATAGTTAAGATATTGCATGTTAAAATGTAAAAATCCTCAAACTTAAAAATCTAAGTGGGAGCGGGTTGGTAAATATCCCCATGGCCTCCATTACGGGTTCATTTGTGATGTGGTTAAACTTACGTGCTGGCTTAGACCATCCTCCCTATCGGATGAGTTTTCAACCACGGATATCACCGGAATGAATTTCTAAAGGGATGACTATAGTGAGTTTATTTGGAGAAAGTTGCGACACCCTCGCCATCCGAGGCGCATTAGTACCCTAAGTAACAAACTTAGAAATCACGTAATGGCATACACTTAGTGTACTGTTTTTAGTATCCCTCCCATCGAGGTTACGCTATTTTCGGGTACGGCTAAAATTATCGACTATTAATTTCATTGATCATAAGATCGTTGGTCAGATAATGAAATTAATGAACTTTGGTTCTTCTCGAACGAATGTGGGTTAGCGTAGATGTTCACCTATCGTGACATGCGTTAATCCGGTGTGAGAGATGTCGATAGAAGATTATATTTGTTTTTGGAGGATTTTCAATATTTTCTAAAAACTATACTGAAACTTGAAATGTTTATTTTTCAGTTGATATGTCATTCAACCCGCTAGCTGTCATTCTGAACCAAAACAAACTCACCGGTCCAAACTATATTGACTGGAAACGTAACCTGGACATTGTCTTTACCGCTGAGGGTTACAAGTACGTGCTTACTGAGGACTGTCCCCCTAAGCCCAGAGATGATGCTACCCCTGAGTAGCGAGAGCCATATACGAGGTGGCAGATGGCTGATGAGATGACCAGGTGCTACATCTTGGCTTCTATGTCAAGTGTACTGCAGCACCAGCATCAGCAGATGACCTCAGCCTACGATATGATGCTCATTCTCAGGGAGATGTTTGGACATCAGGGCAGGGCAGCCAAGCAGTCAGCTATGAGGAAACTCATGAATGCTAAGATGGCTGTGGGCATTTCAGTGAGAGATCACGTGCTGGAGATGATTAGCTGCATCAATGAGATCGAGGTATTGAGAGGTGACATTGATGGGGAAACCCAGGTCGATATCATCCTTCAGAGCTGGCCTCCCAGTTTTGAGCAGTTTTGGTTGAACTATAATATGGGGAATCTCTCATATTCACTTTCCGAGCTCATGACTGCATTGGTGTCTGCTGAGAGCCTATTCGCAGAGAAGAAGCAAGCCTAGGCTACTGTTGGTCCCTCAGGTTCCTCTGCTGGGCCCAAAGCCAGGAAGTAAAAGAGGAAGAGAGGCCAGAAAGCAGAGCTGATCATGGACCCAAGGCGGGGCATTGCCAAGAATCAGAAGCCGAAAGGCAAATGCTTTAGATATGGCAAAGCGGGACATTTGAAGAAGGACTGCCCAAAGCCTCGAGGTATGTGTAAATTTTCCCTAGTCACTGAGATGTTTTTAGCGGTGATTCCCACAGATACTTGGTGTGTGGATTCAGGAGCCATTGATCATGTTTGTAATTCTTGGCAGGGGTTCCAAGTGACTCGGCTTCTTATAGAGGGAGAGTTGCAGGTCTACCTTGGGGATACTACCAGAGTTTCTGTTGCTGCAGTGGGAGTTATTTGTCTTTATTTTTCAGACTCTACTTTATTGTTGAGAGATTGTCTTTATGTACCCAGTTTTCGCAAGAACTTACTTTCAGTTTCTAAAATTGTTTTGGATGGTTATAAGTGTGTTTTTTCTGATAGATCTATATTTATTAGAAAAGGCCAGAAACTTATATGTTTCGGTACATTGGTTGACAATTTGTTTTTAATTAAGACATACGCCCCAGTAATGCAAAACACAGAAACTAGTAGCTCATCACCGAATCATAATAAGAGAAAAGAGTCTTCCCATTTGAATCAGACTTATCTTTGGCACCTGAGACTAGGTCATATCAACTTTAGTAGGATTCAAAGGTTGGTCAAGAGTGGGTCTTTAGACCTACTAGATATTGATAGCTATTCGACCTGTGAGTCCTGCTTGGAGGGTAAAATGACCAAGAGGCCTATCAAGGCAAAGGGGTATAGGGCCAAAGAGGTTTTAGAGTTGATTTATTCTGACGTGTGTGGGCCTATGTCAGTTCAGGCTAGAGGTGGTTATGAGTATTTCGTGACTTTCACGGATGATTACTCTAGATATGGATACATATACCTGATGCGCCACAAGTCTGAATATTTTGGCAAGTTCAGAGAATTCAAGGCAGAGGTGGAGAACCATCTGGGTAAGAGTATCAAGGCCTTGCGATCTGATCGTGGTGGCGAATACCTCTCTACTGAATTTAGATCCTATTTGTCAGAGGAGGGTATTCAGACCCAGTTGTCTGCACCTGACACACCCCAGCAGAATGGTGTAGCAGAGAGGAGGAACAGGACTCTTATGGAGATGGTTAGATCGATGATGAGTTACAGTGAGTTGCCTATCTCGTTTTGGGGTTATGCCTTGGAGACAGCATGTTTTATCCTCAACCTTGTGCCATCTAAGTCTGTGCCTTCGACCCCATCAGAATTGTGGAATCGGCGGAAGCCTAGTCTGAGACATCTCAGAATATGGGGTTGTCCAGCATATGTGCTCGAGGCAGATGCAGGCAAGTTACAGGCGAGATCCAAGGCTATGCTGTTTATAGGCTACCCCAAATGAACGAGAGGTGGTTTATTTTATAGTCCTCAGGATCAGAAGGTGGTGATTAGCACCAATGCCAGATTTCTTGAGGAGGACTATATTTTAGATCACAAGTCAAGCAGCAAGGTAGTATTAGAAGAGTTTAGAAGTCAGTCCATTATTCCAAATGCACAAGTACAGGAAGACACACCACAAGAGACTGCACACACAATCACAGATGATGCTCTTGCACAGGCTGCGCCTCGTCGTAGTGATACAGCCCGAGAGGTACATGGGTTTGGGTGAGTCTTCGAACTTTATCCCTGGTGCTCATGAACCAGACCCAGTTAACTACAATGAGGCTCTCTAAGATAAAGATGCGGATTTTTGGCAGAGAGCGATGATTGCTGAGATGGGTTCTATGGACTCAAATCAAGTCTGAGAGCTGGTAGACCTTCCTGATGGGTTTAGGCCTATTGGGTGCAAATGGGTTTCCAAGCGAAAGAGAGGATCTGATGGGAGGGTTGAGACCTTCAAGGCTAGGCTTGTGGCGAAGGTGTATACTCATAAAAAAGGGATCGATTATGAGGAGACATTTTCCCCAGTAGCTATGCTTAAGTTAATCCGAATTCTCTTGGCCATAGCTGCTCATATGGATTATGAGATTTGGCAGATGGACGTCAAGATAGCTTTCCTTAATGGAAGTCTTGAGGAGACCATCTTTATGCAGCAACCAGTGGGCTTCATTATTAAGGGCCAAGAGCACAAGGTACGCAGCCTTAGGAGGTCTATTTATGGACTTAAGCAAGTATCCAGATCTTGGAACATCCGTTTTGATGAGGTTATCCAGTCCAATGGATTCACTCAGTGTCCGGATGAGCAGTGTGTTTATCGCAGGAGTGATGGCGATATGGTGGTGTTCCTCATACTTTACGTAGATGACATCCTTCTTATTGGCAACAGTAAAAAGGTGTTGTCAGACGTAAAGGCATGGTTGTCCAGGCAATTCGATGTGAAGGATTTGGGAGAGGCTGGACATATCCTTGGGATTAAGATTATTTGAGATTGTAGGAGACGTTCTCTGACTCTCTCTCAGGCATGCTACATAGACACGATTCTGGCCCGTTTAAACATGCAGAACTCCAAGAAGGGTTCACTACCTTTCAGGCATGGAGTGCATTTGTCTAAAGAGTAGTGTCCTAAGACTGCTGAGGAGATAGATTCCATGAAGGCAATACCCTATGCTTCTGCAGTGGGTAGCCTCATTTATGCTATATTGTGTACGAGGCCTGATATTTGCTTTGCCGTTGCCATGGTTTGCAGATATCAGAGTAACCCTGGGAAGGCTCACTGGGAAGCAATAAAATGCATTCTCAAGTACTTGCGCAGGACGAGAGATTATGTCCTAGTTTATAGAGCGCAGGAGCTTGTACCATTGGGTTATACAGATTCGGACTTTCAAGGTGATTTGGACAAGAGTAAGTCTACCTCTGGGTTTGTGTTTACTCTAGGAGGTGAAGACATAGTATGGAGGAGTGTCAAGCAGAAATGCGTGGCGAACTCCACCATCAAGGCTGAGTACGTTGCAGCTTCAGAGGCAGCAAAAGAGGCTGTATGGCTCAGGAGTTTCCTGATGGACTTAGATGTGGTTCCTGAGTTGCCTAGGTCTATCACAGTTTATTGTGATAACAATGGTGCAGTTGCTAACTCGAGGGAACCACGAGCCCATAAGGTGAGTAAACACATAGAGCGCAAGTACCACCTGATACGAGAGATCGTAAAGAGGGGAGACGTGATCGTGGCCAAGATAACATCAGATGACAACCTTGCAGATCCTTTCACCAGGACATTGACCCCAAAGGTCTTTGAGAGACATGTAGAGGGCATGGGAGTCAAATTCTTGAGGGAGCCATGTGAGTGAGCTTAAAGGTGTTCTGGAGATTTCATTATGACAGCAGTGTAATAGCGGGTTGGACAGTTTTTGTACTTCTTATCATAGCTTTGAGTATTAGTGGGAGATTGTTAGTTTTGAATACAGAAAAGCTATGGCTTGTATAAAAAACTAATAGCCACAGTTGACATATCATTTTGTTTCAGTATAAATTTGTTCCTTTATATCATAAAACTAGATAACTGGGTGTGCAAAAACACAGTAGATACCATTATTGGTTAAAGTATTGATATATTAAAAGTATGCTCGTAACCGAGATAGTCTAAACATACTATCGGTATAGGTTATCATGTGGTTTGGAAATTAATTTATCTAAATTAGTTTAAATCACATGGATATGCCCGGGGCATATTGAGCACGACCAGTTTGGATAGAATTGACTTATACTGATCGACGTAGTCAATTTGGTCCTAGTATTCGGTCTCTCAATCCCGAGATTGGGACGGGCGCGATAGTTGAATATTGTACGCTTTGATTTGCCAAAGAGTGCGGTCAATTGAGGCCTATACCTCAGTAGGTTGGGTATGCAGTGTTTAGCTTCTTATGTGCCATTGCTAGTCGAAGGAATCCATGTACCGGTTCACCGGGTTGAAGGTGCTCCCGAGATGAGCTCGTAAAGTCTATTATACTAAACCCGGCCGGTGAACTTTATGTTCGGTATAATAAAAGGACGAGTGGTACTAATCTCAGAAACCAAGAAGTCGGTGAATTAATTTATCAGTAAATTGATAAACCGATGAGCGCTCGATATTTAATGTCGGGAGATAGAATAAAATATAATGGCGCGATGTAAATTCGTTTTCGAGCGGTAGTTCCATAATTGGTCCGTTAGTGGTACGACTAATTATGCATTTGACTAATTGATAGGTTGAATTACTTAATCCTAAAGGTTTAATTAGTATTTAATCGACAGAGTGAATTAAGAAATTAATTCTATATGAATTAATTAATTCTATATGAATTAATTAATTCTAAGGGTTCGATTAAATTAAATTAATGAAGTGGGTTTAATAAATTAATTCAAATGGGTCGATTGGAGTTGACTAGTCGGGAAAGACTTAGCGGTCAACGAAAGTCAAATTAAAAGGCCTAACTCTAGAGCCCATTAGGTCTCCTTAGAAGCTCCTTATAAATATCCTTGTTTGGCACGAAAGTCAATTAAGAAACTTGATAGCCAAGAAAGGGCTAGTGAGAGAAAGTCTAGTCTAGAGTGAGAACTTTGTCTTTCTCGTCAAGTTTTCGCTCGAAGTCGACTAGGATAGCTTTCTTCTTCGAAAAGAAACTCAGCCCATGGAATTTTGAGCAGCCCGGTTTTATTCTTTTCTATCGCCGCGGGTTTTCTTCTTCAGGCAGCCGCTGCCGCGACTTTGCATCTTCTCCGGGCAGTCGTTGCTGTGACTTTTCATCTTCTCCGGCGACTGTTCATCTTTCTGGCGCGCTGATCTGGCAGCAGCTGTGTTGATCTCTTTGAAACTTGGTGATCCACAGTTGTTGTTGTACAGATCGCGGCTTGGGCTGGTGTTCTTGTTGCCCGAAAATCTAAATTTGCCGGCGGTGGATTTGGGCTTCTCCGGGCAGTACTATTCTAGCAGTTTTTTGAGTTTCTTGAGAAGCAAGTTTCTTAGGTTTTCATTATTTTGCCGTGGGTAACTCCGTTGATAATAGCCCACACTATTTCGGAGTTGGATCGGAGTAATTCTTCGGATTTCTTGTGGTAATCACAACAAAGATTGGTTTTTTTTTCTTTAGGCAAGGGACTTCGCTACAAAAGGTAGAATCTTTAATATTCTGCTTTAATTAAAGATTTATTTTTTTGTGTCCCGATTAATAAATTAAATAAGTATAAGCCAAGATCCGTTCATGGGTAAACTAATTTGAGCCTGAGCTTGGTCGAAAGCTTCCGATTCTGGAATGCATTGCCCGAAAGTGAGGTTTTCGATTTAGCCCGGGCTTGTTCAGTTTTTCTTAAGTTTAATTAGTAGAAATGTGACACCCTCTCATTCTGAGGAGCACTATCCTGAGGTAACAAGGTCAGAAGTCACGTAATGGTACACACATAGTGTACGATCTGAAGTATTCCTCCCATCGAGGTTACGCTACTTATTTGTACGACTGAAAGCACCGACTATTAGCTACATTGATCAATAGATCTTTTGGTCAGCTAATGTAGTTAATGAACTTAGTTCTTCTCAAACAAATGTGGGTTAGCGTAAACGTTCACACTATCGTTGCTTGTGAGAATCCCTGTGAATAAGGGATTAAAATTATGGTTTTGAGGGAAGTCAATAGTTGTTAGAATTTCCTTGTTTTTTAAATTCTAGATTTAATAACTGAAACATTGTCTGTTTATTTATTTTACATTTTTTCGATATTGCATTCAACCCTTTCGCTACTATATTGAAATAAAATAAGTTAAATAGACCTAATTATGTCGACTGGGGTCGTAACTTGGACGTTGTCCTAATGGCAAAGCAGTATAAGTTTTTGCTCATCGAAGTATGTCCAGATGTGCCTAACGAGGACTCTCTTAAAGAGGATAGGGATGCCTATGCTTGGTGGAGAAAAATGGATTAGATGGCGCGGTGCTATATTTTGGCCTCTGCGTCGAATGTGCTGCAACATCAGCTTCATCCCATGGTCTCTACCTTTAACATGATGGCTCACCTGAGGGAGATGTTCACTCATCAAGGCAGGACTGCTAGGCAAGCGGCCATGAGGAAGTTAATGAATACTAAAATGGCTGAGGGCGGATCGGTGAGAGATCATGTGCTTCACATGATCAGTAACATCAATGAGATAGAGGTGTTGGAAGGTGAAATCAACCCAGAAAGTCAGATAGATATCATCCATCAGAGCTTACCCTCTAGTTTTGAGCAATTTTGGGTCAACTATAACATGAATCAAAGAGTTTACACTCTACTCGAGCTCTTAACTAATTTGGTGTCGGCCGAAGGCATCTTTCACGAGAAAAAGCAAGCTTTGGTCAGAGTGAAGGCTTCAAGTTCTTCTCCTGTGCCTAAAGGCAAGAAGAATAAGAAGAAGAAGAATGCCAATACACTTGCTGCTAATCCAGAAATCGCAACGAATAAGAGTAAGCCCAAATGTAAGTACTTCAGATGTAGGAAAACAGGACATTGGAAAGTGGATTGTCCAAAGCCTAAAGGTACGATAGTTTATGCCCTAATTACTGAGACATGTTTAGCGGTGATTCCCACAGATACTTGGTGTGTGGATTCAGGCGCCACTGATCATGTTTGTAATTCTTTGCAGGGGTTCCAAGTAACCCGGAAGCTTAGAGAGGGCGAGCTGAACATCTACATTGGCGACAATACAAGAGTGTAGGTGGAAGCATTGGGAGTAGTTACTTTGAATTTTGAGAATTATAGTTTAGAATTGGTTAATTGTCTTTATGTACCGAGTTTTAGAAAGAACCTTATTTCTGTTTCTAAACTCTTAAAGAATGGTTATAAGTTTTTTTTTATATTTTTTTATTATTAGAAGAAATGGAAAACTTATTTGTTCTGGTTTATTGATAGATAATTTGTTTGTGGCTAATTCTAACTCTCCTGTTATGAAAAACATAGAAACAAATATCTCTTTATCTAACTTCAATAAGAGGAAGAAATATTTTGAAATGAATTAAACCTATCTTTAGCATCCCAGGCTAGGTCATATGAACCTTAGTAGGATTCAGAGGTTGGTTAATGATGAACCGTAGGTTCATTAGAGATTGACAGTTATTCAACCTGTGAATCTTGCTTGGAAGGTAAAATAACCAAGAGACCTTTTAAGGCAAAAGTTTATAGAGCCAAAGAAGTATTAGAATTGATTTATTCTGACTTGTGTGGACCAATGATGGTCTAAACATGAGGTGGGTTTAATTATTTCGTGATATTCAGGGATGATTACTCAAGGTACGGGTACATTTACCTAATGTGTCACAAGTCTGAGTGTTTTGGCAAGTTCAAAGAGTTTCGGGCAGATGTGGAGAACCATCATGGTAAGAGTATCAAGATGCTATGATTAGATCATAGTGGGGAGTACCTGTCCCACGAATTTTGAGAATACCTCAGTGAGGTCAGAATTCAGTCTCAGTTGGCTGCACCTGACACACCACAGCAGAACGATGTAGCAGAAAGAAGGAATAAAACTCTCATGTAAATGGTTAGGTTGATGATGAGCTATAGTAATTTGCCAAGTTTGTTCTGGGGATGTGCCTTAGAAACAGTGATGTATATTCTTAATCTTGTACAATCTAAAACCGTGCCTTCAACCCCAGTAGAGTTGTGGAACGGGCGAAAGCCTAGGCTAAGACATCTCAGAGTTTGGGGTTGTCCAGCACATGTGCTTAAGGCAGATGCGGCTAAGTTAGATGCAATAACAGAATTAATATTGTTTGTATGATATCCTAGGGGAACGAAAGGTGGTCTGTTTTATAATCCTAAAGATCAGAAGGTGGTGGTTGGTACTAACGCTAGATTTTTAGAGGAATACTATATCCTAGATCATAAGCCCAAGAGTAAGATAGTACTAGAAGATCTTATGAGACAAACTAATAATCCTGATGCACCAGCACAAGTAGATACACCACATACTGCACAAGATATCACAGATGATGTGCCTACACAGGTGGTGCCTCGTCGTAGTGAGAGAGTTGTGAGACAGCCAGACAGGTTCATTGGCATGGGAGAGGCCTCAAACCTAGTCCCAGGCGCACCTGAGCCTGACCCAGTAAACTACAATGAGTCACTCTGAGATAAAGATACAGAATTTTGGTACAAGGCAATGATATCCGAGATGGGGTCAATGGACCACAATCAAGTCAGGGAGATTGTGGACCTGCCTGATGGGTTTAAGCCTATTGGATACAAGCGGTTCTACAAACGTAAGAGAGGACCTGACGGAAGGGTGGAAACCTTTAAACCTAGGCTGGTGGCGAAGGGGTATACTCCGAAAGAGAGAATCGATTATGCGGAAACCTTCTTCCCGGTAGCCATGCTTAAGTCAATCTAGATTCTCTTAGCCATAGTTGCTCATTTAGATTGTGAGATATGGTATATAGATGTCAAGACAGCTTTTCTTAATGAAAGTCTTGAGGAAGCCATTTTCATGCAGCAACCAGAGGGATTCGTTGGAAAAGGCCAAGAGCATAATGTTTGCATGCTTAAGAAGTCTATTTACGGACTTGAACAGGCATCCAGATTTTGGAACATCCGGTTTGATGAGGTAATCCAGTTATATGGATTTACTCAGTGTCCAGATGGGCAATGTGTGTACCGCAGACGTGATAGAAACTCGGTGGTTTTCTTGTGCTTTACGTAGATGACTTCTATTGATTGGCAATAACGAGAAAGTGTTATCAGACGTAATGGCATGGATGTCTAAGCAGTTTGATATGAATGACTCCAAGAAAGGTTTTCTACCTTTCAGACACGGAGTGCTTCTATATAAGGAACAGTCTCCCAAGACTTTTGAGAAGATAGAGGCCATGAAGACAGTTTCTTATGTTTCGGCAGTTAGAAATCTCATGTATGCCATGTTGTGTACGAGGCCTGATATCTGTTTTGCCGTTAGCATTGTAAGTAGATATCAGAGTAACCCAGGGAAAGCTCATTGTGAGGCAGTAAAATGCATTCTCAAGTATTTGCGTAGTTGGTCTATCAGGCACCTGAGCTGGTACCCCGAGGTTACACAAATTCAGATTTCCAAGATGACAGGGACAAGAGCAAGTCTACCTCAAGGTATGTGTTCACTCTGGGATGTGAAGCCATAGTTTGGCGGAGTGTCAAGCAGAAATGCGTGGCAGACTCCACCATGGAAGCTGAATACATTGCCGCATCATAGGCAGTACAGGCAGCAGTGTTGCTCAAGAACTTCCTAGTTAACTTTGTTGTGATTCCTGGTTTACAGAAGTCTATCACGGTGTATTGTGATAACAACAGTGCAGTAGCAAACTCGAAGAAACCACGAGCCTTCAAGGTGAGTAAACATATACAGCGCAAGTACCACCTGATACGATATATGGTAAAGAGAGAAGACGTGGTCGTGGCTAAGATAGCATCAGAGGATAACCTTGTAGATCCATTCACGAAGACATTGACTTGAAAAGTCTTTGAGGCTCAGGTGGAGGGCATGGGAATCAGATACTTAGGAGAGTCATGACAGTTTTTCTAGATATATAGTAGCAGACTGTATAGGAGTTAAATGTAGATGTATACTTAAAGAACAACTTAAGTATTAGTGGGAGATTGTTAGAGTTGAATACATAAGCCATACTTGTATTGTACATTTTCCCAGTTAATATATCGATTAATTTTTAGGTTATATTTTATTGTGCATTATTTTTCTAGTTAGATGATGAGGTGTCTTGTGTGACACAGTAGATCTCATCATTGGGTAAAAGACATAATATATAAATGAGGTTCGTAACCAAGACAGCTTTGGACAAACTATCGGTTTAGGTTATTATGTGATTCGGATAATTGGTTTGTCTAAACTAATTGAATCATACAGATATTCCCAGGGCGTATTAAACTTGACCATTTAGAATGACTTGTCTTGTACTGATTTAATAGACAAATCATTCTTAGTATTCTATCTCTCAATCCTTAGACTTGAGCGGGCATGAGGATTAGACATATTGTACTTTGATCTGCCAATGGGTGAGGTCAATTGTGGCAATAGTCTTGGTAGGTTGGGTGCGTGTGTTTAGTTGCTTGGTGTGCTGCTGCTTGTCGAAAGGAAACCATGTACTGGTGCGTCCGGGTGATGGTGCTCCCGAGATGAGCTCGTTGTATTTATTATACTAAACCTAGTTGGTGGACTTATGTCCGGTATAGTAAAAAGGTCGAGTGGTACTAGTGTCGAAATTAAAGAAGTTTATTAATTAATTTATCAGTAAATTAACAAATTAATGAGCACTATATATTTGATGTGGGGAGATTAAGAATATCTTAATTAAGTTATTCCGAAAGCTATTCTAGGATAGGATGGTAGTGCCATAATTAATCCATTAGTGGTACGATTAATTATGTATTGGGTTATTGACAAAGGTAGATTTAATTAATTAAGTAATTAATTAATCCTTGTGTCAGTTGGTTGTGAATCATACCAGGAACTGGATTGAGGATAAGTGGATCCTTGTATCAGTTGGTCGTGAATCATACCAGGAACTGGATTGGGATAAGTGAATCCCTGTATCAGTTGGACGTGTATCAGTCCAGGAACAGGATTGAAGGAAACAGAAACCCAGTAGGAAGGCCAATTCTAAACCAACTTGGGGTCTCTCTTGTAACTCTATATATAGACAATGGATTAGCTATTACACAATATACAATTTATAAGTTTTCAAGAAAAGAAAACTTAGAGAGAGAAAATCTTAGAGAGAGAGAAAAATTCTCTCCCTAAAAATCAGATTTCCCAAGCTTCTTAGATGGCCGATTTTTTCCAAATTTTGGCAGCAGTGTGTGAAGCTTTCTCTCTCTTTCGGCTGCACGTGAAGTGTACGTGCCAGGTGCGGTGTTGCTGGAATTTTTTCGATAGGTGGATTATGGTGATTAGCTGATTAATTGTTCGTTGGATTGTTGCCCACACAACATACAAACAAAGTCTTGAGGCATACAAGAGAATCACCTGAGTAAATGTTTCAATAGGTAATTCTTATTCTTTCACTTTTAATTAAGAATTTATTTGTTGTGTGATAAATCGAATAAGTACATACCAAGATCCTGCGCAATGTTATTTTAAGCAATGGTTGGAATAGCGATTGTGTTAGCTGAAGGAAAACTGAACAAGCCCGGGCTAAATCGAAAACCTCACTTTCGTGCAATGTATTCCAGAATCGGAAGCTTTCGACCAAGCTCAGGCTCAAATTAGTTTACCCATGAATGGATCTAGGCTTATACTTATTTAATTTATTAATCGGGACACAAACGATTAGATCTTTAATTTACCTTTTGTAGCGAAGTCCCTTGCCTAAAGAAAAATCCAATCTTTGTTGCGATTTCCACAAAGAATCTGAAGAATGACTCCGATACGAACTCCAAAATAGTGTGGGCTATCGTCTACGGAGTTACCCATGGCAATACGAAGAAAACCCAAGAAACTTGCTCTAGAAGAAAACCAAAAAGAAGCTGCTCGGAACCCTAAAGTGTGCTGCGCAAGTCGCCGGCCATAATGAAGAACTGTCCGCCGGAAAATAGCTCGTTCAATCCCGATCTAGACAACTAAACCCATGGATCACTCCAATAGAAAGATCAAACATGGAATCTAGTCGGTTCTGGGCACTAAACGAAACTATCACCGGGTTTTAAGAAGTTGAAAACCCGTCGCGCAGCCTGATCGGAAAATCGCTGCGCAAGTCTAATCGGCGGACTGATTAAGACTGGTTCGGGCAAGCTAAAGGCTAAGTCTTCCGAAGGAGAAAGTTACCTAGTCGACTTCGAGAGAAAACTTGACGAGGAAGACACAATTCTCTCTCTAGACTAGACTTTCTCTTTCTACCCCTTACTTGGGTGTCAAGTTTCTTAATTTCTTACTTGCCCAATAAGTTGTATTTATAAGGAGCTTCTAAGGAGACCTAATGGGCTCTCGAGTTAGGCCTTAGACTTTCGTTGACCACTAAGTCTTCCCGACTAATCAACTCCAATCGACCCATTTAAATTAATTTATTTAATCCACTTTGTTAATTTAATTTAATCTAATCCTTAGAATTAATTAATTCAAAATAGAATTAATTTCTAAATTCACTTTGTCGATTAAATATTAATTAAACCTTTTGGATTAATTAATTTACCTTGTCGATTAGTCAAATGCATAATCGGTCGTACCACTAACGGACCAATTATGGAACTACCGCTCGAAAACGACTTTACATCACGCCATTATATTTTATTCTATCTCCCCAAATTAAAGATCTAGCACTCGTCGATTTATCAATTTACTGACAAATTAATTCACCGACTTCTTGGTTTCCGAGATTAGTACCACTCGTCCTTTTATTATACCGAACATAAAGTTCACCGGCCGGGTTTAGTATAATAACCTTACGAGCTCATCTCGGAAGCACCATCAACCCGACAAACCAGTACGTGGATTCCTCCAACTAGCAACGGCACGCAAGAAGCTAAACACCTCATACCCAACCTACCGAGGTATTGGCCTCAATTGACCTCACTCTTAGGCAAATCAAAGCACACGATATCCAACCCTCACGCCCGTCCCAATCTCGAGATTGAGAGACGGAATACTAGGACCGAATTGACTACGCCGATCACTATAAGTCAATTCTATCCAAACTGGACGTGCTCAATATGCCCCGGGCATATCCGTGTGATTTAAACTAGTTTAGATAAACTAAATTCCAAACCACACAATAACCTATACTGATAGTATGTTCAGACTATCTCGGTTACGAGCATACTTTAATATATCAATACTTTAACCAATAATGGTATCTACTGTGCTGTCCACACCCCGTTATCTAGTTCTATGATATAAAGGAACAGATTTATACTGAAACAAAATGATATGTCAACTGTGGATATTAGTTTTTGATACAAGCCATAGCTTTTCTGTATTCAAAACTAACATTAGCATCTAGGTCTGGCCAGAGATTCTGATTCTGGAATGCATGCCACGAAAGTGAGTTTCTGGCTAGGCCCGAGCAGATAATCTTTCAATTTTGTGCAGTGTGTGGTGTATCTACTTGTACTGGTGCATCAGGATTATCAGATTGCTTCTTAAGTTCTTCTAGTACTATCTTGCATTTGGGCTTGTGATCTAAAATATAGTCTTCTGCCAAAAATCTGGCTTTAGTGCTAACTATCACCTTTTGATCTTTAGGACTATAGAACAGACCACCTTTCGTTCCCTTATGATATCCTACAAATAGCATTACTTCCATTCTTGCATCTAACATAGCCGCACCTGCCTTAATCACATATGCTGGACAACCCCAAATTCCGAGATGTCATAGACTGGGCTTGCGCCCGTTCCACGACTCTGTGGGAATTTCCGTTAAATATGTCTCAGTAATTATGGCAGAAACTATGGTGCTTTTGAGCTGTCAACAATCTGATTTCCAATGTCTCGTCTGATTGCACTTGAAGCACTTGCCTTTCGGCTTCTTCTTTGCAATCTTTAACTTTGGTGCAATATGTGCCTTTTGAGCTATTTCTTCGAGCTTTCTCTCATTCTTTCTAACCTCAGGCTTAGAAGAAGATTCTGAAGCTTTAACTGTGACTAAAGCTCACTTATTCTCTTGAAAAAGACTTTTAGCCGCCAACAACTCTGCCAAGAGCTCGGATGAAGTACACAACATCTGACTTATGTTGTACATCAACCGAAATTACTTATAGCTTTGAGGTAAGTTCTGGAGGACAATATTGACTTTGGTTTCACCATCGATTTTGCCTCTCACTACCTCAATCTCGTTGATGTTACTAATCATGTCAATGACACGATCTTTCACAGGAGTGCTCTTAGCCATTAGGTCAATGTCCAAGTTTTGACTCCAATCGACATAGTTCAGACCGATTAGTTTGTTGTCTTTCAATATTGTAGCTAACGGATTAAATTCCATATCGAAGACTGTAAATAAATAAACAGAAAATGTTTCAGTATTTTAAGCCTAGAATTTGGAAAAACAATAATTAAATTCACCGACATCTCATTCGCTGGGATTTTTGCAAGCCACGATAGTGTGGACGTTTACGCTAGCCCATATTTGTTTGAGAAGAACCAAGTTCATTAACTGCACTATCTGACCAAACGATCTATTGATCAATGTAGCTAATAGTCAGTGCCTTTCAGCCATACAAATAAGCAGCGTAACCTTGATGGCAGGAATACTATAAATAGTACACTAAGTGTGTGCCATTGTGTGACTTCTGAGCTTGTTAACTCAGGATAGTGCGCCTCAGAAGAGGAGTGTATCGCATATCTCTTAGTTTAACGTACTCTAGTCATCTTACTTAGAAATTCATAATCTAGTGAACTTTTGGTTGAACTCATCCGATATGGAGCAAGGCCCTAATGCCAACGCGTAAGTCCACCCACATCACATATGAACTCGTAATGGATGCTATGGGAATATTAACCAACCCGCTCCCACTTAGATTTATAAAATAAGGGATTTTCCAGTTTTAACATGCAATAACTAATCTTAAGTTATGTGCAAACATAAAACCAGCATGCTTTAACATTATGCATCTAAAATACAACACAAAAAATTAAAGCATAAAATTAAAACTATAAATATGGGAAATAAATACCTAAAATAAATTTCCAGACTATTATTGTTTTAATTGCTTCCATCTCCTGTCTTGATCTCGTGTCCCATTACACCACTCGATGGATTGAGTCATGAATGTTGGATTTAAAAAAAAAAAACAAAAAACAAACAAACGGGCTGTACGCGTGAACCAAACGGGTTACACGCAGCAGCCCTGCTGCGCGATGCCCAGCAGGCGGTGTCGTGCAGTGGTGATGTTGCACCGCCCTCACTGCGTGTCACTGGCGACACCTGCCGGTGAATTCTCACCGGCACCATCTGCCATCCCTGCACCATTTTCTACCTTCTGCTCTCACTGCGTTATTTGGTCTTCTTGCAATTTGTTCTGGGTTTGTTTGATTTTCTGTGAATTAGGGATAAACCAAAATCTACAAATTCAAGTCGCCCACCATAAAGCCTTGGATTACATAAAAACCTTCCAACTACAAGTCGTATAGGAAAATAAAATAAAAAATTACATAGAAAAAATTGTAGTACAGATTTAATCTAATCCTACACGGCATCCAGCACATGGTTTTACTATTATAAGCATTCATAAAAACCAAACCCGGACATGTTCCGGGGTTTAATTAAAACATACAAACACAACCATAATAGTTGGGATTTCTAAACCACCTGCAAATAAAACCATGTAACAAATCGAACAAGCACAAAACCAAAACCAGGCTCTAATACCAATTGAAAGATTATCTGCCCAGGCCCGATCAAAAATTCACTTTCGTGCTATGCATTCCAGAATCGGAATTCTTGACTAGGCCTAGACTCTAGCACAATTGCTATTCAATCATTACTTGAAATAACATTGCACAGGATCTTGGTTTGCACTTATTCCATTTATCACGCAACAAATAATTTAGAATTAAAGCGGAAGTTTAGACATACCTCTTGAAGCGTAAACTCATATGATCGCTTGTATGACTTAAGACAGATTCGAACGATGTGTGGGCAACGAACCAACAAACCAACGATCAATAATCAAACACAATTGAGTGGCCAAAACAATCCAGCAACTGCCTCATCTGCGCATGTAGCTCACGTGCCACCGCCCCTATCCACGCACCGCCCCTTTTGATCCTACGCTCCACCAGCTAACCAGGAATAAATCCAAAACACCGGTGCTACACTTCAGGAACTGGGCAGCCGCACAAAGGGAAGTAAAAATGTTTTTAAGAGAAGAAAATTTAATTTCTCTCTCTAGTTTTCTTGTCTTAAAAACTTTGAATTGTGTGTCTTGAATTGCTAATCCCTTGTCTATATATAGAGTTACAAGAAAGACATCAAGTTGGTTTAGGATTGGTCTTTCTACTGGGTTTCTATTTTCCTTCAATCCAGTTCCTGGACTGATTCACATCCAACTAATACAGGGATTCACTTATCCCCAATCCAGTTCCTGGTTTGATTCACAACCAACTGACACAAAGATTCACTTATCCTTAATCCAGTTCCTGGTCTGATTCACAAATAATTGACGAAAAGATTAATTAATTAATTAATTAAATCTACTTTTGTCAATAACCCAAAACATAATTAATCGTACCACTAACAGATTAACTATGACACTACCATCCTACACCATTACTTTCGGAACAACTAAATTAATTATTCTTTAATCTTCCCACATCAAATATTTAATGCTCATTAATTTCTTAATTTACTGATAAATTAATTAGTTAACTTCTTAGAATTCGAGATTAGTACCACTCGAACTTTTTACTATACTGGACATAAGTTCACCGACTTGGTTTAGTATAATAAACATAATGACCTCATCTCAGGAGCACCATCACCCCGGACGCATCGGTACATGGTTTCCTTTCGACAAAAAGCAAAACACCAAGCAACCAAACACGCACACCCAAACTACCGAGACTATTAGCCACAAATGACCTCACCCATTGGCAGATCAAAGTACACTATGTCTAATCCTCATATCCGCTCAAAGTCCAGGGATTAAGAGATAGAATACAAGAAACGAATTATCTATTAAATCAGTATAAGACAATTCATACTAAATGGTCAAGTTCAATATACCCCGGGCATATCTATATGATTTAATTAGTTTAGACAAACCAATTATCCGAATCACACAATAACCTAAATTGACAGTATGTCCAAAACTGTCTCGGTTACGAACCTCGTTTATATATTATGTCTTTTAACCAAAGATGAGATCTATTGTGTCACACCAGACACCCCATCATCTAATTACATAATATAAATGGATAATATATGCACAACATATACACTAAAACATTCAATCGATATATTAACTGGGAAATAGTATAATACAAGGATAGCTTTAGTATTCAAATCTAACACCCAGACCAACATTTGGCTCATTTTTTGAACCCACATTTTGTGATGGCCACAGAGCAGCTAAAGCTAGTAATGTCGAATATGTGGTGCCCCCACCATTAATTAATTTGGTGTTGAATGGATCAAACTTCCATGGGAAAGATCACGAAGATGAAATACTCATTTGAAGGCATTTCAGGACGTTTGCAATACTACTAAGATAGCCAATCTCACTCAGGATCAAATGAGAACATTGTTGTTCCCTTTCTCCTGACGGGATAGTGCAAATAGTTAGATTAATTCCTTACCAGATGCGTCAATCAAAACATTTGAGGATCTTAATAATAAGTTTTATGCAAGTATTATCCCCCTCATAAGATTGACAGGATGATAAGTGAGATTCAAGGCTTCAAACAGAATGGAGATGACTATTTTGCATCAGCGTGGGAGAGGTTTCAAAATAGTGTGAGGCAATGTCCAAGTTATGGCTTCGAGGAAGGTAGAGAGTTGTTATACTTCTATAGAGGATTGACATTATCAGCAAGAAGTTTGGTGGATGTTAGCGTTGGAGGAAGTTTAAACTGCAAAATGATGGATGAAATAAGAGATATGTATGATAGGATTGCACAAAATCTGTCAGGGGCAACATAGAAACATTCATTGTTCGCACCGCCTAGCGAATTTAAGTCATACAAATGGTCAACCTGGTATGGGAATTGTATCCAAATACAAACCAAATACAGGAGGAGGCACCTACAATAGAGGAAATAATGGTGGGAACGCACAACAATGGAATTATATGCCTGCTCAGCAGCGGTATGAAGGTAGAGGAGGATAAAATGTTAAGGCAGGATCTGAACCTAATATTGAAAGTATCAAGTGTTGGTATGTGTCCTTTTTAAGGGCTATATAGATATTTGTCATTTTGATTGATGATATGATCAGATGAGTTAATTTCAGATAGTAATATTCTTGTGCATATTTAATTTCATGAAATCGATCCGCCAAAAGAAACACTCCATGGACTGATTAGATCATGAGTTATTCTTTTGAGTAGTACTCGTACGAGGATCCTTAGTCCATAAATCACTGCATGGTCTTAGGTGAATTGTAGTGTACTTTGACATACGCCTAATGGGGCCGTAACAGGTTGCCAAGTATGGGTATGATTCGGTACACTATGAGACACGCTAAGATATGTAGGTGAAGTTATGGGACTACAAGTCTCTCTTAAGTGAGAGATGATATCTTGGCCACCTGATAGTTAACTGAGAAGTGCATGGCCATGCCCAAGGAATGATAAGTGTTATCATTCGCTTGATGAATTCAGTGACACTAAGAGATCAAGTAAACGTTTAGCTAAATAAGGATAATGGTTCCATGCCTTATGCTAAACGGGATATCAATGGAGAGGATCGTACGCAGTTTGCTCGGAAAGGTTATGTTGAATCACCATTCGAACCTCCATTCCGAATTGGGTAGTCATTATGTTTTGCTAGAGACCACTAATGACTTATGGATTAATCAATGAGATTGAATTTTCCATTACCAATTTAGAATGGGCCTACAGGATCGTACATAAGAAAGTTCAATGATGCAGAATAAGTATTGTTTCCTACAATAAGTATAATTGTTATACTTAAATAAATAAGATTTAATTAAATATTATTGAAAAGTTCTGTGGTATTAATTAAGAGTTAATTAATTACCAAGAAACAATTAGGATGGGCTGATAAGTCAATGGACTTAATTGCAATTGAAGTTCTTAACACATCAGCCTGATCCATGGGTCATGGGTTGATCCGAGGGCTTCCCAAATCATTAAAGTATTATTTACTACTGATTTAGAATCAGTAAATATTATTTAATACTGATTTGGAATCAGTAAAATAATATTTGGTAATAATACTGACTTGGAATCTGATTAAATCAGTTAATTAATAATTGATTGATTACAATACTGATTTTGGAAACTTTGATTCTATCAATATCCTAGGGATATTATTGTAGAAAAAAAGAGGCTTTTAATCAATAAAAATTAGAACAAGCAAAACATACACAAAATCCCAAATTTTCTCTGTAGGCAGAAAACGGCTAGCACCGAATCTGCAAAGGCTTTTGTGCTTGAAAGTAGAGAGTCCTTCAAGGAAGGATTTTTATGTTGACAAATGTAACCGGAGCAAAAGGCTTAGACCAACATTAAACAATGATCCAGGCGCGACAACTGATTACGCTACGAGGATAAGCATTAGAAGCTTTAAACATAGGATTAATTAAAACACTAAAATTGGAATTGGCATGAATCTACTGAGTAAATTTTGAAAAATCATGCCTCCGATCCCAACATGAAGCAAGATTTTGAGAGAACTAAGAGAGATGTGGAAGAAATGAAGTATATGATAAAGGATATGCAAACACAAATAGGGCATTCCTCAAAGGTCAGCCGAACAGAGAAAGTGGCAGATTACCAAGCAATACTGAACCCAATCCTACAAACACCAAACACTGCATGGCAGTCAATTTGTGCAGCGGAAGGTGCTGACTAAAAATAAAAAAGGGCAGATCATTGTGAAAGAGATGAAAATACCCTGAAACCTGATGGAGAATAGAGTCATAGTCCCTGAAGAATAGGGAAAGCCAGCTGAAAGAAATGACATAAGCCAACCAAGTTTGAAGACTTACCCTAAACTGCTTTTCCCAACCCGACAACCAATCAAGGAGAAAGATCACAAACACATGCAACATTTTGTGGAGTTGATGAATGAATCAAATCTGCAGATGTCTCTGGCGGATTTAATTGTATATGCTCCTAAGTACGACAAATATTTGAGGTAATTTCTGGCAATGAAAAATAAGTTTACTTTGGAAAGCAATGAAGAATCAGTGAGAGAAAGCAATCTGGAACAGATGGAAATTCCAGTGAAAATGGATTATCCAGGGATGTGTACTGTTCCTTGTAAAGTAGGAATTAGATGTTTTGAGAAAGCTTTGTGTGATCCAGAAGCTGGGTGAACCTGATACTAAGGTAGACAGCTGAATCATGTGGAATAATTACTTATTTGAAACCCACTGAAATTACTTTCCTAATGGTGGATCGTTCTAAGGTCAAACCAAAAGGTATAATTGAGAATGTTATGGTGAAGATTAATCAGGTAGTCCTCGCTGCTGATTTTGTGGTGATTGATGTAGAGGAATATTTAGAAGTACCTATAATCCTGGAAAGACTATTTTTAGCTACAGGGGATGCCATTCTGAAAATTAAAGACAAAATGATCACTTTTGATGTCTGTGGGTCAAAATATGTTTTTACAATAGAGGAATCCAAGAAAGGCCCATATGAAGAGGTAATGAGGATTTCAACATGTGTCCAATATCATAATTCAGACCCAAGCAGAGAAGATGTTAGTTTTGAATACTAGAAAGCTATTTGATTGTATAAAAAACTAATACCCAGTTGACATATCGTTTATGTTTCAGTATGACAGTGTTCCATTATATCATAAAACTAGATAATGATGTGTAGAAAAGCACAGTAGATCTCTTATTGGTTAAAGTATTGATATATAAAAAAATGCTCGTAACTGAGATAGTCTGAACATTTTAGCACTATAGGTTATCATTTTATTTGGAAATTAGTTTGTCTATACTAATTAAATCCAATGGATATGCCTGAAAAATATTGAGCAGGACCAGTTTGAATTGAATTAACTTGTACTGATCGGCGTAGTTAATTCGATTCTAGTATTATGATCTCTTAATCCTGAGATTGGGATGGGCATGAGAGTTAGATATCGTATGCTTCGATTTGCCAAAGGGTGCGGTCAATTGAGGCTAAAATCTAGGTAAGTTAGGTATGCAGTGTTTAACTTCTTGTGTGTCGTTGCTAGTCGAAGGAATCCATGTACTGGTTCGCTGGTTGATGGTGCTCCCGAGATGAGCTCGTAAGGTTTATTATACTAAATCTGGCCAATGAACTTTACGTCTGGTATAATAAGAAAGTCGAGTTGTACTGATCTCGGATTCCAAGAAGTCGATGAATTAGTTTGTCAGTAAATTAATGAAGCAATGAGCACTAGATCTTTGATGTAGGGAGATAGAAGAATAATATAGTGAGCGCGAAGTAATTTGTTTTTGAGCGGTAGTTCCATAATTAGTCCGTTAGTGGTACGACTAATTATGCGTTCGACTAATCGAAAAGTTAATTAATTAATTCTAAAGGTTTAATTAATATTTAATTGACAAAGTGGGTTATTTGAAATAATCTAAGGGTTTGATTAAATTTAATTAATGAAGTGAATTAAGAAATTAGGAGTTGATTACTCTAGGGAAGACTAAGGGGTCAACAAAAGTCAAACATTAAGGCCTAACTCAAAAGTCCACTAGGTCTCCCTTAAAACTCCTATAAATAGCTTAAGATAGGCATTTGAAGACATAAGAAACCTTGTAGGCAAATTAGCCTTAGAGTTAGAAAGTCAAGCCTAGAGAGAGAACTTCATCTCTTTCGTTGAGATTTCTCTTTCAAAGTTGGTTTGTCATCTTTTTTGTTCGAGGAACTCAAGCCCGAATCCTAGAAAACCCAAGCCCACTAGTCCGCCACTTGATTTCGCCGCCCGCCGAACTTGTCCACCTCTGCGTAAGGTTCGCCAGCGAGTTTTTTCTGACAGGCACCAGTGAAGTCCCTTTTGGGCTACTTTTGTTTTTGGTTTTGATCCTCTTGTTGCGTAGATCCTATTAGTTTTGAATACAAAAAAGCTATGACTTGTATCAAAAACTAATATCTACAGATGACATATCATTTTGGTTCAGTATTAAATTGTTCCATTATATCATAGAACTAGATGACGGGGTGTGGAAAGACACAGTAGATACTGTTATTCGTTAAAGTATTGATATATAAAAAGTATGCTCGTAACTAAGATAGCCTGAACATACTATCGGTATGGGTTATCGTGTGGTTTGGAAATTTGTTTATCTAGACTAATTAAATCACACGGATATGCCCGGGGCCTATTGAGCATGACCGGTTTGGATAGAATTGACATATATTGATCGCCATAGTCAATTCGGCCCAAGTATTCAGTCTCTCAATCACGAGATTGGGACGGGCGTGAGAGTTGGATATCGTATGCTTTGATTTGCCAAAGAGTGCTGTCAATTGAGGCCTATACCTCGGTGTTTTGCTTCTTACGTGCCATTGCTTGTCTGAGGAATCCACATACCAGTTCGCAGGGTTGATGGTGCTCCCAAGATGAGATCATAAGGTTTATTATACTAAACCCGACCGGTGGACTTTATGTTATGTATAATAAGAAGGTTGAGTGGTACTAATATCGGATACCAAGAAGTTGGTAAATTAGTTTGTCAGTAAATTGATAAACCGATGAGCACTAGATCTTTGATGTGGGGAGATAGAAGAAAATATAGTGGCGTGACGTAAAGTCATTTTTGAGCGGTAGTTCCATAGTTAGTCGGATAGTGGTACGACCAATTATGTATTTGACTAATCGACAAAGTGAATTAATTAATCCTAAAGGTTTAATTAATATTTAATTGACAAAGTGGATTAAGAAATTAATTCTATATGAATTAATTAATCCTAAGGGTTTGATTAAATTAAATTAACGAAGTGGGTTAAGAAATTAATTCGAATAGGTCGATTGGAGTTGATTAGTCTAGGAAAGATTAAGCGGTCAACGAAAGTCAAATTAAAAGGTCCGACTCAAAAGCCCACTAGGTCTCCATTGGAGCTCCCTATAAATAAAAGCTTATGCCTTAAGAAACTTACAAAAATCTTGCAAGACAAGTCTTGCCTCTTAGACTGAGAAAGTTCTAGAGAGAAACTCTCCTTCCCCTTTGAGTTTTCTTTCAAAAGTGAACTTGGAATCTCACTTCTCGATTTAGATCAAGTTCAAAGATCAAACTTTTAGATAGACCATGGATTTATATGAATTGCCCACTGCTGGGTTTAAGTTTTTGGCCGGATTTTTCAATATTCTCGTCGGATTCCTATTTACAGTTTGGTCGGACTTCTTGTTTTCATATGGGCAGTCCGGTGGCTGCTTCTTGTTACTCCGGGGTGCTTGATCCAACTGGGTTTGTGTTGATCTCTTCCTTGGGTTGGTGATCCACAGTCCCGGTTGTCCAGATCGTGACCGGAGTTGAAGTGGGTTCGATTTTATTGGCAAGAAAAGTAGTGGGCAGCAGTTTTTTAGGTTAATGGTTTTACCTTTTGGTCAAATTTAATCTAATTGAGGGATTTTCTTAGCTCATTTCTCGTGGGTTGTGGTAGCACACCTCGATGGACTATTGCCCAGGCAATATTCGATGTTTCTTGGAGTTATCATTTGAAATTCGGTGGGGATCGCGAATTAGAGATTTGGTTTTTCTTATTGCCTTGGACTTCACGTCAAACCTATAACCTTTAATCCTTCCGTTTTTAATTAAAGGTTCAATTTTTGTGTGTTGATTGTCGATTTAGTAAATTAAATAAGTATAAGCCTAGATCCATTAAGGGGAAAATGAATTTGAGGCTGAGCTTTGTCGAAAGTTTTCGATTCTGGAATGCATTGCACGACAGTGAGATTTTTGATTTATCCCGGGCTTGTTCTGTTTTCCATCAAATTGGTATCAGAGCGAGTGTTTCGGCTTTATACTTATTTAATTTATTACACTGCTTTATTTTGGCATTATTTTTTTTGTCGAAATGTTTAAACAGGTGGTTATTAGTTTCCCGATTATTATGGTAGAATTTATTTTTCATTCATAAACCCCAGGAGCTGTCCGGGCTCGTATTGTTTTTGAATGGAAATGTCTGTAATAGTAATAACCATGAGCTGGAAAACGTGTAGGATTAGATAAATCTTGTAGTAGGATTCAATCTAATGTTGTCATCTTTAAATTCCTAGAAGAACACCTTGGATATAGGAATTTATGTATGATGACGAAGACGATTTTGGTTTCTCGTAATTTTGGGTGATTACTAATTATGTAGAAAACTGAGAAAACCCGGGCGAATCAAGAGGAATCCAAATAACGAGTCCGAACGACATGACGAGATGTGTCACCGAGGCCTCAAGGAATCAACAATAGAGAAGACCATAATACTCGATAAATTTTATTTCTTCAATTTCCCTTATTTATGTCTTTTCATTGATTGTGTGTTTTTGTTTATTTGCATGAACAAAAACCAAACCAAACTGTTTTAAAAAGTAAAGTGCAATTAACTAAGGTATATTATTCGCATATTAAACTCCAACAGTTTTTGGGTGCAAATATCCATAGTTAAGATATTGCATGTTAAAACGTAAAAATCCTCAAACTTAAAAATCTAAGTGGGAGCGGGTTGGTAAATATCCCCATGGCCTCTATTACGGATTCATATGTGATGTGGGTTAGACCGACGCGCTGCCAAGGGCCTTATTCCCTACGGATAAGTCTTCAACCCGAGATATCACTAGAATGAATTTCTAAAGGGATAACTATAACGTGTTTAATTGGAGAAAGTTGTGACACCCTCGCAAACTGAAACACATCAGTATCCTAAGTAACAAGCTTAGAAGTCACATAATAGCAAACACATAGTGTACCATCTGTAGTATTCCTTCTAAGAGGTTACGATGCTTGTTGTGTACGGCTAAAATTATTGACTATTAATTTCATTGATCATAAGATCATTGGTTAGATAATGGAATTAATGAACTTCGGTTCTTCTCGAACAAATATGGGTTGGCGTAGACGTTCACCCAACGTGACCTGCTTTAATCCTGGTGTGATAGGTGTCGGTAGGAGAATGTATTGTTTTGAGGATATCAATATTTTCACAAAAGTATACTGAAACTTGACAGTTTAATTTTCAATTTTTGATATGTCGTTCAACCCGATAGCTGTCATTCTGAATCAGAACAAACTTACAGATCCTAATTACATTGACGGGAAATGTAACCTGGACATTGTCCTTACAGCTGAGGGTTACAAATACGTGCTCACTGAGGAGTGCCCCCCTAAGCCCAGCGATGATGCCGCCCCTGAGCAGTGAGAGGCATATACGAGGTGGCAGAAGGCCGATGAGATGACCCAGTGCTACATCTTGGCTTCTATGTCGAGTGTACTGCAGCACCAACATCAGTTGTTTACCTCAGCCTACGATATAATGCTCAACCTCAGGGAGATGTTTGGACATCAGGGCAGGGCAGCTAAGCAGTCAGCTATGATGAAACTCATGAGTGCTAGGATGGCTAAAGACACCTCAGTGAGAGATCACGTATTGGACATTATGAGCTATATCAATGAGATTGAGGTATTGTTAGGTGACATTGATGGGGAGACCCAGGTCGATATCATCATCCAGAGCTTGGCCCCCAGTTTTGAGCAATTTCAGTTGAACTACAATATGGACAAGCTCTCATATTCACTTCCCGAGCTCATGACTGCGTTGGAGTCTACTGAGGGCCTCTTCACATAAAAAAAGCAAGCCTTGGCTACTGTTGGTCCCTTAGGTTCCTCTGCTGGGCCTAAAGCCAGGAAGCATAAAAGGAAGAGAGGCTAGAGAGTGACAACTGATCATGGACCCAAGGTGGGCATTGCCAATAAGCATAAGCTGAAAAACAAGTGCTTCAGATGTGGCAAGGCAGGACATTGGAAGAAGGATTGCCAGAAGCCTCGAGGTATGTGCAAATTTTCCCTAGTTACTGAGGCGTGTTTAGTGGTGATTCCCACGAATACTTGGTGTGTGGATTCAGGAGCCACTGATCACGTTTGTAATTATTTGCAGGATTTCCAAGTGACCCAGCTGCTTAGAGAGGTTTTGTTGACGATCTACCTTGGGGATACTACCAGAGTTTTTGTTGTTACTGTGGGAGTTTTATGTCTTTATTTTTCAGACTCTATTTTATATTTGAGAGATTGTCTATATGTACCCAGTTTTTGGAATAATTTACTTTCAGTTTCAAAACTTTTATTGGATGGCTATAAGTGTGTTTTTTCTGATAATTCTTTTTTTATTAGAAAGAACCAGAGGCTTATATGTTCCGATACATTAGAGGACAATCAGTTTTTAATTAAGACAAACTCCCCAGTTGTGCAAAACACAAAAACTAGTAACTCATCACCGAATTATAGTAAGAGAATAGAATATTCCCCTTTGAATCAAACTTATCTTTGGCACCTGAGACTGGGTCACATTAACCTTAGTAGGATTCAAAGGTTGGTCAATGATTGGTCTTTAGACTCATTAGATATTGACAGTTTTCCTACCTGTGAGTCCTGCTTTGAGGGTAAAATGACCAAGAGGCCTTTCAAGGCAAAGGGGTATAGGGCCAAAGAGGTTTTAGAGTTGATTCATTCTGATGTGTGGGCTTATGTCTGTTCAGGCTATAGGTGATTGTGCGTATTTCGTGATATTCACAGATGATTACTCTAGATATGGATACATATACCTGATGCGTCACAAATCTGAATGCTTTGGCAAGTTCAAAGAGTTTGAGGCTGAGGTGGAGAACCATTTTTGTAAGAGTATTAAGGCCTTGCGATCTGATCGCAGTGGTGAATACCTCTCTTGTGAATTTAGGTCCTATTTGTTAGAGGTGGGTATTCAGTCCCACTTGTCTGCACCTGGCACACCCCAGTAGAATGGTGTAGTAGAGAGGAGGAACAAGACTCTTATGGATATGGTTAGATCGATGATGAGTTATAGTGAGTTGCCTACCTCATTTTGGGGTTATGCCTTAGAGATAGCGTGTTATCTCCTTAATCTCGTGCCATCTAAATCTGTGCCTACGACACCCCTAGAGTTGTGGACTGGGCGAAAGCCTAGTTTGAGACATCTCAGGATTTGGGGTTGTCCAGCACATGTACTCGAGGAAGATGCAGGTAAGTTAGATTCGAGATCAAAGGCCATGCTAGTTATAGGCTACCCCAAATGAATGAGAGGTGGTCTATTTTATAGTCCTCAGGATCAGAAGGAGGTGGTCTATCTTTGCCATAGTTTCTCATATGGACTATGAGATTTGGTATATGGACATCAAGACAGCTTTCCTTAATGGAAGTCTTGAGGAGACCATCTTTATGCAGCAACCAGAGGGTTTCATTGTTCAGGGCCAATAGCACAAGATCTTGGACCATCTATTTTGACGAGGTTATCCAGTCCTATGGATTCACTCAGTGTTTGGATGAGCAGTGTGTATATCACAGGCGTGATGGTGATACGGTGGAGTTCCTCGCACTTTACGTAGATGACATCCTTCTGATTGGCAACAGTAAGAAGGCGTTGTCAGACGTAAAGGCATGGTTGTCCAGGCAATTTGAAATGAAGGATTTGGGAGAGGTTGGACATATCCTTGGGATCAAGATTATTCGAGATCATAGGAGACGTTCTCTGACTCTCTCCCTAGCATCCTACATAGACAGGATTATGGCCCATTTTACATGCAGAACTCCAAGAAAGGTTCACTACCTTTCAGGCATGGGGTGCAATTGTCTAAGGAGCAGTGTCCTAAGACTGTTAAGGAGATAGATGCCATGCAGGCGGTACCCTATGCTTCTGCAACGGGTAGCCTCATGTATGATATGTTATGTACGAGGCCTGATATTTTCTTTGTCGTTGGCATGGTTAGCAGATATCAAAGTAACCCTGGGAAGGCTCACTGGGAGGCAGCAAAATGCATTCTCAAGTACTTGCACAGGACGATAGATTTTGTCCTAGTTTATAAGGCACAAGAGCTCGTACTGTTGGGTTACACAGATTCGAACTTTCAAGGTGATATGGATGATAGCAAGTCTACCCCTGGGTTTGAGTTTACTCTAGGAGGTGGAGCCAAAGTAAGACGGAGTGTCAAGCTGAAATGCGTGGCGGACTCCACCATGGAGGCTGAGTACGTTACCACATTAGAGGCAACGAAAGAAGCAGTATGGCTCCGGAACTTGCTGGTGGACTTAAATGTGGTTTTTGAGTTGCCCAGGTCTATCACAGTTTACTGTGATAACAATGGTGCAGTTGCTAACTCGAGGGAACCACGAGCCCACAAAGCGAGTAAACACATAGAGCGCAAGTACCACCTAGAGGTCGTAAAGAGGGGAGACGTGACCATGACCAAGAGATTGTTGAGAGACATGTGAAGGGAATGGGAGTCAGATTCTTGAGGGAGCCATGTGAGTGAGCTTAAAGGTGTTATGTAGATTTCATTATGACAGTAGTTTAATAGCGGGTTGGACAGTTTTTGTACTTCTTAGCATAGCTTTGAGTATTAGCGAGATATTGTTAGTTTTGAATACAGAAAAGCTATGGTTTGTATCAAAAACTAATATCCACAGATGACATATCAATTTGTTTCAGTATTAAATTGTTCCATTATATCATTGAACTAGATAACGAGGTGTGGAAAGACACAGTAGATACCGTTATTGGTTAAAGTATTGATATATAAAAAGTATACTCGTCACTGAGATAGTCTGAACATACTATCAGTATAGGTTATCGTGTTGTTTGGAAATTAGTTTATCTAGACTAATTAAATCACACGGATATGCCCGGGCATATTGAGCACAACTAGTTTGGATAGAATTGACTTGTACTGATTGGCGTAGTTAATTCGGTCCTAGTATTCAGTCTCTCAATCCAGAGATTGGGACGGGCATGAGAGTTAGATATCATATGCTTTGATGTGCCAAAGAGTGTGGTCAATTGAGGAGTATACCTCAGTAGGTTGGGTATGCAGTGTTTAGCTTCTTACGTGTCGTTGCTAGTCTGAGGAATCCACGTACCGATTCGCCGGGTTGATGGTTCTCCTGAGATGAGCTCGTAAGGTTTATTGTACTAAAAATGGCCAGTGGACTTTACGTCCGGTATAATAAGGTCGAGTGGTACTAATCTCGGATACCAAGAAGTCGGTGAATTAATTTGTCAGTAATTGATAAACCGACGAGCACTAGATCTTTAATGTGGGGAGATAGAAGAAAATATAGTGGCGCGATGTAAAGTTGTTTTTGAGCGGCAGTTCTATAGTTAGTCCGATAGTGGTACGACTAATTATGTATTTGACTAATCGACAAAGTGAAGTACTTAATCCTAAAGATTTAATTTATATTTAATTGACAAAGTGAATTAAGAAATTAATTCTATATGAATTAATTAATCGTAAGGGTTTGATTAAATTAAATTAACGAAATGGGTTAAGAAATTAATTATAATGGGTCGATTGGAGTTGATTAGTGTAGGAAAGACTAAGTGGTCAATGACAGTCAAATTAAAAGGACCAACTCCAAAGCCCACTAGGTCTCCATTAGAGCTCCCTTTAAATAGAAAGCTTATGCCTTAAAATCTTGCAACACAACTTTGCATTCCTCATGAGTGAGAAAGTTCTAGAGAGAGACTCTCATTCCCTTTTGAGTTTCTTTCAAAAATGAACTTTGAATCTCACTTCTCGATTGAGATTAAGTCCAAAGATCAAACTTTTAGATAACCCATTGATTTATTTGAGTTGCCCACTGCTGGATTTTATATTTTTGGCTGGATTTCTTTGATTTTTTCCGCTGACCCATTGATTTATTTGAGTTGCCCACTGCTGGATTTATATTTTTGGCCGGATTTCTTTGATTTTTTCCGCCAGACAGCAACTTCATTTTGGCCAGAATTTTGGTTCTTAACTTGAGCAGTCAGGCGGTCACTTCTATCCACTCTGGGGTACTTGAACCGGCTGGGTTTGTGTTCATCTCTCCCTTGGGTTGGTGATCCACAATCCCGGCTGTCCAGATCGTGACCGGAGTTGAAGTGGGTTCGATTTTATTGGCGAAAAAAGTAGTGGGCAGCAATTTTTTGGATTAAAGGTTTGATCTTTTGGGCGGATTTAATTTAATTGAGGGATTTTCTTAGTGAGTTTCTCGTGGGCTTTGGTAGCACACCTCGATAGACTATTGCCCACACAATATTCGAGGTTTCTTGGAGTTATACATTGGATTTCGGTGGTGATCAGGAATTAAAGATTTGGTTTTTCTTATTGCGTTAGACTTCGCATCAAAGGTATAACCTTTAATCCTTCCATTTTTAATTAAAGGTTCAATCTTTGTGTGTTGATTGTCGATTTAATAAATTAAATAAGTATAAGCCTAGATCCATTATGGGAAAATGAATTTGAGCCTGAGCTTTGTCGAAAGTTTCCGATTCTGGAATGCATTGCACAAAAGTGAGATTTTTGATTTAGCCTGGGCTTGTTCTGTTTTCCTTCAGTCCTTACTACTGAGGGTTACAAGTACGTGCTCGTTGAAGAGTGCCCCCCAGGGCCCACTGATGACTCCACTCCTGAGGAGAAAGAGGCTCACTCTAGGTGGAAGAAAGCTGATGAGATAACCAGCTGCCACTTCTTGGCTTCTATGTCGAGTGTATTGCAGCACCTGCATCGGTTGATGACCTCAGCCTATGAGATGATGCTTAACCTTAGGGAGATGTTCGGATATCAGGGCAGGGCAACTAAGTATTCAGCTATGAGAAAGCTCATGAATGCTAAGATTGCTGAGGGTACTTCAGTGAGGGATCACATGCTGGACATAATCAGCTGCATTAATGAGATTGAGGCATTGGGAGGTGGCATCGATGAGGAGACCCAGGTTGTTATCATTCTCCAGAGCTTGCCCCCCAGTTTTGAGCAGTTTCGGTTGAACTAAAATATGGGTAAGCTCTCATATTACCTTCTGAAGGAAACAGAACAAACCCAGACTAAATTGAAAATCTCACTTTCGTGCTATGCATTGCAGAATTGGAGACTTTCGACTTGGCTCAGGCTCAAATTCATTTCCCCTGAACTAATCTAGGCTTATACTAGTTCAATTTATTAAAACGACATGCTAAAAATTAAATCTTTAATTTAAAGTGGAAGTCTTAAAGATTATACCTTTGAAGCGTGGCCCTCGCAATAAGGAAACCAAAGCTGAAAATCCTACTGTTTACCGTCCGGGACCAATCACGAGAGAATCCCGATAACAACTCCGTCTCTACCTCAAAATTGCATGGGCAACTATCAAAAAGGTAGATAAGACACTAAGGAAGAGATGCATATAAGCCCACTTCGAAAAACTCGTCAGATCCTCAACAGATCGTTGCACGAAGATTGCTGTGCTTATTTACCGCTTGGCTACTAAATCCACTCGAAATCCAAAGGATAACTCTAAACAACCTCGAACAGGGGTGGGCAAGTGTCTACGAGGTGGCTAAAGTCACTGGCGAAGAAATCCAAAGAAACCCACTTCAAGAAACTCACAGATCTGAAAAACAGATATAGCCCAGGAAACTAATTCTAATCTGAAAACTCACACAGCCTCAATAAAACTTCATTGGTAAGCTATTTTCTCGTAGGTCTAGAATTTTTCAAACCAAAAGGAATGAGCCAAATGATCAACGCAACAAATAAACAAAGCCCACTACAAAAATAGCAAAAACCGGAGCCACATTTTCTAAAAACATCGGCGGCACTTTAGCCGGAAAAAATGGGCAGCGAACGGACTTTTCGGGCCTGCTTGGCGGTGATCTTGGGTTTCTAGAATCATGGGCTGATTTTCTCGAAAAGAAAGATCGCAAACCGACTTCGAGAAAGAACTCTCAATGAAGGATAATGAGTTCTCTCTCTAGGCTTGTCTTTCTCACTCTAAGACATTTGCCTACAAGGTTTCTTATGTCTTCAAATGTGCCTAACATTAACTATTTATAGGGAGCTCCTTGGGAGACCTAGTGGGCTTTTGAGTTAGGCCTTAGTGGTTGACTTTCGTTGACGCCTTAGTCTCCCTAGACTAAACAACTCTAATCGAGCCTTTCAAATTAATTCCTTAACCCACTTCGTTAATTTAATTTAATCGAATCCTTCGGATTAATTAATTCAATATGAATTAATTTCTTAATCCACTTAGTCAATTAAATATTAATTAAACCTTTATAATTAATTAATTCACTTTGTCGATTATTCAAACGCATAATTAGTCGTACCACTAATGGACGAATTATGGAACTACTGCTCAAAAATGACTTTACATCGCACTCACTTTATTATTCTTCTATCTTCCCACATCAAATATCTTGTGCTCATTGATTCATTAATTTAAGGACAAATTAATTCACCGACCTCTTGGTATCTGAGATTAGTACCACTCGACTTTCTTATTATACAGAACATAAAGTCCATCAGCTGGGTTTATTATAATAAACCTTACGAGCTCATCTCGGGAGCACTATTGACCCGGCGAACCGGTACGTGGATTCCTCCGACTAGCAATGGCACACAAAGAAGCTAAACACTGTATACCCAACTTACCGATATTTAGGCCTCAGTTGAACGCACCCTATGGAAAATCAAAGCATACAATATCTAACTCTCATGCCTGGCCCAATCTCGGGATTAAGAGATTAGAATACTAGGATCAAATTAAGTACGTCGATCAGTGCAAGTTAATTCAATCCTTAACAGGTCGTGCTCAATATGCCCCGGGCACATCTGTTGAAAGATTATCTGCCTGGGCCTAGGCAGAAACTCACATTCGTGCTATGTATTCCAGAATCGGAATCTCTGGCCAGGCCTAGACGCAAGCACAATCGCTATTCCAACCCTTTTGAAATAACATTGCGCAGGATCTGGGTTTGTACTTATTCGATTTACCACGTAACAAAAATTCTTAATAAAAACAGAAAAATAAGAATTACCTATTGAAGCGTATATCCAGGTGATTCTCTTGCATGCGTCAAGACTTTGTTTGTTTGTTATGTGGGCAGCAATCTAACGAGCAATTGATCAACTAATCACCACAACTGGGTTGCGTGAAAAAATCTGCAACCTCCTGCCCCTAGTGCGTGAAGATCACGCGCCACCTGAGACTTTGAGAGAATTCACGCGCCCCTAATTATTGAGCAAAAATTAGCCACCCAATACTGATAAAAAATTGGCAGCTTTGAGATAAAAATCCGATTTCTAGTGAGAGAAAATTTTCTCTCTCTAGGATTTTCTCTATCTAAGTTTTCTTGTCTTGAAAACTTATGAATTGTATATTGTGGAATAGCTAATCCCTCGTCTATATATAGAGTTACAAGAGAGAACCCAAGTTGGTTTAGGATTGGCCTTCCTACTGGGTTTCTGTTTCCTTCAATCCTGTTTCTGGACTGATACACATCCAACTGATACAGGGATTCACTTATCCAATCCAGTTCCTGGTATGATTCACAACCAACTAATACAGGGATTAACTTATCCACATCTAGTTCCTGGTATGATTCACAACCAACTAACATAAGGATTAATTAATTACTTAATTAATTAAATCTACCTTCGACAATAACCTAATACATAATTAATCGTACCACTAACGGATTAATTATGGCACTACCATCCAACACCAAAATTGCTTCCGAAATAACTTAATTAATTTATTCATAATCTCCCCACATCAAAGATATAGTGCTCGTTAATATATTAATTTAGTGATAAATTAATTAATTAACTTTTTAAATTCCGAGACTAGTACCACTCGACCTTTTTACTATACCGCACATAAGTCCACCGACCGGGTTTAGTATAATAAACATTACAAGCTCATCTCAGGAGAACCATCACCCCGGATGCACTGGCACATGGTTTTCTTTCGACAAGCAACAGCACACCAAGCAACTAAACACGCGCACCCAACCTGCCGAGACTCTTGGCCATAATTGACCTCACCCATTGGCAGATCAAAGTACACAATGTCTAATCCTCATGCCCGCACGAGTCTAGGGATTAAGAGATAGAATACTAAGAATGATTTGTCTATTAAATCAGTACAAGACAAATCATTCTAAATGGCCAAGTTCAATGCCTGGGCATATCTATATGATTCAATTAGTTTAGACAAACCAATTATCCGAATCACATAACAACCTAAACTGATAATTTGTCCAAGGCTGTCTTGGTAACGAACCTCATTTATATATTATGTTTTTTTACCAATGATGAGATCTACTGTGTCACACAAGGCACCTCATCATCTAACTACATAATATAAATGGACAAATAATGCACAACAAAGTATAACCAAAACATAATTCGATATATTAACTGGGAAAATGTACAATACAAGCATAGCTTATGTATTCAACTCCAACAATCTCCCACTAATACTTAAGCTATGCTTTAAGTATACATCTACATACAATCCCTACATACTCTGGTACTATATATCTAGAAAAACTGTCATGGCTCTTCTAAGTATCTGATTCCCATGCCCTCCACGTGAGCCTCAAAGACTTTTGAAGTCAATGTCTTCGTGAATGGATCTACAAGGTTATCCTCTAATGCTACATTAGCCACGTGTTGGAACTAGGCATGCATATTTCCCATGCCCTCCACGTCGCCTGGCTCCCTTGAGAAGATTGCGTTCACCAACAATTCACGCGAATTGTCTCTACGTTCTTGCACTGGAGCCTATCAGAATTGATCCTAGCCAAAAATCTTGCCTGTAAAGAGACAAATGATTTTTCTCTGGAAGAATCTTTTTGGAAGAGAGAGACCGAGAGTTTTCTCACCACTTTTCCTGTGTTTCAAAAACAGAGTCAGTTAAAAGTATATCTTCCACAGATACGTCTCTACTCTTTTATAAAAGATTTTTGACTTATCTGTTAATCATAAATTACTAATAATTAATTATTTACTGAGTTGGGTTTAACCAACACCATGGATCAACCCATTGACCCATGGATCTGGCTGATGGGTCCCTTGATTTGTCAGACCAATTCAATTCTTCCTAGGTAATTAATTAACTCTTAATTAATACCATAATACTCTTCAATAATATTTAATTAAACTATTTAATTAAATATTATCAATTTAAGTATAACTCTTATACTTAATACAGGCAATTTAATTAATTCTGAATCATCGAACTCACTTATGTGCGATCCTGTAGGCCCATTCCAAATTGACAATGAATAAATTAATCTCATTAATTAATCCATAAATCATTAGTGGTCTCTAGCAAGACATAATGACTACACAATTCAGAACGGAGGGTCGAATGTGAAGGAAAACTGAACAAGCCCGGGCTAAATCGAAAACCTCACTTTCGTGCAATGCATTCCAGAATCGGAAGCTTTCGACCAAGCTCAGACTCAAATTAGTTTACCCATAAATGGATCTAGGCTTATACTTATTTAATTTATTAATCGGGACACAAAAGATTCGATCTTTAATTAAAGCGGAATTTAAAGATTATACCTTTTGAAGCGAAGTCCCTTGCTTAAAGAAAAACCAATTCTTGGTTGCGATTTCCACAAGAAATCCAATCGATATCTCCGTAGAAACTTCGAATATTGCATGGGCAATAATCTATCGAAGTCTACTCGCTTAGCCCACAAGGAAATCACTCAAATCGGATTCAATTTTGTTCTCAAAATCTGATCGAAAACCACAAACTGCTCAGCCTTCTCACTTTAAAAATACTGCTGTCGCATAAATAAAAAAACCCTCGAAGCTGCTAATTTCTAGCCCTTTGCCCCGTCATGATCTAGACAAGAAGAACTAGTGGATCACCAATCCATAGAGAGAGATCAACACTAGTCTCCTCGAATCAAACGCACGGGGTTTAGACTGAAAACTGGCCGCCTGAATCTGCAGCGATCACTGCTGTCCAATCATGAAGAACCGCTGCTGCTGCCCAGAAAAATAGCCCAGCAAAATTACTGCAATCTGGGATGAAGAACCGCAGCTGCCCAGAAAATTAACCCAGCAAAAATGCTGCAATCTGGGATGAAGAACTGCTGCTGCCCAGAAATTAAACCCAGCAAAAAAACTGCTGCTGACCTGGGAAGAAAAAACGCAGCTTGCTGCTGCCCAGAAATTAAACCCAGCAAAAAAAAAACTGCTGCTGACCTGGGAAGAAAAAACGCAGTTTGCTGATGAAGAACCCACAGCAATTTTTCTCTACTATCCTGGGCAGAAACTACTGAGAATCCGGTTGGCAGTATATATAATTAGATAAAGGTTTGATCTTTGAGATGAATCCAATCAAGAGCAAGTGAGAAATCTTGTTTATTTTTTAGAGAAAATTTTTGAAGCAAAATTCTCTCTCTAAAACCTTCTCACTCAAGAAAGCAAGAAAAATTGTCTTGCAAGACTTCCTTAGGGTTTTCTTGGGCATCAAGTCTTCTATTTATAGGAGCTCGATTGGAGACCTATGGGCTCTCGACTTAGGCCTTTTAATTTGACTTTCGTTGACCGCTAAGTCTTCCCGACTAATCAACTCCAATCGACCCATTTAAATTAATTTATTTAACCCACTTTGTTAATTTAATTTAATCGAACCCTTAGAATTAATTAATTCAAAATAGAATTAATTTCTAAATTCACTTTGTCGATTAAATATTAATTAAACCTTTTGGATTAATTAATTTACCTTGTCGATTAGTCAAATGCATAATCGGTCGTGCCACTATCGGACCAATTATGGAACTACCGCTCGAAAACGACTTTACATCGCGCCATTATATTTTATTCTATCTCCCCACATTAAAGATCTAGCGCTCGTCGATTTATCAATTTACTGACAAATTAATTCACCGACTTCTTGGTTTTCGAGATTAGTACCACTCGTCCTTTTATTATACCGAACATAAAGTTCACCGGCCGGGTTTAGTATAATAACCTTACGAGCTCATCTCGGGAGCACCATCAACCCGGCGAACCGGTACGTGGATTCCTCCGACTAGCAACGGCACGCAAGAAGCTAAACACCGCATACCCAACTTACCGAGGTATTGGCTTCAATTGACCTCACTCTTTGGCAAATCAAAGCACACGATATCCAACCCTCACGCCCGTCCCAATCTCGGGATTGAGAGATGGAATACTAGGACCGAATTGACTACGCCGATCAGTATAAGTCAATTCTATCCAAACTGGTCGTGCTCAATATGCCCCGGGCATATCTATGTGATTTAAACTAGTTTAGATAAACTAATTTCCAAACCACACAATAACCTATACCGATAGTATGTTCAGACTATCTCGGTTACGAGCATACTTTTTATGTATCAATACTTTAACCAATAACGGTATCTACTGTGTCTGTCCACACCCCGTTATCTAGTTCTATGATATAAAGGAACAAATTTATACTGAAACAAAATGATATGTCATCTGTGGATATTAGTTTTTGATACAAGCCATAGCTTTTCTGTATTCAAAACTAACAAAATGGTGATTCAACACAACCTTCTGAGCATACTACGTAATGTCCTCTACACTGATATCCATTTTAGCATAAGGCATGAAACCAATCATCCTTATATAGCTAAACGTTTTACTTGATCTCTTAGTGACACTGAACTTAATCAAGCAAATGATACCCCTTATCATTTCTTGGGCACGGCCATACACTTCTCAATTCACTATCAAGTGGCCAAGATATCATCTCTCATTTAAGAGAGACTTGTAGTCCCATCACTTCACCTACATTCCTTAGCGTGACTCATAGTGTACCCAATCATACCCGTACTTAGCAACCTGTTACGGTCCCGTTAGGCTTATGTCAAAGCATACTATAATTCACCTAAGACTATGCAGTGATTTCTGGTCTAAGGATCCTCGTACGAGTACTACTCAAAAGAATCACTCGTGATCTAAAAGTCCATGGAGTGTTTCTTTTTGGCGGATGGATTTCATGAAATTCAATATGCACAAGAATATAATTTCATGAAATTAACTCATCAGATAAATAATCAACCAAACGACAAATGTCTTATTTACATAAATAACCCTCAAAGTTTATTTACATAAATAGCCCTCAAAAGTGCACATACATGAGACTTCCTACTGCCGAAGCATAAGGAACTGTCTTCATGGCCTCTATCTCCTCAACAGTCTTGGGAGACTATTCCTTAGATAGATGCACTCCATGTCTGAAAGGTAGAAAACCATTCTTGGAGTTCTGCATGTTAAAACGGTCCAGAATCGTATCAATGGATGAAACTTGGAAGAGCGTTAACGAACGTTTCCTACGATCTCGAATTATCTTGATTCCAAATATATGTCCTGCTTCTCCTAAGTCCTTCATATCAGACTACTTGGACAGTCTTGCCTTTACGTTTGATAACACTTTCTTGTTGTTCCCAATCAATAGAATGTCATCTACATAAAGCACAAGAAATAGCACTGAGTTTTCATCACGTCTTCGGTACTCACATTGCTCATTCGGACACTGAGTAAATCCATAGGACTGGATTACCTTATCAAACAGAATGTTCCAAGATCTGGATGCCTGCTTAAGTCCGTAAATGAACCTCTCAAGCCTGCAAACCTTATGCTCTTGGCCTTTTTCAACGAATCCCTCTGGTTGCTGCATGAAGATAGTTTCCTCAGGTTTTCTGTTTAGGAAAACTGTCTTGATATCCATCAGCCATATCTCATAATCTAAATGAGTAGCTATGGCCAAGAGAATCCGGATCGACTTAAGCAAGGCCATCGGGGAGAAGGTTTTCTCATAATCGATTCCCCCTTTCTGAGTATACCCCTTCACCACCAGCCTAACTTTAAAGGTTTCCACCTTACTGTCAGGTCCTCTCTTACGTTTGTAAACCCACTTGCATCCAATGGGCTTAAACCCATCAGGCAGGTCCACAAGCTCCCAGATTTGATTGTGGTCCATTGACCCCATCTCGGATATCATTGCCTTACACCAAGATTCTGCATCTTTATCTTGGAGAGCCTCATTGTAGTTAACTGAGTCAGGTTCAGGTGCCCCTGGGACTAGGTCAGAGGTCTCTCCCACACCAATGAACCTGTCGGGCTGTCTTGCACCCTCCCACTAAGACGAGGCACCACCTGTGTAGGCAAATCATCTGTGATCTCTTGTGCGGTGTGTGGTGTATCTACTTATGCTAGTGCATTAGGATTATTAGTTTCCCTTCTAAGCTCTTTGAGTACTATCTTACTCTTGGGCTTGTGATCTAGGATATAGTCCTCCTCCAAAAAATCTAGCGTTGGTACTAACCACCACCTTTTGATCTTTAGGACAATAAAACAGACCACCCATCATTCCCTAGAATATCCTACAAACAAAATCAATTCAGTTCTCGCATCTAACTTAGCCGCATCTACCTTAAACACATGTGCTGGGCAACCCGAAACTCTGAGATGTCTTAGACTAGGCTTTCGCCCGTTCCACAACTCTACTGGGGTTGAAGGCACAGTTTTAGATGGTACAAGATTAAGAATATACATCCATGTTTATAAGGCATATCCCCATAATGAATTGGGAAAATCACTATAGTTCATTATCGACCTAACCATTTCCATGAGAGTTCGATTCCTTCTTTTTGAGAGAGGCAGGGCAGGATAACAAAAGTGGTGCGGATCGCTTTTTTTCATTTTGGATATTTTCCCTAGAAAGTCTGTCATGGACCATTAAATCTTATATTACGATATAGACCGTTCACCTCCGTGACCCCTGGATGCCAAAGACATCCTTGGGGTGATCTCGTAGTTCTTACGGGGTGGAGATGATGGGGTCGGTCCATGGATTTTCCTTCTTTCCTTTTTCGAAGGTGATGTAAGACCAAGCTCATTGGCTTATTATCCTAGTTCAGAATAGAACAAGTTGATAGGATCCCCCTTTTTACGTCCGCATGCCCCCCCGTTTGGCGACATGGGGGCGAAAAAGGAAAAGAGAAAGATGGGGTTTCTCTCGCTTTTGACATAGCGGGCCCTGGTGAGAGGCTCGCACGCCGTTAAAATTAGATCTGTCTGTCTAGGACTCGATCTTGGTACTAACCCATAACGATCAAAGTCGAATCGTGACCCTATTAGGGAATCAAATTCAATGAAGCAACAGTTGGTACCATAGGGTCCATTGATGAGAAGGGGCTGGGGAAAGCTTGAACCCAATTCCTATAGTGATGAATATGAGCGCAATTGACATTCCTGGGGAGTTATACATTTGTGTATTGATAAGACCATTCGTGGGTGCAACTAACTCCCCATGAGGTAGTTGTATGATTTTCCAAGGTAAAAGCGCTCCTGACCCATTAGAAACAAAAATAAATAGAAACATAGTTCCAATAAAAGGAACTCAAAAGAACCCTAGAACAAAATAAGAGGTCACTAACCAACTTCTAAAAGAGACATAATTGACTGCATTGATCTCAGTAGCTACGCCGCCCATGGAATTTAAAGAACCTAAAGGAGCATGAGTCATATATTCACAATCCCTGAAGAGATGGTTCACTAATAGACCGAGGGATAAGTAATTCAACTCATTCACATTAAGAAAGAATCCTAGGATTTCGTCCATTTTTTGGGTTTGGAAAAGTGAGGATGAGCTTCAAGAGTATGATGAAGAGGATGAGCTTCTGCAGTAGCAGCTGCAATAGGAGCTGAATATGCAACAGCAATCCAAGGTCACATACCCAGATGGAAACTAAGTTCCCACTCACGACTCATGTAACAAGCTACAAACTGACTGAAATCTTTTTCTATCTGTGAATATCCCACCAAAGCACCTTCTACTTCTAATAGTCCATGAACTAGATCCGAATCATTCACGTATCTACTACTTCTTATATGTGATTCAATCGATTCGATTGAGTTGGTGTTTAGATTGAGTTGAATAAGGTTGATAAGGAGTTGGTTAATGATGCTCGAATATATACTTGTGTTGAGTGCCTATTTATTTTCTATTGGGATCTATGGATTGATTACAAGTCAAAATATGGTTAGGGCTCTTATGTGTCTTGAACTTATATTAAATACAGTTAATATCCATTTTGTAACATTGGATAGGATAGAGGTCTTCTAAACCTTTAGTACAGGTTCAAATCCTATTAGACGCAAATTGTTTCCATATATTTTTGAATGGAAATTTTTTCTAGAAAGAAAAACCCTTTTGAATAATTTGAAATGCGTTCATAGCACAAGACTTTACTACTCAAGCTGCATTATATACTCATCACCAATATATTGCAGGATTCATCATGACAGGAGTTTTTGCTCATGGAGCTATATTTTTCATTGGAGATTACAATCCGGAGCAAAATGAAGATAATGTATTGGCAAGAGTGTTAGACCATAAAGAATCTATTATATCTCATTTAAGTTGGGCTAGCCTATTTCTGGGATTCCATACTTTGGGACTTTATGTTCATAATGATGTCATGGGCCTGATACTACCACTTGGATCTGGAATCTACATGCTGATGCTCATGATTTTGATAGCCATACTAGTGATTTGGAGGAAATTTCTTAGAAACTTTTCCGTTTGTTTATATGAATTTAGATGGTTTCTCCAAAGGAAGTCCGTCTTCCTCCACCTCTTTGGGACTTTGAATATTTATTTGACTATTTATATGCTTTTACCCAATACGGAGATAAAAAAAATGCAAAATCTTTGCTAGATCCCCTATTTCATTGGGTGTTTCCTTGGGATTGTAGTTCAATTGGTCAGAGCACCGCCCTGTCAAGGCGGAAGCTATGGGTTCGAGCCCGTCAGTCCCGACGGCTCCAATAAAAATACATCAATTGAGCTCCTTCAATATCTATTTTTCATTTCTATTCACAAACTCATCCATTTCTTGATTCCGAACTATGAATTGAATGAGTAAACTGATGAAATTAAGAAAAACATACAAACAGTCAAATAAATAGTCAACGTCCCAAAGAGGTGGAGGAGGATGACCTTCCCTTGGAAAAACCCTCTAAATAGGTAATAAGGAAGAGAATACTAAAGATCCGATCCATAAAATTTCTCAATTTTAATACATGGTACTTATTAGATTGAATGTACTTATTCGATCTAATAGAATGATTTTGATGTATCTAGACTAATACCAACCCAAGCCATTTCATGAAAAAATGTGACCAATTAACCAACCAACAAAACTACTTGTTATAAATAACATCTTGTTGTTGTATCGAAACATATAAATGTTGACTAATCTTGCAAACATTGAACTTGGTAAAATAAAATAGTTGAATAATTGAAAAATGAGATTATTCAGGTATACAAATTGAATGTTGAGATTATGCATTAAATTTTGGGTAGTTGATCCATAATCAAAACAATTATAAGCAAAAAAGTCTTTGTGATTGTTCCAGAAGAAATGAAACAAAAGAGATGCTAGAGTAGGAGGTCTTCCTCCACTAGCAGGTATTTTTTCGAAAAACTCTATTTATTCTGGACTGAATATCTTTTATAAGGAATTGGAGGAATATACGACAATTTTTTCCAGGAAATCCCCAACGAAAAATACATACTATGCCTTGTCAAACTACATTTGATTACCAGAATCCATGTTGTATATTTGAAAGAGGTTGACCCCCTTGCTTCTCTCATGGCACAACCCTCGTCCCCCCAGAAGTGCATGATAAATACCACCAAAGCCTAAAACCACAGAGGAAATTAAATAAAGTACTCCGGATACAAAGTATGGAAAGGTGTCTGTAACTTCTCCCCCAGGACCTACCCCCCAACCTAGAGTGGCTTGGTGGGGAAGTAAAATTAATCCTTGTTTATACATAGGCATTCGCAGTCTGGAAGAAAGGAAGAGGGTGCTGCTCGAAGAAAAGCAAGCACTTATAGTGCAGGCCATCAACCACGGGCACAGGGGAGACTAGAAGCGTCTTTTCTATTAAATTAAATTAGTAGTGTATTTTAATGCATGGCTTTCTTTGTTATCTTTCAAGTTGTTCTTTGTCTTTTGTTTACTTAATATGATATGTTCTTTATCGTCAGATCGTTGGCAGTCTAGTTCTGCTTTCTTTGGAATCGAAGTTTAAGGTCCGAATGAGTGAAAGACACTACCATAAAGAAGCGGCCATAAACTAGAGAGTTTTGATCAATTTGAAAGATCATTTAATGTAGTTGAAATAACAAAATTTTGGGCAGTTCGGTCAAGTAAAGGAACCTCAATAGGGCAATCCTGAGCCAAATCCTATTTTCTGAAAACAAAGGCTCGGAAAGTGAAAAAGGGGATAGGTGCAGAGACTCAATGGAAGCTGTTCTAACAAATGGAGTTGGCTGCGGTAGTCAAGAAGTCTTTTCATCAAAAATTTAATTTAATATTAATAATTTAAAAAGTCTAAGTATTAAAGATGAAGTGATGTGAAGGATAAACGTATATACATACGTAGTAAATAGTATATTAAATGAGTAATGACAGCCCGAATGAATCTATATTTTTTCTATGAACAAATAAAAAATTGAATTGTTGTTAGTAGATTCTGTGTTTAAGTTTAAGAAAGAATTGAATATTCTAAATTTCTCTTGACTGTCAAAGAAGTTCAATGTTTGAATCGACGGGGGAGGGGTTCGGACTCTAAAAACAAATGGTTAGAATTCCTAAAGTAATACACTCCCGTAGGCTAGTCTATTATTCGTGCTGATCAAGAATGATTACAATATCAGGTAATCGTGTCATATATTTAATCCCACCCAGATATCTTTGCAAATGAGATAATTGTCTTTTTAACATAGCTGCATCTCTTTTTTGAAGACGATTAAGTGTCCCTGTTTTATGTTTCGTATCTATTTACTTACTTTTGAAGGGCATTTAGGTGTTCATATTCAAAATTACATTGGTAAACAAAAAATCCCCTTCTATTCACTATCTATATGGGGTAAGAGAGTTTTTTTGCCGCCATAAGCAGAACCACGTATTTCTTCTTGTCTAAACCCTATTTCAATAAAGGGGGTGAAGGGATGAGATTAGGGCTCAGACTATGTTTCCCAGGAATGCCAGATCCAGATAAAGAGGGCTTGATGAATAGGTGCCCTATCTTGAGCTTGAAGAAGAAGAAGGAATGACCAGGGTAGAAAAATGGAGAGCTAGCACTTGAATTTGAAAGCTGACGCCTGGAACTGATGAAGTCAAGTATTTCACATTCTGGCAGCGCTTGGCAAGATCATCAAGACCCTGGGTGGTGATCTCGCCATTTGTGCCAGGGAGTTTAACGGTACCCTTGTCAACCTTAATTCTAGGGATGACTACACCCTCCTTCAGGATATCCACAAAAGGCTTGCCAGCAGCAGTCTTCTAGTAGAGGGTCTCCCCAAACACGAGATAGATCATCTAAATAACAAGGCCTTTTTTGAATAAGTCAATTCATTTGGGACCCTGCAGATTCACTATTTTTCCTATTCAAAGATCAGCCCCCCGGCTCTGTGTTTCCACGTCGAGAATTGTTTGCAGATGAATAGATATCAAAGGGGCTTCTTTCTTTCTAAACGTAGGATAAAAGAAATATTAACCCGATCACAAGAATACCAGTTACAATACCTATTATCCAAAGAGGAATTCTTCCAGTAGTATTGGCCATTTACCCCACTAGACTCCGTATTTCATCACGTGTTCGGGTAAAATTTCATTTGATTCAGTAAACAGAATATAAATTCCATCATTGCTAGATCATTTATAAAATTTGGTGAAGAATGAACCAATAGTGGGATTTTTTTGATAAGTGGGAATTTAAAAATGCAAATTGTGCAAAGGCTTCTAATTCGATGAATTGCGCCAGTTGCAACTTTAATTTACCAGCTATTTGTTTCATGGCTTTAATTTAAACCGCAGACCCGACTCTGGAAACAGAGATACCCACATTAATAGCAGGATGTGACATGGTTCCGAAGGATGAACCCAATATGGGCAGTTCCAATAAGGCGTCCTTCTCGCAGTAGGGTTCTTTTCTTTGCTTTTTTGAGTGAAGTGAGTAAAACACACTCATTTCATTTCTTATTTGTTTCTACCAGAAAAATTTGTGTCTTCCACTAAGTTAGATTTTGATTTGGAGGAAATATCTTCCTCTGGTTCTGTCCAAAGAAAGGATTCATCGAAATAATGAGTCACCATTGATATCGACACATCTGAGATTTCTAAATGTTCAATGTTCCTTGCATATTATGGATTCCAAACATTCATGATATGGATGTGAATGAGTTGAATTACTTATCCCTCGGTCTATTAGTGAACCATCTCTCCAGGGATTGGGAAAGATGTTCCACTATAAATATTCTCAAGGCTGTGTGGCTCATAACCCATATCATCCTTGAAATAGAGGGATCATATATACATATGATTTGGGTGGATAACAATGATAGTAAAATACACGTACGGTTTAACAAAACAAACAAACATGCATCAAAAACCTTCAACAAGTATTCGGTGATAGCGTCACAAAGTCAGGGGAAGTAAGATATCATATCTTACCAGACCAATTTTGTGAGAAAATCCGATCCTTTTAAGGATTAAAAATAATCCTGAACCCTAAAAACAAAACATTGCAATGATTTCACTAATTAAAATATGCCAGATTCCGCCCAGTATACAAATGGAACCTAACCATACATGTCCTCCTATTATATCTTCTAAATCGTACACACTAACAATCCATACTTCCCCCCCCCCCAAAAAAAAGGGCAAACCAGAATACTTGAAATTCAACAGAACCTCTATTTTCTTTTTCAGAAATGAGTGTATTTTTTAGCATAAAAAATTGTCCCTTCGCACCTTATATATATGTATTTTACCAATGCGAACAACAACTACCAATTTATATCCCGGCTAAAGCCCTCTAATCTTGAATTCCAATTCCTTACTGAACAACTACACCAACGTTTATTGGAAAAAGCAACCCCAAAGATTTGGGACCAAAAGCGTTTAGCAGTGACCATTGAATAAGTTTCTTCCACTTGGGTTGGCCCAATAAATTGTTGGTGTTCTTTTAATGGTTTCAGTACCCCCGGGATTATTAACAGTACCTTTTTTAGAGAATGTTAATAAATTTCAAAACCCATTTTGTCATCCAGTAGGGACAACTGTCTTTTTGGTTGGTACCGGGATTACCCTTTGGTTGGGTATTGGTGGAACATTACCTATTGAAAAATCTTTAACTTTAGGCCTTTTTTAATTTATAATTCAATTGTGAACTAGCACGACTAGCAATTCATCCTTCCTCCCCAAAGGGCAATTTTAGTAAATATCCAAATAGTATACATGGGCTAAGGGTCAAGTTGGTAATTTTCTTACATCCCCCCCTCCCGAAGCCCAGGTATCATACATGTCCCCAATAGGTCTTCAAATTGTTCATTTCAAAAAATGAAAATCGGATGGTCATGATACTTCCCAAAAATCCAAAATGTTGACCAGCCATTTATCATTACGATAGGTGTCAAGTGGAAGTGCAGTGATGTATGCAGCTGAGACATCCTAACAGACCGATAGACTTGAACCTTGTTCCCACATATGACGAAGACCATTCTGCTGTGGTGTGCCAGGTGCAGACAACTGATACTGAATTCTAACCTCACTGAGGTATTCTCGAAATTTGTGGGACAAGTACTCCCCACCACGATCTGACCGTAGTGTCTTGATACTCTTACCATGATGTTTCCCCACATCTACCCGAAACTCTTTGAACTTGCCAAAACACTCAGACTTGTGACACATTAGGTAAATGTACCCGTACCTTGAGTAGTCATCCATGAACATCATGAAATACTCGAACCCACCTCGTGCTTGGACCGACATCGGTCCACATAAGTCAGAATGAATCAACTCTAGTACTTCTTTGGCTCTATAACATTTTGCTTAAAAGGTCTCTTGGTCATCTTACCCTTCAAGCAAGATTTGCTCGTTGAATAACTGTCATTCTCTAATGAACCTACAGGTTCATCATTGACCAACCTCTGAATCCTATTAAGGTTTATATGACCTAGCCTGAGATGCCAATGATAGGTTTGATTCATTTCAGAAAGTTTCTTCCTCTTATTAATGTTAGATAAAAAGCTATCTGTTTCTATGTTTTGCACTACACGGGAGTTAGAATTAACCACAAACAAATTGTCAACCAATGAACCAGAACAAATAAGTTTTCCATTTCTTCTAATAAATACAGAGTCATCAGAAAAAATGAACTTATAACCATTCTTCAAGAGTTTATAAACCGAAATAAGGTTCTTTCTAAAACTCGGTACATAAAGACAATTAACTTATTATAATCTATAATTTTCAAAATTCAAAATAATCACTCGCACTGCTTCTACTGACACTCTTGTAGTGTTGCCCACGTAGATGTCCAGCTCACCCTCTCTAAGCTTCTGAGTTACTTGAAACCCCTGCAAAGAATTACAAACATGATCAGTGGTGCCTGAATCCACACACCAAGTATCTGTGGGAATCACTGCTAAACATGTCTCAGTAATTAGGGCAGAAACTATCGTACCTTTAGGCTTTGGACAATCTGCTTTCCAGTGTCCCATTTTCCCGTACATGAAGCACTTGCCTTTGGGCTTGCTCATCTTTGCGATTTTGGGCTTCGCAACAAGTTTCTTGGCATTCTTCTTCTTATTATTATTCTTCTTGCCTTTATGCGTAGAAGAAGAACTTGATGCCTTTACTGTGACCAAAGCTTGCTTCTTCTCGGGGAAGATGCCTTTGGCCGCCACCAAATCAGTTAAGAGCTCGGGTAGAGTGTAAACTCTTTGGTTCATGTTGTAATTGACCCAAAATTGCTCAAAATAAGAGGGTAAGCTCTGGATGATGATATCTTTCTGACTTTCTAGGTCGATTTCTCCTCCAAACACCTCTATCTCATTGATGTTACTGATCATGTGTAGCACATGATCTCTCACCGATCCTCCCTTAGCTATTTTAGTATTCATCAACTTTTTCATGGCTGCTTGCCTAGCAGTCCTACCTTGATGAGCGAACATCTCCCTCAGGCAAGCCATCATGTTGAAGGCAGAGGCTAAGGGATGAAACTGATGTTGCATCACATTTGACACAGAGGCCAAAATATAGCACCGCGCCATCTCATCCGCTTTTCTCCACCTTGCATAGGCATCCCTATCCTGTTGAGGAGAGTCCTCGTCGGGCACATCTGTACATACTTCGGTGAGTACAAACTTATACTGCTCTACCTTCAGGACAACGTCCAAGTTACGACTCCAGTCGACATAATTAGTTCCAGTTTGTTAGGATCGTTTAGGCATGGTTATAGTTTTCACAGCGAAATATGCCTAATTTATTAGAAATCGAGTCTTACCTTCCAAGCGTAATCGGTTATGTTTGTTGCCTGGCTCATTTGAGAAGATTGCGTTCACCAACAATTCAGATAAATTGTCTCTACGATCTTACACTAGAGCCCTCACAGAACTGGTGCTAGCCTGTCTACCAAGAGAGAGTTTTGGGAATTTTCTCTTTCTATTTTTAAAACCCATTTTTTCAAGAAAATTGATATGAGTATCTGACTCAATATCTCCCAGGATATTTAAGAGTCAGATACTCATTCAGTTAATAATATTATTAATATAAATATTATTTTTATTGACATGGGTTTACCAAAACCATAGATCAACCCATTGACCCATGGATCAGGCTGATGGGTCAAGAACCTCAATTGCAATTAGGTTTCTTAATTTCTCAGCCTATCCCAACTGTTCCTAGGTACCTAATTAACTCTTAATTAATACCACAGAACTTCTCAATAATATCTAATTAAACTATTTAATTAAATATTATTTGTCTAAGTATAACAATTATACTTAGTGCAGGCAATTATGTATCATCAAACTCTCTTATGTGCGATCCTGTAGGGCCATTACAAATTGGCAATAGACAATTAAATCTAATTAATTAATCCATAAATCATTAATGGTCTCTAGCTAGACATAATGACTACCCAATTCAGAATGGTGGGTTGAATGGTGATTCAACACAACTTTCCGAGCATACTTTGTACGGTCCTCTACATCGATATCTCGTTTAGCATAAGGCATGGAACCATCCTTATTTAGCTAAATGTTTACTTGATCTCTTAGTGACACTGAACTTAATCAAGCAAATGATAACGCTTATCATTTCTTGGGCATGGCCATGCACTTCTCAGTTCACTATCAAATGGCCAAGATATCATCTCTCACTTAAGAGAGATTTGTAGTCCCATCACTTCACCTATATATCTTAGCTTAACTCATAGTGTACCCAATCATACTCATACTTGGCAACCTATTATGGTCCCATTAGGCGTATGTCAAAGCACACTACAATTCACCTAAGACCATGTAGTGATTTATGGTCTAAGGATCCTCGTACAAGTACTACTCAAAAGAATCACTCTTGATCTAAAAGTCCATGGATTATTTCTTTTGGCGGATCGATTTTATGAAATTAAATATGCACAAGAATATAATTATCATGAAATTAACTCATTTGATAAATTATCAAACAGACGACAAATGTCTAAATTAGCCCTCAAAAGGGCATACACCAACAATCTCCCAGTTGCCCTTTGAAAGGCTATGTCCTAAACATTTTAAGACCAAGCTCTATTACATGTCTCTCAAACTTTGACTGTGGTAGAGCTTTTGTGAGAGGATCTGCTACATTGTGATCTGATCCTATTTTGCACACTTTCACATCTCCTCGATTGATGATCTCTCAGATGAGGTGAAAGTGTCTGAGTATGTGTTTCATTTTTTGGTGTGATCGAGGCTCCTTAGCTCGTGCAATGGCTCCGTTGTTATCACAGAACAGTTCTATCAGATCTTGGATACTCGGTATCACTCCGATGTCTGATACGAACTTCCTCAACCACACAGCTTCCTTTGCAGCATCTAATGCAGCAATGTACTCAGATTCCATTGTAGAGTCGGCTGTGGTATCTTATTTTGAGCTTTTCCAACTCACTTCACCGCCATTCAGGCTAAACACATAACCTGATTGTGATTTCATGTCATCTTGATCTATTTGAAAAGCAGCATCAGCGTAACCTTGAACGACGACCTGTTCTTGTCCTCCATACACTAGCATTAATCCTTTAGTTCTTCTTAAGTACTTTAGGATTACCTTGACTGCAGTCCAATGAGCCATTCCTGGATCTTGTTGGTATCTGCTAGTCATGTGCGACATCCCGACGGGTACATAACATAGCATACATGATAGATTCAATAGCCGAAGCATATGGGACTTACTCATTATTTCCCTCTCCTCTCTTTTTAAAGAACCTTGGTTCTTCTTCAAGAGAAGGCCATGTCTGAACGGTACCATACCATTCTTAGAGTTAGACATATTGAACCTCTTCAATATCTTGTCTATGTACCCTTCTTGACTTATTCCTAGAAGCCTTTTAGATCTATCCCTATAGATTTTGATACCTAGTATCATCTCGGCTTCTCCTAAGTCTTTCTTGACTCCCCAACTATTGTTTGATTCCTTTCAACATGGGGATGTCATTACCTATGAGTAGGATGTCGTCCACATATAGGACAAGGAAAACAAGCTTACTCCCACTAACCTTCTTGTAAACACAAGGCTCATATTCGTTCTTGATGAATCCGTAACGTATTACTTCCTCATCAAAATGAAGATTCCAACTTCGAGATGCTTGCTTTAGTCCATAGATGGACCTCTGAAGCTTACATACTTTAGTAGGATGCTTTTGATATATGTATCCCTCAGGTTGGTTCATATATACATCCTCAAGTAAGTTTCCATTTAGGAAAGCCGTCTTAACATCCATCTGACATACCTCATAGTCTAAATATGCTGCTATGGCAAGCATTGTCCTAATAGACTTGAGCATAACAACAGGGGAGAAGGTTTCATCATAGTCAATACCAAGAGTCTATCTGAAACCTTTAGCCACTAGTCGTGCCTTGAAGATCCCGCCAGTTTTTAATTTGAAAATCCATTTGCAACTGACAACTTTTGCCTGAACAGAAATTCTTTCAAAGTCCACACTTTATTGTCCCTCATGGATTGCATGTCAGATTCCATGGCTTGTAGCCATTTATCTGAATCTAGACTTTCTAAAACCTATTTGTAGTTTGTTGGCTCATTAGATTCCACCAAGATCTTGATCATCAGTCATGAGAAATCCGTATCTCACAGGTTCATGACGAGATCTACTAGACCTTATAGGTTCTTGTGTTGTTGACTCAAGTTGCTCATCTTCATGAGTTTCCATGTCAACTTCCATCTGAGTTTCTGTAGATCGTTCTACATTTTCTTATGGTTCTTGAACTTCTTTGAGTTCTATTCTACTCCCACTGTCTTTCTTGTACAGAAATTTTTTCTCTAAGAAAGTAGCTCCTCGAGCAACGAACACTTTGTTCTCAGTTGGGTAGTAGAATTGATATCCTTTGGTTTCCTTAGGATATCCCACAATTAGGCATTTGTTAGTTTTGGGTTCAAGCTTATTACTTTGTAAACGCTTTACATGATCTTGACAACCCCAAACTCGCAGATAGGACATATAGGGCTTCCGACCCATCCATATCTCATATGGAGTCTTATCTAACGATTCAATAAGTAGGCAACAGAAAGAAGAGCATAACCCCAAAAGGATGTAGGGAGAGTTTCTTGGCCCATCATTGATCGAACCATATCCAATAGGGTCTGATTTCTCCTTTCAGATACACCATTCCATTGAGGTATTCCCGGTGGAGTCAGCTGTGAAACAATTCCACACTGTTTTAGATAGCCATTGAACTCAACACTTAGGTATTCACCTCCTCGATCAAAGCGAATAACTTAATTCTTCTATCCAACTGATTTTCTTCATTTTTAAACTCTTTGAACCTTTCAAAAGTTTCACTTTTATGCCTCATTAAGTAGACATAACCATATCTACTATAGTCATCAGTAAAAGTCACGAAGTATTCAAATCCACCTCTGGTTTATGTGCTCGTTGGTCCACATACATCTGTATGTATTAGAGCCAATAGCTCACTTGTTCTTTCACCTTGCTTGTTGAAATGACTCTTTGTCATTTTGCCTTGCAAGCAGGGTTCATAGGTATCATATGATTCAAAATCAAATGACCCAAGCGCTTCATCATTGTGAAGCTTTTGAACTCGCTTTTCATTTGCATGGCCTAATCGACAATGCCAAAGGTATGTTGGACTTAAATCATGTTTAGTTGATTTAGCTTTCTTTTCTATGTTATAGACTGGTTTTTCTTGGGTCAAATCCAAGACATACAGACCATTACACATATTTGCAACTCCGTATAAAATATCATTTTGATATAAAGATAACGAATTATTCTAAATAATAAATCGAAAACCTTTATTATCTAAACCGAAAACTGAAATAATATTTCTGCTCAAAGCAGGTACATAATAACAATTTTCAAGTTCGATATTTAAACCAGACGGTAAAGAAAAAGTATAATCTCCAACTTCAACAGCAGCAACTCTTGCCCCGTTGTCCACTCGGAGATCTACTTCACCTTTCTTTGTGATCCTTCTATTTCTGAGTCCCTGCACATTAGTACAAATGTGAGCCCCATAACCAGCATCTAATACCCATGAGGTGGACATAGAAAAATTAATTTCTATAACAAAGATACCTAAAGCTGAAATATTGCTTTTAAGAAACTTTTTGCAGTCTCTCTTCCAATGACCCTTCTGTTTGCAGAAGAGACATGTATCATCCTTTTTGGATTTTGTCTTAGCAGGAGGAGCTTGTGGTTAGGAAGCAGTCTTACTGCTAGCTCTCTTGTTCTACCCAACTTTGGCCTTGCCTTTAAACTTCCTCTTCCCTTTACCTTTCTCTACTACCCACACTGGCGTTACCTTCCGAAGGGTCTGCTCAATGTTCTTTAACATGCCATGGAGCTCGGGAATGCACCTATCCATGTTGTGCATGTTGTAGTTCACCACAAAATCATTGTATTCATCGGGCAATAATGCCAAGATGATATCAATGGCCAATTCCCTAGGAAGGGGTGCATTCAATCGCTCTAGGGTATCAATGTACCCTTTCATCTTGATCAAATGCGTGCTAACTGACGAACCCTTCACCATCTTGCAAGAAATTAAAGCTTTTATCATAATGAACCTTTCATTACGGGCTTGTTCAAAGAACATCTCCATCAGTGACTTGTAAATCCGGAAAGCTTCCAAATTCATGAATTACTTTTGAAGCTCGCCCGTCATAGACGCGAGCATCAAGCAAGTCACATCATTGGAGTCGCTTTTCAGCTTATCCTATGCTCGTTGAACAGTTGCCGAAGCATTTTGTGGTGGTTCAGGTAAGGCGGTCTCTAAGATATATAGCTTCCTTTCTTGCTTGAGAACTATTCTCAAATTTTTTTCCCAATTTAAGAAGTTTGGTCCGACCAACTTATCCTTATCCAATAAACTTCTTAGAGTAAAGTTTGAGATGACATTAGTGCTAGATGATGCCATTTGTACAAAGAATAAATGCAAAATATTAGAATGTGTTTTGAAAAATGTTTTCTACAATATCCCAAATAGAAATCCCTAACAATTTTGTGATGGTGATAGATTGTGGGCCGAAAATCCACAAAGAGTTAACCCCAGTCCTGCTTTGGCAAGTATCGTAGGAATCGGGCTCTTTTGGTAGGCAACGTTCAAATTACATTCCATGTAATCTAACGCTTTCCAATTGCATACCATGCAACTTTTCGGTGATAGGATGAACATTCCAAATGTTTGACACCATCCTATCTTTGCAAAATTAATCCCTAGTCAACTTATCGGGTTAAGCTAGGATTAATTTTCCCAAGTCAAATCATCCCTCGAGGCATCACATCAATCGATACCCGCACAGTTTTTCCATAACGAGTGGTAGTGATAAAGTTGAGCATTTGGATACCCAAACAGTTTTTCCACTCATTGACGGTAGAGATAAAGTTAGACACCTATTATGTGACAACCCGCTGCATGAAGAAAACCTGAGGCCCTCGGGCTCTCCAAGTCCATCAGACGTTCGACGCTCAAGCGGGCCCCCAAGTATGGAAACAAAATCAACTTTGGTTTTTGGGATTTTAGTTTGATCGGCTTAACATGTATTTTTCATTTTAACATTCATTTGGTATATCAAATAAATAAAATGAATAAAAGCAATGAATTGGGCTCTAGTCTATTACAGAGCCTGTCAAAAATCTTCATATTTGGGCCTTTATTATTGGGCTTCCGTTCCTGGGCTCCACCATGGACTCCTCTTGGAAACTCATATTGGGCCTAACTATTACATAATAATTTTAAAGCCACGCAGGCCCAAATTCAAATGGCTCACAGGCCCCAACTTTAAAAACATTAATAAGCCCAATTCATGCTTTAAAGCACATAAATGCATATGCTCATACAAGCCCATTTTAATTTAAACCGATTAAATTTAAAGATTGTGTAACTATTACAAAATTAAAATTGATCGTGCCATGATCAATTTTAATCAATCCCTTTTTGTTCATTTTTCATTTAACCAAAATGATGCATGAACATGTCTCGTCATAATTATGATGTTTCACACACAAAATTTACAACAATTTAAATTTAAAAAACATCATAAAATTAAATAAATAAATAATAATTCAAAATTAAACAAAATAATTAATCTAATTAATTATTTTTTATTTTTTATCTAATTATTTTAATCTTATCAAAATAATTATTTAAAATTTATCTTAATTATCCTAATCTTTATTAAGATAATTATTCAAATTTTAAAATTCAAATTATTTCTAATTATCCTAATCTAATTAGATAATTATTCAAATTTTAAATTTTAAATCTATAGGATAAGATTTCAAATTTAAATCTAATCCTATCTTATTTTCTGATAAGATATTTAATTTTATCATAAATTAAAACTAAAACTTATCAAATTAAATTAAAATTTCAGAAAACCTTTTTCCTTAAAATATACAGGGAATTTAATAATTAACTAAAGTTCTGGGCTTAGGGTTTAAAAGGAACAAAACTGCTGGGGTCATCCCATGATTTCCTAAAATTTTCTTTTTGGCAGATTAGGGTTTAGAGGCTGCGGCGGGGGCATTTTGATCATTTTAGCCCCTAGGGCTTCAACCACCCGCTGCCAGCCTCCAGTCGTCTTCCCCGGCGAGAAGCTCCCGATTCCAACCAAGATTCGATGAACAAAGTTCATCTTTTCGGCCACAGAATCAATCAGAATTCCATTGCGAAGTAAACCCGAGCGCCCAACGCCCGATTCACTCGCGAAAAACTCACAACACTGAAATTTAAAATATTTCTTCGGCGATAATCATTTTTCCGGTGAAAACCCAAGATATCCGTTCAAAATTTTGCAAAAATTTTCAAAACCAAATGGAAACGAGTCAGAACCATTCTGCGATTCATTTCTGGTCAAAATCAAACCCAAAGAAAAACCATTTTCTTTCCCCTATTTTTCAACCAAAATACCAAAAAACTTCAGGCGAAAATATCTTTGAAACCTCAGAAATAAATCTTTCAAAATCCACGCAATCAAATAGTTTTGAAATCAAATGAGTTTGGAAACAATTTTCGGGAAGAACAAGGAAAAAAACCACCAAAATTTGAATAAAAAACACCATGAAATCTGCCATATTGAAGCTCGCGATTTTCAGGCAAGATTCCGGCCGGTCGGCGGCATCCAATCCGGCGAGCTTCAACCAATTTCTAGAAAATCAATTTTTTATTATTTTCCCAGAAAATAAATTTTTTTAATTCATGCACGTTTTGAAGAAATTAATTTTTCTGGCATCCAAAAAGCATAATTCTAATCGTTTAATTAAAATCAATTTCAAAACAAACTATTTGTTCTAATATTAATTTTAATATTAACACTAAAACGAGCCTAGCTCTGATACCACTGTTAGGATCGTTTAGGCATGGTTATAGTTTTCGCAGCGAAAGATGCCTAAATTATTAGCAATCGGGTCTTACCCTAGAAGTGTAATCGGTTGCGCTTGTCGCCTGGCTCCTTTGAGAAGATTGCGTTCACCAACAATTCAGATGAATTGTCTCTACGATCTTGCACTGGAGCCTTCACATAACCGGTGCTAGCCTTTCTTCCAAGAGAGAGTTTGGGGAATTTTCTCTTTCTGTTTTTAAAACCCGTTTTCTCCAAGAAAATTGATATGAGTATCTGACTCAATATCTCCCAGGATATTTAAGAGTCAGATACTCATTCAGTTAATAATATTATTAATATAAATATTATTTTTACTGATTTGGGTTTTTAGCAAAACCATGTATCAACCCATTGACCCCTAGATCAAGCTGATGGGTCAAGAACCTCAATTGTAATTAGGTCCCTTGATTTGTCAGTCTATCCCAATTGTTCATAGGTACTTAATTAACTCTTAATTATTGCCACAACACTTCTCAATTAAACTATTAAATTAAATATTATTTGTCTAAGTATAACAATTATACTTAGTGCAGGCAATTCTGTATCATCGAACTCTCTTATGTGCAATCCTTTAGGCCCATTCCAAATTGGCAATATACAATTAAATCTAATTAATTAATCCATAAATCATTAGTGGTCTATAGGAAGACATAATGACTATCCAATTCAGAATGGAGGGTCGAATGGTGATTCAACACAACCTTCTAAGCATACTTCGTACGGTCCTCTACATCGATATCTCGTTTAGCAAAAGGCATGGAACCATCATCCTTATTTAGCTAAACATTTACTTGATCTCTTAGTGACACTGAACTTAATCAAGCAAATGATAACACTTATCATTTCTTGGGCATGGCCATGCATTTCTCTGTTCACTATCAAGTGGCCAAAATATCATCTCTCTCTTAAAAGAGATTTGTAGTCCCATCACTTCACCTACATATCTTAGCGTCACTCATAGTGTACCCAATCATACCCGTACTTGGTAACCTGTTATGGTTCCATTAGGTGTATGTCAAAGCACACTACAATTCACCAAAGACCATGTAGTGATTTCTAGTCTAAGGATCCTCGTACAAGTACTACTCAAAAGAATCACTCATGATCTAAAAGTCCATAGAGTGTTTCTTTTGGCGGATCGATTTCATGAGATTAAATATGCACAAGAATATAATTATCATGTGATTAACTCATTTGATAAATTATCAAACAGACGACAAATATCTAAATTAGCCCTCAAAAGGGCATACACCAACACAGTTAACTTATTGTCTATCAATATAGTAGCTAAGGGGTTGAATGCCATATCGAAAAACTGTAAAATAAATAAACATAAAATATTTCAGTTATTAACTCTAGAATTTCGAAACAAAAGAAATTCTAATAATTATTGACTTCCGTCAAAACAATAATTATAATCCACCAACATCTCATTCACCAGGATTCTCGCAAGTCATGATAGTGTCGACATTTACACTAACCCACATTCGTTTGAGAAGAACCAAGTTCATTAACTACACTATCTGACCAAATGATCTATTGATCAATGTAGCTAATAGTTGGTGCTTTCAGCCTTACAAACAAGCAGCGTAACCTCGATGGGAGGAATACTGCAGATCGTAAACTAAGTGTGTGCCATTACGTGACTTCTGGGCTTGTTACCTCAGGATAGTGTGCCTTAGATGGAGAAGGTGTCGCATTTCTTCTAGTTAAACTTAGAAATTCATAATCTAGCGATCTCGGGGTTGGACTCATCCAAATGGAGGAAGGCCCTAATGCCAACGCGCAAGCCCACCCACATCGCATATGAATTCTTAATGGTGGCCATGGGGATATGAAACCAACCCGCTCCGACTTAGATTTCCAAATTGAGAGTTTTTCTGATTTTAACATGCAATTAACTAACACTAAATTATATGCAACCATAAAACCATCAGGCTTTAAAATCATGCATCGAAAATACACCACAAAAATTAAAGCTCAAAATTAAAACAATAAATACGGGAAATAAATGCGACATTTATTATTAAATTTCTCGACTATTATGGTTTTAATCGCTTTCATCTTCTGCCTTAATCTCGTGTCCCGCCACGCAACTCAATGGATTGAGTCTTAATCTTGAAAAACAACTGGAGCAAAAATGGGCCAAAATCATAACCCGTACGGGCTGCGCGCGCAGCACGCTGAATGCGTACAGCGCAGTAGCGGTGCTACTGCCGGCGGTTGTCGGCAGCGACTCGCCGGCGCCGCCCCCTACCACCAATCCCTCATTCGCTTGTTCCCATGCTATTTGGTCTTCTTACAATTCGTTCTGGGTTTTCCTGGGTTTCTATGAATTAATGATAACCCAAAACCCACGAATTCAAGTTGCCCACCATAACGCCTTCGATCACAAAAAAATAATTCTCCTACTACAAGGCTATCTAGGAAAATTAAAGAATCGAAATTACATAGAAAAAATCCTACTACATATTTGATCTAATTCTACATGGCTTCCAGCACGTGGTATACTATTACAAATATTCATAATAAAATCAAATCCGGACATGTCCCGGAGTTTAATTAAAACCGATACAAACGTAACCGTAATAGTTGGGATTTCTTAACCACCTGCAAATAAAACCATGTAATAAATCGAACAAGCACAAAACCCGAAAACCAGGTTGTGATACCAATTGAATGATTATACCGGACCTAGACAGAAACTCACTTTCGTGTTATGCATTCAAGAATTGGAATTTCTGGTCAGGCCTAGACGCTAGCACAATCGCTATTCCAACCCTTTTGAAATAACATTGCGCAGGATCTTGGTTTGTACTTATTCGATTTACCACGCAACAAAAATTCTTAATAAAAGCAAAAGAATAAGAATTACCTATTGAAGCGTATACCAAGGTCCTTGTATGCTGTGTGGGCAGCAATCTAACAAGCAATTGATCAGCTAATCACCACAACTGGGTTGCCTGAAAAAATCTGCAACCTCCTGCCCCTAGTGCGTGAAGATCACACACCACCTGAATTGATACACATCCAATTGATACAAGGATTCACTTATCCCAATCCAGTTCCTGGTATGATTCACAACCAACTGATACAGGGATTCACTTATCCCCATCCAGTTCCTGGTATGATTCATAACCAACTGACACAAGGATTAATTAATTACTTAATTAATTAAATCTACCTTTGTCAATAACCCAATACATAATTAATCGTACCACTAACAGATTAATTATGACACTACCATCCTACACCAGAATTGCTTACGGAACAACTTAATTAATTTATTCATAATCTCCCCGCATGAATGATATAGTGCTCGTTAATATATTAATTTACTTATAAATTACTTAATTAACTTCTTAAATTTCGAGACTAGTACCACTAGACCTATTACTATACAGGACATAAGTCCACCGGCCAGGTTTAGTATAATTAACATTACGAGCTTATCTCGGGAGCACCATCACCCCGGACGCACCGGTACATGGTTTTCTTTCGACAAGTAGCAACACACCAAGCAACTAAACACGCGCACCCAACCTACCGAGACTATTGGCCATAATTGACCTCACCCATTGGCAGATCAAAGTACACAATGTCTAATCTTTATGCCCGCTCGAGTCTAGGGATTAAGAGATAGAATACTAAGAACGATTTGTCTATTAAATCAGAACAAGACAAATTATTCTAAATGGTCAAGTTCAATTCGCCCCGGGCATATCTATATGATTCAATTAGTTTAGACAAACCAATTATCTGAATCACATAATACCCTAAACCGACAATTTGTCCAAAGTTGTCTCGGTTACGAACCTCATTTATATATTATGTCTTTTAACCAATGATGAGATCTACTGTGTCACACAAGACACCTCATCATCTAACTACATAATATAAATGGACAAATAATGCAGAACAAAATATAACCAAAACATAAATCGATATATTAACTGGGAAAATGTACAATACAAGCATAACTTATGTATTCAACTCCAACATCCGTATGATTTAATTAGTGTAGACAAACTAATTTCCAAATCATACGATAACCTATACCAATAGTATGTTCAGACTATCTCAGTTACGAGCATTCTTTTTATATATCAATACTTTAACAAATAACGAGATCTATTGTATCTTTTTGCACCTCGTTATCTAGTTCTATGATATAATGGAACAAAATACTGAAACACAATGATATGTCAACTGTGGATATTAGTTTTTCATACAAGCAATAGCTTTTCAATATTCAAACCTAAAAATCTCCCACTAATACTCAAAGCTATGCTCTGAAGTATATAAACTGGGTTAATACACTTATTCCTATGTCACACCAAAAGCTAGAGAACTATCAAGGTTCAACCAAGTATCTAACTCCCAAGCCCTTCACGTGGTTCTCAAAGACTTATGAAGTCAATGCTTTCATGAATAGATCTGCAAGGTTGTCAACTGATACTATCTTTACCCACGTCTCCCTTCTTTACGATTTATCATATTGGGTGGCACTTGCGCTCTATGTGTTTACTCACCTTGTGGATTTGTGTTTCCTTCAAGTTTTTCACTGCACTATTGTTATCACAGTAAAATGTGATAAGACTGGGCAACTCAACAATCACATCTAAATCCATTAGGAAGTTCCTGAACCACACTACTTCATTCGCTACCTCTGAAGCAACGAATTCAGCCTCAATGGTGGAGTCTGCTATGCATTTCTGCTTGACACTCTGCCATACTATGGCTTCACTCCCAGAGTAAACACAAACCCAGAGGTAGACATTCATTTTGTCCATATCACTTTGGAAACCCTAATCTGTGTAACCCCTAGTTGTTGAGCCTGATATACTGAAACTTGGTTCTTCATTCTGCGCAAATACTTTAGCTTTTCCTGGGTTACACTGATATCTGCTAACTATGTAGATGACAAAACAAACATCAGTCTCGTACACAACAAGCATCCATGAGACTTCCTACTGTAGATGTATAAGGAACTGTCTTTATGGCTTCTATCTATTTAGGAGACTACTACTTAGATAGATGCACTTCGTATCTGAAAAGTTGGAAACTTTTCTTGGAGTTCTGCATGTTAGAACGAGTCAGATTCATGTCTATGTAAGACTCCTAATAAAGTGTCTGTGAACATCTCCTACAATCTCGAATAATCTTGATCCCAAGGATATAAACACCCTTTCCCAAATCCTTCATATCAAACTTACTTGAACGATTATGCCTTTATGTCTGACAATACATTCCTACTATTGCCAATAAGAAGAATATCATCTACATAAAGTATGAAAAATGTCACTAAGTTTCTATCATGTCTGCGGTATACACAATACTCATTCGGACACTGGGTTTGGTTCGTGAGCGCCAGGGATCAAAATCCGAAGATTATCCCAAGCCAACGTACCTCTCAGGTTTTCTGACAACCTTCCCACTACGATAAAGCATCGTCTGTGTAATCACATCATCTATGACAACTCGTGCAGTATTCTGCGATGTACCTACTTGTATTGGTGCATCAGGAAATTCTTGACTGTCCCTTAAGGTTTTCTAACACAATCCTGTTACTTGGTTTATGGTTTAGAATATAGTCCACTTCTAAAATCTAGTGTTGTTAATAACCACCACCTTCTATTTTTAGAACTATAGAATAAACCAACCTTCATTCCTCTGGGATATCCTATAAATAGCATTACCTCAAATTTTGCATCTAACTTGTCTGTATATACCTTAAGGACATGTGCTGGAAAATCCCAGATTCTACGATGTCTGAAACTGGTTTTTGCCCTGACCATGACTCTACAGGGGTTGAGGCACGGAGTTAGATAGTACAAGATTTAGATTGTAAGCCGCTGTTTCTAAGGCATATCCCCAAAACGAATGGAGCAACTCACTGTAACTCATCATAGATCTAACAATTTCAATAAGAGTTATGTTTCACCATTCCGCTACACCATTCAGCTGAAATATGCCTGGTGCAGCCAACTGGGATTAAATCCTCATCTCTAATAAGTAGCTTCAAAATTCACCAGATAGTTATTCGCCACTACGATAGAATCATAATGACTTGATACTTTTACAAGGATGGTTCTCCACATCGGTCCAAAATTCTTTGAACTTGCCAAAACATTCGGACTCGTGGCGCATCAAGTAAATGTACCCGTACCTCGAGTAGTAATCTGTGAAGATCACAAAATTCTCGAAAACTACCTCTGACCTGAATTATCATAGGTCCACATAAATCATAGTGAACCAACTCTTTAAACCTTTTTGACCTTTAAAAACTACTTGGTCATTCTACCCTTCAAGCAGAATTCGTAGGTTGTGTAACTGTCAATATCTAATGAACCTTAGGGCCTATCATTGACCAATCTTTAAACTCTAATAAAGTTTATATGAGCTAGTCTTATGTGCCAAAAATGAGCTTGGTTCATTTTACACGATTATTCCCTCTCATTATGATTCAATGATGTGTTATTTATCTTATTGTCATTACACTACTGGGGAGTTAGTTTTTATCAGGAAGAGATTGTCCACCAATGAACTGGAATATATAAGTTTCTCGTTCTTTCCAATAACAGAATTATCAGATAAAACGACCGTATAACTACCCAATAAGAGTTTAGAAACATCAAGTAAATTCGTTCTAAAACTCTGATCATAAAGACAATTCTTCAAAAAACTATCATAGCCTTATTTAGAAAATAAGTCACCCAAGTAAACTTCCATCTCGCCATCTCTAAGCATCTGGGCTACTTGACAAACTCTACAAAGAATTACAAACATGATTAGTGGTTACTGAATCCATACACCAAGTATCTGTGGGAATCACCACTAAACATGTCTTAGTAACTAAGCCAAAATGGTCACACTTTTGAGCTTTGGACAATCTGGCTTCCAATGTCCTGCCTTGCCATATCTGAAGCACTTGCCCTTCAGCTTCTTCTTCTTGGCAATGTCTGGCTTAAGTACTTGATTAGCAATCATCAAAGTTATGAGGCAAACCCTGGAGTATCATCTCCTAAAACCTCAATCTCATTGATGTTACTAATCATCTCAAATACGTGATCTCTCACAAGTGTACCCTTAGCCATAGTAGTCATTTGGCGTTTCTGGGCATACCTCAGTGAGCACGAACTTGTATTGCTCAGCCTTGAGGACAATGTCCAAATCGTGTTTCCAGTTGATATAATTTGGACTAGTTAATTTGTTCTCCTTTAGTGTGACAAATATTGTATTAAACACAATATCAAAAACAGAAAATAAACAGTCAAGTTTCAATATTCTTTTTCGAAAATATTGATATCCTCAAAAAACAATACAATCTACCACCGACATCTCTCACACCGGGATTAATGCAGGTTATGTTAGGTGAACATCTACGCCAACCCTCATTTGTTCGAGAAGAACCGAAGTTCATTAATTCCATTATCTAACCAATGATCTTATGATCAATAAAATTAATAGTCGATGATTTTAGCCGCACACATAGGTAGCGTAACCTCTTAGGAGGAATACTACAAATGGTACACTAAGTGTTCGTCACTACATGACATCTAAACTTGTTACTTATGATACTACTGCGCCTCGGTTAGGGCTGTAAATGAACTGAGCTGGTCGCGAGCTGCTCCGTCAAAGTTCAGCTCGAGCTCAGTCAACCCGAGCTCGAACTGAGCTCGAGTCGGCTAGTCTCGCTGACGAGCCGAGTATTGAGCCGACCAAAAAAAGGAAGCCTAATATTTTTCTCACTGAGTGTACTACGTTTTCTTTGAGCCCACCACGTCTCAAAACACTAGCATCACGTCCAAAAACGTCTATATCCAGACATGTGAATTTAAACTATTTTTTTCACAAAACATCTCACATTGTCTCAGAAAAACTAGCATCACGTCCAAAAACTTCTACAATCATGCATGTGAATTTGAACTGATTTTTTTCACAAAGACAGTCTACCACGTCTCAGAACAACTAGCACCACGTCTCATACAACTATCACCACGTCCAAAAATGTCTACAATTAGACATATGAATTTAAACTGATTTTTTAACAAAACATCTCAACTCGTCTCAAAATAACTAGCACCACGTCTAAAAACGTATACATCTATCCATGTGAATTTTAACTGATTTTTTCACAAAAAGGTCTACCACGTCTCATAACAACAAGGACCACGTCTCAAACAACTAGCACCACATCCAAAAACATCTACATCCAGACATGTGGATTTAAACTATTTTTTCACAAAACATCTCACCTCGTATAAGAACAACTAGCACCACGTCCAAAAACGTCTACATCCATGCATGTGAATTTAAACTCATTTTTTTCACAAAGACAGTCTACCACATCTCAGAACAACTAGACCCACGTCTCAAACAACTAGAACTCCAAAAATGTCTACAATTAGACATGTGAATTTCAACAGATTTTTCACTAAACATCTCAACTGGTCTCAGAACAACTAGAACCAAGTCCAAAAACTCTACATCCATGCATATGAATTTAAACAGATTTTTTTTCATAATGACAATCTACCATGTCTCAGAACAACTAGCACCACGTCTCAAACAACTAGCACCAAGTCCAAAAACTTCTATATCCAGACATGTGAATTTAAACTGATTTTTCGCAAAATATCTCACCTCGTCTCATACCAACTAGCCCTACGTCCAAAAATGTCTGAGGTGGACCGAAATGTTCATAATGTCTTATCTAAGGGTTTTGATAAGATAAAACAAATAAAACAGCTAGAAATGATCATGATCTCATATCTAACAGTTGTAATGAGGTAAAACAAATCAAAAGACCATTCAACTCTTATAAATGTTCATGATCTCTAATCTAAGAGTTTTGTTAAGATAAAACAATTAAAATGACATATATAACTCTTAGAAATGTTCATGATCTTGTAAGTAGGTGTTGTAGTAAGATAAAACAAATAAAATGGCCATACAATGTCTCAACTCATCTCAGAACAACTAGCATCTGAAGGAAAACAGAACAAGCCCTGGCTAAATCGAAAATCTCACTTTCGTGCAATGCATTCCAGAATCGGAAACTTTCGACAAAGCTCAGGCTCAAATTCTTTTTCCCATGAACGGATCTAGGCTTATACTTATTTAATTTATTAATCAGGACACAAAAGATACAATCTTTAATTAAAGCTGAAAGTTCAAAGATTATACCTTTGTAGCGAAGTCCCTTGCAAATAGAATACCAAAACTTCGGGCAATCGATTACCACCAAAATCCGAAAGATAACTCCAAGAAATCCCGAATATTGCGTGGGCGATAATCTGATGGGATGTGCTATCAAAGCCCACGAAAACCCACAAAGAAAATCCCTCGAAAAGATAAAATCTGCCCAAAAGATCAAACCTTTAACCCAAAAAAAACTGCTGCCCAGTATTTTTCTCGCCAATAAAATCGAACCCACTTCAACTCCGGTCATGATCTGGACAACCGGGATTGTGGATCACCAACCCAAGGGAGAGTTCAACACAAACCCAGCTGGATCAAGCACCCCGGAGTGATTAGAAGAGGCTGATGGACTGCTCAATAAAACCATGAAGGATTCTGGCCAAAGTTGGAAAAATCCGGCCAAAAGGTTTAAAAAAAAAAAAAAAACTGGGCAGCAATTAAATAAAATCCATCAATGGGCTGTCTAAAAGTTTGATCTTTAGACTTAATCTAAATCGATAAGTGAGATTCCAAGTTTGTTTTTGAAAGAAACCCAAGAAAAAGAGAGTCTCTCTTTAGAACTTTCTCACTCAAAAGAAGATAAATTTGTCTTGCAAGATTTTCTTAAGTTTCTTTGGCCTTAAGCTTTCTATTTATAGGGAACTCTGAAGGAGATCTAGTGGGCTTTTGAGTTGGACCTTTTAATTAGACTTTCATTGACTGCTTAGTCTTTCCTAGACTAATCAACTCCAATCGAACCATTCGAATTAATTTCTTAACCCACTTTGTTAATTTAATTTAATCGAACCCTTAGGATTAATTAATTCATATAGAATTAATTTATTAATCCACTTTGTCAATTAAATATTAATTAAACCCTTAGGATTAATTAATTCACTTTGTCGATTAGTCAAATACATAATTAGTCATACCACTATCGGACTAACAATGAAACTACCACTAAAAAATTACTTTACATCGCGCCACTATATTTTCTTCTATCTCGCAACATTAAAGATCTAGTGCTCGTCGGCTTATCAATTTACTGACAAACTAATTTACTGACTTCTTGGTATCCGAGATCAGTACCACTTGACCTTCTTATTATACCTGACATAAAATCCACCAGCCGAGTTTAGTATAATAAACCTTACGAACTCATGTTGGGATCACCATCAACCCGGCGAACCGATACGTGGATTCCTCCGACTAGCAATGGTACGTATGAAGCTAAACACCGCATACCCAACCTACCGAGGTATAGGCCTCAATTGACCGCACTCTTTGGCACATCAAAGCATTAAATATCTAACTCTCACACCCATCCCAATCTCAGGATTGAGAGACTGAATACTAGGACCGAATTAACTACGCCGATCAGTACAAGTCAATTCTATCCAAACTGGTCGTGCTCAATGTGCCCCAGGCATATCTGTGTGATTTAATTAGTCTATATAAACTAATTTCCAAACCACACGATAACCTACACCGATAGTATGTTCAGACAATCTCAGTTACTAGCATACTTTTATATATCAATACTTTAACCAATAACGGTATCTACTATGTCTTTCCACACCTCGTTTTCTAGTTCTATGATATAATGGAACAATTTAATACTAAAACAAAATGATATGTCATCTGTGGATATTAGTTTTTGATACAAGCCATAGATTTTCTATATTCAAAACTAACAATCTCCCACTAATACTCAAAGCTATGCTAAGAAGTACAAAAGTTGTCCAACCCGCTATTACACTGCTGTCATACTGAAATCTAAAGAACACCTTTAAGCTCACTCACATGGCTCCCTCGAGAATCTGACTCCCATGCTCTCCACATGTCTCTCAAAGACCTTTGGGGTCAATGGCTTTGTGAGTAGATCTGCAAGGTTGTCATCTGATGCTATCTTGGTCACAGTCACATCTTCCCTCTTTACGATCTCTCGTATCAGGTGGTACTTGCGCTCTATGAGTTTACTCGCTTTGTGGGCTCGTGGTTCCCTCGAGTTAGCAACTGCACTATTGTTCTCACAATAAACTGTGATATACCTTGGCAACTCAGGAACCACATCTAAGTCCACCAGGAAGTTCCAGAGCCATACAGCTTCTTTTGCTGCCTCTGACGCGGCAACGTACTCAGCCTCCATGGTGGAGTCCGCCACACATTTTTGCTTGACACTCTGCCATACTATGGCTCCACATCCTATAGTAAACACAAACCTTGAGGTAGACTTACTCTTCTCCATATCACCTTGAAAGTCTGAATCTATGTAACCCAATGGTACAAGTTCCTGCGCTCTATAAACTAGGACATAATCTCTCGTCCTGCGCAAGTACTTGAGAATGCATTTTACTGCCTCCGAGTGAGCCTTCCCAGGGTTACTATGATTTCTGCTAATCATGCCAACAGCAAAGCAAATATCAGGCCTTCTACATAACATAGCATACATGAGGTTACCCACTACAGAAGCATAGGGTACCGCCTGCATGGCATCTATCTTCTCAGCAGTCTTAGGACACTGCTCCTTGGACAAATGCACCCCATTCTTGAAATGTAGTGAACCCTTCTTGGAGTTCTGCATGTTAAAACAGGCTAGAATCATGTCTATGTAGGATGCCTGAGAAAGAGTCAAAGAACTGAAAGGATTGCCACATAGGATCTGGGGTTTCACTTGCTCGATTTACCACGCAACAAAAATTTCTAATTAAAGCGGAACCTCAGAAAAGTACATTTGAAGGGTACACCTGGTGATTCTCTTGTATGCCTCAAGACTATGACTTCACGTTATGTGGGCAACGAACTAGAAGTTAATTGATCAGCTACTCATCACAATCCACCTGCTAGAAAAATCCAGCACCTTCGCACCTAGCACGTACTGCAAACGCACTGCCCGGAGAGAGAGAAAGCAACACACGGGGCTGCCAAGAGAGAGGAAAAATTTCGGCCACCTCTATGGAAAAAACCAGCCGCCCCTTTTTGCTAAAATCCGACTTCAAGACTTGAGAAAATATTTTCTCTCTCTTGGATTTTATGTCTCTAGATTCTTGAATAATGAATCTATTAAATTGTTGTATCTTGAATAGCTAATCCCTTGTCTATTTATAGAGTTACAAGAGAGACCCAAGTTGGTTTAAGAATGGTCTTCCTAATGGGTTTAGGTAATGAATTAGTTTCCAAATCCAATTAGGTAACCAGTCTGATAGGATAAATCAAACCCTACTAGATTCCTAATCTCTAGGATTTCCTAATTCCAATTGAAACTTAAGACTTAATTAATTAATTAAATAATTCCACTTTGTTAATTACTTAATTAACCCTTAGGAATTAATTAAATAATTCCACTTTGTTAATTACTGAATTAACCCTTAGGAATAATTAACCAATTAATTAATTAAATCTACCTATTCCATTAACCCATTACAAAATTAATCGTACCACTAACAGATTAATTTTGGCACTACCATCCAACACCAGAATTACTTTCGGAACAAATTAATTAAATTATATTCATTAATCTCCCCACATCAAAGATATAGTGCTCGTTAATTGTAAATTAATTAATTAAGTTCTTTAATTCCGAGACTAGTACCACTCGACCTTTTTACTATACCAGACATAAGTCCACCGGCCGGGTTTAGTATAATAAATATTTCGAGCTCATCTCGGGAGCACCATCACCCCGGATTCACCTATACATGGTTTTCTTTCGACAAGCAGCAGCACACCAAGTAACTAAACATGTGCACCCAACCTACCGAGACTATTGGCCACAATTGACCTCACCCTTTGGCAGATCAAAGTACACTATGTCTAATCCTCATGCCCGCTCGAGTCTATGGATTAAGAGATAGAATACAAGGATCGATTAGTCTATTAAATCAGTACAAGACAAATCATTCCTAAAGGTCAAGTTCAATACGCCCCGGGCATATCTATATGATTCAATTAGTTTAGACAAACCAATTATCTGAATCACATAATAACCTAAATAGATAGTTTGTCCAAAGCTGTCTCGGTTACGAACCTTATTTATATAGTATGTCTTTCAACCAATGATGAGATCTACTGTGTCACACCAGACACCTCATCATCTACTTACATAATATAAATGGACAATTAATGCACAGCAAGATATAACCAAAACATAAATAGATATATTACAGGGAAAAAGTACAACACAAGCATAGCTTATGTATTCAACTCTAACAATCTCCCACTAATACTTAAGATGTGCTTTAAGTATACATCTGCATACAACTCCTGTACAATCTGCTACTATCTATCTAGAAAAACTATCATGGCTCTGCTAAGTATTTGATCCCCATGCCCTCCACGTGAGCCTTAAAGACTTTAGAAGTTAATGTTTTCGTGAATGGATCTGCAAGGTTATGCTCTGATGCTATCTTATCCTCGACCACATCTTCCCTCTTTACGATGTCTCGTATCAGGTGGTACTCGCGCTGTATATATTTACTCGCCTTGTGGGTTCGTGGTTCCTTCGAGTTTGCTACTGCACCGTTGTTGTCACAATAAACCGTGATAGACTTCTGCAAACCAGGAATCACATCTAAGTCCACTAGGAAGTTCTTGAGCCATACTGCTTCTTTCGCTGCCTCTGATGCGGCAACGTACTCAGCCACCATGGTAGAGTCCGCCACACATTTCTACTTGAGACTCCGCCAAACTATGGCTCCACCTCCTAGAGTAAACACATACCCTGAGGTAGACTTGCTCTTGTCCCTGTCACCTTAGAAATCTGAATTTGTGTAACCTCGGGGTACCAGCTCAGGCGCCTATTAGACCAGAACTTGGTTCCTCGTTCTGAGCAAATACTTGAGAATGCATTTTACTGCCTCCCAATGAGTTTTCCCGGGGTTAATTTGATATTTGCTTGCCATGCCTACGACATAACAGATATCAGGCCACGTACACAGCATGGCATACATGAGACTTCCTATTGCCGAAGCATATGGAACTGTCTTCATGGCCTCTATCTCCTCAACAGTCTTAGGAGACTGTTCCTTAGATAGAAACACTCTATGCCTGAAAGGTAGAAAACCTTTCTTGGAGTTCTGCATGCTAAAACGGGCTAGAATCGTGTCTATGTACGAAGCTTGGGAGAGCGTTAACGAACATTCCCTACGATCTCGAATAATCCTGATCCCAAGGATATGTCCCACTTCCCCTAAGTCCTTCATTTCAAACTGCTTGGACAGCCATGCCTTTACATCTGATAACACTTTCTTGTTGTTGCCAATCAATAGAATGTCATTTATGTAAAGCACAAGAAACACCACTGAGTTTCCATCACGTCTGCGATATACACCATGCTCATCCGGACACTGAGTAAATCTAAATGACTGGATTACTTCATCAAACCGGATATTCCAAGATCTGGATGTTGGTGTATGTGCCCTTATGAGGGCTATTTATGTAAATAAACTTTGAGGGTTATTTATGCAAATAAGATATATGTCATTTGTTTGATAATTGATCAAATGAGTTAATTTCATGATAGCAATATTCTTGTGCATATCTAAATTTATGAAATCAATCCGCCAAAAAAACACTCCATGGACAGATTAGATCATGAGTGATTCTTTTGAGTAGTATTGGTACGGGGATCCTTAGACCAGAAATCACTACATGATCTCAGATGAATTGTAGTGTGCTTTGACATACGCCTAACGGGGCCATAACAGGTTGCCATGTACGGGTATGATTGGGTATACTATGATTCACGCTAAGATATGTAGGTGAAGTGATGGGACTACAAATCTCTCTTAAGTGAGAGATGATATCTTGGCCACATGATAATGAACTGAAAAGTTCATGGCCATGCCTAAGGAATGATAAGGATATCATTTGCTTGATGGATTCAGTGTCACTAAGAGATCAAGTAAACGTTTAGCTATATAAGGATGATAGTTCCATGCCTTATGCTAAACGAGATATCAATGTAGAGGATCGTACGCAGTTTGCTCAGAAAGGTTGTGTTGAATCACCATTCGACCCTCCATTCTGAATTGGGTAGTCATTATGTCTTGCTAGAGACCACTAATGACTTATGGATTAATCAATGAGATTGAGTTATCCATTACCAATTTGGAATGGGCCTACAGGATCGCAGATAAGAAAGTTCGATGATGCAGAATAAGTATTCTTGCCTACAATAAGTATAATTGTTATACTTAAATAAAGAAGATTTAATTAAATGGTTTAATTAAATATTATTGAAATGTTCTGTGGTATTAATTAATAGTTAATTAATTACCTTGGAATAATTGGGATGGGCTGATAAATCAAGGGACTTAATTACAATTGAAGATCTTGACCCATCAGCCTGATCCATGGGTTATGGGTTGATCCATGGACTTGGTGTATAACCCAAATCATTAAGGTATTATTTAATATTGATTTGAAATCAGTAAATATTATTTAAATACTGATTTGGAATCCGTAAAATAATATTTGGTAATAATACTGATTTGGAATATGACAAAAATCAGTTAAGTTATAATTGGATGATTACAATACTGATTTTGGAATTTTAATCTCTACAAATATCCTAGGGATATTATTGTAGGAGGATGATGATTTTGAATTAGAAAATTCAGATCAAACAAAAATACACTATATTCCCAAATTCTCTCGGTAGGCAAGATTGGCTAGCACCAGATCTGCGAAGACTTTCGTGCTTGAGAGTAGAGAATCCTTCAAGGAAGGATTTTGGTGGTGACGAACGTAATCAGAACAGAAGGCTTGGACCAGCATCAAACAAGCATCCAGGTGCGGCAACCGATTACGCTACAAGGGTAAGCTTTGGATGCTTTAAATGTAGGATTAATTAAACACTAAAATGGAATAGGCATGAATCCGCTGCGTAAAATTTTTTTGAAAAACATGCCTTCTATCCCAACAGTGGTATCAGAGCTAGGCTCAATATTTTAGTGTTAAAATCAAAAGTAATTGATTAAAACAAATTCTTTGTTTTATTAAAATTAATTTTTGGTAAACCCGATTTAAAATTTAAGTTTCTAAAGAAAAATGAAACTTATTTTCTGGGTTTGTTTACCTACAAGGAGTCAATTTCTTGGATGAATTTGAGTCGGAACCCGTGTTGGAAACAAGGCTTCAGGAAGATCCAGAAAAAGAAAAAAAAATGAAAGCCTCCATCGGAATTGTTCTACCATCTTTTTGGTCGCTAGGGTCACCGGAATCTGGGGTTTCGGGAAAGCCTCGCCAAGAAAAATGATTTTCTCCTTTGGCTTTCGAAATTTGGACAGTTACTTTGAAACATCTGCCAATTTCTAGGTTCAAGTTTTTGGAAAAACGATTTGTAGCAATCTGGGTTTGGTTTTGTTTTGAAACTAGTCGGAAAGCTTGTTTTGGATTAAACTATTTGCTGGGCTGATTGTTTTCTTTTCTGATTTTGTGCTAATTGATTAACCGAAATTTCAAAATTGGATTTTGTTTGGTTTAATGGAAGTTAGTTTCTGGGCTGTTGATCTTCTGGGTTGTAGCGTCGCCGGGAAAGCAAGATTGCCGGAAATGGTTTTCAGTCTTCGAACGAAGTCGAAAATCCCAAAATCGTTCTGGTTAGACTTCAGCCGACTCAAGATCCCGATTGAATTGGAAACTAACGGCGAATCGCCGCTGCACCTTCTTGAGTCGATGTCGGAAAACCGCTAACACCGGAAAAAGGTTTTCTAGACGTTTAATTTTTCTATGCCGGCAAGGTTGATGGTCACTGAAAGAGTTTCGGTTGGATTCAGTCGACCGAGAGAGATGGTTTTCACCGGAAGAGACGACCAACATGGAATGATGGGAGTCGAGGATGCCGGATGGAAAATTCGGGGAAAAAGAAAGAGATGCGGTGGGAGCAGATGCCATAATGGCTTAAATTACCAAACTGCCCCTCAGCCCCTTGAACCCTAACAGCCTCAAGTTTTAAAATGGTTTTAAAAATTACAGAATGGCCCCTGGACTTTGAGTCCTCTTCAAAACCCTAGCCCAGAATTTTATTTAAATTACCAAATTGCCCCAAAAGTTACAGAAAATTAATTTTGTAAATTTTATTATTATTTTATTTGATAAGATATTAAATAAATTATCTTAATTAGATTTGGATAATTGAAATAATTTAAAATTTATTTAAATTTTAAATTTGAAAATTTTATCTTAATTAGATAATTAGATATATCTTAAAATAATTATTTTAATTAGATTAAAATAATTAGAAGAGATAAATAAATAAATAATTAATTAATTAGATTAATTAATTTGCTTAAATTTTGAATTGTTATTTATTTTATTTTTTATGCTTATTTTAAATTGTTTAAATTTTACAAGAAGCATCATTATTATGCTAGCATGTTCATGCATCATTTTGGATAAATGTAAAATGAACAAAAGGATTGATTAAAATTGATCATGACAATCAATTTTAATTCTGTAATAGTTACACAATCCTTAAAATTAATCGGCTTAAATTAAAACCGGCTTGTATGAGCATATGCATTTTGTTTGTTTCAAAGCATGAATTTGGCTTTTAATTTCAACATTTTAAAAGTTGGGGCCTGCGAGCCAATTTTGAATTTGGGCCTGCGTGCCTATAAAAATCATCATGTAATAGTTAGGCCCAAAAGGAGGTTCCAAGAGGAGTCCATGGTGGAGCCCACGAACGGAGGCCCAAACATGAAGATTTTAAAAGACCCTATAATAGACTAGAGCCCAGTTCATCGATTTAATTCATTCTTTTATTTATGCAAATGAATGACAAATGAAAATGCATGTTAAGCCGATCAAACTTAAATCCGAAAAAAACCCAAGATTTTGCTTCCATACTTGAGGGCCAGCTTGAGCTTCAAATGTCTGATGGACTTGGAGAGCCCAAAGGCCTCAGGTTTTCTTCGTGCGGCAGGTTGTTACATAATAGTGCCCAACTTTATCACTACCATTAATGAGTGGAAAAACTGCTTGGGTATTAGATGCTCAACTTTATCACAACCACTTGTTATGGAAAAACTGTGTGGGTGTCTATTGATGTGATGCCTTAAGGGATGGTTTAACTGTTAGTTTTGAATACAGAAAAGCTATGGCTTGTATCAAAAACTAATATCCACAGTTGACAGATCATTTTGTTTCGGTATAAATTTATTCCTTTATATCATAGAACTAGATAGCGGGGTGTGAAAAGACACGATAGATACAGTTATTGGTTAAAGTATTGATAAAATAAAAGTATGCTCATAATCGAGATAGTCTAAACATACTATCGGTGTAGGCTATCGTGTGGTTTAGAAATTAGTTTGTCTAAACTAGTTTAAATCACACGGATATGCCCGGGGCATATTGAGCACGACCAGTTTGGATAGAATTGACTTATACTGATCGGCGTAGTCAAATCGGTCTGAGTATTCAGTCTCTCAATCCCGAGATTGGGATGGGCGTGAGAGTTGGATATCGTATGTTTTGATTTGCCAAAGTGTGTGGTCAATTGAGGCCTATACCTCGGTAGGTTGGGTATGCGGTGTTTAGCTTCCTACGTGCCGTTGCTAGTCGGAGGAGTCCACGTTCCTGTTCGCCGGGTTGATGGTGCTCCCGAGATGAGCTTGTAAGGTCTATTATATTAAACCCGGCCGGTATAATAAAAGGACGAGTGGTACTAATCTCGGATACTAAGAAGTCGGTGAATTAATTTATCAGTAAATTGATAAACCAACGAGCGCTAGATCTTTAATGTCAGGACATAGAAGAAAATATAATGGCGCGATGTAAAATTATTTTTGACCGGTAGTTCCATAATTAGTCCGTTAGTGGTACGACTGATTATGCATTTGACTAATCGACAAGGTGAATTAATTAATCCTAAAGGTTTAACCAATATTTAATCGACAAAGTGAATTAAGAAATTAATTCTATTTGAATTAATTAATTCTAAGGGTTTGGTTAAATTAAATTAACAAAGTGGGTTAATAAATTAATTCAAATGGGTCGATTGGAGTTGATTAGTCGAGAAAGACTTAGTGGTCAACAAAAGTCAAATTAAAAGGCCCAACTCGAGAGCCCATTAGGTCTCCTTAGAAGCTCCTTATAAATATCCTTGTTAGATAATTGAAGATATAAGGAAACTTGAAGGCCAAGAAAAGCCTAGTAAGTGAAAGTCTAGTCTAGAGAGAGAACATTGTCTTCCTCGTCAAGTTTTCTCTCGAAGTCGACTAGGATAGCTTTCTCTTATTCGGAAAATTCAAGCCCATAGATTGATTGGAGCAGCCCATTGATTTTGTCATTGATCGGACGTTTTCTACAGCCCGATGCAAGGTCTGATCTTCTTCCTCAGCTCACCAGTGATACAGCGGATTTTCCTGCTGTCGATCGGCACTGCCTTTCAGTCCGGGACTGAAGATTTTAATCATTTGCTACGCTGATCCGCCGGTTCGGCTGTTTAGCTTTGAGCCCGCGTATAGATCGCGATCGGATGGTTGATCTTTGTTGACCGGATACTTATTCAAAGTATTTGCAGTATTTTTTGTGGGTTTTCTTGCGCAGGAAGTTATTGGGCAGATTTGATTTTTCCGAAGTGGGTTTCCTTAGGATTTCTTTATTTTTCCGTGGGTAACTTCGTAGATAATAGCCCACACTATTTTGGAGTTGGATCGGAGTAATTCTTGGGATTTCTATTGGAATCGCTAACAAAGATTGGATTTTTCGTTAGGCAAGGGACTTCGCTACAAAAGGTAGAATCTTTAAATATTTCGCTTTAATTAAAGATTGAATTTTTTGTGTCCCGATTAATAAATTAAATAAGTATAAGCCAAGATCCGTTCATGGGTAAACTAATTTGAGCCTGAGCTTGGTCGAAAGCTTCCAATTCTGGAAAGCATTGCACGAAAGTGAGGTTTTCGATTTAGCCCGGGCTTGTTCAGTTTTCCTTCGTTAACTTGGGAAAATTAATCCTAGCTTGACCCGATAAGTTGACTAGGAATTAATTTTGCAATGGTAGGATGGTGTCAAACATTCGGAAAGTTCATCCTATCACCGAAAAGTTGCATGGTATGCAATTGGAAAGCGTTAGATTACATGGAATGTAATTTTAACGTTGCCTACCAAAAGAGCCTGATCCCTACGATACTTTCCAAAGCAAGACTGGGGTTAACTCTTTGTGGATTTTCGGCCCACAATCTAGCACCAACACAAAATTATTTGGGATTTCAATTTTGGATATTGTGGAAATTGATTTTAAAACTCTTCCTAATATTTTGCATTTATTCTTTGTAGAAATGGCATCATCTAGCACTAATGTTGTTTCAAACTTCACTCTGAGAAATATATTGGATAAAGACAAATTGGTTGGACCAAACTTCTTAGACTGGGAAAGAAACTTGAGAATTCTTCTCAAGCAAGAAAGAAAGCTACATGTCTTAGAGACTGTTTTACCTGAACCACCACAGAATACCTCGGCTACTGTTCAGCGAGCATGGGATAAGCTGAAAAGCAATTCTGATGATGTGACATGCTTGATGCTCGCGTCTATGACAGGTGAGCTTCAAAAGCAGTTCATGAATTTCGAAGTGTTCCGAATTTATGAGTCACTGACAGAAATGTTTCGTGAACAAGCCCGTATCTTTGTTATCGAAATAAATCTTTCTATGTCCACCTCATGGGTATTAGATACCGGGTGTGGGGTACACATTTGTACTAATGTGCAAGGACTCAGAAATAGAAGGATGACAAGTAAAGGTGAATTTGATCTCCGAGTGGGCAACGGAGCAAAGGGTTGTTGCTGTTGAAGTTGGATATTATACTTTATCTTTACCTTCCGGTTTAAACATTGAACTTGAGAATTGTTATTATGTATCTGCTTTGAGTTGGAATATTATTTCAATTTCTTGTTTGGATATCAAAGGATTTCGTTTTATTATTGGTAATAATTCATTATCTTCGTATCAGAATGATGTTCTATACGGAGTTGCAAATTTGTGCAACGGCCTATATGTCTTGGATTTGAGCCAAGAAAGACCGTCTATAATATTGAAAAGAAGGCTAAATCAATTGAGTTTGATAAGAGTCCAACTTATCTTTGGCACTGTCATTTAGGCCATGTAAACGAGAAACGAGTTCAAAGACTTCACAAGGATGGAGTACTAGGGTCATTTGATTTTGAATCATATGATACCTGTGAACCCTGCTTGCAAGGCAAAATGACAAAGAGTCCTTTCAACAAGAAAGGCGAAAGAACAAGTGGGCTATTGGATCTAATACATATGGATGTATGTGGACCAATGAGCTCACAAGCCAGAGGTGGATTTGAATACTTCGTGACTTTTACTGATGACTATAGTAGATGTGGTTATGTCTACTTAATGAGGTATAAAAGTGAAACTTTTGAAAGGTTCAAAGAGTTTAAAAATGAAGTAGAGAATCAGTTGGATAGAATGATTAAGACTATTCGCTCCGATCGGGGAGGTGAATACCTTAGTGATGAGTTCGATGGCTATCTAAAACAGTGTGAAATTGTTTCACAGCTGAGTCCACCGAGAACACCTCAATGGAATGATGTATCCGAAAGGAGAAATCGGACCTTATTAGATATGGTTCGATCAATGATGGGCCAAGCGACTCTCCCCACATCCTTTTGGGGTTATGCTCTCCTTTCTGCTGCCTACTTATTAAACTGTATTTCATCTAAGGCAGTAGATAAGACTCCATATAAGATATGGATGGGTCAGAAGCCCTATATGTCCTATCTACGAGTTTGGGGTTGTCTAGCTCATGTAAAACGTTTACAAAGTAATAAGCTTGAACCTAAAACTGACAAATGCCTATTTGTGAGATATCCTAAGGAAACCAAAAGATATCAATTCTACAACCCAACTGAGAACAAAGTGTTCATTGCTCAAGGAGCTACATTCTTAGAGAAAAATTCTCTGTACAAGAAAGACAGTGGGAGTAGAATAGAACTCGGAGAAGTTCAAGAACCACAAGAGAATGTAGAACGATCTACAGAAACTCAGTTGAAAGTTGACATAGAAACTCATGAAAATGAGCAACCGGAGTCAACAACACAAGAACCTAGAAGATTTGGTAGATCTCGTCACCAACCCGAGAGATACGGATTTCTCGTGACTGACGATCAAGATTTGATCTTGGTGGACTCTAATGAGCCCGCGAACTACAAACAGGTTTTAGAAAGTCTGGATTCAGATAAATGGCTACAAGCCATGGAATCTAAAATGCAATCCATAAGGGACAACAAAGTGTGGACTTTGATTGACCCTCCTGTTCAGGCAAAGGTTGTCGATTGCAAGTGGATTTGCAAGTTAATACCTGGCGGGACCTCAAGGCACGACTAGTGGCTAAAGATTTTAGACAGACTCATGGCATAGACTATGATGAATCCTTCTCTCCTGTCGTGATGCTCAAGTCCATTAGGACAATGCTTGCCATAGCAGCATATTTTGACTATGAGGTATGGCAAATGGATGTTAAGACGGCTTTCCTGAATGGAAACCTACTTGAGGATGTTTATATGAAATAACCCAAGGGATACATCGATCAAAAGCATCCTAATCGAGTATGCAAGCTTCAGAGGTCCATCTATGGACTAAAGCAAGCATCTCAAATTTGGAATCTTCGTTTTGATGAGGAAGTAAAAGGTTACGGATTCATCAAGAACGAAGATGAGCCTTGTGTTTACAAGAAAGTTAGTGGGAGCAAGATTGTTTTCCTTGTCCTATATGTGGACCACATCCCACTCATAGGAAATGACATTCCCTTGATGAAAGACATCAAACAATGGTTGGGTAGTGTATTTTCTATGAAAAACTTGAGAAAAGCCAAAATGATACTAGGTATCAAGATCTATAGAGATAGGTCAAAAAGGCTTCTAGGACTAAGTCAAGAAGGGTATATAGACAAGATATCGAAGAGGTTCAATATGTCTAATTTTAAGAATGGTATGGTACCATTCAAACATGGCCTCCTCTTCGAGAAGAACCAATGTCCTTCTAATAAAGAGGAGAGGGATGCGATGAGTAGAGTCCCATATGCTTTGGCAATAGGATCTATCATGTATGCCATGTTATGTACCCACCCAGATGTCGCACATGCACTGAGCATGACTAGTAGATACCAACAAGATCCAGGAATGGATCATTGGACTGCAGTCAAAGCAATCCTGAAGTACTTGCGAATGACAAAAGGATTAATGCTAGTGTACGGAGGACAATAACAGCTCGTCGTACAAGGTTACGCCGATGCTACTTTCCAGACTGATCAAGACGATATGAAGTCACAATCAGGCTATGTTTTTAGCCTGAATGGCGATGCGGTTAGTTGGAAAAGCTAAAAGCAAGATACCACAGCCGACTCTACAACAGAATCTGAGTATATTGCTGCATTAGATGCTGCAAAGAAAGTTGTTTGGTTGAGGAAGTTTGTGTCGATACCGAGTATCCAAGATCCGATAGACCTCTTCTGTGATAATAATGAAGCTATCGCACAAGTAAAAGAGCCCCGGTCACACCAGAAGACCAAACACATACTCAGACGTTATCACTTCATTCGAGAGATCGTCGATCGAGGAGATGTTAAAGTATGCAAAATTGGGTCAGATAATAATATAGCAGATCCTCTCACAAAGCTCTACCACAGTCAAAGTTTGAGAGACATAAAATAGAGCTTGGTCTTAAACAGTTTAGGACATAGCCCTTCAACGGGCAAGTGGGAGATAGTTGGTGTATATGCCCTTGTGAGGGCTATTTATGTAAATAAACTTTGAGGGTTATTTATGTAAATAAGATATGTGTCATTTGTTTGATAATTGATCAAATAAGTTAATTTCATGATAGTAATATTCTTGTGCATATTTAAATTCATGAAATCGATCCGCTAAAAGAAACACTCCATGGACAGATTAGATCATGAGTGATTCTTTTGAGTAGTACTGGTACGAGGATCCTTAGACAAGAAATCACTACATGGTCTTAGGTGAATTGTAGTGTGCTTTGACATATGCCTAACGGGGCCATAACAGGTTGCCAAGTACGGGTATGATTGGGTACACTATGATTCACGCTAAGATATGTAGGTGAAGTGATGGGAGTACAAATCTCTCATAAGTGAGAGATGATATCTTGGCCACTTGATAGTGAACTGAAAAGTGCATGGCCATGCCCAGGGAATGATAAGGATATCATTTTCTTGATGGATTCAGTGTCATGAAGAGATCAAGTAAACGTTTAGCTATATAAGGATGATGTTTCCATGCCTTATGCTAAACGGGATATCAATGAAGAGGATCGTATGCAGTTTACTCAGAAAGGTTGTGTTGAATCACCATTCGACCATCCATTCCGAATTGGGTAGTCATTATGTCTTGTTAGAGACCACTAATGACTTATGGATTAATCAATGAGATTGAGTTATCCATTACCAATTTGGAATGGGCCTACAGGATCGCACATAAGAAAGTTCGATGATGCAGAATAAGTATTCTTGCCTACAATAAGTATAATTGTTATACTTAAATAAAGAAGATTTAATTAAATGGTTTAATTAAATATTATTGAAATGTTCTGTGGTATTAAATAATAGTTAATTAATTACCTTGGAATAATTGGGATGGGCTGATAAATCAAGGGACTTAATTACAATTGATGTTCTTGACCCATCAGCCTGATCCATGGGTTATGGGTTGATCCATGGACTTGGTGTATAACCCAAATCATTAAGGTATTATTTAATACTGATTTGAAATCAGTAAATATTATTTAAATACTGATTTGGAATCAGTAAAATAATATTTGGTAATAATACTGATTTGGAATATGACTAAAATCAGTTAAGTTATAATTGGATGATTACAATACTGTTTTTGGAATTTTAATCTCCACAAATATCCTAGGGATATTATTATAGGAGGATGATGATTTTGAATTAGAAAAATCAGATCAAACAAAAATATACTATATTCCCAAATTCTCTCGGTAGGCAAGATTGGCTAGCACCAGATCTGCGAAGACTTTTGTGCTTGAGAGTAGAGAATACTTCAAGGAAGGATTTTGGTGGTGATGAACATAACCGGAACAGAAGGCTTGGACCAACATCAAACAAGGATCCAGGTGCAGTAACCGATTACGCTACAAGGGTAAGCTTTAGAAGCTTTAAACGTAGGATTAATTAAACACTAAAATGGAATAGGCATGAATCCGCTGCGTAAAATTTTTTGAAAAACATGCCTTCGATCCCAACAGTGGTATCAGAGCTAGGCTCAAGATTTTAGTGTTAATATCAAAAGTAATTGATTAAAACAAATTCTTTGTTTTATTAAAATTAATTTTTGGTAAACCCAATTTAAAATTTAAGTTTCTAAACAAAAATGAAACTTATTTTCTGGGTTTGTTTACCTACAAGGAATCAATTTCTTGGATGAATTTGAGTCGTAACCGGTGTTGGAAACAAGGCTTCGGGAAGAGCCAGAAAAAGAAAAAAATTGAAAAAAATGAAAGCCTCCATCGGAATTGTTCTACCATCGTTTTGGTCGCTAGGGTGACAAGAATCTGGGGTTTCGAGAAAGCCTCGCCAAGAAAAATGATTTTCTCCTTTGGCTTTCAAAATCTGGACAGTTACTTTGAAACATCCGCCGATTTCTAGGTTCAAGTTTTTGGAAAGACGATTTGTAGCAATCTGGGTTTGGTTTTGTTTCGAAACTAGTCAGAAAGCTTGTTTTGGATTAAACTCTTTGTTGGGCTGATTGTTTTCTTTTCTGATTTTGTGCTAATTGATTGATCAAAATTTCAAAATTGGATTTTGTTTGGTTTAATGGAAGTTAATTTCTGGGCTTTTGATCTTATGGGTTGTAGCGTCGTCGGGAAAGCGAGATTGCCGGAAATGGTTTCCGGGCTGGTTTTGCTTTCCTTTGTCGGTCTTTGAATGAAGTGAGAAGTCCCAGAATTGTTCTGGTTGGACTTCAGCCGACTCAAGATCCTGATTGGATTGGAAACTAACGGCGAATCACCGCTGCACCTTCTTGAGTCGATGCCGAAAAACCGCGAACGCCCGGAAAAGGTTTTCTAGATGTTTAGTTTTTCTATGCCGACAAGGTTGATGGTCACAGAAATAGTTCCGGTTGGATTCAGTCGACCGAGAAAGATGGTTTTTGCCGGAAGAGACGACCGGCATGGGATGCCGGGTGTCGAGGATGCCGGACAGAAAATTCGGGGAAAAAGAAAGAGAGGCGGTGTGAGCAGATGCCCTAATGGCTTAAATTACTAAACTGCCTCAAGTTTTAAAATGGTTTTAAAAATTACAAAATGGCCCCTGGACTTTGAGTCCTCCTCAAAACCCTGGCCCAAAATTTTATTTAAATTACCAAATTACCCCAAAAGTTACAGAAAATGAATTTTGTAAATTTTATTATTATTTTATTTGATAAGATACTAAATAAATTATCTTAATTAGATTAGGATACTTGAAATAAATTTTAAATTTGAAAAATTTATCTTAATTAGATAATTAGATATATCTTAAAATAATTATTTTAATTAGATTAAAATAATTAGAAAAGATAAATAAATAAGTAAATAAATAATTATATTAATTAATTTGTTTAAATTTTGAATTGTTATTTATTTTATTTTTTATGCTTATTTTAAATTGTTTAAATTTTACAAGAAGCATTGTTATTATGCTAGCATGTTCATTCATCATTTTGGATAAATGTAAAATGAACAAAAGGATTGATTAAAATTGATCATGGCACGATCAATTTTAACTGTAATAGTTACACAATCCTTAAAATTAATCGGCTTAAATTAAAACCGGTTTGTATGAGCATATGCATTTTGTTTGTTTTAAAGCATGAATTGGGCTTTTAATTTTAACATTTTAAAAGTTGGGGCCTGCGAGCCAATTTTGAATTTGGGCCTGCGTGCCTATAAAAATCATCATGTAATAGTTAGGCCCAAAAGGAGGTTCCAAGAGGAGTCCATGGTGGAGCCCACGAAGGGAGGCCCAAACATGAAGATTTTAAAAGGGCCTGTAATAGACTAGAGCCCAGTTCATCGCTTTAATTCATTCTTTTATTTATGCAAATGAATGATAAATGAAAATGCATGTTAAGCCGATCAAACTTAAATCCCAAAAAAAACACAAGATTTTGCTTTCATACTTGAGGGCCCGATTGAGCATCGAACGTCTGATGGACTTGGAGAGCCCAAGGGCCTCAAGTTTTCTTCGTGCGGCGGGTTGTTACATAATAGTGCCCAACTTTATCACTACCATTAATGAGTGGAAAAACTGTTTGGGTTTTAGATGCTCAACTTTATAACTACCACTTGTTATGGAAAAACTGTGTGGGTGTCTATTGATGTGATGCCTTAAGGGATGGTTTAACTTGGGAAAATTAATCCTAGCTTGACCCGATAAGTTGACTAGGGATTAATTTTGCAAAGGTAGGATGGTGTCAAACATTTGGAATGTTCATCCTATCACCGAAAAGTTGCATGGTATGCAATTGGAAAGCGTTAGATTACATGGAATGTAATTTGAACGTTGCCTACCAAAAGAGCCCGATCCCTACGATACTTGCCAATGTAAGACTGGGGTTAACTCTTTGTGGATTTTTGGCCCACAATCTTGTTAGTTTTGAATACAGAAAAGCTATGGCTTGTATCAAAAACTAATATCCACAGTTGACATATCATTTTGTTTCGGTATAAATTTGTTCCTTTATATCATAGAACTAGATAACGGGGTGTGGACAGACACAGTAGATACCGTTATTGGTTAAAGTATTGATATATAAAAAGTATGCTCGTAACCGAGATAGTCTGAACATACTATCGGCATAGGTTATCGTGTGGTTTGGAAATTAGTTTATCTAAACTAGTTTAAATCACACGGATGTGCCCGGGGCAAATTGAGCACGACCAGTTTGGATAGAATTGACTTATACTGATCGACGTAGTCAATTTGGTCCTAGTATTCCATCTCTCAATCCCGAGATTGGGATGGGCGTGAGGGTTGGATATCGTATGCTTTGCTTTGCCAAAGAGTGCGGTCAATTGAGGCCTATACCTCGGTAGGTTGGGTATGCGGTGTTTAGCTTCTTACGTGCCATTGCTAGTCAGAGGAATCCACGTACCGGTTCGCCGGGTTGATGGTGCTCCTGAGATGAGCTCGTAACGTTATTATACTAAACCCGGCCGGTGAACTTTATGTTCGGTATAATAAAAGGACGAGTGGTACTAATCTCGAAAACCAAGAAGTCGGTGAATTAATTTGTCAGTAAATTGATAAATCGACGAGCACTAGATCTTTAATGTGGGGAGATAGAATAAAATATAATGGCGCGATGTAAAGTCATTTTCGAGCGGTAGTTCCATAATTGGTCCGTTAGTGGTACGACCGATTATGCATTTGACTAATCGACAAGGTAAATTAATTAATCCAAAAGGTTTAATTAATATTTAATCGACAAAGTGAATTTAGAAATTAATTCTATTTTGAATTAATTAATTCTAAGGGTTCGACTAAATTAAATTAACAAAGTGGGTTAAATAAATTAATTTAAAAGGGTCGATTGGAGTTGATTAGTCGGGAAGACTTAGCGGTCAACGAAAGTCAAATTAAAAGGCCTAACTTGAGAGCCCATTAGGTCTCCAAGTGAGCTCCTATAAATAGAAAGCTTTTGGCCCAAGAAACATTAGAAAAATCTTACAAGACAAGTCTTGCCCTAAGTGTGAGAAAATTCTAGAAAGAGAATTTCTTCTTCTTGAAGTTATCTTTCGAAGTCGAATTTCGGAACTCACATTTCGAATTGAACTCAACCCAAAGGCTGAATCCTTACCGCCCAGTTTATCAATTATCTCGGACTTCATTCAGCAGCAAAAATGCTGAATATTCACCGCCCAGTTTATTAAGATAGTTCGGATTTCATTCAGCAGCAAAAATGCTGAATATTCACCGCCCAGTTTATTAAGATAGTTCGGATTTCATTCAGCAGTAAAAAGGCTGAATCTTTACAATATTCATTGCCCAGTTTATTAAGATAGTTCGGACTTCATTCAGCAGCAAAAAGGCTGAATCTTTACCGGCCGATTTATTATTTTGGTTAGTTCTTCAAAACGTGGTGGGCGGTGGTTTGAGCGGCCAGCGGACAGCAACATTTGGGCAGGATTCAGACCAGATTTTGAGGTTGTGAGAGGTTCGATTTGAGATTTTTCTGAGGATTTTTCATGGGCTTCGATAGCATATCCCGTTAGATTATTTCCCACCCAATATTCGGGATTTCTACAGAGTAATCAATTGGATTTCTTTTGGAATCGCAACAAAGAATTGGTTTTTCTTTAAGCAAGGGACTTCGCTACAAAAGGTAGAATCTTTAAATTCCGCTTTAATTAAAGATTTAATTTTTTGTGTCCCGATTAATAAATTAAATAAGTATAAGCCTAGATCCGTTCATGGGTAAACTAATTTGAGCCTGAGCTTGGTCGAAAACTTCCGATTCTGGAATGCATTGCACGAAAGTGAGGTTTTCGATTTAGCCCGGGCTTGTTCAGTTTTCCTTCAAATTGGTATCAAAGCGTTGGTTTCGGTCTTATACTTGTTTGATTTATTACACGGCTTTATTTTGGCATTATTATTTTTGTCGAATTGCATAAACAGGTGGTTATTGGTTTCCCGGCTATTATGGTAGAAATTTCATTTTCATTCATAAATCCCAGGACATGTCCGGGCTTGTTTTATTTTTGAATGGAAATTTCTGTAATAGTAATAACCACGAGCTGGAAGCTGTGTAGGATTAGAAAAATCTTGTAGTAGGATTTGATCTAATCGTGTCGTCTTTAAATTCCTAGAAAAATGCCTTTGTATATAGGAATTTATGTACTATGACGAAGACGTTATTTTGGTAACTTATATTCGCGAGTTTTGGTTTATCGTAATTTTGGGTGATTCCTAATTACGTAGTAAACCGAGAAAACCCGGGCGAATCGAGAGGAATCCAAATAACGAGTGGGAGCGACACGAAGGGAAGTGTCGCCGAGGCGTCAAAGAATCAACGATAGAGAAGGCCATAATAGTCGGGAAATTTTATTTGTTTAATTTCCCGTATTTATGTCTTTTCGTTGATTGTGTGTTTTTCGTTTTATTTTGCATGAACGAAAACCAAACCAAAATGTTTTAAAAGGTAATGTGCAATTAACTAAGGTAGATTGTTCGCATATTAAAACTCCAACGGTTTAATGGGTGCGAATATCTATAGTTAAGATACTGCATGTTAAAACGTAAAAAAAATCCTCAAACTAATTACATTCGCGGGTTTTGGTTTAATCGTAATTTTGGGTGATTCCTAATTACGTAGAAAATCGAGAAAACCCGGGCGAATCGAAATTAAAAATCTAAGTGGGAGCGGGTTGGTTAATAGCCCCATGGCCTCCATTACGGGTTCATTGGTGATGTGGTTAAACTTGCGTGCTGGCTTAGACCTTCCTCCCTATCGGATGAGTTTTCAATCACAGATATCACCGGAATGAATTTCTAAAGGGATGACTATAGTGAGTTTAATTGGAGAAAGTTGCGACACCCTCGCCATCCGAGGTGCATTAGTATCCTAAGTAACAAACTTAGAAGTCACGTAATGGCATACACTTAGTGTACTGTTTATAGTATCCCTCCCATCGAGGTTACGCTATCTATGTGTACGGCTAAAATTATCGACTATTAATTTCATTGATCATAAGATCGTTGGTCAGATAATGAGATTAATGAATTTCGATTCTTCTCGAACAAATGTGGGTTGGCGTAGACATTCACCCATCGTGACATGCGTTAATCCCGGTGTGAGAGATGTCGGTAGAAGATTATATTATTTTTTAGAGGATTTTTCAATATTTTCGGAAAAGTATACTGAAACTTGAATTGTTTATTTTTCGGTTATGATATGTCGTTCAACCCGCTAGCTGTCATTTTGAACCAAAACAAACTCACGGGTCCAAACTATATTGACTGGAAACGTAACCTGGACATTGTCCTTACCACTGAAGGTTACAAGTACGTGCTTACTGAGGTGTGTTCCCCTGAGTAGGGCATCGAAGCAGTCAGCTATGAGGAAACTCATGAATGCTAGGATGGCTGACGACACTTCAGTGAGGGATTATGTGCTGGACATGATCAGTTGCATCAATGAGATAGAGGTACTGGGAGATGATATTGATGGGGAGACCCAGGTCGATATCATTCTCCAGAGCTTGCCCCCCAGTTTTGAGCAGTTTCGGTTAAACTAGAATATGGGCAAGCTCTCATATTCAATCTCCGAGCTCATGACTGCATTGGTGTCAGCTGAGGGCCTATTCGCTGAGAAGAAGCAAGCATTTGCTACTGTTGGTCCCTCAGGTTCCTCTGCTGGGCCCAAAGCCAGGAAGCAAAAGAGGAAGAGAGGCCAGAAAGCAGGAGCTGATCATGGACCCAAGGTGGGCATTGCCAAGAAGCACAAGCAGAAAGGCAAATGCTTCAGATGTGGCAAAGCAGGACATTGGAAGAAGGACTGCCCAAAGCCTCGAGGGGTTCCAAGTGACCCGGCTGCTTAGAGAGGGAGAATTGCAGGTTTACCTTGGGGATACTACCAGAGTTTCTGTGGCTGCAGTGGGAGTTATTAGTCTTTATTTTTCAGACTCTATTTTACATTTAAAGGATTGTCATTATGTGCCTAGTTTTCGAAAGAACTTGCTTTCGGTTTCGAGACTTGTTTTGGATGGTTATAAGTGTGCATTTTCTGATGGATCTATTTTTATTAGAAAAGGCCAGAAACTTATATGTTCCGGTACATTGGTTGATAATTTGTTTTTAATTAAGACTTAATCCCCAGTAATGCAAAACACAGAAACTAGTAGCTCATCATCGAATCATAATAAGAGAAAAGAATCTTCCCCTTTGAATCAGACTTATCTTTGGCACCTGAGACTAGGTCACATCAACCTTAGTAGGATTCAAAGGTTAGTCAAGAGTGGGTCTTTGGACTTAGTAGATATTGACAGCTATTCGACCTGTGAGTCCTGCTTGGAGGGTAAAATGACCAAGAGGCCTTTTAAGGCAAATGGGTATTGGGCCAAGGAGGTTTTAGAGCTGATTCATTCTGACGTGTGTGGGCCTATGTCAGTTTAGGCTAGAGGTGGTTATGAGTATTTCGTGACTTTCACGGATGATTACTCTAGATATGGATACATATACCTGATGCGCCACAAGTCTGAATGCTTTGGCAAGTTCAGAGAATTCAAGGCAGAGGTGGAGAACCATCTGGGTAAGAGTGTCAAGTCACTGCAGTCTGATCGCGATGGCGAATACCTCTCTAGTGAATTTAGATCCTATTTGTCAGAGGAGGGTATTCAGACCCAGTTGTCTGCACCTGGCACACCCCAGCAGAATAGTGTAGCAGAGAGGAGGAACAGGACTCTTATGGAGATGGATAGATCGATGATGAGTTACAGTGAGTTGCCTATCTCGTTTTGGGGTTATGCCTTAGAGACAGCATGTTTTATCCTCAACCTTGTGCCGTCTAAGTCTGTGCCTACGACCCCAGTAGAGTTGTGGAATGGGCGAAAGCCTAGTCTGAGACTGAAAGATTTTGGTAGGATCTGGGTTTGCACTTGCTCGATTTACCACGCAACAAAAATTTCTATTAAAGCGGAATCTTATAAAAGTACCTCTGAAGCGTGCACTTGGTGATTCTCTTGTATGCCTCAAGACTATGACTTCACGTTGTGTGGGCAACGAACTAGAAGACAATTGATCAGCTACTCACCACAATCCACCTGCTAGAAAACTCTAGCCCCGCAGCACCTGGCACGTACTATAAACGCACCGCCCGCAGAGAGAGAAAGCTACGCGCAGCTGGTATAGACCAAGGCCAAAGTTTCAGCCACTAGAAACCCAAAAACCAGCCGCACACTTTCTTGAAAATTCGACTTGGAGAGAGAAATGCTTTCTCTCTCTAGAATTTTCTCTCTCTAGAAATCTTGTGGATTAATTGTGTTATTGTATATTCTGAATGACTGATTCCGTGTCTATTTAAAGAGTTACAAGAGAGACTCCAAGTTGGTTTAGGATTGGTCTTCCTACTGGGTTTCTGTTTTCCTTCAATCCTGTTTCTGGACTGATACAGATTCTGTTTCCTTCAAACCTGTTCCTGGACTGATACACTTCCAACTGTCACAGGGATTAACTTATCCCAATCCAGTTCCTGGGATGAATCACTCCCAACTGACACAGGGATTCACTTATCCCAAAACAGTTCCTGGGATGATTCACAACCAACTGACACAAGGATTAATTAATTTCTCAATTAATTAAATCTACCTTTGTCATTAACCCAGTACATAATTAATCGTACCACTAACGGATTAATTATGGCACTACCACCCTACACCAGAATTGCTTCCGGAACAACTTAATTAAATTATATTCATAATCTCCCCACATCAAAGATATAGTGCTCGTTAATTCATTAATTTACTGATAAATTAATTCATCAACTTCTTTAATTCTGAGACTAGTACCACTCGACCTTTTTACTATACCGGACATAAGTCCACCGGCCGGGTTTAGTATAATAAACATTTCGAGCTCATCTCGGGAGCACCATCACCCCGGACGCACCGGTACATGGTTTCCTTTCGACAAGCAGCAGCACACGAAGTAACTAAACACGCGCACCCAACCTACCGAGATTATTGGCCACATTTGACCTCACCCATTTGCAGATCAAAGTACACTATGTCTAATCCTCATGCCAACTCGAGTCTAGGGATTTAGAGATAGAATACAAGGATCGATTTGTCTATTAAATCAGTACAAGACAAATCATTCCTAAGAGTCAAGTTCAATATGCCCCGGGCATATCTATATGATTCAATTAGTTTAGACAAACTAATTATCTGAATCACATAATAACCTAAACCGACAGTTTGTCCAAAGCTGTCTCGGTTACGAACCTCATTTATATATTATGTCTTTCAACCAATGATGAGATCTACTGTGTCGCACCAGACACCTCATCATCTACTTACATAATATAAATGGACGATTAATGCACAACCAGATATGACTGAAACACAAATCGATATATTAAACTGGGAAACTGTACAATACAAGCATAGCTTATGTATTCTACTCCAACAATCTCCCACTAATACTTAAGTTGTGCTTTAAGTATACAACTACAGACAATCCTACCTAATCTGCTGCTATCTATCTAGAAAAACTGTCAAGGCTCTCCTAAGCATCTGATCCCCTTGCCCTTCACGTGAGCCTCAAAGACTTTAGAAGTCAATGTTTTCGTGAACGGATTTGCAAGGTTATCCTCTGATGCTATCTTAGCCACGACCACGTCTACCCTCTTTACGATGTCTCGTATCAGGTGGTACTTGCGCTGCATATGTTTACTCGCCTTGTGGGCTCGTGGTTCCTTCGAGTTTGCTACTGTACCGTTGTTATCACAATAAACCGTGATAGACTTCTGCAAACCAGGAATTACATCTAAGTCCACTAGGAAGTTCTTGAGCCATACTGCTTCTTTCACTGCCTCTGATGCGGCAACGTACTCAGCCTCCATGGTAGAGTCCGCCACTCATTTCTGCTTGACACTCTGCCAAACTATGGCTCCACCTCCCAGAGTAAACACATACCCTGAGGTAGACTTGCTCTTGTCCCTATCGTCTTGGAAATCTGAATCCGTATAACTTCGGGGTACCAGCTCATACGCTTGATAGACCAGAACTTGGTCCCTCGTTCTACGCAAATACTTGAGAATGCATTTTACTGCCTCCCAATGAGCTTTCCCGGGGTTACTCTGATATCTGCTCACCATGCCAACAGCATAACAGATATCAGGCCTTGTACACAACATCGCATACATGAGACTTCCTACTGCCGAAGCATATGGAACTGTCTTCATGGCCTCTATCTCCTCAACAGTCTTAGGAGACTGTTCCTTAGATAGATGCACTCCGTGTCTGAAAGGTAGAAAAACCTGTTGGGAATTGTCTAGGTGTTTAATCCAATTAAACAGCGGAATCCTAAACTATGAGGATCGGGTCTTACCCTTGAAGCGTAATCGGTTGCGCACGTCGCCTGGCTCCTCTGAGAAGATGGCGTTTTGTTGTCTCCAAAATCCTTCCTTGAAGGATCCTCTACTCTCAAGCACGAAAGCCTTCGCAGGTTGGTGCTAGCCAATCTTGCCTACCCGGAGAATTTGGGAAATCTGTGTATTTTTCTGATGAGAATTATTCCAAAAATCTATCTCCTACAATTATATCCCTAGGATATTTGTAGAGAATTAATTTCCAAAATCAGTATTGTAATTTATCCAATTATAACTTAACTGATTTTAGTAATTTCCAAATCAGTATTATTACCAAATATTATTTAACTGATTCCAAGTCAGTATTTAAATAATATTTACTAATTCCAAATCAGCCTTAAATAACACTTTAATGATTTGGGTTATACACCAAGCCCATGGATCAACCCATGACCCATGGATCAAGCTGATGGGTCAAGAACTTCAATTGCAATTAAGTCCCTTGATTTATCAGCCCATCCCAATTGTTCCCAGGTAATTAATTAACTATTAATTAATACCACCGAACTTTCCAATAATATTCAATTAAACCATTTAATTAAATCTTATTTATTTAAGTATAACAATTATACTTATTGTAGGCAAGAATACTTATTCTGCATCATTGGACTTTCTTATGTGCGATCCTGTAGGCCCATTCCAAATTGGCAACGGATAACTCAATCTCATTGATTAATCCATAAGTCATTAGTGGTCTCTAGCAAGACATAATGACTACCCAATTCAGAATGGAGGGTCGAATGGAGATTCAACACAACCTTTCCGAGCAAACTGCGTACGATCCTCTACATCGATATCCAGCTTAGCATAAGGCATGGAACCATCATCCTTATGTAGCTAAGCGTTTACTTGATCTCTTAGTGACACTGAATCCATCAAGCAAATGATATCCTTATCATTCCTTGGGCATGGCCATGCACTTTTCAGTTCACTATCAAGTGGCCAAGATATCATCTCTCACTTAAGAGAGATTTGTAGTCCCATCACTTCACCTACATACCTTAGCGTGTCTCATAGTGTACCCAATCATACCCGTACTTGGCAACCTGTTACGGCCCCGTTAGGCGTATGTCAAAGCACACTACAATTCACCTAAGACCATGTAGTGATTTCTGGTCTAAGGATCCTAGTACCAGTACTACTCAAAAGAATCACTCATGATCTGGTTAGTCCATGGAGTGTTTCTTTTGGCGGATCGATTTCATGAATTTAAATATGCACAAGGATATTACTATCATGAAATTAACTCATTTGATAAACAATCAATCAAGCGATAAATATCTTATTTACATAAATACCCTCAAAGTATATTTACATAAATAGCCCTCATTAGGGCACATTCACCAACAATCTCCCACTTGCCCGATGAAGGGCTATGTCCTAAACTGTTTAAGACCAAGCTCTATTACATGTCTATCAAACTTTGACTGTGGTAGAGCTTTTGTGAGAGGATCTGCTATATTGTCGTCTGACCCTATTTTGCACACTTTCACATCTCCTCGATCAATGATCTCTCGGATGAGGTGAAATCTTCTAAGTATGTGTTTGGTTTTCTGGTGTGACCGAGGCTCCTTAGCTTGTGCGATGGCCCCGTTATTGTCACAGAAAAGTTCTATCAGATCTTGGATACTCGATATCACTCCGATGTCTGACACGAACTTTCTCAGCCAAACAGCTTCCTTTGCAGCATCTGATGCAGCAATGTACTCAGACTCTGTTGTAGAATCGGCTGTTGTATCTTGCTTTGAGCTTTTCCAACTTATTGCACCGCCATTCAGACTAAACACGTAGCCTGATTGTGACTTCATGTCATCTTGATCTGTTTGGAAAGCAGCATCAGCGTAACCTTGTACAATGAGCTGTTCTTGTCCTCCATACACTAGCATTAATCCTTTAGTTCTTCGTAAGTACTTCAGGATTGCTTTGACTGCAGTCCAATGATCCATCCCTGGATCTTGTTGGTATCTGCTAGTCATGCTAAGTGCATGTGCAACATCCGGACGGGTACACAACATGGCATACATGATAGATCCTATTACCGAAGCATATGGGACTCTACTCATTGTATCCCTCTCCTCTCTTGTTGAAGGACCTTGGTTCTTCTTCAAGAGAAGGCCATGTCTAAATGGTACCTTACCATTTTTGGAGTTAGACATATTGAATTTTTTCAATATCTTGTCTATGTACCCTTCTTGACTTAGTCCCAGAAGCCTTTTAGACCTATCTCTATAGATCTTGATACCTAGTATCGTCTCAGCTTCTCCTAAGTCTTTCATAGAAAATACACTCCCCAACGATTGTTTGATGTCTTTCATCAAAGGAATGTCATTTCCTATGAGCAGGATGTCGTCTACATATAGGACAAGGAAAACAATCTTGCTCCCACTAACTTTCTTGTAAACACAAGGCTCATCTTCGTTCTTGATGAATCCGTAACCTTTTACTTCCTCATCAAAACGAAGATTCCAACTTCGAGATGCTTGCTTTAGTCCATAGATAGACCTCTGAAGCTTACATACTCGATTAGGATGCTTTTGATCGATGTATCCCTCGGGTTGTTTCATATAAACATCCTCGAGTAGGTTTCCATTCAGGAAAGCCGTCTTAACATCCATCTGTCATACCTCATAGTCAAAATATGCTGCTATGGCAAGCATTGTCCTAATGGACTTGAGCATCACGACAGGGGAGAAGGTTTCATCATAGTCTATACCATGAGTCTGTCTGAAACCTTTAGCCACTAGTCGTGCCTTGAAGATCCCGCCAGGTTTTACTTTGAAAATCCACTTGCAATCGACAACCTTTGCCTGAACAGGAGGGTCAATCAAAGTCCACACTTTATTGTCCCTCATGGATTGCATTTCAGATTCCATGGCTTCTAGCCATTTATCGGAATCTGGACTTTCTAAAACCTGTTTGTAGTTCGCGGGCTCATTAGAGTCCACCAAGATCAAATCTTGATCGTCAGTCACGAGAAATCCGTATCTCTCGGGTTGGTGACGAGATCTACCAGATCTTCTAGGTTCTTGTGTTGTTGACTCAGGTTGCTCATCTTCATGAGTTTCTATGTCAACTTCCATCTGAGTTTCTGTAGATCGTTCTACATTCTCTTGTGGTTCTTGAACTTCTCCGAGTTCTATTCTACTCCCATTATCTTTCTGATACAGATATTCTTTCTCTAAGAAAGTAGCTCCTCGAGCAACGAACACTTTGTTCTCAGTTGGGTTGTAGAATTGATATCCTTTGGTTTCCTTAGGATATCCCACAAATAGGCATTTGTCAGTTTTGGGTTCAAGCTTATTACTTTGTAAACGCTTTACATGAGCTTGACAACCCCAAACTCGTAGATAGGACATATAGGGCTTCCGACCCATCCATATCTCATATGGAGTCTTATCTACTGCCTTAGATGGAATACGATTCAATAAGTAGGCAGCAGAAAGGATAGCATAACCCCAAAAGGATGTAGGGAGAGTCGCTAGGCCCATCATTGATCGAACCATATCTAATAAGGTCCGATTTCTCCTTTCGGATACACCATTCCATTGAGGTGTTCCCGGTGGAGTCAGCTGTGAAACAATTCCACACTGTTTTAGATAGCCATCGAACTCATCACTAAGGTATTCACCTCCCCGATCAGAGCGAATAGCCTTAATCCTTCTATCCAACTGATTCTCTACTTCGTTTTTAAACTCTTTGAACTTTTCAAAAGTTTCACTTTTATACCTCATTAAGTAGACATACCCATATCTACTAAAGTCATCAGTAAAAGTCACGAAGTATTCAAATCCACCTCTGGCTTGTGTGCTCATTGGTCCACATACATCCGTATGTATTAGGGCCAATAGCTCACTTGTTCTTTCACCTTTCTTATTGAAAGGACTCTTTGTCATTTTGCCTTGCAAGCAGGGTTCGCAGGTATCATATGATTCAAAATCAAATGAACCAAGCACTCCATCCTTGTGAAGCTTTTGAACTCGCTTTTCATTTGCATGGCCTAATCGACAATGCCAAAGGTATGTTGGACTTAAATCATTTTTAGATGATTTAGCTTTCTTTTCTATGTTATAGACTGGTTTTTCTTGGGTCAAATCCAAGACATACAGACCGTTACACATATTTGCAACTCCATATAAAATATCATTTCGATATAAAGATAACGAATTATTCTCTATAATAAATCGAAAACCTTTATTATCTAAACTCGAAACTGAAATAATATTTCTGCTCAAAGCAGGTACATAATAACAATTTTCAAGTTCGATATTTAAACCAGAAGGTAAAGACAGAGTGTAATCTCCAACTTCAACAGCAGCAACTCTTCCCCCGTTGCCCACTCGGAGATCTACTTCACCTTTCTTTGTTATCCGTCTATTTCTGAGTCCTTGCACATTAGTACAAATGTGAGCCGTACAACCAGTATCTAATACCCATGAGGTGGACATAGAAAGATTTATTTCTATAACAAAGATACCTGAAGCTTGTTCACGAAACATTTCCGTCAGTGACTCATAAATTCGGAACGCTTCCAAATTCATGAACTGCTTTTGAAGCTCGCCTGTCATAGACGCTAGCATCAAGCACGTCACATCATCGGAGTCGCTTTTCAGCTTATCCCAGGCTCGTTGAACATTTGCCGAAGCATTTTGTGGTGGTTCAGGTAAAGCGGTCTCTAAGACATGTAGCTTCCTTTCTTGTTTGAGAACTATTCTCAAGTTTCTTTCCCAATCTAAGAAGTTTGGTCCAACCAATTTACCTTTATCCAATATACTTCTTAGAGTAGAGTTTAAGATAACATTTGTGCTAGATGATGCCATTTCTACAAAGAGTAAATGCAAAATATTAGAATGAGTTTTGAAAAATGTTTTCCACAATAGCCAAAATTGAAATCCCAAACAATTTTGTGTTGGTGCTAGATTGTGGGCCGAAAATCCACAAAGAGTCAACCCCAGTCTTGCTTTGGCAAGTATCGTAGGGATCGGGCTCTTCTGGTAGGCAACGTTCAAATCACATTCCATGTAATTTAACGCTTTCCAATTGCATACCATGCAACTTTTCGGTGATAGGATGAACATTCCAAATGTTTGACACCATCCTATCTTTGCAAAATTAATCCCTAGTCAACTTATCGGGTCAAGCTAGGATTAATTTTCCCAAGTTAAACCATCCCTCAAGGCATCACATCAATAGACACCCACACAGTTTTTCCATAACAAGTGGTAGTGATAAAGTTGAGCATCTAATACCCAAACAGTTTTTCCACTCATTAATGGTAGTGATAAAGTTGGGCACTATTATGTAACAACCCGCCGCATGAAGAAAACCTGAGGCCCTTGGGCTCTCCAAGTCCATCAGACGTTCAACACTCAAGCGGGCCCTTAAGTATGGAAGCAAAATCTTGGGTTTTTTGGGATTTTAGTTTGATCGGCTTAACATGCATTTTTCGTTTATCATTCATTTGCATAAATAAAAGAATGAAATTAAAGCCATGAACTGGGCTCTAGTCTATTACAGGGCCTTTTAAAATCTTCATATTCGGCCTCCTCTCCTGGGCTCCATCATGGACTCCTCTTGGAACCTTCTTTTGGGCCTAACTATTACATGATGATTTTATAGGCACGCAGGCCCAATTCAAAATTGGCTCGCAGGCCCCAACTTTTAAAACGTTAAAATTAAAAGCCCAATTCATGCTTTGAACACATAAAATGCATATGCTCATACAAGCCGTTTTTAATTTAAGCCGATTAATTTTAAGGATTGTGTAACTATTACAGAATTAAAATTGATCGTGTCATGATCAATTTTAATCAATCCTTCTGTTCATTTTACATTTATCCAAAATGATGCATGAACATGCTTGCATAATTATGATGCTTCAAATAAAATTTAAACAATTTAAATAAGCATCAAAATTAAAGTAAAATAAATAAATAAACAACAATTCAAAATTTAAACTAATTAATTAATCTAATTAATTAATTAATTATTTATTTATTTATCTTTTTTCTAATTATTTTAATCTAATTAAAATAATTATTTTAAAATATATCTAATTATCTAATTAAGATAAGTTTAAACTTATAGGATAAAATTCTAAATTAATCCTATCTTTATCTAATAAGACTATTTAATTAAAATCTTATTAAATAAAATTCAGAAAATTTTAAAATTTTAATTTTCTGAAACTTTTGGGGCGTTTTGGTAATTAAAATAACATTCTGGGCTAGGGTTTTGAGGAGGGCTCAAAGTCCAGGGGCCATTCTGCAATTTTAAAACTATTTTAAAATCTGGCTAGACGGGGGCAGTTCAGTAATTTACCGAAATTCCCGGGCTTAGGGTTTTAAAGGAACAAAACTTCTGGGGTCCCTATGCAATTTTAAAACAATTTTAAAACTGATGGCATTTTAGGGTTTTGAGGCTGCGGCGGGGGCATTTTGGTAATTTCAGCCCCTAGGGCTTCAACCGCCCGCCGCCAGCCTCCGGTCGTCTTCCTCGGCCAGTTTGCGATTCCCGGCGAGAAACGAAAAATTTCACGGCGTCATCGATGAACACCGTTCATCTCGTCCGATCTCTCCCGGTGATCTGGAATTCCCGATGATCGAAGAACCATCATCGATCTTCGAAGATCCAAACGGAAATCTCGTCCAACAAAATTTCCGGCTACCCCGATTTTCCGACGAAATTCGAAGAACGAACTTCTCCGTCCGACAAGCAACAAAACCCTTTTAAAACAATTGGAAAATCATCGGAATCATCCCGGTCACAAAACCCAGCCTTTAATACTCAATTTTCAGAGCAAAAACATCCCCAAAAACCTTTGTTTTAAACTCGTTTCTCCGGCGGTCGGTTTCGAAAACCCAAGGAAAAAAAATTTCGATTCTCAGAAATCATTTTAGTTTTGAAACCCAAATCACCCGAAAACGATTTCCGGGAGAACGAAGAACAAAACCCTCAAAGAATTTTGAACCAAAATCATGAAATCTGGCCATATCGGGCGCTCGCGATTTCCGACGAGAATCCGGCCGGTCAGAAAATTTTCCGGCCGGTCGATATCAACCCAGTCCGGCGGAGCTTCAAAATAATTTCCAGAAAAATTTTTAATTATTTTTTCCAGTTTTTTTTTTTTCTTTTGCTTTCTAAAAGCCCGATTTTTTCCAAAATTTTATTAAAATCAATTTTAATTAAAATCCAATTACTTTTAATCAAAATCAATTTTAATTTTAACACTAAAATTATAAGCCTTGCTCTGATACCACTGTTGGGAATTGTCTAGGTGTTTAATCCAATTAAACAGCGGAATCCTAAACTATGAGGATCGGGTCTTACCCTTGAAGCGTAATCGGTTGCGCACGTCGCCTGGCTCCTCTGAGAAGATGGCGTTTTGTTGTCTCCAAAATCCTTCCTTGAAGGATCCTCTACTCTCAAGCACGAAAGCCTTCGCAGGTTGGTGCTAGCCAATCTTGCCTACCCGGAGAATTTGGGAAATCTGTGTATTTTTCTGATGAGAATTATTCCAAAAATCTATCTCCTACAATTATATCCCTAGGATATTTGTAGAGAATTAATTTCCAAAATCAGTATTGTAATTTATCCAATTATAACTTAACTGATTTTAGTAATTTCCAAATCAGTATTATTACCAAATATTATTTAACTGATTCCAAGTCAGTATTTAAATAATATTTACTAATTCCAAATCAGCCTTAAATAACACTTTAATGATTTGGGTTATACACCAAGCCCATGGATCAACCCATGACCCATGGATCAAGCTGATGGGTCAAGAACTTCAATTGCAATTAAGTCCCTTGATTTATCAGCCCATCCCAATTGTTCCCAGGTAATTAATTAACTATTAATTAATACCACCGAACTTTCCAATAATATTCAATTAAACCATTTAATTAAATCTTATTTATTTAAGTATAACAATTATACTTATTGTAGGCAAGAATACTTATTCTGCATCATTGGACTTTCTTATGTGCGATCCTGTAGGCCCATTCCAAATTGGCAACGGATAACTCAATCTCATTGATTAATCCATAAGTCATTAGTGGTCTCTAGCAAGACATAATGACTACCCAATTCAGAATGGAGGGTCGAATGGAGATTCAACACAACCTTTCCGAGCAAACTGCGTACGATCCTCTACATCGATATCCAGCTTAGCATAAGGCATGGAACCATCATCCTTATGTAGCTAAGCGTTTACTTGATCTCTTAGTGACACTGAATCCATCAAGCAAATGATATCCTTATCATTCCTTGGGCATGGCCATGCACTTTTCAGTTCACTATCAAGTGGCCAAGATATCATCTCTCACTTAAGAGAGATTTGTAGTCCCATCACTTCACCTACATACCTTAGCGTGTCTCATAGTGTACCCAATCATACCCGTACTTGGCAACCTGTTACGGCCCCGTTAGGCGTATGTCAAAGCACACTACAATTCACCTAAGACCATGTAGTGATTTCTGGTCTAAGGATCCTAGTACCAGTACTACTCAAAAGAATCACTTAAGATCTGGTTAGTCCATGGAGTGTTTCTTTTGGCGGATCGATTTCATGAATTTAAATATGCACAAGGATATTACTATCATGAAATTAACTCATTTGATAAACAATCAATCAAGCGATAAATATCTTATTTACATAAATACCCTCAAAGTATATTTACATAAATAGCCCTCATTAGGGCACATTCACCAACAATCTCCCACTTGCCCGATGAAGGGCTATGTCCTAAACTGTTTAAGACCAAGCTCTATTACATGTCTATCAAACTTTGACTGTGGTAGAGCTTTTGTGAGAGGATCTGCTATATTGTCGTCTGACCCTATTTTGCACACTTTCACATCTCCTCGATCAATGATCTCTCGGATGAGGTGAAATCTTCTAAGTATGTGTTTGGTTTTCTGGTGTGACCGAGGCTCCTTAGCTTGTGCGATGGCCCCGTTATTGTCACAGAAAAGTTCTATCAGATCTTGGATACTCGATATCACTCCGATGTCTGACACGAACTTTCTCAGCCAAACAGCTTCCTTTGCAGCATCTGATGCAGCAATGTACTCAGACTCTGTTGTAGAATCGGCTGTTGTATCTTGCTTTGAGCTTTTCCAACTTATTGCACCGCCATTCAGACTAAACACGTAGCCTGATTGTGACTTCATGTCATCTTGATCTGTTTGGAAAGCAGCATCAGCGTAACCTTGTACAATGAGCTGTTCTTGTCCTCCATACACTAGCATTAATCCTTTAGTTCTTCGTAAGTACTTCAGGATTGCTTTGACTGCAGTCCAATGATCCATCCCTGGATCTTGTTGGTATCTGCTAGTCATGCTAAGTGCATGTGCAACATCCGGACGGGTACACAACATGGCATACATGATAGATCCTATTACCGAAGCATATGGGACTCTACTCATTGTATCCCTCTCCTCTCTTGTTGAAGGACCTTGGTTCTTCTTCAAGAGAAGGCCATGTCTAAATGGTACCTTACCATTTTTGGAGTTAGACATATTGAATTTTTTCAATATCTTGTCTATGTACCCTTCTTGACTTAGTCCCAGAAGCCTTTTAGACCTATCTCTATAGATCTTGATACCTAGTATCGTCTCAGCTTCTCCTAAGTCTTTCATAGAAAATACACTCCCCAACGATTGTTTGATGTCTTTCATCAAAGGAATGTCATTTCCTATGAGCAGGATGTCGTCTACATATAGGACAAGGAAAACAATCTTGCTCCCACTAACTTTCTTGTAAACACAAGGCTCATCTTCGTTCTTGATGAATCCGTAACCTTTTACTTCCTCATCAAAATGAAGATTCCAACTTCGAGATGCTTGCTTTAGTCCATAGATAGACCTCTGAAGCTTACATACTCGATTAGGATGCTTTTGATCGATGTATCCCTCGGGTTGTTTCATATAAACATCCTCGAGTAGGTTTCCATTCAGGAAAGCCGTCTTAACATCCATCTGTCATACCTCATAGTCAAAATATGCTGCTATGGCAAGCATTGTCCTAATGGACTTGAGCATCACGACAGGGGAGAAGGTTTCATCATAGTCTATACCATGAGTCTGTCTGAAACCTTTAGCCACTAGTCGTGCCTTGAAGATCCCGCCAGGTTTTACTTTGAAAATCCACTTGCAATCGACAACCTTTGCCTGAACAGGAGGGTCAATCAAAGTCCACACTTTATTGTCCCTCATGGATTGCATTTCAGATTCCATGGCTTCTAGCCATTTATCAGAATCTGGACTTTCTAAAACCTGTTTGTAGTTCGCGGGCTCATTAGAGTCCACCAAGATCAAATCTTGATCGTCAGTCACGAGAAATCCGTATCTCTCGGGTTGGTGACGAGATCTACCAGATCTTCTAGGTTCTTGTGTTGTTGACTCAGGTTGCTCATCTTCATGAGTTTCTATGTCAACTTCCATCTGAGTTTCTGTAGATCGTTCTACATTCTCTTGTGGTTCTTGAACTTCTCCGAGTTCTATTCTACTCCCATTATCTTTCTGATACAGATATTCTTTCTCTAAGAAAGTAGCTCCTCGAGCAACGAACACTTTGTTCTCAGTTGGGTTGTAGAATTGATATCCTTTGGTTTCCTTAGGATATCCCACAAATAGGCATTTGTCAGTTTTGGGTTCAAGCTTATTACTTTGCAAACGCTTTACATGAGCTTGACAACCCCAAACTCGTAGATAGGACATATAGGGCTTCCGACCCATCCATATCTCATATGGAGTCTTATCTACTGCCTTAGATGGAATACGATTCAATAAGTAGGCAGCAGAAAGGATAGCATAACCCCAAAAGGATGTAGGGAGAGTCGCTAGGCCCATCATTGATCGAACCATATCTAATAAGGTCCGATTTCTCCTTTCGGATACACCATTCCATTGAGGTGTTCCCGGTGGAGTCAGCTGTGAAACAATTCCACACTGTTTTAGATAGCCATCGAACTCATCACTAAGGTATTCACCTCCCCGATCGGAGCGAATAGCCTTAATCCTTCTATCCAACTGATTCTCTACTTCGTTTTTAAACTCTTTGAACTTTTCAAAAGTTTCACTTTTATACCTCATTAAGTAGACATACCCATATCTACTAAAGTCATCAGTAAAAGTCACGAAGTATTCAAATCCCACTCTGGCTTGTGTGCTCATTGGTCCACATACATCCGTATGTATTAGGGCCAATAGCTCACTTGTTCTTTCACCTTTCTTATTGAAAGGACTCTTTGTCATTTTGCCTTGCAAGCAGGGTTCGCAGGTATCATATGATTCAAAATCAAATGAACCAAGCACTCCATCCTTGTGAAGCTTTTGAACTCGCTTTTCATTTGCATGGCCTAATCGACAATGCCAAAGGTATGTTGGACTTAAATCATTTTTAGATGATTTAGCTTTCTTTTCTATGTTATAGACTGGTTTTTCTTGGGTCAAATCCAAGACATACAGACCGTTACACATATTTGCAACTCCATATAAAATATCATTTCGATATAAAGATAACGAATTATTCTCTATAATAAATCGAAAACCTTTATTATCTAAACTCGAAACTGAAATAATATTTCTGCTCAAAGCAGGTACATAATAACAATTTTCAAGTTTGATATTTAAACCAGAAGGTAAAGACAGAGTGTAATCTCCAACTTCAACAGCAGCAACTCTTCCCCCGTTGCCCACTCGGAGATCTACTTCACCTTTCTTTGTTATCCGTCTATTTCTGAGTCCTTGCACATTAGTACAAATGTGAGCCGTACAACCAGTATCTAATACCCATGAGGTGGACATAGAAAGATTTATTTCTATAACAAAGATACCTGAAGCTTGTTCACGAAACATTTCCGTCAGTGACTCATAAATTCGGAACGCTTCCAAATTCATGAACTGCTTTTGAAGCTCGCCTGTCATAGACGCTAGCATCAAGCACGTCACATCATCGGAGTCGCTTTTCAGCTTATCCCAGGCTCGTTGAACATTTGCCGAAGCATTTTGTGGTGGTTCAGGTAAAGCGGTCTCTAAGACATGTAGCTTCCTTTCTTGTTTGAGAACTATTCTCAAGTTTCTTTCCCAATCTAAGAAGTTTGGTCCAACCAATTTACCTTTATCCAATATACTTCTTAGAGTAGAGTTTAAGATAACATTTGTGCTAGATGATGCCATTTCTACAAAGAGTAAATGCAAAATATTAGAATGAGTTTTGAAAAATGTTTTCCACAATAGCCAAAATTGAAATCCCAAACAATTTTGTGTTGGTGCTAGATTGTGGGCCGAAAATCCACAAAGAGTCAACCCCAGTCTTGCTTTGGCAAGTATCGTAGGGATCGGGCTCTTCTGGTAGGCAACGTTCAAATCACATTCCATGTAATTTAACGCTTTCCAATTGCATACCATGCAACTTTTCGGTGATAGGATGAACATTCCAAATGTTTGACACCATCCTATCTTTGCAAAATTAATCCCTAGTCAACTTATCGGGTCAAGCTAGGATTAATTTTCCCAAGTTAAACCATCCCTCAAGGCATCACATCAATAGACACCCACACAGTTTTTCCATAACAAGTGGTAGTGATAAAGTTGAGCATCTAATACCCAAACAGTTTTTCCACTCATTAATGGTAGTGATAAAGTTGGGCACTATTATGTAACAACCCGCCGCATGAAGAAAACCTGAGGCCCTTGGGCTCTCCAAGTCCATCAGACGTTCAACACTCAAGCGGGCCCTTAAGTATGGAAGCAAAATCTTGGGTTTTTTGGGATTTTAGTTTGATCGGCTTAACATGCATTTTTCGTTTATCATTCATTTGCATAAATAAAAGAATGAAATTAAAGCCATGAACTGGGCTCTAGTCTATTACAGGGCCTTTTAAAATCTTCATATTCGGCCTCCTCTCCTGGGCTCCATCATGGACTCCTCTTGGAACCTTCTTTTGGGCCTAACTATTACATGATGATTTTATAGGCACGCAGGCCCAATTCAAAATTGGCTCGCAGGCCCCAACTTTTAAAACGTTAAAATTAAAAGCCCAATTCATGCTTTGAACACATAAAATGCATATGCTCATACAAGCCGTTTTTAATTTAAGCCGATTAATTTTAAGGATTGTGTAACTATTACAGAATTAAAATTGATCGTGTCATGATCAATTTTAATCAATCCTTCTGTTCATTTTACATTTATCCAAAATGATGCATGAACATGCTTGCATAATTATGATGCTTCAAATAAAATTTAAACAATTTAAATAAGCATCAAAATTAAAGTAAAATAAATAAATAAACAACAATTCAAAATTTAAACTAATTAATTAATCTAATTAATTAATTATTTATTTATTTATTTATCTTTTTTCTAATTATTTTAATCTAATTAAAATAATTATTTTAAAATATATCTAATTATCTAATTAAGATAAGTTTAAACTTATAGGATAAAATTCTAAATTAATCCTATCTTTATCTAATAAGACTATTTAATTAAAATCTTATTAAATAAAATTCAGAAAATTTTAAAATTTTAATTTTCTGAAACTTTTGGGGCGTTTTGGTAATTAAAATAACATTCTGGGCTAGGGTTTTGAGGAGGGCTCAAAGTCCAGGGGCCATTCTGCAATTTTAAAACTATTTTAAAATCTGGCTAGACGGGGGCAGTTTAGTAATTTACCGAAATTCCCGGGCTTAGGGTTTTAAAGGAACAAAACTTCTGGGGTCCCTATGCAATTTTAAAACAATTTTAAAACTGATGGCATTTTAGGGTTTTGAGGCTGCGGCGGGGGCATTTTGGTAATTTCAGCCCCTAGGGCTTCAACCGCCCGCCGCCAGCCTCCGGTCGTCTTCCTCGGCCAGTTTGCGATTCCCGGCGAGAAACGAAAAATTTCACGGCGTCATCGATGAACACCGTTCATCTCGTCCGATCTCTCCCGGTGATCTGGAATTCCCGATGATCGAAGAACCATCATCGATCTTCGAAGATCCAAACGGAAATCTCGTCCAACAAAATTTCCGGCTACCCCGATTTTCCGACGAAATTCGAAGAACGAACTTCTCCGTCCGACAAGCAACAAAACCCTTTTAAAACAATTGGAAAATCATCGGAATCATCCCGGTCACAAAACCCAGCCTTTAATACTCAATTTTCAGAGCAAAAACATCCCCAAAAACCTTTGTTTTAAACTCGTTTCTCCGGCGGTCGGTTTCGAAAACCCAAGGAAAAAAAATTTCGATTCTCAGAAATCATTTTAGTTTTGAAACCCAAATCACCCGAAAACGATTTCCGGGAGAACGAAGAACAAAACCCTCAAAGAATTTTGAACCAAAATCATGAAATCTGGCCATATCGGGCGCTCGCGATTTCCGACGAGAATCCGGCCGGTCAGAAAATTTTCCGGCCGGTCGATATCAACCCAGTCCGGCGGAGCTTCAAAATAATTTCCAGAAAAATTTTTAATTATTTTTTCCAGTTTTTTTTTTTCTTTTGCTTTCTAAAAGCCCGATTTTTTCCAAAATTTTATTAAAATCAATTTTAATTAAAATCCAATTACTTTTAATCAAAATCAATTTTAATTTTAACACTAAAATTATAAGCCTTGCTCTGATACCACTGTTGGGAATTGTCTAGGTGTTTAATCCAATTAAACAGCGGAATCCTAAACTATGAGGATCGGGTCTTACCCTTGAAGCGTAATCGGTTGCGCACGTCGCCTGGCTCCTCTGAGAAGATGGCGTTTTGTTGTCTCCAAAATCCTTCCTTGAAGGATCCTCTACTCTCAAGCACGAAAGCCTTCGCAGGTTGGTGCTAGCCAATCTTGCCTACCCGGAGAATTTGGGAAATCTGTGTATTTTTCTGATGAGAATTATTCCAAAAATCTATCTCCTACAATTATATCCCTAGGATATTTGTAGAGAATTAATTTCCAAAATCAGTATTGTAATTTATCCAATTATAACTTAACTGATTTTAGTAATTTCCAAATCAGTATTATTACCAAATATTATTTAACTGATTCCAAGTCAGTATTTAAATAATATTTACTAATTCCAAATCAGCCTTAAATAACACTTTAATGATTTGGGTTATACACCAAGCCCATGGATCAACCCATGACCCATGGATCAAGCTGATGGGTCAAGAACTTCAATTGCAATTAAGTCCCTTGATTTATCAGCCCATCCCAATTGTTCCCAGGTAATTAATTAACTATTAATTAATACCACCGAACTTTCCAATAATATTCAATTAAACCATTTAATTAAATCTTATTTATTTAAGTATAACAATTATACTTATTGTAGGCAAGAATACTTATTCTGCATCATTGGACTTTCTTATGTGCGATCCTGTAGGCCCATTCCAAATTGGCAACGGATAACTCAATCTCATTGATTAATCCATAAGTCATTAGTGGTCTCTAGCAAGACATAATGACTACCCAATTCAGAATGGAGGGTCGAATGGAGATTCAACACAACCTTTCCGAGCAAACTGCGTACGATCCTCTACATCGATATCCAGCTTAGCATAAGGCATGGAACCATCATCCTTATGTAGCTAAGCGTTTACTTGATCTCTTAGTGACACTGAATCCATCAAGCAAATGATATCCTTATCATTCCTTGGGCATGGCCATGCACTTTTCAGTTCACTATCAAGTGGCCAAGATATCATCTCTCACTTAAGAGAGATTTGTAGTCCCATCACTTCACCTACATACCTTAGCGTGTCTCATAGTGTACCCAATCATACCCGTACTTGGCAACCTGTTACGGCCCCGTTAGGCGTATGTCAAAGCACACTACAATTCACCTAAGACCATGTAGTGATTTCTGGTATAAGGATCCTAGTACCAGTACTACTCAAAAGAATCACTCATGATCTGGTTAGTCCATGGAGTGTTTCTTTTGGCGGATCGATTTCATGAATTTAAATATGCACAAGGATATTACTATCATGAAATTAACTCATTTGATAAACAATCAATCAAGCGATAAATATCTTATTTACATAAATACCCTCAAAGTATATTTACATAAATAGCCCTCATTAGGGCACATTCACCAACAAAACCTTTCTTGGAGTTCTGCATGTTAAAACGGGCCAGAATCGTGTCTATGTATGAAGCTTGGGAGAGCATTAGTGAACGTTTCCTACGATCTCGAATAATCTTGATCCCAAGGATATGTCCCGCTTCCCCTAAGTCTTTCATATCAAATTGCTTGGACAGCCATGCCTTTACGTCTGATAACACTTTCTTGTTGTTGCCAATCAATAGAATGTCATCTACATAAAGCACAAGAAACACCACTGAGTTTCCATCACGTCTGCGATATACACATTGCTCATCCGGACACTGAGTAAATCCAAAGGACTGGATTACTTCATCAAACCGGATGTTCTAAGATCTGGATGCCTGCTTAAGTCCATAAATAGACCTCTTAAGCCTGCAAACCTTATGCTCTTGGTTTTTTTCAATGAATCCCTCTGGTTGCTGCATAAAGATGGTTTCCTCAAGACTTCCGTTTAGGAAAGCTGTCTTGTCATCCATCTGCCAAATCTCATAATCCATATGAGCAGCTATGGCCAAGAGAATCCTGATCGACTTAAGCATGGCTACCGGGGAGAAGGTTTTCTCATAATTGATTCCCTCTTTCTGAGTATACCCCTTCTCCGCCAGCCTAGCTTTAAAGGTTTCCACCTTCCCGTCAGGTCCTCTCTTACGTTTGTAGACCCACTTGTATCCAATGGGCTTAAACCCATCAGGCAGGTCCACAAGCTCCCAGACTTGATTGTGGTCCATTGACCCCATCTCGGATATCATTGCCTTACGCCAAGATTCTGCATCTTTATCTCAAAGTGCCTCATTGTAGTTAACTGGGTCAGGTCCAGGCATACCTGGGACTAGGTCTGAAGCCTCTCCCACGCCAACGAACCTGTTGGGCTGTCTCACAACCCTCCCACTATGACGAGGCACCGCCTGTATAGGTGCATCATCTGTGATCTCATGTACAGTGTGTGGTGTATCTACTTGTGCTGGTGCATCAGGATTAGTAGTTTGTCATCTAAACTCTTCTAGTACTATCTTACTCTTGGGCTTGTGGTCTAAGACATAGTCCTCTTCTAAAAATCTAGCGTTGGTACTTACCACCACCTTCTGATCTTTAGGACTATAGAATAGACCACCTTTCGTTCCCCTAGAATATCCTACAAACAGCATTAATTCTGTTCTTGCATCTAACTTAGCCGTATATGCCTTAAGCACATGTGCTGGGCAGCCCCAAATTCTGAGATGTCTTAGACTAGGCTTCCGCCCGTTCCACAACTCTACTGGGGTTGAAGGCATGGTTTTAGATGGTACAAGATTAAGAATATACATTTCCGTTTCCAAGGCATATCCCCAAAACAAACTTGGCAAATCACTATAGCTCATCATGGACCTAACCATTTCCATAAGAGTCCGATTCCTCCTTTCTGCTACACCATTCTGCTGTGGCGTGCCAGGTGCAGACAACTGAGACTGAATTCCTATCTCAGTGAGGTAATCTCGAAATTCATGGGACAGGTACTTCCCACCACGATCTGAACGCAGTGTCTTAATACTCTTACCATGATGCTTCTCCACATCTACCCGAAACTCTTTGAACTTGCCAAAACAATCGGACTTGTGGCGCATTAGGTAAATGTATCCGTACCTAGAGTAGTCCTCCGTGAACGTCACGAAATACTCATATCCCCTTCGTGCCTAGACCGTCATAGGTCCACACAAGTCAGAATGAATCAACTCTAATACTTCTTTAGCTCTATGACTTTTTGCCTTAAAAGGTCTCTTGGTCATCTTACCTTCCAAGCAAGATTCACCGGTTGCATAACTGTCAATATCTAATGAACCCAAAGGTCCATCATTGACCAACCTCTGAATCCTACTAAGGTATATATAACCTAGCCTTAGATGCCAAAGATAGGTTTGATTCATTTCAGAAGGTTTCTTCCTCTTATCAATGTTAGATTCTGAGCTATCCATCTCTATGTTTTGCGCAACAGGGGAGTTAGAGTTAACCACAAACAAATTGTCCGCCAATGAACCAGAACAAATAAGTTTTCCATTTCTTCTAATAACAACACAGTCATAAAAAAAAAATAAACTTATACCCGTTCTTCAAGAGTTTAGAAACCGAAATCAAGTTCTTTCTAAAACTCGGTATATAAAGACAATTAACTAACTCCAAGCTAGAATTTTCGAAATTCAACTTAACTACTCCCACTGCTTCTACTGACACTCTTGTAGTGTCACCCAAGTAGATATCCAATTCGCCTTCTTTAAGCTTCTGGGTTACTTGGAACCCTTGCAAAGAATTACAAACATGGTCAGTGGCACCTGAATCCACACACCAAGTATCTGTGGGAATCGCCGCTAAACATGTCTCAGTAATTAAGGCATAATTTATCGTACTTATAAGCTTTGGACAATTCGCTTTCCAATGTCCCGTTTTATTGCACTTGAAGCACTTGTCTTTTGACTTCTTCTTTGCAATATCTGGCTTAGGCACAATTTGTGCCTTTTTAGCTACTCCCTCGAGCTTTCTCTTCTTCTTTCCAGCCTCAGGCTCAGAAGAAGATTCTAAAGCTTCGACTGCGACTAAAGCTCGCTTCTTCTCTTGAAGAAGACTTTTAGCCGCCATCAACTCTGCCAAGAGCTCGGATGAACTCCACAACATCTTACTTATGTTGTAGTTCAACCGAATCCGCTCATAGTTTTGAGGCAAGCTCTGGAGGACAATATCGGCTTTGGTTTCACCAACGATTTTGCCTCCCACTACCTCAATCTTGTTGATGTTACTAATCATGTCAATGACACGATCTCTCACAAAAGCGCTCTCAGCCCTAAGGACAATGTCCAAGTTACGACTTCCATCGACATTATTAGTTCCAGTTAAATTGTTGTTTTTCAAAATAGCAGCTAAAGGATTGAATGCCATATCGATTTAAACTGGAAAGTAAACAAACAGTGTTTCAGTTATATATGTTAGAATTTTCAAAAACATGAAAATTCAATTAATTATTGATTTCCCTCAAAACAATAATTATAACCCACCAACATCTCATCCACCGGGATTCTCGCAAGCCACGCAGTGTGGACGTTTACGCTAACCCACATTCGTTTGAGAAGAACCAAGTTCATTAACTACACCATCTGACCAACGATCTTTTGATCAATGTAGCTAATAGTCGGTGCTTTCAGCCGTACAAGTAAGCACCGTAACCTCGCGGGAGGAATACTGCAGATCGTACACTAAGTGTGTGCCATTACGTGACTTCTGAGTTTGTTACCTCAGGACAGTGCGCCTCAGATGGAGAGGGTGTCGCATTTCTCGTTCTTAAACTCGCTCTAGTCATCTTACTCAGAAGCTCATAGTCTAGCGATCTCGGGGCTGGACTCATCCGAATGGAAGAAGGCCCTAATGCCAATGCGCAAGCCCACCCACATCGCATATGAACCCGTAATGGTGGCCATGGGATATAACACAACCCGCTCCCACTTAGATTTCCAAAATGATTTTCCGGTTTTAACATGCAATTAACTAACCTAAGTTATATGCAACCATAAAACCAGACATGCTTTAATTCATGCATCTAAAATACAGCATAAAAATAAAGCATAAAAATTAAAACAATAAATACGGAAAATAAATACGTAAAATAAATTTCCCGACTATTATGGTTTTAATTGCTTCCATCCTTTGCCTTGATCTCGTGTCCCATCACGTCACTCGATGGAGAGAGTCTTCAACTTCAAAAAACAAAAACTGGAGGAAAAATGGGCCAAAAACAGCCCGAACGGCCCGAATGGGCCGCCCAGGCCGCGCGTGCGCACAGCCCGCCCGGGCCATGCTTGACCCGATAAGTTGACTAGGGATTAATTTTGCAAAGGTAGGATGGTTTCAAACATTTGGAATGTTCATCCTATCACCGAAAAGTTGCATGGTATACAATTGGAAAGCGTTAGATTACATGGAATGTAATTTGAACGTTGCCTACCAAAAGAGCCCGATCCCTACGATACTTGCCAAAGTAAGACTGGGGTTAACTCTTTGTGGATTTTTGGCCCACAATCTTGTTAGTTTTGAATACAGAAAAGCTATGGCTTGTATCAAAAACTAATATCCACAGTTGACATATCATTTTGTTTCGGTATAAATTTGTTCCTTTATATCATAAAACTAGATAACGGGGTGTGGACAGACACAGTAGATACCGTTATTGGTTAAAGTATTGATATATAAAAAGTATGCTCGTAACTGAGATAGTCTGAACATACTATCGGTATAGGTTATCGTGTGGTTTTGGAAATTAGTTTATCTAAACTAGTTTAAATCACACAAATGTGCCTGGGGCATATTGAGCACGACCAGTTTGGATAGAATTGACTTATACTGATCGGCGTAGTCAATTTGGTCCTAGTATTCCGTCTCTCAATCCCGAGATTGGGATGGGCGTGAGGGTTGGATATCGTATGCTTTGATTTGACAAAGAGTGCGGTCAATTGAGGCCTATACCTCGGTAGGTTGGGTATGCGGTGTTTAGGTTTTTACGTGCCGTTGCTAGTCGGAGGAATCCACGTACCGGTTCGCCGGGTTGATGGTGCTCCCGAGATGAGCTCGTAAGGTTATTATACTAAACCCGACCGGTGAACTTTATGTTTGGTATAATAAAAGGACGAGTGGTACTAATCTCGGAAACCAAGAAGTCAGTGAATTAATTTGTCAGTAAATTGATAAATCAACGAGTGCTAGATCTTTAATATGGGGAGACAGAATAAAATATAATGGCGCGATGTAAAGTCGTTTTCGAGCGGTAGTTGCATAATTGGTCCGTTTGTGGTACGACCGATTATGCATTTGACTAATCGACAAGGTAAATTAATTAATCCAAAAGGTTTAATTAATATTTAATCGACAAAGTGAATTTAGAAATTAATTCTATTTTGAATTAATTAATTCTAAGGGTTCGATTAAATTAAATTAACAAAGTGGGTTAAATAAATTAATTTAAAAGGGTCGATTGGAGTTGATTAGTCGGGAAGACTTAGCGGTCAACGAAAGTCAAATTAAAAGGCCTAACTCGAGAGCCCATTAGGTCTCCAATTGAGCTCCTATAAATAGAAAGCTTTAGGCCCAAGAAACATTAGAAAAATCTTGCACGATAAGTCTTACCCTAAGTGTGAGAAAATTCTAGAAAGAGAATTTCTTCTTCTTGAAGTTATCCTTCGAAGTCGAATTTTGGAACTCACATTTCGAATTGAACTCAACCCAAAGGCTGAATCCTTATCGCCCAGTTTATCAATTATCTCGGACTTCATTCAGCAGCAAAAATGCTGAATATTCACCGCCCAGTTTATTAAGATAGTTCGGATTTCATTCAGCAGCAAAAAGGCTGAATCTTTACAATATTCATCGCCCAGTTTATTAAGATAGTTCGGACTTCATTCAACAGCAAAAAGGCTGAATCTTTACCGGCTGATTTATTATTTTGGTTAGTTCTTCAAAACGTGGTGGGTGGTGGTTTGAGCGGCCAGCAGACAGCAACATTTGGGGCGGTGGTTTGCGGCCAGCGGACAGCAACATTTGGCAGGATTCAGACCAGATTTTGAGGTTGTGAGAGGTTCAATTTGAGAGATTTTTCTGAGGATTTTTCATGGGCTTCGATAGCATATCCCGTTAGATTATTACCCACCCAATATTCGGGATTTCTACGGAGTAATCAATTGGATTTCTTTTGGAATCGCAACAAAGAATTGGTTTTTCTTTAAGCAAGGGACTTCGCTACAAAAGGTAGAATCTTTAAATTCCGCTTTAATTAAAGATTTAATTTTTTGTGTCCCGATTAATAAATAAAATAAGTATAAGCCTAGATCCGTTCATGGGTAAACTAATTTGAGCCTGAGCTTGGTCGAAAGCCTCCGATTCTGGAATTCATTGCACGAAAGTGAGGTTTTCGATTTAGCCCGGGCTTGTTCAGTTTTCCTTCAAATCTAGCACCAACACAAAATTGTTTGCGATTTCAATTTTGGCTATTGTGGAAAATGATTTTGAAACTCATCCTAATATTTTACATTTATTCTTAGTAGAAATGGCATCATCTAGCACCAATGTTGTTTCAAACTTCACTCTAAGAAGTATATTGGATAAAGACAAATTGGTTGGGCCAAACTTCTTAGACTGGGAAAGAAACTTGAGAATTCTTCTCAAGCAAGAAAGGAAGCTACATGTCTTAGAGACTGTTTTACCTGAACCACCACAGAATGCCTCGACTACTGTTCAGCGAGCATGGGATAAGCTCAAAAGCGATTTCGATGATGTGACGTGCTTGATGCTCGCGTCTATGACAGGCGAGCTTCAAAAGTAGTTCATGAATTTGGAAGCATTCCGAATTTATGAGTCACTAACGAAAATGGTTCGTGAACAAGCCCGTATCTTTGTTATCGAAATAAATCTTTCTATGTCCACCTCATGGGTATTAGATACCGGGTGTGGGGCACACATTTGTACTAATGTGCAAGGACTCAGAAATAGAAGCATGACAAGGAAAGGTGAAATTGATCTCCGAGTGGGCAACGGAGCAAGGGTTGCTGCTGTTGAAGTTGGAGATTGTACTTTATCTTTACCTTCCGGTTTAAACATTGAACTTGAGAATTGTTATTATGTACCTGCTTTGAGTAGGAATATTATTTCAATTTCTTGTTTGGATACCAAAGGATTTCGTTTTATTATTGGTAATAATTCGTTATCTTTGTATCGGAATGATATTCCATACGGAGTTGCAAATTTGTGCAACGGCCTATATGTCTTGGATTTGAGCCAAGAAAGACTGGTCTATAACATTGAAAAGAAGGCTAAATCAATTAAGTTTGATAAGAGTCCAACTTATCTTTGGCACTGAGCCATGTAAACGAGAAACGAGTTCAAAGACTTCATAAGGATGGAGTACTAGGGTCATTTGATTTTGAATCATATGATACCTGTAAACCCTGTTTGCAAGGCAAAATGACAAAGAGTCCTTTCAACAAGAAAGGCGAAAGAACAAGTGGGCTATTGGATCTAATACAGACGGATGTATGTGGCCCAATGAGCACACAAGCCAGAGGTGGATTTGAATACTTCGTGACTTTTACTGATGACTATAGTAGATATGGTTATGTCTACTTAATGAGGTATAAAAGTGAAACTTTTGAAAGGTTCAAAGAGTTTAAAAATGAAGTAGAGAATCAGTTAGATAGAAGGATTAAGGCTATTCGCTCCGATCGATGGCTATCTAAAAGAGTGTGGAATTTTTTCAAAGCTGACTCCACCGTGAACACCTCAATGGAATGGTGTATCCGAAAGGAGAAATCAGACCTTATTAGATATGGTTCGATCAATGATGGGCTAAGCAACTCTCCCTACATCCTTTTGGGGTTATGCTCTCCTTTCTGCTGCCTACATATTAAACCGTATTTCATCTAAGGAAGTAGATAAGACTCCATATGAGATATGGATTGGTCAGAAGCCCTACATGTCCTATCTACGAGTTTGGGGTTGTCAAGCTCATGTAAAATGTTTACAAAGTAACAAGCTTGAACCTAAAACTGACAAATGCCTATTTGTGGGATATCCTAATGAAACCAAAGGATATCAATTCTACAACCCAACTGAGAACAAAGTGTTCATTGCTCAAGGAGCTACTTTCTTAGAGAAAGAATTTCTGTACTAGAAAGACAGTGGGAGTAAAATAGAACTCAGAGAAGTTCAAGAACCACAAGAGAATGTAGAACGATCTACAGAAACTCAGATAAAAGTTGACATGGAAACTCATGAAAATGAGCAACCTGAGTCAACAACACAAGAACCTAGAAGATTTGGTAGATCTCGTCACCAACCCGAGAGATACAAATTTCTCGTGACTGACGATCGAGATTTGATCTTGGTGGACTCTAATGAGCCCGCAAACTACAAACAGTTTTTAGAAAGTCCGGATTCAGATAAATGGCTATAAGCCATGGAATTTGAAATGCAATCATGAGGGACAACAAAGTGTGAACTTTGATTGACCCTCCTGTTCAGGCAAAGGTTGTCGATTGCAAGTGGATTTTCAAGTTAAAACCAGGCAGGACCTTCAAGGCATGACTAGTGGCTAAAGGTTTCAGACAGACTCATGGTATAGACTACGATGAAACCTTCTCTCCTGTTGTGATGCTCAAGTCCATTAGGACAATGCTTGCCATAGCAGCATATTTTGACTATGAGGTATGGCAGATGGATGTTAAGACGGCTTTCCTGAATGAAAACCTACTCGATGATGTTTATATAAAATAACCCAAGGGATACATCGATCAAAAGCATCCTGATTGATCGAGTATGTAAGCTTCATAGGTCCATCTATGGCCTCAAGCAAGCATCTCGAAGTTGGAATCTTTGTTTTGATGAGGAAGTAAAAGGTTACGGATTCATCAAGAACGAAGATGAGCCTTGTGTTTACAAGAAAGTTAGTGGGAGCAAGAATGTTTTCCTTGTTCTATATGTGGACGACATCCTGCTCATAAGAAATGACATACCCTTGATGAAAGACATCAAACAATGGTTGGGGAGTGTATTTTCTATGAAAGACTTGGGAGAAGCCGAAATGATACTAGGTATCAAGATCTATAAAGATAGGTCAAAAAGGCTTCTAGGACTAAGTCAAGAAGGGTATATAGACAAGATATTGAAGAGGTTCAATATGTCTAATGTTAAGAATGGTATGGTACCATTCAGACATGGCCTCCTCTTAAAGAAAAACCAATGTCCTTCTAATAAAGAGGAGATATATGCGATGAGTAGAGTCCCATAAGCTTCGGTAATAGGATCTATCATGTATGTCATGTTATGTACCTACCCGGATGTCACACATGCACTGAGCATGACTAGCAGATACCAAAAAGATCCAGGAATAGATCATTGGACTACAGTCAAGGTAATCCTGAAGTAATTGCTAAAGACAAAAGGATTAATGCTAGTGCACGGAGGACAAGAACAGCTCGTCGTACAAGGTTATGCCGATGCTGCTTTCCAGACTGATCAAGATAACATGAAGTCATAATCAGGCTATGTTTTTAGCCTAAATGACGGTGCGGTGATTTGGAAAAGCTGGAAGCAAGATACCACAGTCGACTCTACAACAGAATCTGAGTATATTGTTGTATTAGATGCGGCAAAGGAAGCTGTTTGGTTGAGAAAGTTTGTGTCAGACATCGGAGTGATACCGAGTATCCAAGATCTGATAGACCTCTTCTGTGATAATAACAGGGCCATCGCACAAGCAAATGAGCCCCGGTCACACCAGAAGACCAAACACATACTCAGACGTTATCACCTCATTCAAGAGATCATCGATCAAAGAGATGTTAAAGTATGCAAAATAGGGTCAGACGACAATATAGCAGATCCTCTCACAAAAGCTCTACCACAGTTAAAGTTTGAGAGACATGTAATAGAGCTTGGTCTTAAACAGTTTAGGACATAGCCCTTCAACGGGCAAGTGGGAGATTATTGGTGTATGTGCCCTTATAAGGGCTATTTATGTAAATAAACTTTGAGCGTTATTTATGTAAATAAGATATATGTCGTTTGTTTGATAATTGATCAAATGAGTTAATTTCATGATAGTAATATTCTTGTGCATATTTAAATCCATGAAATTGATCCGCCAAAAGAAACACTCCATGGACAGATTAGATCATGAGTGATTCTTTTGAGTAGTACTGGTACGAGGATCCTTAGACCAGAAATCACTACATGGTCTTAGGTGAATTGTAGTGTGCTTTGACATACGCCTAATAGGGCCGTAATAGGTTGCCAAGTACGGGTATGATTGGGTACACTATTATTCACGCTAAGATATGTAGGTGAAGTGATGGGACTACAAATCTCTCTTAGTGAGAGATGATATCTTGGCCACTTGATAGTGAACTGAAAAGTGCATGGCCATGCCCAAGGAATGATAAGTATATCATTTGCTTGATGGAGTCAGTGTCACTAAGAGATCAAGTAAACGTTTAGCTATATAAGGATGATGGTTTCATGCCTTATGCTAAACGGGATATCAATGTAAAGGATCGTACGCAGTTTGCTCGGAAAGGTTGTGTTGAATCACCATTCGACCCTTCATTCCGAATTGGGTAGTCATTATGTCTTGCTAGAGACCACTAATGACTTATGGATTAATCAATGAGATTGAGTTATCCTTTACCAATTTAGAATGGTCCTACAGGATCGCACATAAGAAAGTTCGATGATGCAGAATAAGTATTTTTGCCTACAATAAGTATAATTGTTATACTTAAATAAAGAAGATTTAATTAAATGGTTTAATTAAATATTATTGGAAAGGTCTATGGTATTAATTAATAGTTAATTAATTACCTGAGAACAATTGGGATGGGCTGATAAATCAAGGGACTTAATTGCAATTGAAGTTCTTGACCCAACGCTGGATGCCTGCTTAAGTCCATAAATAGACCTCTTAAGCCTCCAAACCTTATGCTCTTGGCCTTTTTCATTGAATCCCTCTGGTTGCTGCATAAAGATGGTTTCCTCAAGACTTCCGTTTCTGAAAGCCGTCTTAACATCCATCTGCCAAATCTCATAATCCATATGAGCAGCTATGGCCAAGAGAATCCGAATCGACTTTAGCATGGCTACCGGGGAGAAGGTTTCCTCAAAATCGATTCCCTCTTTCTGAGTATACCCCTTCGCCACCAGCCTAACTTTAAAGGTTTCCACCTTCCAGTCAGGTCCTCTCTTACATTTGTAGACCCACTTGCATCTAATGGGCTTAAACCCATCAGGCAGGTCGACTGGCTCCCAGACTTTATTGTGGTCCATTGACCCCATCTCGGATATCATTGCCTTACGCCAAGATGCTGCATCTTTATCTCGGAGAGCCTCATTATAGTTAACTGGGTCAGGTTCAGGCACACCTGGGACTAGGTCTGCAGCCTCTCCCATGCGAATAAACCTGTCGGGCTATCTCACAACCCTCCCACTACGACGAGGCACCACCTGTGTAGGCGCATCATCTGTGATCTCATGTGCAGTGTGTGGTGTATATACTTATGCAGTTGTATCAGGATTAGTTTGTCGTCTAAGCTCTTCTAGGACTATTTTACTGTTGGGCTTGTGGTCTAAGACATAGTCCTCTTCTAAAAATCTAGTGTTGGTACTTACCACCACCTTCGGATCTTTAGGACTATAGAATAGACCACCTTTCGTTCCCCTAGGATATCCTACAAACAACATTAATTCTGTTCTCGCATCTAACTTAGCCGTATCTGCCTTAATCACATGTGCTGGGCAGCCCCAAATTCGGAGATGTCTTAGACTTAGCTTGCGCCCATTCCACAACTCTACTGGGGTTGAAGGCACGGTTTTAGATGGTATAAGATTAAGAATATACATTACCGTTTCTAAGGCATATCCCCAGAACGAACATGGCAAATCACTATAGCTCATCATGGACCTAACCATTTCCATAAGAGTTCGATTCTTCCTTTCTGCTACACCATTCTGCTATGGCGTGCCAGGTGCAGACAACTGAGACTGAATTCCTACCTCAGTGAGGTAATCTCGAAATTCATGGGACAGGTACTCCCCACCATGATCTGAACGCAATGTCTTGATACTTTTACCATGATGCTTCTCCAAAACATTCGGACTCATGGAGCATTAGGTAAATGTACCCGTACCTAGAGTAGTCATCCGTTAACATCATGAAATACTCAAATCCCTCTCGTGCCTGGACCGTCATAGGTCCACACAAGTCAGAATGAATCAATTCAAATACTTCTTTAGCTCTATAACCTTTTGCCTTAAAAGGTCTCTTGGTCATCTTACCTTCCAAGCAAGTTTCGCAGGTTGCATAAATGTCAATCTCTAATGAACCTAAAGGTCCATCATTGACCAACCTCTGAATCCTACTAAGGTTTATATGACCTAGCCTGAGATGCCAAATATAGGTTTGATTCATTTCAGAAGGTCTCTTCCTCTTATTAATGTTGGATCCTGAGCTATCTATTTCTATGTTTTATGCAACAGGGGAGTTAGAGTTAACCACAAAAAAATTGTCCGCCAATGAATCAGAACAAATAAGTTTTCCATTTCTACTAATAACAACACAGTTATCAGAAAAAATAAACTTATACCCGTTTTTCAAGAGTTTAGAAACCGAAATCAAGTTCTTTCTAAAACTCGATACATAAAGGCAATTAACTAACTCTAAGCTAGAATTTTTGAAATTCAACTTAACTACTCCCACTGCTTCTACTGACACTCTTGTAGTGTGGCCCAAGTAGATATCCAATTCGTCTTCTCTAAGCTTCTGGGTTGCTTGGAACCCTTGCAAAGAATTACAAACATGGTCAGTGGCACCTGAATCCACACACCAAGTATCTGTGGGAATCACCGCTAAACATGTCTCAGTAATTAAGGCATAATTTATCGTACTTATAAGCTTTGGACAATCCGCTTTCCAATGTCCCATCTTATTGCACTTGAAGCACTTGTCTTTCGACTTCTTCTTTGCAATGCATGGCTCAGGCGCAATTTGCGCCACTTGAGCTATTCCCTCGAGGTTCCTCTTCTTCTTTTTAGCCTCAGACTCAGAAGAAGATTCTGAAGCTTCGACTGTGACTAAAGCTCGCTTCTTCTCTTGAAGAAGACTTTTAGCCACCACCAACTCTGTCAAGAGCTCGGATGAACTCCACAACATCTTACTTATGTTGTAGTTCAACCAAATCCGCTCATAGCTTTGAGGCAAGCTCCGGAGGACAATATCGGATTTGGTTTCACCAAACGATTTCGCCTCCCACTACCTCAACCTTATTGATGTTACTAATCATTTCAATGACATGATATTTCACAGGAGCACTCTTAGCCCTAAGGACAATGTCCAAGTTTTGACTTCCATCGACATTATTAGTTCCAGTTAAATTGTTGTTTTTCAAAATAGCAGCTAAGGGGTTGAATGCCATATCGATTTAAGCTGGAAAATAAACAAACAATGTTTCAGTTATATAAGCTTAGAATTTCAAAACCATGAAATTCTATTAATTATTGACTTCCCTCAAAACAATAATTATAACCCACCAACATCTTATCCACCGGGATTCTCGCAAACTACGCAGTGTGGACGTTTACGCTAACCCACATTCGTTTGAGAAGAACCAAGTTCATTAACTACACTATCTAACCAACGATCTTTTGATCAATGTAGCTAATAGTCGGTGCTTTCAGCCGTACAAGTAAGCACCGTAACCTCGCGGGATGAATACTGCAGATCGTACACTAAGTGTGTGCCATTACGTGACTTCTGAGTTTGTTACCTCAGGATAGTGCACCTCAGATGGAGAGGGTTTAGCATTTCTCGTTCTTAAACTCGCTCTAGTCATCTTACTCAGAAGTTCATAGTCTAGCGATCTCGGGGTTGGACTCATCCGAATGGAAGAAGGCCCTAATGCCAACGCGCAAGCCCACCCACATTGCATATGAACCCGTAATGGTGGCCATGGGGATATAAAACCAACCCGCTCCCACTTATATTTCCAAATTGAGGGTTTTTCCCGTTTTAACATGCAATTAACTAACCTAAGTTATATGCAACCATAAAACCAGTCATGCTTTAAATGCATGCATCTAAAATACAGCATAAAAATAAAGCATAAAAATTAAAACAATAAATACGGGAAATAAATACGTAAAATAAATTTCCCGACTATTATGGTTTTAATTGCTTCCATCATCTGCCTTGATCTCGTGTCCAGCCACATTACTCGATGGAAAGAGTCTTTAACTAAAAAAAAGAAAACTGGAGGAAAAACGAGCCGAAGACGCAGCACAGCAGCAGCAGCCCAGCAAAGCAGCATCGCAGCAGCCTGCTGCTGTCTTGCCTTGGCGCAGCAAGATGCTGCGCCGCACGATAATGGCCCTTGCTGCCTTCACTGGTTGCCGGCGGTAGCTGCTGCCGGTGGTTATCACCGGCGCTGCCTCCTGCCGCCACCTCCTCCTTCGTTTTTCCCATGCGATTTGGTCTTCTTACAATTCGTTCTGGGTTTTCCTTGGTTTCTACTAATTCACCATAACCCAAAACCCACGAATTCAAATCGCCCACCATAACGCCTTCAATTACAAAAAACAATTTTCCTACTACAAGGCATTTTAGGAAAATTAAAGAATCAAAATTACATAGAAAAAATCCTACTACAGATTTAATCTAATCCTACACGGCTTCCAGCACGTGGTTATACTATTATAAACATTCATAATAAAATTAAATCCGAACATATCCCGGAGTTTAATTCAAACCCATACAAACATGTCCATAATAGTCGGGATTCTAAACCACCTGCAAATAAAACCATGTAATAAATCGAACAAGTACCAAAACCCCCTAAACCAGGCTCTGATACCAATTGAAAGGATTGGCACATAGGATCTGGGTTTGCACTTGCTCGATTTACCACGCAACAAAAATTTCTAATTAAAGCGAAACTTTAGAAAAGTACCTTTGAAGCTTGCACCTGGTGATTCTCTTGTATGCCTCAATACTCTGACTTCACGTTGTGTGGGCAACGAACTAGAAGTCAATTTATCTGCTACTCACCACAATCCACCTCCTAGAAAAATCCAGCACCTCTGCACTTAGCACGTACTGCAAACGCACTACCTGGAGAGAGAGAAAGCAACACACGGGGCTGCTAAGAGAGAGGCAAAATTTCCGCCACCTCTATGGAAAAAACTAGCCGCCCCTTTTTGCTAAAATCCGACTTCGAGACTTGAGAAAATATTTTCTCTCTCTAGGATTTTATCTCTCTAGATTCTTGAATAATGAATCTATTGAATTGTTGTATCTTGAATAGCTAATCCCTTGTCTATTTATAGAGTTACAAGAGAGACCCCAAGTTGGTTTAGGATTGGTCTTCCTAATGGGTTTTGGTAATGAATTAGTTTCCAAATCCAAACAGGTAACCAATCTGATAGGATAAACCAAATCCTACTAGATTTCTAATCTCTAGGATTTCTTAATTCCAATTGAAACTTAAGACTTAATTAATTAATTAAATAATTCTACTTTGTTAATTACTTAATTAACCCTTACGAATTAATTAAATAATTATACTTTGTTAATTACTGAATTAACCCTTAGGAATAATTAACCAATTAATTAATTAAATCTACCTATTCAATTAACCCATTACAAAATTAATCGTACCACTAACAGATTAATTTTGGCACTACCATCCTACACCAGAATTGCTTCTGGAACAAATTAATTAAATTATATTCATTAATCTCCCCACATCAAAGATATAGTGCTCGTTAATTGTAAATTAATTTACTGATAAATTAATTAATTAACTTCTTTAATTCCGAGACTAGTACCACTCGACCTTTTTACTATACCGGACATAAGTCCACCGGCCGGGTTTAGTATAATAAACATTTCGAGCTCATCTCGGGAGCACCATCACCCCGGATTCACCGGTACATGGTTTTCTTTCGACAAGCAGCAGCACACCAAGTTACTAAACACGTGCACCCAACCTACCGAGACTATTGGCCACAATTGACCTCACCCTTTGGCAGATCAAAGTACACTATGTCTAATCCTCATGCCCGCTCGAGTCTAGGGATTAAGAGATAGAATACAAGGATCGATTTGTCTATTAAATCAGTACAGGACAAATCATTCCTAAAGGTCAAGTTTAATATGCCCCGGGCATATCTATATGATTCAATTAGTTTAGACAAACCAATTATCTGAATCACATAATAACCTAAACCGACAGTTTGTCCAAAGCTGTCTCGGTTACGAACCTTATTTATATATTATGTCTTTCAACCAATGATGAGATCTACTGTGTCACACCAGACACCTCATCATCTACTTACATAATATAAATGGACAATCAATGCACAACAAGATATAACCAAAACATAAATCAATATATTACAGGGAAAAAGTACAACACAAGCATAGCTTATGTATTCAACTCTAACAAGAACGTCTCCTACGATCTCGAATAATCTTGATCCAGAGGATATGTCCAGCTTCTCCCAAATCCTTCATGTCAAACTGCCTGGACAACCATGCCTTTACGTCAGACAACACCTTCTTACTGTTGCCAATCAGAAGGATGTCATCTACGTAAAGTACTAGGAACACCACCGTATCACCATTACACCTGCGATATACACTGTTCATCCGGACACTGAGTGAATCTATAGGACTGGATAACCTCGTCAAAATGGATGTTCCAAGATTTGGATGCTTGCTTAAGTCCATAAATGGACTTCCTAAGCCTACATACCTTGTGATCTTGGCCTCGAACAATGAAACCCTCTGGTTGCTGCATAAAGATGGTCTCCTTAAGACTTCCATTAAGAAAAGCTGTCTTGACATCCATCTGCCAAATCTCATAGTCCATATGAGCAGCTATGGCCAAGAGAATCTGGATTGACTTAAGCATAGCTACAGGGGAAAAGTTCTCCTCATAATCGATACACTTTTTCTGAGTATACCCCTTCGCTACAAGCCTAGCCTTGAAGGTCTTAACCCTCCCGTCAGATCCTTTCTTTTGCTTGTAGAACCATTTGCACCCAATAGGCCAAAACCCATCAGGAAGGTCTACCAGCTCCCAGACCTTATTTGAGTCCATAGAACCCATCTCAGCAATCATGGCTCTCTGCCAAGAATATGCATCTTTATCCTGGAGAGCCTCATTGTAGCTAACTGGTTCTGGTTCATGAGCACCAGGGATAAAGTCCGAAGACTCACCCAAACCCATGTACCTCTCGGGCTATCTGACAACCCTCCACTATGACGAGGCACAGCCCATGTAAGAGTATCATCTGTGATAGTGTGCAGTCTCTTGTGGTGTGTCTTCCTGTACTTGTGCATCTAGAATAATGGACTGACTTCTAAGCTCTTCCAATACTACCTTGCTGTTTGACTTGTGATCTAAAATGTAGTCCTCCTCAAGAAATCTGGCATTGGTGGGGATCACCACCTTCTAATCCTGAGGACTATAAAATAGACCACCTCTCGTTCCTTTGGGGTAGCCTATAAACAGCATAGCCTTGGTTCTTGCCTCTAACTTTCATGTGTCTGCCTCGAGCACATGTGCTGGACAACCCCAAATCCTGAGATGTCTCAGACTAGGCTTTCGCTAAGTCCACAACTCTGCTGGGGTCAAAGGCACTGACTTAGATGGCATAAGGTTGAGGATAAAACATATTGTCTCTAAGGCATAACCCCAAAACGAGATAGGCAACTCACTGTAACTCATCATCGATATAACCATATCCATAAGAGTCATGTTCCTCCTCTCTGCTACACTATTCTACTGGGGTGTGCCAGGTGCAGACAACTGGGATTGAATACATCCCCTGACAAATAGGACCTAAATTCACTAGAGAGGTATTCGTCACCGCGATCAGATCGCAAGCCTTGATACTCTTACCCAGATGGTTCTCCACCTCAGCCTTAAACTCTTTGAACTTGCCAAAGCATTCAAACTTGTGGCGCATCAGGTATATGTATCCATATCTAGAGTAATCATCCGTGAATGTCACGAAATACTCAAAACCACCTCTAGCCTGAACTGACATAGGCCCACACAAGTCAGAATGAATAAACTCTAAAACATCCTTGGCCCTATACCCTTTTGCCTTGAAAGGCCTCTTGGTCATCTTACCCTCCAAGCAGGACTCACAGGTTGGATAGCTTTCAATCTCCAATGAGCCCAAAGGCCTATTATTGACCAACTTTTGAATCCTACTAAGGTTGATGTGACCTAGTTTCAGGTGCCAAAGATAAGTTTGATTCAAAGGGGAAGACTCTTTTCTCTTATTATGATTCGGTGATGAGTTACCAGTTTCTGTAATTTGCCTAACTGGGGAGTTTGTGTTAATTAAAAATAGATTGTCAACTAATTTACATGAACATAAAAGCCTCTAGTTCTTTTTAATAAAATCAGAATTATAAGAAAAAACACACTTATAATCATCGAATAAAAGTTTAGAAACTGAAAGTAAATTTTTTCAAAAACTGAGTACATATAGACAATCTCTTAAATGTAAAATAGAGTCTGAAAAATAAAGACATAAAACTCCCACTGCAACAGAAACTCTGGCAGTATCCCCAAGGTAGACCTGCAACTCTCTCTCTAAGCAGCTGGGTCACTTGGAACCCTTGCAAAGAATTACAAACGTGATCAGTGGCTCCTGAATCCACACACCAAGTATCTGTGAGAATAGCTGCTAAACACGTCTCAGTAACTATGGAAAATTTACACATATCTCGAGGCTTCTGGCAATCCTTCTTCCAATGTCCTGCCTTACCACATCTGAAGCACTTGCCTTTCGGCTTATACTTCTTGGCAATGCCCGCCTTGGGCCCATGATTAGCTGCTGCTCTCTGGCCTCTCTTCCTCTTTTGTTTCCTGGCTTTGGGCCCAGCAGAGGAACCTGAGGGACCTACAGTAGCCAAGGCTTGCTTATTCTCTACGAAGAGGCCCTCAGCAGACACCAATGCAGTTATGAGCTCAGGAAGTGAATATGAGAGATTGCCCATATTGTAGTTCAACCGAAACTGCTCAAAACCTGGGGGCACGCTCTGGAGGATGATATCGACCTGGGTCTATATGAATTTAAACAACTAGCACCCTGTCCAAAAACGTCGACATCCATACATGTGAATTTAAACTTTTTTTTTTCACAATGACAGTCTACCACATCTCAGAACAACTAGCACCACGTCTCAAACAACAAGGACCACGTCCAAAAATGTCTACATCCAAACATGTGAATTTAAACTGATTTTTTCGCAAAACATCTCACCTCATCTCAGAACAACTAGCACCAAGTCCAAAAACGTCGATATCCATACAGGTGAATTTAAACTGATTTTTTTTACGAACACAGTCTAGCACATCGCAGAACAACTAGAACCACATCTCAAAGAATTATAACCAAGTCCTAAAAATGTCTACAATTAGACATGTGAATTTAATCTGATTTTTTCACAAAACATCTCAACTCGTCTCAGGACAACTAGAACCAAGTCCAAAAACTTGTATATCCATTCATGTGAATTTAAACTTTTTTTTCACAAAGACTGTCTACCACGTCTCAGAACAACTAGCACCACGTCTCAAACGACAAGGACCACGTCCCAAAAACGTCTACATCCAGACAAGTGAATTTAAACTAATTTTTTCACAAAACACCTTATCAGAACAACTAGCACCACGTCCAAAAACGTCGACATCCATGCATGTGAATTTAACAAATTTTTTTCACAATGACAGTCTACCACGTCTCTGAACAACTATCACCACGTCTCAAATGATAAGTACCACGTCCAAAAATTTAAACTGTTAATTTAAACTATTTTTTTTTCACAATGACAGTCTACCACATCTCTGAACAACTAGCACCACGTCTCAAACAACAAGGACCACGTCCAAAAATGTCTACATCCAGACATGTGAATTTAAACTGATTTTTTCGCAAAACTTGTCACCTCATCTCAGAACAACTAGCACCAAGTCCAAAAACGTCGACATCCATGCATGTGAATTTAAACTGATTTTTTCACAAAGACAGTCTAGCACATCTCAGAACAACTTGAACCACATCTCAAACAATTAGAACCACGTCCAAAAACGTCTACAATTAGACATGTAAATTTAATCTTATTTTTTCACAAAACATCTGAACTCCTCTCAGAACAACTAGAACCGAGTTCAAAAACTTGCACATCCATTCATGTGAAGTTAAAACTTTTTTTTTCACAAGGATAGTCTACCATGTTTCAGAACAACTAGCACCACGTCTCAAACAACAAGAACCACGTCCAAAAACGTCTACATCCAGACATGTGAATTTAAACTAATTTTTTCACAAAACACCTCACCTCATCTTGGAACAACTAGCACCACGTCCAAAAATGTCGACTTCCATGCATATGAATTTAAACTGATTTTTTTCAGAATGACAGTCTACCACGTCTCTGAACAACTAGCACCACGTCTCAAACAACAAGTACCACGTCCAAAAATTTCTACATCTAGACATGTGAATTTAAACTGATTTTTTCACAAAACATCTCAACTCATCTCAGAACAACTAGCACCCTGTCCAAAAACGTCGACATCCATACATGTGAATTTAAACTGTTTTTTTTTTTTTCACAATGACAGTCTACCACATCTGAGAACAACTAGCACCACGTCTCAAACAACAAGGACCACGTCCAAAAATGTCTACATCCAAACATGTGAATTTAAACTGATTTTTTCGCAAAACATCTCACCTCATCTCAGAACAACTAGCACCAAGTCCAAAAACGTCGACATCTATACATGTGAACTAAAACTGATTTTTTTCACGAAGACAGTCTAGAACATCGCAGAACAACTAGAACCACATCTTAAAGAACTATAACCAAGTCCTAAAAACGTCTACAATTAGACATGTGAATTTAATCTGATTTTTTCACAAAACATCTCAACTCGTCTCAGAACAACTAGAACCAAGTCCAAAAACTTGTATATCCATTCATGTGAATTTAAACTTTTTTTTCACAAAGACTGTCTACCACGTCTCAGAACAACTAGCACCACGTCTCAAACAACAAGGACCACGTCCCAAAAACGTCTACATCCAGGCAAGTGAATTTAAACTAATTTTTTCACAAAACACCTCATCAGAACAACTAGCACCACGTCCAAAAACGTCGACATCCATGCATGTGAATTTAAACTGATTTTTTTACAATGACAGTCTACCACGTCTCAAACAACAAGTACCACGTCCAAAATGTCTACCTCCAGACATGTGAATTTAAACTCATTTTTTCACAAAAGATCTCAACTCATCTCAGAACAACTAGGACCATGTCCAAAAACGTCGTCATCCATGCATGTGCATTGAAACTGATTGTTTTCACAAGGACAGTCTAGCACATCTCAGAACAACTTGAACCACATCTCAAACAATTAGAACCACGTCCAAAAATGTCTACAATTAGACATGTGAATTTAATCTTATTTTTTCGCAAAACATCTCAACTCCTCTCAGAACAACTAGAACTGAGTTCAAAAACTTGTACATCCATTCATGTGAATTTAAACTTTTTTTTTTTTCACAAAGATAGTCTACCACGTCTCAGAATGACTAGCACCACGTCTTAAAGAAGAAGGACCACGTCCGAAAATGTCTACATCCAGACATGTGAATTTAAACTAATTTTTTTCACAAAACACCTCACCTCATCTCATAACAACTAGCACCACATCCAAAAATGTCGACATCCATGCATGTGAATTTAAACTGATTTTTTTCACAATGACAGTCTACCACGTCTCTGATGAACTAGCACCACGTCTCAAACAACAAGGACCACGACCAAAGACGTCTACTTCAAGACATGTGAATTTGAACAAACTTTTTCACAAAACATCTCACCTCATCTCAGAACAACTAGCACCAAGTGCATAAACGTCGACATCTATGCATGTGAATTTAAACCAATTTTTTTAGCAAAGACAGTCTAGCACATCTCAGAACAACTAGAACCACATCTCAAACAACTTGAACCATGTCCAAAAACGTCTACAATTAGTCTTGTGAATTTAATCTCATTTTTTCACAAAACATGTCAACTCATATAAGAACAACTAGAACCTAGTCCAAAAACTTGTACATCCATTCATGTGATGTTAAACTTTTTTTTAACAAAGATAGTCTACCACGTTTGAGAACAACTAGCACCACGCCTCAATCAACAAGAACCACGTCCAAAAAAGTCTACATCCAGACATGTGAATTTAAACTTATTTATTCACAAACCACCTCACCTCATCTCAGAACAACTAGCACCACGTCCAAAAACGTCGACATCCATGCATGTGAATTTAAACTGATTTTTTTACAATGACAGCCTACCACGTCTCGGAACAACAAGCACCACGTCTCAAACAACAAGTATCACGTCCAAAAATTTCTACATCTAGATATGTGAATTTAAACTGATTTTTTCACAAAACATCTCACCTCATCTCGGAACAACTAGCACCCAGTCAAAAAATGACGACATCCACGCATGTGAATTTAAACTGATTTTTTTCACAAAGACAGTCTAGCACATCTCAGAATAACTAGAACCACATCTCAAACAACTAGAACCACGTCCAAAAATATCTACAATTAGACATGTGAATTTAATCTCATTTTTTCACAAAACATCTCAACTCGTCTCAGAACAACTAGAACCATGTACAAAAACTTGTACATCCATTCATGTGAATTTAAACTTTTTTTTCACAAAGATAGTCTACCACGTCTCAGAACAACTAGCACCACGTCTCAAACAACAACAACCACGTCCAAAAATGTCTACATCCAGACATGTGAATTTAAACTAATTTTTTCACAAAACACCTCACCTCATCTCAGAACAAATAGCACCCAGTCCAAAAACGTCGACATCCATGCACTTGAATTTATACTCATTTTTTTCACAAAGACAGTCTAGCACATCTCAGGGCAACTAGAACCACATCTCAAACAACTAGAACCACGTCCAAAAATATCTACAATTAGACATGTGAATTTAATCTCATTTTTTCACAAAACATCTCAACTCGTCTCAGAACAACTAGAACCAAGTCCAAAAACTTGTTCATCTATTCATGTGAATTTAAACTTTTTTTTCACAAAGATAGTCTACCACGTCTCTGAACAACTAGCACCACGTCTCAAACAACAAGGACCACGTCCAAAAATTTCTACATCTAGACATGTGAATTTAAACTGATTTTCCAAAAACATCCATATCCAGACATGTGAATTTAAACTGATTTTTTCACAAAACATCTCACCTCGTCTCAGAACAACAAGCACCACGTCCAAAAATGTCTGAGGTGGACCAAAATGTTTATCATATCTTATCTAAGGGTTTTGATAAGAGAAAATAAATAAAACGGCTATACAATTCTTAGAAATGATCATGATCTCTTATCTAAGAGTTACAATAAGATAAAACAAATAAAATGGCCATTCAACTCTTGTAAATGTTCATGATCTCTGATCTAAGACTTTTGTGAAGATAAAACAATTAAAATGACCATATAACTCTTAGAAATGTTCATGATCTTGTGAGTAGGTGTTGTAATAAGATAAAACAAATAAAATGGTCATACAACATCTCAACTCGTCTTAGAATAACTAGCATTACAGCCAAAAACGTCTATATTCATTCCTGTGAATTTAAACTATTTTTTTCACAATGACAGTCTACCACGTCTCATAACAACTAGCACCAAGTCTCAAACAACTAGCACCACGTCCAAAAACACCTACATCCAAACATGCGAATTTAAACTGATTTCTTTACAAAACATCTCAACTCGTATCAGAACAACTAGAAGCAAGTCAAAACATGTGTACATCCATTCATGTGAATTTAAACTTTTTTTTTTCACAAAGTCAGTCTACCATGTCTCAAAACAACTAGCACCACGACTCAAATAACAAGGATCACGTCCAAAACCGTCTACATCCAGACATGTGAATTAAAACTGTCTTTTTTAACAAAACACCTCATAGCATCTCAAAACAACCAGCACCACATCCAAAAACGTCGACAACCATGCATGTGAATTAAAACTGATTTTTTTCACAAAGACAGTCTACCACGTTTCTGAACAACTAGAACAACGTCTCAAACAACTAGAACCACGTCCAAAAATGTGTACATCCATTCGTGTGAATTTAAACTTTTTTTTTCCACAAAGACAGTCTACCGCGTCTCTGAAAAACTAGCACCACGTCCAAAAACGTCTACATCCAAACATAAGAATTTAAACTAATTTTTTCACAAAACATCTCACCTCTTCTCAAAACAACAAGTACCACGTCCAAAATCATCGACATCCGTGCATGTGAATTTAAACTGATTTTTTTCACAAAGACAGTCTAACACGTCTCAGAACAACTAGAACCACGTCTCAAACAAGTAGAACCACGCCCAAAAAATCTACATCTAGACATGTGAATTAAAATTGATTTTTTCACAAAACACCTCACCGCATCTCAGAACAACTAGCACCACGTCCAAAAACGTCGACATCCATGCATGTGAATTAAAACTGATTTTTTTTACAAAGACAGTCTACCACGTCTCAGAAAAACTAGAACCACGTCTCAAACAACTAGAACCACGTCCAAAAACGTCTACAATTAGACATGTCAATTTAAACTGATTGTTTCACAAAATATCTCACATCTTCTCAGAACAAATAGCACCACGTCCAAAAACGTCAACATCCATGCATGTGAATTTAAACTAATTTTTTTTCACAATGACAGTCTACCACCTCTCAAAACAACTAGCACCACGTCCAAAAACATCAATATCCAGACATGTGAATTTAAACTGATTTTTAATGAAACATCTCACCTCGTCTCAGAACAACAAGCACCACGTCTAAAAATGTCTGAGGTGGACCAAAATGTTTATCATATCTTATCTAAGGGTTTTGATAAGAGAAAACAAATAAAACAGCTATACAATTCTTAGAAATGATCATGATCTCTTATCTAGGATTTGCAATAAGATAAAACAAATAAAATGGCCATTCAACTCTTATAAATGTTCATGATCTCTGATCTAAGACTTTTGTGAAGATAAAACAATTAAAACGACCATATAACTCTTAGAAATGTTCATGATCTTGTGAGTAGGTGTTGTAATAAGATAAAACAAATAAAATGGCCATACAACATCTCAACTCGTCTCAGAACAACTAGCATTACAGCCAAAAACGTCTACATCCATTCATGTGAATTTAAATTATTTTTTTTCACAAAAAAAGTCTACCACGTCTCAGAACAACTTGCACCACGTCTCAAACAACTGGCACCACACCCAAAAACATCTACATCTAGACATGTGAATTTAAACTGATTTTTTCACAAAACATCTCAACTCGTCTCAGAACAACTAGAAAGAAGTCAAAAAATGTGTACATCCATTCATGTGAATTTGAACTATTTTTTTCCACAAAGACAGTCTACCACTTCTCAAAACAACTAGCACCACGACACAAACAACAAGGACCACGTCCAAAAATGTCTACATCCAGACATATGAATTAAAACTGATTTTTTCACAAAAAACCTCACCGCATCTCAGAACAACTAGCACCACATCCAAAAATATCGACATTCATGCATGTGAATTAAAACTGATTTTTTTAAAAAGGCAAGTCTACCACGTCTCAGAACAACTTGCACCACGTCTCAAACAACTGGCACCACACCCAAAAACATCTACATCTAGACATGTGAATTTAAACTGATTTTTTCACAAAACATCTCAACTCGTCTCAGAACAACTAGAAAGAAGTCAAAAAATGTGTACATCCATTCATGTGAATTTGAACTATTTTTTTCCACAAAGACAGTCTACCACTTCTCAAAACAACTAGCACCACGACACAAACAACAAGGACCACGTCCAAAAATGTCTACATCCAGACATGTGAATTAAAACTGATTTTTACACAAAAAACCTCACCGCATCTCAGAACCACTAGCACCACATCCAAAAATATCGACATTCATGCATGTGAATTAAAACTTATTTTTTTAAAAAGGCAAGTCTACCACGTCTCAGAAAAACTAGAACCACGTCTCAAACAACTAGAACCACATCTCAAAGAATTATAACCAAGTCCTAAAAATGTCTACAATTAGACATGTGAATTTAATCTGATTTTTTCACAAAACATCTCAACTCGTCTCAGAACAACTAGAACCAAGTCCAAAAACTTGTATATCCATTCATGTGAATTTAAACTTTTTTTTCACAAAGACTGTCTACCACGTCTCAGAACAACTAGCACCACGTCTCAAACGACAAGGACCACGTCCCAAAAACGTCTACATCCAGACAAGTGAATTTAAACTAATTTTTTCACAAAACACCTTATCAGAACAACTAGCACCACGTCCAAAAACGTCGACATCCATGCATGTGAATTTAACAAATTTTTTTCACAATGACAGTCTACCACGTCTCTGAACAACTATCACCACGTCTCAAATGATAAGTACCACGTCCAAAAATTTAAACTGTTAATTTAAACTATTTTTTTTTCACAATGACAGTCTACCACATCTCTGAACAACTAGCACCACGTCTCAAACAACAAGGACCACGTCCAAAAATGTCTACATCCAGACATGTGAATTTAAACTGATTTTTTCGCAAAACTTGTCACCTCATCTCAGAACAACTAGCACCAAGTCCAAAAACGTCGACATCCATGCATGTGAATTTAAACTGATTTTTTCACAAAGACAGTCTAGCACATCTCAGAACAACTTGAACCACATCTCAAACAATTAGAACCACGTCCAAAAACGTCTACAATTAGACATGTAAATTTAATCTTATTTTTTCACAAAACATCTGAACTCCTCTCAGAACAACTAGAACCGAGTTCAAAAACTTGCACATCCATTCATGTGAAGTTAAAACTTTTTTTTCACAAGGATAGTCTACCATGTTTCAGAACAACTAGCACCACGTCTCAAACAACAAGAACCACGTCCAAAAACGTCTACATCCAGACATGTGAATTTAAACTAATTTTTTCACAAAACACCTCACCTCATCTTGGAACAACTAGCACCACGTCCAAAAATGTCGACTTCCATGCATATGAATTTAAACTGATTTTTTTCAGAATGACAGTCTACCACGTCTCTGAACAACTAGCACCACGTCTCAAACAACAAGTACCACGTCCAAAAATTTCTACATCTAGACATGTGAATTTAAACTGATTTTTTCACAAAACATCTCAACTCATCTCAGAACAACTAGCACCCTGTCCAAAAACGTCGACATCCATACATGTGAATTTAAACTGTTTTTTTTTTTTCACAATGACAGTCTACCACATCTGAGAACAACTAGCACCACGTCTCAAACAACAAGGACCACGTCCAAAAATGTCTACATCCAAACATGTGAATTTAAACTGATTTTTTCGCAAAACATCTCACCTCATCTCAGAACAACTAGCACCAAGTCCAAAAACGTCGACATCTATACATGTGAACTAAAACTGATTTTTTTCACGAAGACAGTCTAGAACATCGCAGAACAACTAGAACCACATCTTAAAGAACTATAACCAAGTCCTAAAAACGTCTACAATTAGACATGTGAATTTAATCTGATTTTTTCACAAAACATCTCAACTCGTCTCAGAACAACTAGAACCAAGTCCAAAAACTTGTATATCCATTCATGTGAATTTAAACTTTTTTTTCACAAAGACTGTCTACCACGTCTCAGAACAACTAGCACCACGTCTCAAACAACAAGGACCACGTCCCAAAAACGTCTACATCCAGGCAAGTGAATTTAAACTAATTTTTTCACAAAACACCTCATCAGAACAACTAGCACCACGTCCAAAAACGTCGACATCCATGCATGTGAATTTAAACTGATTTTTTTACAATGACAGTCTACCACGTCCAAAATGTCTACCTCCAGACATGTGAATTTAAACTCATTTTTTCACAAAAGATCTCAACTCATCTCAGAACAACTAGGACCATGTCCAAAAACGTCGTCATCCATGCATGTGCATTGAAACTGATTGTTTTCACAAGGACAGTCTAGCACATCTCAGAACAACTTGAACCACATCTCAAACAATTAGAACCACGTCCAAAAATGTCTACAATTAGACATGTGAATTTAATCTTATTTTTTCGGAAAACATCTCAACTCCTCTCAGAACAACTAGAACTGAGTTCAAAAACTTGTACATCCATTCATGTGAATTTAAACTTTTTTTTTTTTCACAAAGATAGTCTACCACGTCTCAGAATGACTAGCACCACGTCTTAAAGAAGAAGGACCACGTCCGAAAATGTCTACATCCAGACATGTGAATTTAAACTAATTTTTTTCACAAAACACCTCACCTCATCTCATAACAACTAGCACCACATCCAAAAATGTCGACATCCATGCATGTGAATTTAAACTGATTTTTTTCACAATGACAGTCTACCACGTCTCTGATGAACTAGCACCACGTCTCAAACAACAAGGACCACGACCAAAGACGTCTACTTCAAGACATGTGAATTTGAACAAACTTTTTCACAAAACATCTCACCTCATCTCAGAACAACTAGCACCAAGTGCATAAACGTCGACATCTATGCATGTGAATTTAAACCGATTTTTTTAGCAAAGACAGTCTAGCACATCTCAGAACAACTAGAACCACATCTCAAACAACTTGAACCATGTCCAAAAACGTCTACAATTAGTCTTGTGAATTTAATCTCATTTTTTCACAAAACATGTCAACTCATATAAGAACAACTAGAACCTAGTCCAAAAACTTGTACATCCATTCATGTGATGTTAAACTTTTTTTTAACAAAGATAGTCTACCACGTTTGAGAACAACTAGCACCACGCCTCAATCAACAAGAACCACGTCCAAAAAAGTCTACATCCAGACATGTGAATTTAAACTTATTTATTCACAAACCACCTCACCTCATCTCAGAACAACTAGCACCACGTCCAAAAACGTCGACATCCATGCATGTGAATTTAAACTGATTTTTTTACAATGACAGCCTACCACGTCTCGGAACAACAAGCACCACGTCTCAAACAACAAGTATCACGTCCAAAAATTTCTACATCTAGATATGTGAATTTAAACTGATTTTTTCACAAAACATCTCACCTCATCTCGGAACAACTAGCACCCAGTCAAAAAATGACGACATCCACGCATGTGAATTTAAACTGATTTTTTTCACAAAGACAGTCTAGCACATCTCAGAATAACTAGAACCACATCTCAAACAACTAGAACCACGTCCAAAAATATCTACAATTAGACATGTGAATTTAATCTCATTTTTTCACAAAACATCTCAACTCGTCTCAGAACAACTAGAACCATGTACAAAAACTTGTACATCCATTCATGTGAATTTAAACTTTTTTTTCACAAAGATAGTCTACCACGTCTCAGAACAACTAGCACCACGTCTCAAACAACAACAACCACGTCCAAAAATGTCTACATCCAGACATGTGAATTTAAACTAATTTTTTCACAAAACACCTCACCTCATCTCAGAACAAATAGCACCCAGTCCAAAAACGTCGACATCCATGCACTTGAATTTATACTCATTTTTTTCACAAAGACAGTCTAGCACATCTCAGGGCAACTAGAACCACATCTCAAACAACTAGAACCACGTCCAAAAATATCTACAATTAGACATTTGAATTTAATCTCATTTTTTCACAAAACATCTCAACTCGTCTCAGAACAACTAGAACCAAGTCCAAAAACTTGTTCATCTATTCATGTGAATTTAAACTTTTTTTTCACAAAGATAGTCTACCACGTCTCTGAACAACTAGCACCACGTCTCAAACAACAAGGACCACGTCCAAAAATTTCTACATCTAGACATGTGAATTTAAACTGATTTTCCAAAAACATCCATATCCAGACATGTGAATTTAAACTGATTTTTTCACAAAACATCTCACCTCGTCTCAGAACAACAAGCACCACGTCCAAAAATGTCTGAGGTGGACCAAAATGTTTATCATATCTTATCTAAGGGTTTTGATAAGAGAAAATAAATAAAACGGCTATACAATTCTTAGAAATGATCATGATCTCTTATCTAAGAGTTACAATAAGATAAAACAAATAAAATGGCCATTCAACTCTTGTAAATGTTCATGATCTCTGATCTAAGACTTTTGTGAAGATAAAACAATTAAAATGACCATATAACTCTTAGAAATGTTCATGATCTTGTGAGTAGGTGTTGTAATAAGATAAAACAAATAAAATGGTCATACAACATCTCAACTCGTCTTAGAATAACTAGCATTACAGCCAAAAACGTCTATATTCATTCCTGTGAATTTAAACTATTTTTTTCACAATGACAGTCTACCACGTCTCATAACAACTAGCACCAAGTCTCAAACAACTAGCACCACGTCCAAAAACACCTACATCCAAACATGCGAATTTAAACTGATTTCTTTACAAAACATCTCAACTCGTATCAGAACAACTAGAAGCAAGTCAAAACATGTGTACATCCATTCATGTGAATTTAAACTTTTTTTTTTCACAAAGTCAGTCTACCATGTCTCAAAACAACTAGCACCACGACTCAAATAACAAGGATCACGTCCAAAACCGTCTACATCCAGACATGTGAATTAAAACTGTCTTTTTTAACAAAACACCTCATAGCATCTCAAAACAACCAGCACCACATCCAAAAACGTCGACAACCATGCATGTGAATTAAAACTGATTTTTTTCACAAAGACAGTCTACCACGTTTCTGAACAACTAGAACAACGTCTCAAACAACTAGAACCACGTCCAAAAATGTGTACATCCATTCGTGTGAATTTAAACTTTTTTTTTCCACAAAGACAGTCTACCGCGTCTCTGAAAAACTAGCACCACGTCCAAAAACGTCTACATCCAGACATAAGAATTTAAACTAATTTTTTCACAAAACATCTCACCTCTTCTCAAAACAACAAGTACCACGTCCAAAATCATCGACATCCGTGCATGTGAATTTAAACTGATTTTTTCACAAAGACAGTCTAACACGTCTCAGAACAACTAGAACCACGTCTCAAACAAGTAGAACCACGCCCAAAAAATCTACATCTAGACATGTGAATTAAAATTGATTTTTTCACAAAACACCTCACCGCATCTCAGAACAACTAGCACCACGTCCAAAAACGTCGACATCCATGCATGTGAATTAAAACTGATTTTTTTCACAATGACAGTCTACCACGTCTCAGAAAAACTAGAACCACGTCTCAAACAACTAGAACCACGTCCAAAAACGTCTACAATTAGACATGTCAATTTAAACTGATTGTTTCACAAAATATCTCACATCTTCTCAGAACAAATAGCACCACGTCCAAAAACGTCAACATCCATGCATGTGAATTTAAACTAATTTTTTTTCACAATGACAGTCTACCACCTCTCAAAACAACTAGCACCACGTCCAAAAACATCAATATCCAGACATGTGAATTTAAACTGATTTTTAATGAAACATCTCACCTCGTCTCAGAACAACAAGCACCACGTCTAAAAATGTCTGAGGTGGACCAAAATGTTTATCATATCTTATCTAAGGGTTTTGATAAGAGAAAACAAATAAAACAGCTATACAATTCTTAGAAATGATCATGATCTCTTATCTAGGATTTGCAATAAGATAAAACAAATAAAATGGCCATTCAACTCTTATAAATGTTCATGATCTCTGATCTAAGACTTTTGTGAAGATAAAACAATTAAAACGACCATATAACTCTTAGAAATGTTCATGATCTTGTGAGTAGGTGTTGTAATAAGATAAAACAAATAAAATGGCCATACAACATCTCAACTCGTCTCAGAACAACTAGCATTACAGCCAAAAACGTCTACATCCATTCATGTGAATTTAAATTATTTTTTTTCACAAAAAAAGTCTACCACGTCTCAGAACAACTTGCACCACGTCTCAAACAACTGGCACCACACCCAAAAACATCTACATCTAGACATGTGAATTTAAACTGATTTTTTCACAAAACATCTCAACTCGTCTCAGAACAACTAGAAAGAAGTCAAAAAATGTGTACATCCATTCATGTGAATTTGAACTATTTTTTTCCACAAAGACAGTCTACCACTTCTCAAAACAACTAGCACCACGACACAAACAACAAGGACCACGTCCAAAAATGTCTACATCCAGACATATGAATTAAAACTGATTTTTTCACAAAAAACCTCACCGCATCTCAGAACAACTAGCACCACATCCAAAAATATCGACATTCATGCATGTGAATTAAAACTGATTTTTTTAAAAAGGCAAGTCTACCACGTCTCAGAACAACTTGCACCACGTCTCAAACAACTGGCACCACACCCAAAAACATCTACATCTAGACATGTGAATTTAAACTGATTTTTTCACAAAACATCTCAACTCGTCTCAGAACAACTAGAAAGAAGTCAAAAAATGTGTACATCCATTCATGTGAATTTGAACTATTTTTTTCCACAAAGACAGTCTACCACTTCTCAAAACAACTAGCACCACGACACAAACAACAAGGACCACGTCCAAAAATGTCTACATCCAGACATGTGAATTAAAACTGATTTTTTCACAAAAAACCTCACCGCATCTCAGAACCACTAGCACCACATCCAAAAATATCGACATTCATGCATGTGAATTAAAACTTATTTTTTTAAAAAGGCAAGTCTACCACGTCTCAGAAAAACTAGAACCACGTCTCAAACAACTAGAACCACATCTCAAAGAATTATAACCAAGTCCTAAAAATGTCTACAATTAGACATGTGAATTTAATCTGATTTTTTCACAAAACATCTCAACTCGTCTCAGAACAACTAGAACCAAGTCCAAAAACTTGTATATCCATTCATGTGAATTTAAACTTTTTTTTCACAAAGACTGTCTACCACATCTCAGAACAACTAGCACCACGTCTCAAACGACAAGGACCACGTCCCAAAAACGTCTACATCCAGACAAGTGAATTTAAACTAATTTTTTCACAAAACACCTTATCAGAACAACTAGCACCACGTCCAAAAACGTCGACATCCATGCATGTGAATTTAACAAATTTTTTTCACAATGACAGTCTACCACGTCTCTGAACAACTATCACCACGTCTCAAATGATAAGTACCACGTCCAAAAATTTAAACTGTTAATTTAAACTATTTTTTTTTCACAATGACAGTCTACCACATCTCTGAACAACTAGCACCACGTCTCAAACAACAAGGACCACGTCCAAAAATGTCTACATCCAGACATGTGAATTTAAACTGATTTTTTCGCAAAACTTGTCACCTCATCTCAGAACAACTAGCACCAAGTCCAAAAACGTCGACATCCATGCATGTGAATTTAAACTGATTTTTTCACAAAGACAGTCTAGCACATCTCAGAACAACTTGAACCACATCTCAAACAATTAGAACCACGTCCAAAAACGTCTACAATTAGACATGTAAATTTAATCTTATTTTTTCACAAAACATCTGAACTCCTCTCAGAACAACTAGAACCGAGTTCAAAAACTTGCACATCCATTCATGTGAAGTTAAAACTTTTTTTTCACAAGGATAGTCTACCATGTTTCAGAACAACTAGCACCACGTCTCAAACAACAAGAACCACGTCCAAAAACGTCTACATCCAGACATGTGAATTTAAACTAATTTTTTCACAAAACACCTCACCTCATCTTGGAACAACTAGCACCACGTCCAAAAATGTCGACTTCCATGCATATGAATTTAAACTGATTTTTTTCAGAATGACAGTCTACCACGTCTCTGAACAACTAGCACCACGTCTCAAACAACAAGTACCACGTCCAAAAATTTCTACATCTAGACATGTGAATTTAAACTGATTTTTTCACAAAACATCTCAACTCATCTCAGAACAACTAGCACCCTGTCCAAAAACGTCGACATCCATACATGTGAATTTAAACTGTTTTTTTTTTTTCACAATGACAGTCTACCACATCTGAGAACAACTAGCACCACGTCTCAAACAACAAGGACCACGTCCAAAAATGTCTACATCCAAACATGTGAATTTAAACTGATTTTTTCGCAAAACATCTCACCTCATCTCAGAACAACTAGCACCAAGTCCAAAAACGTCGACATCTATACATGTGAACTAAAACTGATTTTTTTCACGAAGACAGTCTAGAACATCGCAGAACAACTAGAACCACATCTTAAAGAACTATAACCAAGTCCTAAAAACGTCTACAATTAGACATGTGAATTTAATCTGATTTTTTCACAAAACATCTCAACTCGTCTCAGAACAACTAGAACCAAGTCCAAAAACTTGTATATCCATTCATGTGAATTTAAACTTTTTTTTCACAAAGACTGTCTACCACGTCTCAGAACAACTAGCACCACGTCTCAAACAACAAGGACCACGTCCCAAAAACGTCTACATCCAGGCAAGTGAATTTAAACTAATTTTTTCACAAAACACCTCATCAGAACAACTAGCACCACGTCCAAAAACGTCGACATCCATGCATGTGAATTTAAACTGATTTTTTTACAATGACAGTCTACCACGTCCAAAATGTCTACCTCCAGACATGTGAATTTAAACTCATTTTTTCACAAAAGATCTCAACTCATCTCAGAACAACTAGGACCATGTCCAAAAACGTCGTCATCCATGCATGTGCATTGAAACTGATTGTTTTCACAAGGACAGTCTAGCACATCTCAGAACAACTTGAACCACATCTCAAACAATTAGAACCACGTCCAAAAATGTCTACAATTAGACATGTGAATTTAATCTTATTTTTTCGGAAAACATCTCAACTCCTCTCAGAACAACTAGAACTGAGTTCAAAAACTTGTACATCCATTCATGTGAATTTAAACTTTTTTTTTTTTCACAAAGATAGTCTACCACGTCTCAGAATGACTAGCACCACGTCTTAAAGAAGAAGGACCACGTCCGAAAATGTCTACATCCAGACATGTGAATTTAAACTAATTTTTTTCACAAAACACCTCACCTCATCTCATAACAACTAGCACCACATCCAAAAATGTCGACATCCATGCATGTGAATTTAAACTGATTTTTTTCACAATGACAGTCTACCACGTCTCTGATGAACTAGCACCACGTCTCAAACAACAAGGACCACGACCAAAGACGTCTACTTCAAGACATGTGAATTTGAACAAACTTTTTCACAAAACATCTCACCTCATCTCAGAACAACTAGCACCAAGTGCATAAACGTCGACATCTATGCATGTGAATTTAAACCGATTTTTTTAGCAAAGACAGTCTAGCACATCTCAGAACAACTAGAACCACATCTCAAACAACTTGAACCATGTCCAAAAACGTCTACAATTAGTCTTGTGAATTTAATCTCATTTTTTCACAAAACATGTCAACTCATATAAGAACAACTAGAACCTAGTCCAAAAACTTGTACATCCATTCATGTGATGTTAAACTTTTTTTTAACAAAGATAGTCTACCACGTTTGAGAACAACTAGCACCACGCCTCAATCAACAAGAACCACGTCCAAAAAAGTCTACATCCAGACATGTGAATTTAAACTTATTTATTCACAAACCACCTCACCTCATCTCAGAACAACTAGCACCACGTCCAAAAACGTCGACATCCATGCATGTGAATTTAAACTGATTTTTTTACAATGACAGCCTACCACGTCTCGGAACAACAAGCACCACGTCTCAAACAACAAGTATCACGTCCAAAAATTTCTACATCTAGATATGTGAATTTAAACTGATTTTTTCACAAAACATCTCACCTCATCTCGGAACAACTAGCACCCAGTCAAAAAATGACGACATCCACGCATGTGAATTTAAACTGATTTTTTTCACAAAGACAGTCTAGCACATCTCAGAATAACTAGAACCACATCTCAAACAACTAGAACCACGTCCAAAAATATCTACAATTAGACATGTGAATTTAATCTCATTTTTTCACAAAACATCTCAACTCGTCTCAGAACAACTAGAACCATGTACAAAAACTTGTACATCCATTCATGTGAATTTAAACTTTTTTTTCACAAAGATAGTCTACCACGTCTCAGAACAACTAGCACCACGTCTCAAACAACAACAACCACGTCCAAAAATGTCTACATCCAGACATGTGAATTTAAACTAATTTTTTCACAAAACACCTCACCTCATCTCAGAACAAATAGCACCCAGTCCAAAAACGTCGACATCCATGCACTTGAATTTATACTCATTTTTTTCACAAAGACAGTCTAGCACATCTCAGGGCAACTAGAACCACATCTCAAACAACTAGAACCACGTCCAAAAATATCTACAATTAGACATGTGAATTTAATCTCATTTTTTCACAAAACATCTCAACTCGTCTCAGAACAACTAGAACCAAGTCCAAAAACTTGTTCATCTATTCATGTGAATTTAAACTTTTTTTTCACAAAGATAGTCTACCACGTCTCTGAACAACTAGCACCACGTCTCAAACAACAAGGACCACGTCCAAAAATTTCTACATCTAGACATGTGAATTTAAACTGATTTTCCAAAAACATCCATATCCAGACATGTGAATTTAAACTGATTTTTTCACAAAACATCTCACCTCGTCTCAGAACAACAAGCACCACGTCCAAAAATGTCTGAGGTGGACCAAAATGTTTATCATATCTTATCTAAGGGTTTTGATAAGAGAAAATAAATAAAACGGCTATACAATTCTTAGAAATGATCATGATCTCTTATCTAAGAGTTACAATAAGATAAAACAAATAAAATGGCCATTCAACTCTTGTAAATGTTCATGATCTCTGATCTAAGACTTTTGTGAAGATAAAACAATTAAAATGACCATATAACTCTTAGAAATGTTCATGATCTTGTGAGTAGGTGTTGTAATAAGATAAAACAAATAAAATGGTCATACAACATCTCAACTCGTCTTAGAATAACTAGCATTACAGCCAAAAACGTCTATATTCATTCCTGTGAATTTAAACTATTTTTTTCACAATGATAGTCTACCACGTCTCATAACAACTAGCACCAAGTCTCAAACAACTAGCACCACGTCCAAAAACACCTACATCCAAACATGCGAATTTAAACTGATTTCTTTACAAAACATCTCAACTCGTATCAGAACAACTAGAAGCAAGTCAAAACATGTGTACATCCATTCATGTGAATTTAAACTTTTTTTTTTCACAAAGTCAGTCTACCATGTCTCAAAACAACTAGCACCACGACTCAAATAACAAGGATCACGTCCAAAACCGTCTACATCCAGACATGTGAATTAAAACTGTCTTTTTTAACAAAACACCTCATAGCATCTCAAAACAACCAGCACCACATCCAAAAACGTCGACAACCATGCATGTGAATTAAAACTGATTTTTTTCACAAAGACAGTCTACCACGTTTCTGAACAACTAGAACAACGTCTCAAACAACTAGAACCACGTCCAAAAATGTGTACATCCATTCGTGTGAATTTAAACTTTTTTTTTCCACAAAGACAGTCTACCGCGTCTCTGAAAAACTAGCACCACGTCCAAAAACGTCTACATCCAGACATAAGAATTTAAACTAATTTTTTCACAAAACATCTCACCTCTTCCCAAAACAACAAGTACCACGTCCAAAATCATCGACATCCGTGCATGTGAATTTAAACTGATTTTTTTCACAAAGACAGTCTAACACGTCTCAGAACAACTAGAACCACGTCTCAAACAAGTAGAACCACGCCCAAAAAATCTACATCTAGACATGTGAATTAAAATTGATTTTTTCACAAAACACCTCACCGCATCTCAGAACAACTAGCACCACGTCCAAAAATGTCGACATCCATGCATGTGAATTAAAACTGATTTTTTTCACAAAGACAGTCTACCACGTCTCAGAAAAACTAGAACCACGTCTCAAACAACTAGAACCACGTCCAAAAACGTCTACAATTAGACATGTCAATTTAAACTGATTGTTTCACAAAATATCTCACATCTTCTCAGAACAAATAGCACCACGTCCAAAAACGTCAACATCCATGCATGTGAATTTAAACTAATTTTTTTTCACAATGACAGTCTACCACCTCTCAAAACAACTAGCACCACGTCCAAAAACATCAATATCCAGACATGTGAATTTAAACTGATTTTTAATGAAACATCTCACCTCGTCTCAGAACAACAAGCACCACGTCTAAAAATGTCTGAGGTGGACCAAAATGTTTATCATATCTTATCTAAGGGTTTTGATAAGAGAAAACAAATAAAACAGCTATACAATTCTTAGAAATGATCATGATCTCTTATCTAGGATTTGCAATAAGATAAAACAAATAAAATGGCCATTCAACTCTTATAAATGTTCATGATCTCTGATCTAAGACTTTTGTGAAGATAAAACAATTAAAACGACCATATAACTCTTAGAAATGTTCATGATCTTGTGAGTAGGTGTTGTAATAAGATAAAACAAATAAAATGGCCATACAACATCTCAACTCGTCTCAGAACAACTAGCATTACAGCCAAAAACGTCTACATCCATTCATGTGAATTTAAATTATTTTTTTTCACAAAAAAAGTCTACCACGTCTCAGAACAACTTGCACCACGTCTCAAACAACTGGCACCACACCCAAAAACATCTACATCTAGACATGTGAATTTAAACTGATTTTTTCACAAAACATCTCAACTCGTCTCAGAACAACTAGAAAGAAGTCAAAAAATGTGTACATCCATTCATGTGAATTTGAACTATTTTTTTCCACAAAGACAGTCTACCACTTCTCAAAACAACTAGCACCACGACACAAACAACAAGGACCACGTCCAAAAATGTCTACATCCAGACATATGAATTAAAACTGATTTTTTCACAAAAAACCTCACCGCATCTCAGAACAACTAGCACCACATCCAAAAATATCGACATTCATGCATGTGAATTAAAACTGATTTTTTTAAAAAGGCAAGTCTACCACGTCTCAGAACAACTTGCACCACGTCTCAAACAACTGGCACCACACCCAAAAACATCTACATCTAGACATGTGAATTTAAACTGATTTTTTCACAAAACATCTCAACTCGTCTCAGAACAACTAGAAAGAAGTCAAAAAATGTGTACATCCATTCATGTGAATTTGAACTATTTTTTTCCACAAAGACAGTCTACCACTTCTCAAAACAACTAGCACCACGACACAAACAACAAGGACCACGTCCAAAAATGTCTACATCCAGACATGTGAATTAAAACTCATTTTTTCACAAAAAACCTCACCGCATCTCAGAACCACTAGCACCACATCCAAAAATATCGACATTCATGCATGTGAATTAAAACTTATTTTTTTAAAAAGGCAAGTCTACCACGTCTCAGAAAAACTAGAACCACGTCTCAAACAACTAGAACCACGTCCAAAAATGTCTACAATTAGACGTGTGAATTTAAACTGATTTTTTCACAAAACATCTCACCTCTTCTCAAAACAACTAGTACCACGTCCAAAAACGTCGACATCCATGCATGTGAATTTAAACTGATTTTTTTAACAAAGACAGTCTACCACGTCTCAGAACAACTAGCACCACGTCTCAAACAACTAGCACCACGGCCAAAAATGTCTACATCCAGACATGTGAATTTAAACTGATTTTTTCACAAAACATCTCACCTCTACTCAAAACCACGAGTACCACGTCCAAAATTGTCGACATCCATGCATGTGAATTTTAACTATTTTTTTCGCAAAGACAGTCTAACACGTCTCAGAACAACTAGAACCACGTCCAAAAATGTCTATAATTAGACATGTGAATTTAATCTTATTTTTTAACAAAATATCTCAGCTCGTCTAAGAACAACTAGAACCAAGTTCAAAAACGTGTACATCCATTCATGTGAATTTAAACTATTTTTTTCACAAAGACAGTATACCACGTCTCAGAACAACTAGCACCACGTCTCAAACAAATATCACCACGTCCAAAAATGTCTACATCCAGACATGTGAATTTAAACTGATTGTTTCACAAAACATCTTACGTATGCTCAGAACAACTAGCACCACGTCCAAAAACACCTACATCCAAACATTTCAATTTAAACTTTTTTTTTTTCACAAAAACAGTCTAGCACGTCTCAAAACAACTAGCACCACGACTCAAATAACAAGGACCACGTCCAAAAATATCTACATCCAGACATGTGAATTAAAACTGATTTTTTCACAAAACACCTCACAGCATCTCAGAACAACTAGCACTACATCCAAAAATGTCGACAACCATGCATATGAATTAAAACTGATTTTTTTCACAATGACAGTCTACTACGTCTCAGAACAACTAGAACCACGTCTCAAAATAACTAGTACCACATCCAAAAATGTCGATATCCATGCATGTGAATTTAAACATATTTTTTTAACAAAGACAGTCTACCACGTCTCAGAACAACAACCACCACGTCTCAAACAACTAGCACCACGTCCAAAAACGTCTACATCCAGACATGTGAATTTAAACTGATTTTTTCACAAAACATCTCACCTCTTCTAATAACAACTAGTACCACATCCAAAATCGTCGACATCCATGCATGTGAATTTTAACTGTTTTTTTCACAAAGACAGTCTAACACGTCTTAGAACAAGTAGAACCACGTCCAAAAACGTCTCTAATTAGACATGTGAATTTAATCTTATTTTTTAACAAAACATCTCAACTCGTCTCAGAACAACTAGAACCAAGTCCAAAAACGTGTACATCCATTCATGTGAATTTAAACTATTTTTTTTCACAAAGACAGTATACCACGTCTCAAAACAACTAGCACCACGTCTCAAACAAATATCACCACGTCCAAAAACGTCTACATCCAGACATGTGAATTTAAACTGATTGTTTCACAAAACATTTTAACTCATCTCAGAACAACTAGAACCACGTCCAAAAACGTCGACAACCATGCATGTGAATTTAAACTGATTTTTTTAACAAAGACAGTCTACCACGTCTCAAAACAACTAGCACCACGTCTTAAACAACTAGCACCACGTTCGAAAACGTCTACATCCAGACATGTGAATTTAAACTTATTTTTTCACAAAACATTTCAACTCATCTCAGAACAACTAGAACAAAGTCAAAAAATGTGTACGTCCATTTATGTGAATTTAAGCTATTATTTTTCACAAAGGAAGTCTACCACGTCTCAAAACAACTAGCACCACGACTCAAACAACAAGGACCATGACCAAAAACGTCTACATCCAGACATGTGAATTAAAAATGATTTTTTCACAAAATACCTCACCACATCTCATAACAACAAGCACCACGTCTCAAACAACAAGGACCACGTCCAAAAACATCAACATCCAGACATGTGAATTTGAACTGATATTTTCACAAAACATCTCAACTCGTCTCAGAACAACTAGAACCAAGTCAAAAAATGTGTACATCCATTCATGTGAATTTAAATTTTTTTTTTCACAAAGACTGTCTACCACATCTCAAAACAACTAGCACCACGACTCAAATAACAAGGACCACGTCCAAAAACGTCTACATCCAGACATGTGAATTAAAACTGATTTTTTCACAAAACACCTCACTGCATCTCAGAACAACTAGCACTACATCCAAAAATGTCGACAACCATGCATGTGAATTAAAACTGATTTTTTTCACAATGACAGTCTACTACGTCTCAGAACAACTAGAAGCACGTCTCAAACAACTAGAACCACGTCCAAAAACGTCTACAATTAGACATGTGAATTTAAACAGATTTTTTCACAAAACATCTCAACTCGGCTCAGAACAAATAGAACAATGTCCAAAAATATGTACACCTATTCATGTGAATTTAAACTGTTTCTTTTTTTTCACAAAGACAATCTACCACGTCACAAAACAACTAGCACCACGTCTCAAACAACAAGGACCACGTCCAAAAATGTCTACATCCAGACATGTGAATTTAAACTGATTTTTTCACAAAACATCTCACCTCATTTTAGAACAACTAGCACCACGTCCAAAAACGTCTGAGGTGGACCAAAATGTTCATCATATCTTATCTAATAGTTTTGATAAGATAAACAAATAAAACGGCTATACATTTCTTAGAAATGATCATGATATCTTATCTAAGAGTTTTAATGAGATAAAACAAATAAAATGACCATTCAACACTTACAAATGTTCATGATCTTTGATTTAAGAGTTTCGTGAAGATAAAACTATTAAAATGACAATATAACTCTTAGAAATGTTCATGATCTTATAAGTAGGTGTTGTAATAAGATAAAACAAATAAAATGCACATACAACATCTTAACTCGTCTCAGAACAACTAGCATTACAGCCAAAAACGTCTACATCCATTCATGTGAATTTAAACTATTTTTTTCACAAAGACAATTTACCACGTCTCAGAACAACTAGCACCACGTCTCAAATAACTAGCACCACGTTCGAAAACGTCTACGTCCAGACATGTGAATTTAAACTGATTTTTTCACAAAACATCAAAACTCGTCACAGAACAACTAGAACCAAGTCAAAAAATGTGTGCATCCATTCATGTGAATTTAAACGGTTTTTTTTTCACAAAGACAGTCTACCACGCCTCAGAACAACTCGCACCACGTCCTAAAATGTCTACATCCAGACATTTGAATTTAAACTGATTTTTTCACAAAACATCTCAACTCGTCTCCGAACAACTTGCACCACGTCCAAAAATGTCTATATCCATGCATGTGAATTTAAACTGTTTTTTTTCATAAAGACAATTTGCCATGTCTCAGAATAACTAGCCCCACGTTCAAAAATGTTTATATCCAAACATGTGAATTTAAACTAATTTTTTCACAAAACATCTCACCTCGTCTCAGAAGAACTAGTACCTCGTCCAAAAACGTCAACATCCATGCATGTGAATTTAACTGATTTTTTTCATAATGATAGTCTACCACGTCTCAGAACAACTAGCACCACGTCCAAAAACGTCTATATGCAAACATGTGAATTCAAACTGATTTTTTCACAAAACATCTCACCTCATCTCAGACCAACTAGTACCGCGTCCAAAAACGTCTACACCCATGCATGTGAATTTAAACTGATTTTTTTCACATCGACAATCTTCCACGTCTCAGAACAACTAGAACCACGTCTCAAACAACTCGAACCACGTACAAAAATGTCTACAATTAGACATGTGAATTTAATCTTATTTTTTCACTAAACATCTCAACTCATCTCAGAACAACTAGAACCAAGTCCAAAAACACCTACATCCATTCATGTGAATTTAAACTTTTTCTTTTTCACATCTTATAACAACAAGCACCACGTCTCAAACAACAAGGACCACGTCCAAAAACGTCTACATCCAGACATGTGAATTTGAACTGATTTTTTCACAAAACATCTCACCTAATCTCAGAACAACTAGTACCACGACCGAAAATGTCGACATCTATGCATGTGAATTTAAACTGATTTTTATCACAAAAAAAGTCTACCACGTCTCAGAACAACTTAAACCGCGTCTCAAACAACTAGAACCACGTTCAAAAATGTCTACAATTAGACATGTGAATTTAATCTGATTTTCTCATAAAACATGTAAACTCGAATCAGAACAACTAGAACCAATTCCCAAAATGTGTACATTCATTCATGTGAATTTAAACGGTTTTTTTTTCACAAAGACAGTCTACCACGCCTCAGAACAACTTGGACCACGTCTCAAACAACAAGGACCACGTCCTAAAACGTTTACATCCAGACATGTGAATTTAAACTGATTTTTTCACAAAACATCTCACATCGTCTCAGAGCAACTAGCACCACATCCAAAAACATCTACATCCATGCATGTGAATTTAAACTATTTTTTTTCATAAAGATAGTTTGCCATGTCTCAGAACAACTAGCACCACGTCTCAAACAACTTGCACCACGTCCAAAAACGTCTATATCCAAACTGTTAGTTTTGAATACAGAAAAGCTATGGATTGTATCAAAAACTAATATCCACAATTGACATATCATTTTGTTTCGGTATAAATTTGTTCCTTTATATCATAGAACTACATAACGGGGTGTGGACAGACGCAGTAGATACCGTTATTGGTTAAAGTATTGATATATAAAAAGTATGCTCGTAACCGAGATAGTCTGAACATACTATCGGTATAGGTTATTGTGTGGTTTGGAAATTAGTTTATCTAAACTAGTTTAAATCACACGGATATGCCCGGGGCATATTGAGCACGACCAGTTTGGATAGAATTGACTTATAGTGATCGGCGTAGTCAATTCGGTCTTAGTATTCCGTCTCTCAATCCCGAGATTGGGACGGGCGTGAGGGTTGGATATCGTATGCTTTGATTTGCCAAAGAGTGCGGTCGTTTGAGGCCTATACCTCGGTAGGTTGGGTATGCGGTGTTTAGCTTCTTACGTGCCGTAGCTAGTCGGAGGAATCCACGTACCGGTTCGTCGGGTTGATGCTGCTCCCGAGATGAGCTCGTAAAGTATATTATACTAAACCCGGCCGGTGAACTTTATGTTCGGTATAATAAAAGGATGAGTGGTACTAATCTCGAAAATCAAGAAGTCAGTGAATTAATTTGTCAGTAAATTGATAAAATGGCGAGCGCTAGATCTTTAATGTGGGGAGATAGAATAAAATATAATGGCGCGATGTAAAGTCATTTTCGAGCGGTAGTTCCATAATTGGTCCGTTAGTGGTACGACTGATTATGCATTTGACTAATCGACAAGGTAAATTAATTAATCCAAAAGGTTTAATTAATATTTAATCGATAAAGTGAATTTAGAAATTAATTCTATTTGAATTAATTCTAAGGGTTCGGTTGAATTAAATTAACAAAGTGGGTTAAATAAATTAATTTCAATGGGTCGATTGGAGTTGATTAGTCGGGATGACTTAGCGGTCAATGAAAGTCAAATTAAAAGGCCTAACTCGAGAGCCCATTAGATCTCCTTAGAAGCTCCCTATAAATACAACTTGTTGGTCAAGAAAACAATTAAGAAACTTGAAGTCCAAGAAAGGGCTGGAGTGAGAAAGTTTAGCTTAGAGAGAGAACATCGTCTTCCTCGTCAGAGTTCTTTCTCGAAGTCAGCTAAGATAGCTTTCTCCTTCAGAAGACTCAACCTTTATATACTGCCCGGACTGGTTTGAGTTGGCCACCGGTCGGATTTCGCGATAGAACAGCGCCCAACGCTGATCGGATTATCGCGGCTTGTGACTTCAGGAACTTCGGTGCTGTTCCTCGGTCTGGTGCCCTGAGCCGACCAACCCTTCACGTCGATCTTCTTCTTGAGTGATCCGTGAGGTTGGTTGTACAGATCGGGACTGGACTTGACAGCTCCGGTGGTCGGTTTTTGTAGAAGGTCCGGTGGGTTCAGCGGCTGAAGAAGAAAACTTGCGCAGCAAGATTTTTCAGAAAAAAAAAATCTGGGCAGTTTTCAATTTTTCTAGATTTTTGAGTTTTCTTCCGGAGCAAGTTTCTTGGGTTTTCTTATTTTGCCGTGGGTAACTCCGTAGACAATAGCCCACACTATTTCGGAGTTTGTATCGGAGTAATTCTTTGGATTTCTATTGGAATCGCAATCAAAGATTGGATTTTTCTTTAGGCAAGGGACTTCACTACAAAAGGTAGAATCTTTAAATTCCGCTTTAATTAAAGATTTAATTTTTTGTGTCCCGATTAATAAATTAAATAAGTATAAGCCTATATCCATTCATGGGTAAACTAATTTGAGCCTGAGCTTGGTCGAAAGCTTCCAATTTTGGAATGCATTGCACGAAAGGGAGATTTTCGATTTAGCCCGGGCTTGTTCAGTTTTCCTTCAAAAACATGTAAATTTAAACTGATTTTTTCACAAAACATCTCACCTCGTCTCAGAACAACTAGTACCACGTCCAAAAACGACAACATCCACGCATGTGAATTTAAGCTGATTTTTTCATAATGACAGTCTACCACGTCTCAGAACAACTAGCACCATGTCCAAAAACGTCTATATGCGAATATGTGAATTCAAACTGATTTTTTCACAAAACATCTAGCCTCATCTCAGACCAACTAGTACCACGTCTCAAACAACTAGCACCATGTCCAAAAACGTCTATATGCAAATATGTGAATTCAAACTGATTTTTTCACAAAACATCTAACCTCATCTCAGACCAACTAGTACCACGTCCAAAAACGTCTACATCCATGCATGTGAATTTAAACTGATTTTTTTCACAATGACAATCTTCCACGTCTCAGAATAACTAGAACCACGTCTCAAACAACTCGAACCACGTCCAAAAACGTCTACAATTAGACATGTGAATTTAATCTTATTTTTCCACAAAACATCTCAACTCGTCTCAGAACTACTAGAACCAAGTCCAAAAACATGTACATCCATTAATGTGAATTTAAACTTTTTCTTTTTCACATCTCATAACAACAAGCACCACGTCTCAAACAACAAGGACCATGTCAAAAAACGTCTACATCCAGACATGTGAATTTGAACTGATTTTTTCACAAAACATCTCACCTCATCTCAGAACAACTAGCACCACGACCGAAAACGTCGACATCTATGCATGTCAATTTAAACTGATTTTTATCACAAAGAAAGTCTACCACATCTCAGAACAGCTTGAACCGCGTCTTAAACAACTAGAAGCATGTTCAAAAATGTCTACAACTGGACAAGTGAATTTAATCTGATTTTTTCATAAAACATCTAAACTCGTCTCAGAACAACTAGAACCAATTCCAAAAATGTGTACATCCATTCATGTGAATTTAAACTATTTGTTTTTTCACAAAGACAGACTACCACATCTCAGAACAACAAGCACCACGTCTCAAACAACAAGCACCACGTCCTAAAATGTCTACATCCAGACATGTGAATTTAAACTGATTTTTTAACAAAACATCTCACATCATCTCAGAACAACTAGCACCACGTCCAAAAACGTCTATATCCATGCATGTGAATTTAAACTATTTTTTTCACAAAGATAGTTTGCCATGTCTCAGAACAACTAGCGCCACGTTTCAAACAACTAGCACCACGTCCAAAAACGTCTATATCCAAACATGTGAATTTAAACTGATTTTTTCACAAAACATCTCACCTCGTCTCAGAACAACTAGAACCAATTCAAAAAATGTGTACATCCATTCATGTGAATTTAAACCGTTTGTTTTTTCACAAAGACAGTCTACCACGTCTCAGAACAACAAGCACCACGTCTCAAACAACAAGGACCACGACCTAAAACGTCTACATCCAGACATGTGAATTTAAACTGATTTTTTAACAAAACATCTCACATCATCTCAGAACAAATAGCACCACGTCCAAAAACGTCTATATCCATGCATGTGAATTTAAACTATTTTTTTTCACAAAGACAGTTTGCCATGTCTCAGAATAACTAGCGCCACATCTCAAACAACTAGCACCACGTCCAAAAACGTATATATCCAAACATGTGAATTTAAACTGATTTTTTTACAAAACATCTCACCTCGTCTCAGAACAACTAGTACCACGTCCAAAAATGTCTACATCCATGCATGTGAATTTAAACTGATTTTTTTCACAATGACAGTCTACTAAGTGTCAGAACAACTAGAACCACGTCTCAAACAACTAGAACCACGTCCAAAAATATCTATAATTAGGCATGTGAATTTAATCTGATTTGTTCCCGAAACATCTCAACTAGTCTCAAAACAACTAGAACCAAGTCCAAAAACATGTACATCTATTCATGTGAATTTAAACTGTTTTTTTTTCACGAAGACGGTCTACCACGTGTCAGAACAACTAGCACCACGTCTCAAACAAGAAGGACCACGTCCAAAAACGTCTACATCCAGACATGTTATTTTAAACTAATTTTTTCACTAAACATCTCACCTCATCTCAGAACAACTAGCACAACGTCCAAAAAAGTCGACATCGTCCTTGCATGTGAATTTAAATTGATTTTTTCGCAAAATATCACAACTCGTCTCAGAACAACTAGCACTACGTCCAAAAATGTCAACATCAATGCATGTGAATTTAAAATGATTTTTTTTCACAATGACAGTCTATCACGTCTCATAAAACAAATAAAATGGCCATACAACATCTCAACTCATCTCAGAACAACTAGCACCACGTCCAAAAATGTCTACAGCTTTTCGTGTGAATTTAAACTATTTTTTTACAAAGACAGTTTACCATATAACTTAAAGATGAGAAAGAAGGTGAATATAAAGACAGTTTACTGAATGAAGCAGGACTTACTTAGAAGTAAAGGCAGGGAATGATTAATAGAAAGCTTGGAAATGATAACAGAAAGAAAGTTTGAAAGACTTAGAAAAGATTGGAAAGAGTTTTCAAATTGAGTAAATTCGCTCTGAGTGTTCCATTCATTAGACTGCCTTTAAATAGTCCTTTCAAGGAAACATTATAAAAAAGATGAAATTCGAAAATGAAGTCCGGAATGAAATGTGAAATGAAATGAAAATTAAAGGTAAATGCCTAATGACATATGCACTTACATCACCTAACAATTATTAATCGAATGACGTATGCACTTACGTCATCTTGTACAATTATTACCTATCTATTACAATTATACATCCTATTCTAAAAGTCATACGGGTCTTGTGAGAATGGCTCGCCAAATGGATCAAGTCATTATCCGAATCTTGCTGTTGCTGTTGATTAATCAAACTATGTTTGGCCTGGCTTGCTTTTTGTCTTGCTTCGGCCTCTTGAGCACGTTCTCCATCAGTCTTTGATAATTCCATATAATTTTTCAAACAATTCTGCATAAATTCTTGCAGACCTTTATCATTAAGAATATCAGGAGTCTGAGTTGATGAGGAAGGAGTCTGAACAATTTGAGGAGTCTGAGGATTATGTGGTATGATTTTCTTTGGTATGGGAATTGTACTTTTTTCAGGAGTCTTTAGATTAATCGGGTATGGAAGAGGAATCTGCCGAGAAACTTGGGAAATTGCCACCTTTAATTTTTCTCCAGTCTCTAAATATTTAGAAACTGTTTGGGAATTACACTGCTGATCATTAAATTGAACCCACCATTTAACATTAATTTGTCTAATTAAAGCACATGGTGATCTTTGCTTAATTTGTTTTATTTGATAACTCCAAGCAATGATATAGGGAACGCGAAATTCTGCATGGAATAGGAAATTAGCCTGATAGTCATCTAACCTACATTTTTTCTTATAGGTTTGAACACCCATTGCTGCATTAGGAGTAAGGATTTCAGGAATGGCTCCAAGTAGTCGCCACCAATCATAAACCCACATAGGAACATTTTTATTGAAATTAGAGGAAAAACTGATAAACCATGAGTGATTAAATGATCGGTAATATAAACACCGATAAAAAGCTAAAATATAATCTGCAAAATTAAAACCATCGGGAATGAAGGGAATGGAGAAGGAATTTCTAGCATGAATTGAAGGAAACTCTCTGGGACTCAAAATCTTTTGGATAATGAATTTTGAGTAAGCTACCCTCGAAGAATCCTTTTTATCATTATAGTGAGTAATCTCTACAGATTTAGTATCTACCAAAATTAACTCATAGTATTGTTGGGTTTTAGAAATATCATCTGCAACCCATTGATTATTCTGAAGGAAAAGACGAGAGACAAAATTTTTTACTTCATTATTCTCTGGAGGAGTCTTATAATGAGTAAGCATTAAATACTCATATTCTGTTTTGGGAATATAGGGAGCTGCATTAGACGAAGAAGAGGAAGCATGAGTATTAACTGGAGTAGACTGTAATTTAGCTGAAGGAGACAGGAGGGCATTAGTATAGGTCAAGGGAGGAAAACCATTAGACGGTACTATGGGTTGGATAGGTTTGGGAGTAGACATTTTGGAAGTAGACATGATATAATCAAGTGGGGGTTTTTGGACCTGGAGATTTTCCGGGATCTTTAGACATTAGTGCGACCTGTAAGGAATTCACGAGTAAGAAAGTCAGGAAGAGAATTATCATCGCCTTTAATAAATTCAATGTCAAAATCAAAAACAGAAAGTATTGCTTGCCAATGAGCAAAAATCTGTTTGGAAACTAAATGTTTAACATCATTTTGTAAAATTTCTTTTGTTGACTTATATTCAACACGTAATAAAAACTTTTTATTATAAAAATCATCTTGAAATTTTGAAATACATAAAACAATTGATAAAATTTCCTTTTTAACAGTAGAATAATTCTTTTGGGGACCTCCCCAAATGCCCGAATGATATCTAACTAATTCTTCTAATGTAGATGAATGCAATTTCTATTTAAGTATGCCTCCATATCCTATGTCGGATGCATCTGTTTCAATGATCATGAATGCATCTGGATGAGGTATGCCTAAACATGGAAGGGTATTTATTTTTTCTTTAATTTGTTTAATTAAATTGGTATGAACGTCTGTCCAAGCTGGAGGATTTTTCTGTAGTCTTTTATATGAAGGACCACACATAGTTCTCAAATGAGGAAAGAAATCAGCAATATAATTCAAACAACCTAAAAATCTCTGCAATTGATTTTTATCTTTAATTTCATCCGGGAATTTGGTAGTAAATTCAATAGTTCTTTGAATTGGTTTAATTTTACCTTGGTGAATATCATGTCCTAAAAATCTAATCTTAGTTTGAAATAATTTCATTTTCTTAGTAGAAATTACTAATCCATTAGTCTGAATAATATGCAACATAAGATTAAGATGTTTAAAGTGCTGATCAACATTATAAGAAAATACCAAAATATCATCAATGTAAACAATCACAAAATTAGAGTAATTAAAAATATCATTCATTATTCTTTGGAATTCAGAAAGAGCATTTTTTAATCCAAATGGCATTACATTCCATTCATAATGCCCAAAAGGAACAGTAAACGCAGTTTTATATATATCACTTTCATTAATCTGTATTTGCCAATATCCCGATTTCAAATCAAATTTAGAAAATAATTTTGCACTATGAAGTCTTTTTAATAAATCTTTTTTATTAGGTATTGAATATCTAATCCACTGTAAAACCTTATTTAAGGGTTTATAATTAATCACTAATCTAGGAACTCCACATTCCTTTTCTGCCTGATTATTTACATAAAAAGCAGCACAACTCCAAGGAGACTGTGATTTACGAATTAATTTTTTATAAATTAAACTCTGAATTTCCTGTTTACAAAAATTAAGCAATTCTTCTTTCATCTGTATAGGCCTAGCCTTAGTAGGTATATCTTTTTCATTAAACTCTTTAATATACGGTAATGAAACAACATGTTTCTTCCTATTCCAGAAAGCATTAGGATGTTCTGAACAGACTAACTTTTGGAATTTATTTTCTAGATTACTGATCTTTATCTTAACATCTTCTTCTAATAATTTTTCTTCTACTTTAGTAAACTCTAATTCTGTTTGTAAAAACATTATACTTTTGTTTTTCTTATTAATCATGCAAATTTGTTTATATATGGAATTAGTCTGAAGTAATGCTAATTTTTTTTTCTGAATTGGATTAATAAACGGAAAAACAAGTTCATTACCTAAAAGATTTACAGAAATATGGTCAGTATGCTTAGTAAAAGGAGTAATCTGATATAAAAAAGGATTTCCTAAAACAACATCAGTCGTAAAGTTTTCAAGTATTAAAAAAGAATGTTTAAAACAGTAACCATTATTGCAAATATATCCATTATTCAATTCAACATATATGTCAATTTCAAGTCCATTAGCAGCATATAATTTTTCTTTTGTTTTAGATAAATATTTATCAGGAATTATACCTCTGCTGATACAGGATTGATCCGCTCCACTGTCCAGCATAGCCATGCAAGTAGTCGTCCAGTCCTCTACTCCAATTGTAACAAGGACGTACCATTTTTCTATTTTTATTTTATTAATTAAATTAAGAAAACTTTTATTATCAGGAATAGTGTCTGCTATGTGAATTTCATCTTCTTTTATTACTCCAGATGTAGAGGCTATATTAGTTTGATCTTTTAGTAATATTTTTGCTTCTAACTCTAAATCTTTAAGTTTTAATTCATTTAATTCTTTATTAATTTCTCTAATTTCTTCTTTAAGTATTTTTATTTCTTCTTTTATATTACTACTTTTACGAAATCCAAAAGTATCTTCATGTTTATATTTATCTATTAAACTATTTAAGCTAAATGGTTCTTTTATATCAAAAATGTGATTATTCTCTTGTAATATTAAGTTTTTTAATTTTTCTAAGTAATCTTTACGAACATTATCATCTTTTATCTCTTTTATTATATCAAATAATAATTCTTTATTAAGATTATTTTTGATAGAGTTATTCATCATATTAATTGTCTTTTTACATTCACAAAAATCTTCATTATCTTCAAAACTAGATGAATTAGAGGAATAGTAATCATCTTCTTCTTTTTCAGAATTAATTAATATAGACATTAATTTATTTTTTAATTTAGCTTCTTCAGAGAATAAAACATTAATCTTCTTTTCTAATTTACAATTTGGCGCTCTGTGACCTAGCTTGCCACATTTATAACATTTAACTGGTTTTTTACCTTTTCTAAATTTCTTTTTCTTATAAAATTCATTTTTATTAGACCAATCAGGATTATATTTATTTTTTCTTTTATATTTACTAGGATGATATTGCCTAACTTTTTTATTTCTTTTTTCTTGAGTAGAAGGTGGATGAATACCTGCAATACCAAATGCTTGACTGAAGGCTCCCAATTCCTCTCTCTCAAGGCAATATTTTCTCTGCAATTTAAAATCTTGACAGATAGATAAGGCTTCTTTTTTAAGAAATGCAAATAATTGTCCATAAGTAATGTTAGATAAATCTAAATTTCCAGTACCCATTTCTTTCATTAAACTGGTAATTAATTTCTGAGAAAATAAATGAGGTAAACCGGTAATAAATTTTTTTTCAGAAAGACTGATTACAATCGGGTCTACGTAAGACATTAGTAAGAAAAGTAGTCTTATACCAAAAATAATCTTTAAACAAAGGACATCTCAAATTAGTCAATGAAATTTTTAAACTTGTCAATTCTTCTTTTGGATTGCCAACAAAGTGCATAGAAAGAGCATAAATTAAATAACTAGCACAGTCAGATTCATAATCTGTAGTTCTAATTACTTCATCATTAATTGTTACGTCACGCTGTACAACAGTTTGATGAGCCAAAATTTCCATTCTTTGAACAGGAGTAAACATATTATCCCACGAATTTTTCAACTGACCAATAAAACTGGAAACAAAACATACAGCAATTTGTCTTTCAGACATCTGAGGATATTTAGATTTATAAGCAATTTTCGCTGTTCCCATTTCATGCAAAGTATTAGTTATTTCACATTCATATTTTCCATCAATATTCCATTCATACAAAGCACTACCATCATATGATTTAGTAGTAAACCTATTTCTTTCTTCAAATTGAATATCAGGAGGAGTTGGTCGACTATGATAATTCATTAAATCTCTATTAGACTATTTATTACTACGATAGGACTTTCTATATGGACGTCTAGATATTCTATTAAGTTCTAAAGGAGAAGTATCAGAAAATTGTTTTCTAATTCTTTTATATTATCTACATCTGGGTCAGATTCAGAATTATGATTACTGTTAGAGGAGTTTTCACGTGGAGCAGTTCTATTAATAGCATTAATTCGAAGACCACTAAATTGTTTCTCTATCTGACTTAAAGCTGTGGAAGGAGAAGGAGAAGCAGAAGTATTGGGATTACCTTCAATAGCAAAATTAATTCTTTGAACTAAAGAGATTTCACGTTCTATCTCTCTAGGAAGGGAAGGAGATACTAATGGTTTAGATATTTCATTAGGAAAATTATTAATTTTATTATCTAATTTTATAGAAATTAAATCAACTTGTTGAGAAATAGTTTGTAATATTTGATTAGAAAAATTATTTTGTTGATAAATTTTCTTTATGTCTTCGGAATCAACAGCTTCTTTAGTATCTTTACCTTTTTTAAAAAGAGAAGCAATAATTTCGCTGTCTTTAGTATTTATTTTAATTGACTGTAAAGGAGGATGAATTGACGACAAAATAGTATTATCCATTAATTGCCATTTTTTATATAAATTAGTCTAAACATTAATAGTAGGTATATTTTTATAACTTATTTTTTCTTTCTGAAAATAATATTCTAACCAAGTAAAGAAAGGAAAATTAATCTGCTTTTTATTTATATCATAACCCATTCTTCTTTTAATTTAGAAATTATTTGTGGATCAAATTTTTCAAACCATGTTCTTTTTTCATTATTTTCAACAAAAAAATAATTTTTATTAAGAAAATCTTTATCAATGGAAAAAGGTTTCTTCAACATATTAATTTCAGAAAATTTCATTTGAGAATGTGTAGGAGATCCTACAGAGGAACTAGAATCAGGAATAACTTCGGGTAGAGGAGAAGTAAACTTAAGCTTAGGATCACTATGAGTATACGAATACCTGGAAGGTTCATGAGATGTACTGGGAAGATCTATCGAATACCTTGGTCGATTGTCTAAATGATACCTGCAAGAAGAAGACTTAGAAAGCATATTATCAAATTTAATTAATATCTTATTATCTTGAATTTCTTCAATCTTTGCAGTAGTTCTAGTGGGATTACGTTGAGAATTTATAGGTTGGTCAATTATTAATTCAGCCGGAATTGTTATCTCATTCCTGGAAAGTAGTCTGGGAGTTTGAGTCTGAGTATTGTCAGGATCAGTCACCAATAATACTGAGTCATTAATCTTAGTAGGTCTCAATTTTAACGCAATAGAAAGCATAGATTTCATTAATTTAAAATAAATTCTATATATGAGAACAAATTTACGAGATTCAGGATCTAACTTCATATTATTCAATATATGAATATCAAGTAATAAAGATTTCAGAACAGTTTTATCTGCTAAACTAACAGAAAAATTATGAGCACAATTAAAACGAGTAGTTCCATTACACAAATTAGTTTGAACTAAAGCAAGAACAAAATCATTATAATTAGTTAATCTATCATCTCTTAAAGCCAAAAAACAGGAGTATCAACACCCAATTTCATTAAAGGATGTAAAGCAACTTGAATTAAACCATAATGCATAAATCTATAACCTTTATTCAGATAATGATTAATAGCAGTATTACTCAACAAATTAATCGTTTTCTTATTTTCTTCCATAGGATAAATTTCTTCATGAATCTTAATAGAATAACTCTTATTAAACTCAAGTAACCCATATGAATAGACTGAAGAAATATTCTCGCTTGGCAGAATTTCATGAATTAATTCATGTGAATTAAGAACATTAGATAATGATGCAGATGATGATGACATGATGGATGCAGACCTAGATGTACTAGGTTCTCCAAAGAGAAATTTTCTTACTCTTTCAGCCATTTTAACTAAATATAATCTTACATGTCTAAATGCAAAAGGAGGTATGCATAGACCTATATGGAACAAGGGAGTTCAGACCGGGAATACCTATCTCTAAGGCTTACCGATGGATTTACTGATGCTTCAACCTCTTACCAACTATAGATGCATGCAAGATGCTCACCCTTACCTTAGATTGTAAAATTATTTTTAATCAGACGTGGTACAGATTTTTTCACAAATTCACCTCGTCTCAGAACAACTAGTACCACGTCCAAAAACATCTACATCCCTGCATGTGAATTTAAACTGATTTTTTTCACAATGACAGTCTACCACGTCTCAAACAACAAGAACCACGTCCAAAAACGTATACAATTAGACATGTGAATTTAATCTAATTTTTTCACAAAACATCTTAACTTGTCTCAGAACAACTAGAACCTAGTCCAAAAACATGTACATCCATTCATGAGAATTTAAACAGTTTTTTTTTTTTACAAATACAGTCTACAACGTCTCAGAACAACTAGTACCACATTTTAAACAACTAGCACAACGTCCAAAAACGTCTCTATCCAAACAAAAGAATTTAAAATGATTTGTTTTACAAAACATCTCACCTCGTCTCAGATGAACTAGTACCACGTCCAAAAATGTCTACATCCATGCATGTGAATTTAAACTGATTTTTTTACAATGACAGTCTACCTCGTATCAGAACAACTAGAACCACGTCTGAAACAACTAGAACCAAGTCCAAAAATGTCTACAATTAGACATGTGAATTTAATTCGATTTTTTCACAAAACATCTCAACTCGTCTCAGAACAACTAGAACCAAGTCCAAAAACATGTACATCTATTCATGTGCATTTAAACTCTTTTTTTTTTTTTTTTCAGAAAGACAGCCTACCACGTCTCAGAAAAACTACCACCACGTCTCAAAAAAGAAGGACCACGTCCAAAAATGTCTACATCCAGACATGTTACTTTAAACTGATTTTTTCACTAAACATCTCACCTCGTCTCAGAACAACTAGCACAACGTCCAAAAACGTCGACATCATCCATGCATGTGAATTTAAACTAATTTTTTTCACAAGGATAGTCTACCACGTCTCAGAACAACTAGAACCATGGCTCAAACAACTAGAATCACGTCCAACAACATCTATAATTAGACATGTGAATTTAAACTGATTTTTTCACAAAACTTCACAACTTGTCTCAGAACAACTAGCACCATGTCTAAAAATGTCAACATCCATGCTTGTGAATTTAAACTGATTTTTTTACAATGACAATCTACCACGTCTCTGAACAACTAGCACCACGTCTCAAACAACAAATACGACGTTCAAAAATGTCAACATCCAGACATGTGAATTTAAATTGATTTTTTTACAAAACATCTCACATCGTCTCAGAACAACTAGCACCACGTCCAAAAATGTCTACATCTATTCATGTGAATTTAAAATGCTTTTTTTCACAATGACAGGCCATCACGACACAGAACAACTAGCACCACGTCCAAAAAGGTCTACATCCAGACATGTGAATTTAAACTGATTTTTTTACAAAACATTTGACCTCATCTCAGAACAACTTCCATCGCGTCCAAAAATGTCTGAGGTGAATCGAAATGTTCATAATATCTTATCTAAGGGTTTTTATGAGATAAAATAAATAAAACGGAAATACAATTCTTAGAAATGATCCTGATCTCATATCTAAGAGTTGTAATAAGATAAAACAAATAAAATGACCATTCAACACTTAGAAATGTTCATGATCTCTGATCTAAGAGTTTTGTGAAGATAAAACAATTAAAATGACCATATAACTCTTAGAAATGTTCACGATCTTGTAAATAGTTGTTGTAATAAGATCAAACAAATAAAATGGTCATACAACATCTCAACTCATCTCAGAACAACTAGCACCACATCCAAAAATGTCTATATCTATTCATGTAAATTTCAACTGTCTTTTTTCACAAAGACAGTTTATCACGTCTCAGAACAACTAGCCCCACGTCTCAAACAACTAGCACCACGTCCAAAAATGTCTACATCTAAACATGTGAATTTAAACTGATTTTTTCACAAAATATCTCACCTCGTCTCAGAACAACTAGCACCACGTCCAAAAGCGTCTACATCCGTGCATGTGAACTTAAACTGATTTCTTTCACAAAGATAGTCTGCCACGTCTCAGAACAACTAGCACCACGTCTCAAACAACAAGGACCATATCCAAAAACGTCTACATCCAGACATTTGAATTTAAGTTGATTTTTTCACGAAATATCTCACCTCATCCCTGAACAACGACCACCATGTCCAAAAACATCGACATCCATGCATGTGAATTTAAACTAATTTTCTTCATAAAGACAGTCTACCACGTCTCATAACAACTAGAACCACGTCCAAAAATGTCTACAATTAGACATGTGAATTTTAATTGATTGTTTCTCACAATTACAGTCTACCACGTCTCAGAATCACTAGCACCACGTCCCAAAAATGTTTACATCTAGACATGTGAATTTGAACAGATTATTTCACAAAACATCTCACCTCGTCTCAGAAAAACTGGCACCACGTCCAGAAAAATCTCAGGTGGACCAAAATGTTCATAATATATTATCTAAAGGTTTTGATAAGATAAAACAAATAAAATGGCTATACATTTCTTAGTAATGATAATGATCTCATATCTAAGTGTTGTAATGAGATAAAACAAATAAATTGACCATTCAAATCTTAGAAATGTTCCTAATATCTGATCTAAGAGTATCGTGAAGATAAAACAATTAAAATGACCATATAAATCTTAGAAATGTTCATGGTCTTGTAAGTACTCATCTCAGAACAACTAGAACCAAGTCCAAAAACATGTACACCCATTAATCTGAATTTAAACTAATTTTTTTTTTACAAAGTCAGTCTACCACGTCTCATAACAACAAGCACCACATCTCAAACAACAAGGACCACGTCCAAAAATGTCTACATCCAGACATATGAATTTAAACTAATTTTTTCACAAAATATCTCACCTCATCCCAGAACAACTAGCACCACGTCCAAAAACGTCGACATCCATGCATGTGAATTTAAACAGATTTTTTTACAAATACAGTCTATCACGTCTCAGAACAACTTGAAACACGTCTCAAACAGCTATAACCATGTCCAAAAATGTCTACAAATAGACATGTGAATTTAATCCGATTTTTTCATAAAACATCTCAACTCGTCTCACAACAACTAGAGCCAAATCCAAAAACGTGTACATCCATTCATGTGAATTTAAACTATTTTTTTTTTCACAAAGACAGTCTACCAAGTCTAAGAACAACTAGCACCAAGTCTCAAACAACAAGGACCACGTCCAAAAAAGTCTACATCCAGACATGTGAATTTAATATGATTTTTTCACAAAACATCTCACCTAATCCCAGAACAACTAGCACCATGTCCAAAAACGTCGACATCCATGCGTGTGAATTTAAACTGATTTTTTTCACAAAGACAGTCTATCACGTCTCAGAACAACTTGAAACACATCTCAAACAACTCGAACCATGTCCAAAAACTTCTACAATTAGACATGTGAATTTAATCAGATTTTTTCATTAAACATCTCAACTCGTCTCACAACAACTAGAGCCAAGTCAAAAAACGTGTACATCCATTCATGTGAATTTAAACTATTTTTTTTCACAAAGACAGTCTACCACGTCTCAGAACAACTAGCACCAAGTCTCAAACAACAAGGACCACATCCAAAAAAGTCAACATCCAAACATGTGAATTCAAACTGAATTTTTCATAAAACATCTCACCTTATCTTAGAACAACTAGCACCACGTCCAAAAACGTCGACATCCATGCATGTGAACTTAAACTGATTTTTTCACAAAGACAGTCTACCATGTCTCAGAACATCTAGCACCACATCTCAAACAACAAGGACCACATCCAAAAACGTCTACATCCAGACATGTGAATTTAAACTGATTTTTTCACAAAATATCTCGCCTCATCCCTGAACAACTACCACCATGTCCAAAAACGTCGACATCCATGCATGTGAATTTAAATTGATTTTCTTCATAAAGGCAGTCTATCACATCTCATAACAACTAGAGCCACGTCTCAAACAACTAGAACCACGTGCAAAATTGTCTACAATTAGACATGTGAATTTCAACTGATTTTTTTTCACAATGACAGTCTACCATGTCTCAGAAACACTAGCACCACCTCTCAAACAACTAGCACACGTCTCAAAATGTCTACATCCAGACACATTAATTTAAACAGATTATTTCACAAAACATCTCAACTCATCTCAGAAAAACTAGCACCACATCCAGAAACGTCTGAGGTGGACCGAAATGTTCATAATATATTATCTAAGGGTTTTGATAAGATAAAACAAATAAAACGGCTATACATTTCTTAGTAATGATCATGATCTCATATCTAAGAGTTGTAATGAGATAAAATAAATAAATTGACCAATCAAATCTTATAAATGTTCATGATCTCTGATCTAAGAGTTTCGTGAAGATAAAACAATTAAAATGACCATATAACTGTTAAAAATGTTCATGATCATGTAAGTTGGTATTGTAATAAGATAAAACAAATACAATGGCCACACAACATCTCAACTCGTCTCCGAACAACTAGCACCACATCCAAAAAAGTCTACATCCATTCATGTGAATTTAAACTGTTTTTTTTTTTCACAAAGACAATCTACCACGTCTCAGAACAACTCGCACCACATCTCAAACAACTAGAAGCTCGTCCAAAAATGTCTACATCTAGAGATGTGAATTTAACCTGATTTTTTCACAAAACATCTCACCTCATCTAAGAACATCTATCACGACATCCAAAAATGTCTACATCAATGCATGTGAATTTAAAATACTTTTTTACTCAATGACAGTCTACCACGTCTCAGAAAAATGAGCACCACGTCTCAAACAAATAGCACCACGTCTAAAACCGTCAACACTTAGATATGTGAATTTAAAATAATTTATTCACAAAACATCTCAACTCGTCTCAGTACAACAAACACCACGTCCAAAATCGTCAACATCCATGCATGTGAATTTAAACAGATTTTTTCTCACAATGAAAGTATACCACAACTCATAACAACTAGCACCACGTCTCAAACAATTTGCACCACGTCCGAAAATGTCTACATCCAGACATATGAATTTAAACTGATTTTTTCACAAAACATCTCACCTCGTCTAGAACAACTAACACCAAGTCCAAAAACGTCTGAGGTGGACCGAAATTTTCACAATATCTTATCTAAGGGTTTTGATAAGGTAAAACAAATAAAAGGCAAATACAATTCTTAGAAATGATCATGATCTCATATCTAAGAGTTATAATGAGATAAAACAAAGAAAATGACCATTCAACTCTTAGAAATGTTCATGATCTCTGATCTAAGAGTTTTGTGAAGATAAAACAATTAAAATGACCATACAACACCTCAACTCGTCTTAGAACAACTAGCACCATGTCCAAAAATGTCTAGATCCATTCATGTGAATTTAAATTGATCTTTTTCACAAAACATCTCACCTCGTCTCAGAACAACTAGTTCCACGTCCAAAAACATCTATATCTATTCATGTGAATTTAAGCTGTTTTTTTTTCACAAAGACAGTCTACCACGTCTCAGAACAACTAGCACCACGTCCAAAAACGTTTGCATCCAGACAAGTGAATTTAAACTGATTTTTTCACAAAACATCTCACATCGTCTCAGAACAACTAGTATCACGTCCAAAAATATCTACATCCATCCATGTGAATTTAAACAGATTTTTTTCACAATGCCAGTCTATCATGTTTCAGAACAACTAGAACCAAGTCTTAAACGACTAGAACCACGTCCAAAAGCGTCTAGAATTAAACATGTGAATTCAATATTATTTTTTCACAAAACATCTCAACTCGTCTCAAAACAACTAGAACCAAGTCCAAAAACGTGTACATCCATTCATGTGAATCTAAACTGTTTTTTTTTTTTTTAACAAAGACAGTTTACCACGTCTCAGAACAACTAGCACCACGTCTCAAACAACAAGAACCACGTCCAAAAACGTCTCCATGCAGACATGTGAATTTAAACTGATGTTTTCATAAAACATCTCGGAATAACTAGCACCACGTCCAAAAACATCGAAATCCATGTATGTGAATTTAAACTGATTTTTGTCACAAAGACAGTCTACCACGTCTCAGAAAAACTAGAACCACGTCCCAAACAACTGGAACCACGTCCAAAAACTTCTACAATTAGAAATGTGAATTTAATCTGATTTTTTCACAAAACATCTCAACTTGTCTCAGAACAACTAAGTCAAAAAACTTGTACATCCATTCATGTGAATTTAAACTTTTTTTTCACAAAGACAGTCTACCACGCTCAGCACAACTAGCACCACGTCTCAAACACCAAGGACCACATCCAAATATTAGTTTTTGATACAAGCCATAGCTTTTCTGTTCCACAGATGACATATCATTTTGTTTCAGTATAAATCTGTTCCTTTATATCATAGAACTAGATAACGGGGTGTCGACAAACACAGTAGATACCGTTATTGGTTAAAGTATTGATATATAAAAAGTATGCTCGTAACCGAGATAGTCTGAACATACTATCGGTATAGGTTATTGTGTGGTTTGGAAATTGGTTTATCTAGACTAGTTTAAATCACACAGATATGCCCGGGGCATATTGAGCACCACCAGCTTGGATAGAATTGACTTGTACTGATCGGCGTAGTCAATTCGGTCCTAGTATTCCGTCTCTCAATCCCGAGATTGGGACGGGCGTGAGGGTTGGGTGTCGTGTGCTTTGATTTTCCAAAGAGTGAGGTCAATTGAGGCCAATACCTCGGTAAGTTGGGTATGCGGTGTTTAGCTTCTTGCGTGCCGTTGCTGGTCGGAGGAATCCACGTTCTGGTTCGCCGGGTTGATGGTGCTCCCGAGATGATCTCGTAAGGTTATTATACTAAACCTGGCCAGTGAACTTTATGTTCGGTATAATAAAAAGGTTGAGTGGTACTAATCTCGGAAACCAAGAAGTCGGTGAATTAATTTGTCAGTAAATTGATAAATCGACGAGCACTAGATCATTAATGTGGGGAGATAGAAGAAATAATAATGGCGCAATGTAAAGTCGTTTTCGAGCGGTAGTTCCATAATTGGTCCGTTAGTGGTACGACCGATTATGCATTTGACTAATCGACAAGGTAAATTAATTAATCCGAAGGGTTTAATTAATATTTGATCGACGAAGTGAATTTAGAAATTAATTCTATTTTGAATTAATTAATTCTAAGGGTTCGATTAAATTAAATTAACAATGTGGATTAAATAAATTGATTTAAAAGGGTCGATTGGAGTTGATTAGTCGGGAAGACTTAGCGGTCAACGAAAGTCAAATTTTAAGGCCTAACTCGAGAGCCCATTAGGTCTCCTTAGAAGCTCCTATAAATACAACATAATAGGCAAGAAAACCCTAAGAAGAAACTTGGCAGCCAAGCTAGGCTAGAAACAGAAAGTTTGGTCTAGAGAGAAAACGGTGTCTTCATCATCAAGTTTTCTCTCGAAGTCGATCAAGAAAGCTTTCTTCTTTGTCAAGGAACTCAGCCCATGAATTAATAGAGCAGCCCGGACCATTTTTTACTCAGCCCATGAATTAATTGGTCATCTACATCTTGGAGAAGTCACCGGAGTGCTGCAGCGGATTATCTCACCTTGGACAGCTGATCGCCCGTCCAGTTTTTTTTGTTCTCTCGCGCAGTTTTTATTTTGCGCAGCAGGAAACCCGCACTGGGTTTTTAGCGCGGTGGTATTGCTGCTGTTCTTCAACCTGGGGTGCTGATCCGGTGGTTGATTCACTTCGATCTCTTCCTCGGTCGGTGATCAGTGAAACCCACCGTGCAGATCGTGGCCAGGGAAGAGAGCAGCAGGTTGGTCGGATTTAATAAACTGGGCAGCATGCGGTTGGCGGTCAAAAAGGTAGCAACTTTAGGTAGAAATCCGGTGGCTGGTTTTGGACTGTTCTGGGCAGTTTCAATTTGAAAGAAAAATTTCTGGGCAGCTTCATTTTTGTTAAAAAAATTCTGGGCAGCTTAATTTTCACAAAAAAATTCTGGGCAGCTTAATTTTGAGTTTCTTGATAAGCAAGTTTCTTGGGTTTTCAGTCGTATTGGCGAGGGTAGCTCCGTAGACGATAGCCCGCACTATCTCGGAGTTCGTATTGGAGAATTCTTCGGATTTCTTGTGGAAATTGCGCTAAAGAATTGGGTTTTCTTTTAGGCGAGGGACTTCGCTACAAAAGGTATAATCTTTAAATTCTGCTTTAATTAAAGATTTAATTTTTTGTGTCCCGATTAATAAATTAAATAAGTATAAGCTTAGATCCGTTCATGGGTAAACTAATTTGAGTCTGAGCTTGGTCGAAAGCTTCCGATTCTGGAATGCATAGCACGAAAGTGAGGTTTTCGATTTAGCCCAGGCTTGTTCAGTTTTCCTTCAAATTGGTATCAGAGCGATGGTTTCGGTCTTATACTTGTTTGATTTATTACACGGCTTTATTTTGGCATTAGTATTTTTTGTCGAAATGTATAAACAGGTGGTTATTGGTTTCCCGGCTATTATGGTAGAAATTCAATTTTCATTCATAAACCCCGGGACACGTCCGGGCTCGTTTTATTTTTGAATGAAAATTTCTGTAATAGTAATAACCACGAGCTGGAAGCCGTGTAGGATTAGAAAAATCTTGTAGTAGGATTTGATCTAATCATGTCGTCTTTAAATTCCTAGAAAAATGCCTTTGTATATAGGAATTTTTGTACTATGACGAAGACGTTATTTTGGGTAACTTATATTCGCGGGTTTTGGTTTATTATAATCTTGGGTGATTCCTAATTACGGAATAAACCGAGAAAACCCGGGCGAATCGAGAGGAATCCAAATAACGAGTGGGAGCGACACGACGGGAAGTGTCACCGAGGCGTCAAGGAATCAACGATAGAGAAGGCCATAATAGTCGGGAAATTTTATTTTATTTAATTTCCCGTATTTATGATTTTTTCGTTGATTGTGTGATTTTCGTTTTATTTTGCATGAACGAAATTCAAACCAAAAGTTTTTTTTCAAAAGGTAATGTGCAATTAACTAAGGTAGATTATTCGCATATTAAAACTCCAACGGTTTTATGGGTGCGAATATCCATAGTTAAGATATTGCATGTTAAAACGTAAAAATCCTCAAACTTAATTACATTCATAAGTTTTGGTTTAATCATAATTTTGGGTGATTCCTAATTACGTGGGGTTTTGGTTTATCGTAATTTTGGGTGATTCCTAATTACGTAGAAAATCGAGAAAACTCGGATTTTGGTTTATCGTAATTTTTGGGTGATTCCTAATTACGTAGAAAACCGAAATAGAAAACCGAGAAAACTAGGGCGAATTGAAATCATTTTAAAAATCTAAGTGGGAGCGGGTTGGTTAATAGCCCCATGGCCTCCATTACGGATTCATTGGTGATGTGGTTAAACGGCTTCCCCATCGGATGAGTTTCAATCACAGATATCGCTGGAATGAATTTCTAAAGGGATGACTATAGTGCGTTTAATTGGGAAAAGTTGCGACACCCTCGCCATCCGAGGCGCATTAGTACCCTAAGTAACAAACTTAGAAGTCACGTAATGGCATACACTTAGTGTAGTGTTTATAGTATCCCTCCCATCGAGGTAACGCTATTTATGTGTACGGCTAAAATTATCGACTATTAATTTCATTGATCATAAGATCGTTGGTCAGATAATGAGATTAATGGACTTCGGTCCTTCTCGAACGAATGTGGGTTGGCGTAGACGTTCACCCATTGTGACCTGCGTTAATCCCGGTGGGAGAGATGTCGGTAGAAGATTATATTTCTTTTCTGAGGATTTTTCAATATTTTCGAAAAGTATACTGAGACATGTTTTTTCATTATTTTCGGTTGATATGTCGTTCAACCCGCTAGCTGTCTTTTTGAACCAAAACAAACTCACCGGTCCTAATTACATTGATTGGAAACGAAACCTGGACATTGTCCTAACCGCCGAGGGTTATAAGTACGTGCTCACTGAGGAGTGCCCCCCTAAGCCCAGTGAGGATGCCACACCTGAGCAGCGAGAGCCATATACGAGGTGGCAGAAAGCTGATGAGATGACCAGGTGCTACATCTTGGCTTCCATGTCGAGTGTACTACAGCACCAGCATCAGTTGATGACCTCAGCTTATGATATGATGCTCAACCTCAGGGAGATGTTTGGTTATCAGGGCAGGGCAGCCAGACAGTCAGCTATGAGGAAACTCATGAATGCCAAGATGGCTGAGGGTACTTCAGTGAGAGATCACGTACTGGGCATGATTGGCTACATCAATGAGATTGAGGTATTGGGAGGTGAGATTGATGGGGAAACCCAGGTCGATATCATCCTTCAGAGCTTGTCTCCCAGTTTTGAGCAGTTTTGATTGAATTATAATATGGAGAATCTCTCATATTCACTTTCTGAGCTCATGACTGCATTGGTGTCTGCTGAGAGCCTCTTCGCTGAGAAGAAGTAAGCCTTGGCTACTGTTGGTCCCTCAGGTTCCTCTGCTGGGCCCAAAGCCAGAAAGCAAAAGAGGAAGAGAGGCCAGAAAGCAGGAGCCAGTCATGGACCCAAGGCAGGCATTGCCAAGAAGCAGAAGCCGAGAGGAAAGTGCTTCAGATGTGGCAAAGCAGGACATTGGAAGAAGGACTGCCCAAAGCCTCGAGGTACGTGTAAATTTTCCCTAGTCACTGAGACGTGTTTAGCGGCGATTCCCACGGATACTTGGTGTGTGGATTCAGGAGGCACTGATCACGTTTGTAATTCTTTGCAAGGGTTCCAAGTGACCCAGCTGCTTAGAGAGGGAGAGTTGCAGGTCTACCTTGGGGATACTACCAAAGTATCTGTGGCTGCAGTGGGAGTTATTAGTCTTTATTTTTCAGACTCTATTTTACTTTTAAAGGATTGTCTTTATGTACCTAGTTTTCGAAAGAACTTGCTTTCGGTTTCGAAACTTGTTTTGGATGGTTATAAGTGTGTATTTTCTGACGGTTCGGTTTTTATAAGAAAATGCCAGAAACTTATATGTTCCGGTACATTGGTTGACAATTTGTTTTAATCAAGACTTACTCCCCAGTTATGCAAAACACAGAAACTAGTATACCGAATCATAATAAGAGAAAGGAATCTTCCCCTTTGAATCAGACTTATCTTTGGCACCTGAAACTAGGTCATATCAACCTTAGTAGGATTCAAAGGTTGGTCAAGAGTGGGTCTTTGGACTTACTAGATATTGACAGCTATTCAACCTGTGAGTCCTGCTTGGAGGGTAAAATGACCAAGAGGCCTTTTAAGGCAAAGGGGTATAGGGCCAAGGAGGTTTTAGAGTTGATTCATTCTGACGTGTGTGGACCTATGTCAGTTCAGGCTAGAGGTGGTGAATACCTCTCTAGTGAATTTAGGACCTATTTGTCAGAGGAGGGTATTCAGACCCAGTTGTCAGCACCTGGCACACCCCAGTAGAATGGTGTGGCAGAGAGGAGGAACAGGTCTCTTTTGGAGATGGTTAGATCGATGATGAGTTACAGTGAGTTGCCTACCTCGTTTTGGGGTTATGCCTTGGATACAGCATGTTTTATACTCAACCTTGTGCCATCTAAGTCTGTGCCTACGACCCCAGTAGAGTTGTAGAGTGGGCGCAAGCCGAGTCTGAGACATCTCAGGATTTGGGGTTGTCCAGCACATGTGCTCGAGGCAGATGCAGGCAAGTTAGAGGCGAGATCTAAGGTTATGCTGTTTGTAGGTGGTTTATTTTATAGTCCTCAGGATCAGAAGGTGGTGGTCAGCACCAATGCCAGATTTCTTGAGGAGGACTATATTTTAGATCACAAGTCAAGAAGCAAGGTAGTATTGGAAGAGCTTAGAAGTCAGTCCACTATTCCAGATGCACACGTACAGGAAGATACACCACAAGAGACTGCACACACTATCACAGATGATGCTCTTACACAGGCTGCGCCTCGTCGCAGTGGGAGGGTTGTGAGACAGCCCGAGAGGTACATGGGTTTGGGTGAGTCTTCGGACTTTATCCCTGGTGCCCATGAACCAGACCCAGTTAACTACAATGAGGTTCTCCAGGATAGAGATGCAAGCATCCAGATCTTGGAACATCCGTTTTGACAAGGTTATCCAATCCTATGGATTCACTCGGTGTCCGGATGAGCAGCGTGTTTATCGCAGGCGTGATGGTGATATGGTGGTGTTCCTAGTACTTTACATAGATGACATTATTCTTATTGGCAACAGTAAGAAGGTGTTGTCAGACGTAAAGGCATGGCTGTCCAGGCAATTCGATATGAAGGATTTGAGAGAGGCTGGACATATCCTTGGGATTAAAATTATTCGAGATCGTAGGAGACGTTCTCTGACTCTCTCTCAAGCCTTCTACATAGACACGATTCTGGCCAGTTTTAACATGCAGAACTCCAAGAAGGGTTCACTACCTTTCAGGCATGGGGTGCATTTGTCTAAGGAGCAATGTCCTAAGACTGCTGATGAGATAGATGCCATGAAGGCGGTACCCTATGCTTCTGCAATGGGTAGCCTCATGTATGCTATGTTGTGCACGAGGCCTGATATTTGCTTTGCCGTTGGCATGGTTAGCAGATATCAGAGTAATCCTGGGAAGGCTCACTGGGAGGCAGTAAAATGCATTCTCAAGTACTTGCGCAGAACGAGAGATTATGTCCAAGTTTATAGAGCGCAGGAGCTTGTACCTTTGGGTTACACAGATTCAGACTTTCAAGGTGATTTGGACAGGAGTAAGTCTACCTCTGGGTTTGTGTTTACTCTAGGAGGTGGAGTCATAGTATGGAAGAGTGTCAAGCAGAAATACATGGCGGACTCTACCATGGAGGCCGAGTACGTTACCGCTTCAGAGGCAGCGAAAGAGGCTGTGTGGCTCAGGAGCTTCCTGATGGACTTAGATGTGGTTCCAGAGTTGCCTAGGTCTATCACAGTTTATTGTGATAACAATGGTGCAGTTGCTAACTCAATGGAACCACGAGCTCATAAGGCGAGTAAACACATAGAGCTCAAGTACCACCTGATACGAGAGATCATAAAGAGGAGAGACACCGTGGCCAGGATAGTATCAGATGACAACCATGCAGATCCTTTCACAAAGCCATTGACCCTAAAGGTTTTTGAGAGACATGTGGAGGGCATGGGAGTCAGATTCTTGAGGGAGCCATGTTAGTGAGCTTAAAGGTGTTTTGGAGATTTCATTATGACAGCAGTGTAATAGCGGGTTGGACAGTTTTTGTACTTCTTAGCATAGCTTTGAGTATTAGTGGGAGATTGTTAGTTTTGAATACAGAAAAGCTATGGCTTGTATCAAAAACTAATATCCACAGATGACATATCATTTTGTTTCAGTATAAATCTGTTCCTTTATATCATAGAACTAGATAACGGGGTGTCGACAAACACAGTAGATACCGTTATTGGTTAAAGTATTGATATATAAAAAGTATGCTCGTAACCGAGATAGTCTGAACATACTATCGGTATAGGTTATTGTGTGGTTTGGAAATTGGTTTATCTAGACTAGTTTAAATCACACAGATATGCCCGGGGCATATTGAGCACGACCAGTTTGGATAGAATTGACTTGTACTGATCGGCGTAGTCAATTCGGTCCTAGTATTCCGTCTCTCAATCCCGAGATTGGGACGGGCGTGAGGGTTGGGTGTCATGTGCTTTGATTTGCCAAAGAGTGAGGTCAATTGAGGCCAATACCTCGGTAAGTTGGGTATGCGGTGTTTAGCTTCTTGCGTGCCGTTGCTGGTCGGAGGAATCCACGTTCCGGTTAGCCGGGTTGATGGTGCTCCCGAGATGATCTCGTAAGGTTATTATACTAAACCTGGCCAGTGAACTTTATGTTCGGTATAATAAAAAGGTTGAGTGGTACTAATCTCGGAAACCAAGAAGTCGGTGAATTAATTTGTCAGTAAATTGATAAATCGACGAGCACTGGATCATTAATGTGGGGAGATAGAAGAAATAATAATGGCGCAATGTAAAGTTGTTTTCGAGCGGCAGTTCCATAATTGGTCCGTTAGTGGTACGACCGATTATGCATTTGACTAATCGACAAGGTAAATTAATTAATCCGAAGGGTTTAATTAATATTTGATCGACGAAGTGAATTTAGAAATTAATTCTATTTTGAATTAATTAATTCTAAGGGTTCGATTAAATTAAATTAACAATGTGGATTAAATAAATTGATTTAAAAGGGTCGATTGGAGTTGATTAGTCGGGAAGACTTAGCGGTCAACGAAAGTCAAATTTTAAGGCCTAACTCGAGAGCACATTAGGTCTCCTTAGAAGCTCCTATAAATACAACATAATAGGCAAGAAAACCCTAAGAAGAAACTTGGCAGCCAAGCTAGGCTAGAAAGAGAAAGTTTGGTCTAGAGAGAAAACGGTGTCTTCATCGTCAAGTTTTCTCTCGAAGTCGATCAAGAAAGTTTTCTTCTTTGTCAAGGAACTCAGCCCATGAATTAATAGAGCAGCCCGGACCATTTTTCACTCAGCCCATGAATTAATTTTGAACAGTCGGTCATCTACATCTTGGAGAAGTCACCGGAGTGCTGCAGCGGATTATCTCACCTTGGACAGCTGATCGCCCGCCCAGTTTTTTTTGTTCTCTCGCGCAGTTTTTATTTTGCGCAGCAGGAAACCCGCACAGGGTTTTTAGCGCGGTGGTATTGCTGCTGTTCTTCAACCTGGGGTGCTGATCCGGTGGTTGATTCACTTCGATCTCTTCCTCGGTCGGTGATCAGTGAAACCCACCGTGCAGATCGTGGCCAGGGAAGAGAGCAGCAGGTTGGTCGGATTTAATAAACTGGGCAGCAGGCGGTTGGCGGTCAAAAAGGCAGCAACTTTAGGCAGAAATCCGGTGGCTGGTTTTGGACTGTTCTGGGCAGTTTCAATTTGAAAGAAAAATTTCTAGGCAGCTTCATTTTTGTTAAAAAAAATTCTGGGCAGCTTAATTTTCACAAAAAAATTCTGGGCAGCTTAATTTTGAGTTTCTTGATAAGCAAGTTTCTTGGGTTTTCAGTCGTATTGGCGAGGGTAGCTCCGTAGACGATAGCCCACACTATCTCGGAGTTCGTATTGGAGAATTCTTCAGATTTCTTGTGGAAATTGCGCTAAAGAATTGGGTTTTCTTTTAGGCGAGCGACTTCGCTACAAAAGGTATAATCTTTAAATTTCGCTTTAATTAAAGATTTAATTTTTTGTGTCCCGATTAATAAATTAAATAAGTATAAGCCTAGATCCATTCATGGGTAAACTAATTTGAGCCTGAGGTTTTCGATTTAGCCCGGGCTTGTTCAGTTTTCCTTCATCGAAAATGTCTAGATCAAGACATGTGAATTTAAACTGATTTTTTCACAAAACATCTCACCTCATCCCTGAACAACTACCACCACGTCCAAAAACGCCGACATCCATGCATGTGAATTTAAACTGATTTTCTTCATAAAGACAGTCTACCACGTCTCAGAACAACTAGAACCACGCCTCAAACAATTAGAACTACATCCAAAAATGTCTACAATTAGACATGTGAATTTCAACTGATTTTTTTCACAATGACAGTCTACCATGTCTCCGAAGCACTAGCACCACGTCTCAAACAACTAGCACCATGTCCCAAAAACGTCTACATCCAGATATGTGAATTTAAACTGATTTTTTCACAAAACATCTCACCTCGTCTAAAAACATCTGTCACGACGTCAAAAAATGTCTACATCCATGCATGTGAATTTAAAATACTTTTTTTCACAATGACAGTCTACCACGTCTCAAACAAATAACACTACGTCCAAAAAACGACAATAATTAGACTTGTGAATTTAAACTGATTTTTTCACAAAACATCTCAAGTCGTCTCGGTACAACTAGCACCACGTCAAAAAACATCAACATCCATGCATGTGAATTTAAACTGATTTTCTTCATAAAGACAGTCTACCACGTCTCAGAACAACTAAAACAACGTCTCAAATAACTAGAACCACATCCAAAAATGTCTACAATTAGACCTGTGAATTTTAACTATTTTTTTACAATGACAATCTACCTTGTCTCAGAAGCACTAGCACCACGTCTCAAACAACTAGCACCATGTCCCAAAATGTCTACATCCTCACATGTGAATTTAAATAGATTATTTCACAAAACGTCTCACCTCGTCTCAGAAAAACTAGCTGAGGTGGACCGAAATGTTCATATTAGCTTATCTAAGGGTTTTGATAACTTAAAACAAATAAAACGGCATGACAAATCTTAGAAATGATCATGATCTCATATCTAAGAGTTGTAATGAGATATAACAAAGAAAATGACCATTCAACTCTTAGAAATGTTCATAATCTCTGATCTAAGAGTTTTGTGAAGATAACACATTTAAAATTACCATATAACTCCTAGAAATGTTCATGATCTTGTAAGTAGGTGTTGTAATAACATAAAACAAATAAAATGGCCATATAACATCTCAACTCGTCTGAGAATAACTAGCACCATGTCCAAAAATGTTTAGATCTATTCATGTGAATTTAAATTGATTTTTTTACTAAACATCTCACCTCGTCTCAGAAAAACTAGCACCACGTCCAAAAACGTCTGAGGTGGACCGAAATGTTCATAATGTATTATCTAAGGTTTAGATAAGATAAAACAAATAAAACGGCTATACATTTCCAAGTAATGATCATGATAATGATCATGATCTCATATCTAAGAGTTGTAATGAGATAAAACAAATAAATTGACCATTCAACTCTTAGAAATGTTCATGATCTTGGATCTAAGAGTTTCGTGAAGATAAAACAATTAAAATGACCATATAACTATTAGAAATCTTCATGATCTTGTAAGAAGGTGTTGTGATAAGATAAAACAAATAAAATGGCCATACAACATCTCAACTCATCTCCGAACAACTAGCACCACGTCTAAAAATGTCTGCATCCATTCATGTGAATTTAAACTGTTTTTTTCATAAAGATAGTCTACCACGTCTGAAAAAAAACTTGCACCACGTCTCAAAAAACTAGAACCAGGTCCAAAAACGTTTACATCTAGAGATTTGAATTTAAACTGATTTTTTCACAAAACATCTCACCTAATCTCAGAACAAATAGCACGACGTCCAAAAATGCCTACATCCATGCATGTAAATTTAAAATGCTTTTTTTCACAATGACAGTCTACCGCGTCTACAAAACGGTCACAAATACGAACAACAAAGACATTGTTCCTCTACTAAATTCCATAAAATATACTACAACGTCCAGTATAATAAACCCAAAGTTAATTTTTTTCACAAAAAAAGGTCAAATTATATGCGCAACATCCACTATAATGGGTACCACATCCCAATACGTCCACCATAATGGGTACCACGTCCCGATACGTCCACTATAATGGTTACCACGTCCCGCTGCGTCCACTATAATGGGTACCATGTCCCGCTTTTTCCACTATAATGGTTACCAGGTCCCGCTACGTCCACTATAATCGTTTCCACGTCCCGCTTCATCCACTATAATGGTTACCACATCCCGCTGCGTCCACTATAATGGGTACCACGTCCCACTACGTCCACAATAATGGGTACCATGTCCCGCTACGTCCACTGTAATGGTTTCCACGTCCCGTTGCATCCACTATAATTGGTACCATGTCTCGCTTCATCCACTATAATGGTTACCACATCCCGCTTCGTCTACTATATTGGTTACCACGTCCCGCTACGTCCACTATAATGGGTAACACTTTTCGCTACGTGCACTATAATGGGTACCACGTCCCGCTAGGTCAAAAATATAAAGGAGCAATGTGAGATTGACAATTATTTATCGAGTCGAGCTCGAGCACTGAGCAAGGGAGCTCACTGAGCTCGAGCTCGAGCTCTCATGCCCAGTGCCGAGCCGAGCATGAGCTAGACCCTGCTCGGGCTCGGCTCGGCTCGATTACACCCCTAGCCTGGGTTAGCGAGGGTGTCGCAACTTTCTGCAGTTAAACTTGCTATAGTCATCCTTTTAGAAATTCAATCTACTGATCTCGGGTTTGAAGACTTATCCATAGGGAAGAAGACCCTCGTCCAGCACATAGGTCTAATCCACATCACATATGAATTCGTAATGGAGGCCATGGGAATATATACCAACCCGCTCCCACTTAGATTTTTAAGTTTAAGGATGTTTACGTTTTAACATGCAATATCTTAACTATGGATATTCGCATCCATAAAACCGTTGGAGATTTAATATGCGTATAATCTACCTTAGTTAATTGCACCTATAAAACCAACATGCAATATCTTAACTTCGGTTACTCGCACTATTAAAACCGTTAGAGGTTTAATATGCAAATAATCTACCTTAGTTAATTGCACGCATAAAATTAGTTTGTTTTCTATCATGCATAAAAACATAAAATGAAAACACACAAGCAACCAAAAAAACATAAAATGGGAAATAAATGCATAATGAAATATTTCTCAACTATTATGGCCTTCTCTATTGTTGCTTCCATTGAACACCTTGTTGACATGTCCCGCCGCGTCGCTCTCACTGGTTATAAGGTCCCTTAGAATTTATCCAGTTTTTCTTGGTTTACTACGTAATTATGAATCACTCAAATTTAAGACAAAATAAAAAGCCATAAATTCAGTTTGCCTATAACGACTCGTTATTTGGTTCCTCCCAATTTTCCGGGTTTTCTCGATTTTCTACGTAATTAGGAATCACCCAAAATGACGATAAATCAAAACCAACGAATACGAGTTACCCAAAATAACGTCTTCGTTGTATTACATAAATTCCTATATACAAAGACTTTTTTTAGGAATTCAAAGACGACAAAATTAGATTAAATCCTACTACATGATTTATCTAATCCTACACGACTTACAACTCGCAGTTATTACTATTACACACATTTCCATTCAAAAAATAAAATGAGTCCGGACATGTCCCGGGGTTTATGAATGAAAAATAAATCTATCATAATAGCCGGGAACTAATAACCACCTATTTAAACATTTTGACAAAAAAATTATAATGCCAAAACAAAGCTGTGTAAAATGGCCATACAACATCTCAACTCATCTCAGAACAACTAGCACCACGTCCAAAAACGTCTACATCCATTCATGTGAATTTAAACTGTTTTTTTTTTCACAAAGAAAGTCTACCACGTCTCTGAACAACTAGCACCACGTCTCAAACAACAAGGACCCCGTCCAAAAACATCTACATCTCGACATGTTAATTTAAACTGATTTTTTCACAAAACATCTCACCTCATTTCAGAACAACTACCACCACGTCCAAAAACGTCGACATCCGTGCATGTGAATTTAAACTAATTTTTTTCAAAAAGTCAGTCTACCACGTCTCAAAACAACTAGAACCACGTCTCAAACAACTAGAACCACGTCAAAAAACGTCTACAATTAGACATGTGAATTTAAACTAATTTTTTCACAAAATATCTCAACTCGCCTCAGAACAACTAGCACCACGTCCAAAAATGTCAATATCCTTGCATGTGAATTTAAACTGATATTTTTTCACAACGACAGTCTACCACGTATCAGAACGACTAGCACCGCGTCTCAAACAATTAACACCACGTCTAAAAATCTCTACATCAAGACATTCAAATTTAAACAGATTTTTTCATATAACATCTCACCTTGTCTCAGAACAACTAGCACCACGTCCAAAAACGTCTGAAGTGGACTGAAATATTCATAATATCTTATCTAAGGGTTTTGATATGATAAAACAAATAAAACGGAAATACAATTCTTAGAAATGATCATGATCTCATATCTAAGAGTTGTAATGAGACAAAACAAACAAAATGACCATTCAACTCTTAGAAATGTTCATGATCTCTGATCTAAGAGTTTTGTTAAGATAAAACAATTAAAATGACCATATAACTCTTAGAAATGTTCTTGATCTCTTAAGTTGTTGTAATAAGATAAAACAAATAAAATGGCCATACAACATCTCAACTCGTCTCAGAACAACTAGCACCACGTCCAAAAATGTCTACATCCATTCATGTGAATTTAAACTTTTTTATTTCACAAAGACAGTCTACCACGTATCAGAACAACTAGCACCACGTCTCAAACAACAAGAACGACGTCCAAAAATGTCTACATCCAGACATGTGAATTTAAACTAATTTTTTTACAAAACATCTCACCTCGTCTCAGAACAACTAGCACCGCGTCCAAAAATATGTACATCCATGCATGTCAATTTAAAATGCTTTTTTTCACAATGACAGTCGACCACGACTTAGAAGAACTAGCACCACGTCAAAAAAATGTCTACATCAAGACATTTGAATTTAAACTAACTTTTTCACAAAACATCTCACCTCGTCTCAGAAAGCACCACGTCCAAAAACGTCTGAGGTGGACCGAAATGTTCATAATATCTTATCTAAGGGTTTTGATAAGATAAAACAAATAAAACGGCTCTACAATTCTTATAAATGATCGTGATCTCATGTCTAAGAGTTGTAATGAGATAAAACAAATAAAATGACCATTCAACTCTTAGAAATATTCAAGATATCTGATCTATGAGTTTGTGAAGATAAAACAATTAAAATGACCAAATAAATATTAGAAATGTTCATGATCTTGTAAGTAGCTATTGTACTAAGATAAAACAAATAAACTGGCCATACAACATCTTAGCTCGTCTCAGAACAACTAGCGCTACATCCAAAAATGTCTACACCCATTTATGTGAATTTAAACTATTTTTTTTTTCACAAAGACAGTCTATCACGTCTCATAACAACTAGCACCATGTCTCAAACAACAAGCACCACGTCCAAAAACATTTACATTCAGACATGTGAATTTAAACTGATTTTTTCACAAAACATCTAACCTCGTCTCATAACAACTAGCACCACGTCCAAAAATGTCTACATCCATGCATGTGAATTTAAAATGCTTGTTTTCACAATGACAGTCTACCACGACTCAAAAAAACTAGCACCACATCTGAAACAACTTGCACCACGTCCAAAAATGTCTACAAAAAATTCAAAAATACAAACAGCAATAGACATTGTTTCTCTACTAAATTCCATAAAATATTTTGCAACGTCCAGTATAACAAACACAAAGTTAATTTTTTCACAAAAACAAGGGCAAATAGACGCTTAACGTCCACTATAACGGGTACCATTTCCCGCAATGTCCATTATAATGGGTACCACATCCCGTTACGTCTACTATAATGGGTACCACGTCCTGATACGTCCACTATAATGGTTACCACATCCCGGTACGTCCACTATAATGGTTACCATGTCCCGCTACGTCTATTATAATGGGTACCACATACCGCAACGTCCCTTATAATGGGCACCACGTCCAGCTATTTTCACTATAATGGTTACCACGTCCCGCTATGTCTACTATAATGGGTACCACGTCGCACTATGTCAACTATAATGGGTACCACGTCACGCTACATCCAAAATAGAAAGCGACAACGTGAGTTCAACTCGTGACTCAGCCAAGTTATGAGCCGAGCTCGAGCTCGACAATTATTTACCGAGCTGAACTCGAGCACTGAGCAAGGGAGCTCGTCGAGCTCGAGCTCCCTTGCCCATTACCGAGCCGAGCACGAGCAGGGCTCTGCTAGGGCTTGACTCTGCTTGATTACACCCCTTGTCTCGGGTAGCGAGGGTGTCGCAACTTTCTCCAGTTAAACTTGCAATAGTCATCCCTTTAGAAATTCTATCTAGTGATCTCGGTATTGAAGACTTATCCGTAGAGAAAAAGGCCATTGGCCAGTGCGTAGGTCTAATCCACATCACATATGAATTTGTAATAGAGGCGATAGGAATATATACCAACCCGCTCCCACTTAGATTTTTATGTTTCAGGTTTTTTAAATTTTAACATGCAATATCTTAACTATGGATATTCGCACCCATAAAACCGTTGGAGATTTAATATGCGAATAATCTACCTTAGTTAATTGCACCTATAAAACCAACATGCAATATCTTAACTTCGGTTACTCGCACCTATAAAACCGTGAGAGTTTTAATATGCGAATAATCTACCTTAGTTAATTGCATGCATAAAATTAGTTTGTTTTCTATCATGCATAAAAACATAAAACGAAAACACACAAGCATCGAAAAAAACATAAAATGGGAAATAAATGCATAATTAAATATTTCCCGACTATTATGGCCTTCTCTATCGTTGCTTTCATTGAACGCCTTTTTGACACGTCCCATCACGTCGCTTTCACTGGTTATAAGGTCCCTTAGAATTTATCCAGTTTTTCTCAGTTTACTACATAATTAGGAATCACCCAAAATTACGACAAAACTAAAAACCATAAATTCACTTTGCCTATAATGACTCGTTATTTGGTTCATCCCAATTCATCCGGGTTTTCTCCATTTTCTGCGTAATCAGGAATCACCCAAAATTATGATAAATCAAAACCCACGAATACAAATTACCCAAAATAATGTCTTCATCATAATACATAAATTTCTATATACAAATACGTTTTCAAGGAATTTAAAGATGACAACATTAGATTAAATCCTACTACATGATTTATCTAATGCTACACGGCTTCCAGCTCATGGTTATTACTATTACAGACATTTTCATTCAAAAAATAAAATGAGCCCGGACATGTCTCGGGGTTTATGAATGAAAAATAAATCTATCATAGTAGCAGGGAACTAATAACCACCTATTAAACATTTTGACAAAAAAATAATAATGCCAAAACAAAGCTATGTAATAAATCAAACAAGTATAAAGCCAAAACACTCACTATGATACCAATTTGAAGAAAACAGAACAAACTAAGGCTAAATCGAAAATCTCACTTTCGTGTTATGTATTCCAGAATCGGAGACTTTCGACTCGACTTAGGCTCAAATTCATTTCCCCTTAACGGATCTAGGCTTACACTAGTTAAATTTATTAAAATGACACGCTAAAAATTAAATCCTTAATTTAAAGCAGAAGTCTTAAAGATTATACCTTTGAAGCGTGTCCCTAGCAATAAGAAAACCAAAGCTAAAAATCCTACTGTTTACTGCCCGGGACCAATCACGAGAGAATCCCGATAACAATTCCGTCTCTACCTCAAAATTGTGTGGGTGACTATCCACAAGGTAGCTAAACTCATAAGATCCTCATCAGATCGTTGCCCGAATATTGATGTGCTTTTTACCGCCTGTTGCCTATTTACCGCCTGGTTGCTAAATCCACTCGAAATCCCAAGGATAACTCCAAAAAACCATGAACTTGGATGGGAAAGTGTCTACGAGATGGCTAAAGGCACTGGCGAAGAAACCAAAAGAAAGCCACTTCAAGAAACTCACAGATCTGAAAACAGATCTAGCCCGGGAAACTGATTCTAATCTGAAAACCCACACCGCCTAAATAAAACTTTGTGGGTAAGCTATTTGCTTGTAGATCTCGACTTTGGAAAACCAAAAAGAATGAGCCAAAGGATCAACCCAACAAATAAACAAAGCCCACTACAAAAATAGCAAAAATCGGCGCTACATTTTACAAAAACGTCAGCGGCACTTCAGCCAGAAAAAATGGGCAGCGAGCAGACTTTTCAGGGCAGCTCGGCAGTGATCTTGGGTTTCTAGAATCGTGGGCTAAGTTTCTCAAAATGAAAGATCGCAAACCAACTTCGAGAAAGGTCTCCTAATAAAGGAGAATAAGTTCTCTCTCGGCTTGTCTTTCTCACTCTAAGGCATTTGCCTACAAGGTTTATTATGTCTTCAAATGTGCCTAACATTAACTATTTATAGGGAGCTCATTGGGAGACCTAGTGGGCTTTTAAGTTGGGCCTCAGTGTTTGACTTTCGTTGACCCCTTAGTCTTCCATAGACTAATCAACTCCAATCGAGCCTTTCAATTTAATTTCTTAACCCACTTTGTTAATTTACTTTAATCGAACCCTTAGGATTAATTAATTCAATAAGAATTAATTTCTTAATTAACTTAGTCAATTAAATATTAATTAAACATTTAGGATTAATTAATTCACTTTGTCGATTAGTCAAATGTTTAATTAGTCGTACCACTAACGGACCAATTATGGAACTATCGCTCAAAAATGACTTTACATCGCGCCCACTTTATTATTCGTCTATCTCCCCATATCAAAGATCTAGTGCTTGTCAATTAATTAATTTACTGACAAATTAATTCACCCACTTCTTGGTATCCGAGATTAGTACCACTCGACTTTCTTATTATAACAGACATAAAGTCTACCGCCGGGTTTAGTATAATAAACCTTACGAGCTCATCATGGGAGTACCATCAACCTGGCGAACCGGTACGTGGATTCCTCCGACTAGTAACGGCACACAAAGAAGCTAAACACTGCATACCCAACTTATCGAGAAGTATGCCTCAATTGACCACACCCTTTGGCAAATCAAAGCATGCGATATCTAACTCTCATGCCCATCCCAATCTCAGGATTAAGAGAATAGAATACTAGGATCGAATTAACTACGTCGATCAGCACAAATTAATTCAATCCTTAACTGGTCGTGCTCAATATGCCCTGGGCACATTCGTATGGTTTAATTGGTCTAGACAAACTAATTTCCAAATCATACAGTAACCTATACCGATAGTATGTTCAGACTATCTCAATTACGAATATTTTTTATACATATCAATACTTTAACCAATAACGAGATATATTGTGTCTTTCCACACTTCGTTATCTAGTTCTATGATATAATGGAACAAATTTAATACTGAAACAAAATGATATGTCAAATGTGGATATTAGTTTTTCATACAAGAAATAGCTTTTTAGTATTCAAAACTAACACCTTTCTGAGCTGATGACTGCATTGATGTTTGCTGAAGGCCTCTTTACTGAGAAGAAGCAAGGTTTTGCTACTGTTGGACCTTCAGGTTCCTCTGCTGGGCCCAAAGCTAGGAAGTAAAAGAGGAAGGAGGGCCAGAAGGTAGGAGCTAATTATGGACCCAACGGAGGCATTGCCAAGTAGCACAAGTCAAAAGGTAAGTGTTTCAGATGTGGTAAAGCAGGACATTAGAAGAAAGACTGCCCAAAGCCTCTAGGTATGTGTAATTTTGCCCTAGTTACTGAGACATGTTTAGCAGCGATTCCCACAGATACTTGTTCTGTGGATTCAGGAGCATCTGATCATGTTTGTAATTCTTTGCATGGGTTCCAATTGACCCAACTGCTTAGAGAGGGTGATTTGCAGGTATACCTTGGGGACACTACCAGAGTTTCAGTTGCTACAATTGGAGTAGTTTGTCTTTATTTTTCAGACTCTGTTTTACATTTGAGAGATTGTCTTTATGTACCCAGTTTTAGCAAGAACTTACTTTTGGTTACTAAACTGCTTTTGGATGGTTATGAGTGTGTTTTTTCTGAAAATTTTGTTTTTATTAGAAAGAACCAGAAACTTATATGTTCTGGTGCATTGGTTGAAAATTTATTTTTAATTAAGACAAACTCTCCAGTAATGCAAAACACAGAAATTAATAACCCACCATCGAATCATAATAAGAGAAAGGGGCCTTCCCCTTTGAATCAAACTTATCTTTGGCACCTGAGACTAGGTTATATCAACCTTAGTAGGATTCAGAGGTTGGTCAATGATGGATCTTTAGACTCATTGGATATTGACAGTTTTCCTACCTATGAGTCCTGCATAGAGGGTAAAATGACCAAGAGGTCTTTCGAGTCAAAGGGGTATAAGGCCAAAGAGGTTTTAGAGTTGATTGATTCTGACTTGTGTGGGCCTATATCAGTTTGGGCTAAAGGAGGTTATGAGTATTTTGTGACATTCGTAGATGTCTACTCTAGATATGGATATATATACCTGATGCACCACAAGTCTGAATGCTTTGGCAAGTTCAAAGAGTTTAAGGCTGAGGTGGAGAAGCATCTGGGTAAGAGTATAAAGACCCTACGATTTAGGTAAGAATACCTCTCTAGTTAATTTAGGTCCTATTTGTCAGAGGAGGGCATTCAGTCCCAGTTGTCTGCACCTGGCACACCCCAGCAGAACAATGTAGCAGAGAGGAGAACAGGACTCTTATGGATAAGGTTAGATCAATGATGAGTTATAGTGAGTTGCCTATCTCGTTTTGGGGTTATGCCTTAGAGATAGCGTGTTATATCCTTAATCTCGTACCATCTAAATTTGTGCCTACAACACCCCTAGAGTTATGGACTAGGCGAAAGCCTAGTCTGAGACATCTTAGAATTTGGAGTTGTTCAGCACATGTGCCAGATACAAGTAAGTTAGAAGCGAGATCAAAGGTTATGTTGTTTGTTGGATACCCTAATGGAATAAGAGGTGGTTTATTTTATAGTCCTCGGGATCAGAAGGTGGTGGTCAGTAGCAATACCAGATTTGTTGATGAGGACTAGATTTTAGATTACAATTCAAGTAGCAAGGTAGTATTGGAAGAGGTTAGGAGTCATTAGAGTATTCCATATGCATAAGTACAGGATGACACACCAAAGAATACTGCATGAACAATCACAGATGATGCACCTACACAGGTTGTGCCTCATCGTAGTAGGAGGGTTGTCAAACAACCCGAGAGGTACATGGGTTTGGGTGAGTCTTCAACCTTTATCCCTGGTGCCCATGAACCAGACCCAATTAGCTACAATGAAGCTCTCTAGGATAAAGATGCAGGTTCTTAGAAAAAACAATGATTGTTGAGATGAGTTCCATGGACTCAAATCAAGTCTGGGAGCTGGTAGACCTTCCTGATGGGTTTTGACCTATTGGGTGCAAATGGGTCTACAAGCGAAAGAGAGGATCTGATGGGAGGGTTAAGACCTTCAAGGCTAGGCTTGTGGCGAAAGCGTATACTCAGAAAGAGGGTATCGATTATGAGGAGACCTTTCCCCTGGTAGCTGTGCTTAAGTCAATTTGAATTCTTTTGGCCATAGCTGCTTATATGGACTATAAGATTTGGCAGATGGACGTCAAGATAGTTGTCATTAATGGAAGTCTTGAGGAGACCATCTTTATGCAGCAACCAGAGGGTTTTATTGTTCAGAGCCAAGAGCACAAGGTATGCAATTTTAAGAGGTTCATTTATGGATTTAAGCAGGCATCAAGATCTTAGAACATCAATTTCGATGAGGTTATCCAGTCCTACAGATTCACTCGGTGTCCGGATGAGCAGTGTGTATTCACAGATGTGATGGTAATTTGGTGGTGTTTCTAGTACTTTACGTAGATGACATCCTTCTGATTGGAAATACTAAGAAGGTGTTGTCAGACGTAAAGGCATGGTTGTCCAGGCAGTTTGATATGAAGGACTTGGGAGAGGCTGCACATATCATTGGGATCAAGATTATTCGAGATTTTATGAGACGTTCACTGACGCTCTCTCAGGTTTCATACATAGACATGATTTGGCCCATTTTAACATGCAAAACTCCAAGAAGGGTTCGCTACCTTTCAGGCATGGAGTGTATTTATCAAAGGAGCAGTGTACCCTAAGCATCTGTAGTGGGTAGTCTCATGTATGCTATGTTATGTACTAGACCCGATATTTGCTTTGCCGTTGGCATGGTCAGTAGATATCAGAGTTATCCCGGGAAGGCTTATTTGGAGGCAGTAAAATGCATTCTCAAGTACTTGCGCAGGACGAGAGATCACATCATGATTTATCGAGCACAGAAACTAGTTCTATTGGGTTACACAGATTCAAAATTTCAAGTTGACATGGACAAGAGTAAGTCTACCTATAGGTTTGCGTTTACTCCATGAGGTGGAGCCATAGTATGGCGGAATGTCAAGCAGACATGTGTTGAGCGACTCCACCATGGAGGTTGAGTACGTTGCCACAACAGAGGTAGTGAAAGAAGCTGTATGGCTCAATAACTTCCTGGTGGACTTTGATATGGTCCCTGAGTTGCCGAGGTCTATCACAGTCTATTGTGATAGCAATGGTTCAGTTGCTAACTAAAGGGAACCATGAGGCCACACGGTGAGTAAACACATAGAGCGCAAGTAGCACCTAATACGGTAGATCGTAAAGAGTGGAGACGTGACCATGGAGAATATAGCAACAGGAGACAGCATTGTAGATCTTTTCACAAAGCCATTGACCCCAAATGTCTTTGAGAGACATGTGGAGGGCATTGGAGTAAAATTCTTAAGAGAGACATATGAGTGAGCTTTAAGAGTGTTTTGTAGCTTTCATTATCACAGCAGTGTAATAAGTGGATTGGATAGTTTTTTTGTAATTCAAAGCATATCTTTGAGTATTAGTTGGAGATTATTGGTTTTGAATACTTTAAAGCTATTTGCTTGTATCAAAAACTAATACCCAGTTGACATATCGTTTATGTTTCAGTATGACAGTGTTCCATTATATCATAGAACTAAATAACGAGTTGTAGAAAAGCATAGTAGATCTCCTTATTGCTTAAAGTATTGATATATAATAAGATGCTCGTTATTGGTTATCGTGTGATTTGAAAATTAGTTTGTCTAGACTAATTAAATCACACGGATGAGCCCGGGTCATATTGAGCACGACCAATTTGAATTGAATTAAATTGTACTGATCGGTGTAGTTAATTCGATTCTAGTATTCTAATCTCTTAATCCCTAGTTTGGGACAAGCATGAGAGTTAGATATCGTATGCTTTGATTTGCTAAATGGTGCAGTCAATTGAGGCCTAAATCTCGGATACCAAGAAGTTGATGAATAAGTTTGTCAGTAAATTTATGAATCGACGAGCACTAGATCTTTGATGTGGGAAGATAGAAGAATAATAAAGTGAGTGCAAAGTAATTCGTTTTTGAATGGTAGTTCCATATTGGTCCTTTAGGGGTACGACTAATTATGCGTTTGACTAATCGACAAAATGAATTAATTATTTCTAAAGGTTTAATTAATATTTAATTGAAAAAGTGGGTTATTAGAAATAATCCTAAGGGTTCGATTAAATTTAATTAAGGAAATGAATGAAGAAATAAATTCGAAAGGTTCAATTGGAGTTGATTAGTATAGGGAAGACTAAGGGGTTAACGAAAGTTAAACAATAAGGCCCAACTCAAAAGCCCACTAGGTCTCCCTTGAAACTCTTATAAATAGATTAATATAGGAATTTGAATACATAAGAAACCTTGTAGGCAACTTAGCCTCAAAGTGAGAAATTCAAGCAAAGAGAGAATTTCATCTCCTTCGTTGATATTTCTCTTTCAAAGTTGGTTTGTGATCTTTCTTGTTCGAGAAACTCAAGTCAGAATCCTAAAAAACCCAAACCCACTAGTCTGCCACTTGATTTCACCGTCCGCCGAGCTTGTCCGCCGCTTGCAAGGTTCCCAGGCGAGTTTTTTCAGGTCGGCACGGGCGAAGTCCGTTTTGGGCTATTTTTGTTTTGGGTTTTGATCCTCTTGTTACACTGATCCTTTGGCTCATTCCTTCAGGTTTGCCAAAGTCTAGATCTACGAGCAAGGGTCATTCCTGAAGTGGGTTTTAAGATTAGGATCAGTTCCCGGACTAAATCTGTTTTTCAGATTTGTGAGTTTCTTGAAGTTGGTTTCTTTTGATTTCTTCGTATTGTATTTTATCTATACCGTGGACATTTTCCCACTCAGATTCAGGATCGTTTCGAGTTATTCGAGGGACTTTTTCTATATTTACAAGGGACACTCTTCAAAGGTATAATCTTTAAAGGTTTCTGCTTTAATTTTGAAATTCAATTTTTGTGTGTCCTTTAAATAGATCGAACTAGTATAAGCCTAGATCCATTCAGGGAAAAATGATTTTAGCCTGAGCTGAATCGAAAGTCTCTGATTCTTGAATGCATTGCACAAAAGTGAGATTTTTGATTTTGCCCGGGCTAGTTATGTTTTCTTTAGAAGAAAATGGTTAGGAGGAACTCAGTAAATTAGAAGAGAAGGAGGAACAGTTATCTCAGAACGTTGAGAATACTAACATGGTAACAGAGTTTGATGGAAAACAGATGAAGAGAGACAAAAAGAATGAGAAATGAAGGGAGAACGGAAAAAGAATTAAGGAAGCAACTAGTAGTTGAGGAAAGCTAGGTGGTTTGAACAAGGAACCTTATTATATATTATCAAACTGCATAGAAGACCGAAGAGTTTTTTAAGGATCTTGATTCCAGTTACAAAGTATCCTTTTGTCCAGGCTCGATGTATAATAGGAGCGTTACTGGGAGGCAACCCATGAACAAATTTCATTTTTTTACGTTTACTTTTGCTTACAAAGATCATGATTTCCATAGCTATGACTAGAAGCATCGAGTAACATTTTGGATGGATAGAAGGAGAACCGTCTAAAAAGCATTAATGTTAGGAAGTAGGGAGTTCTAATGGTGCTTTTTAACTATTTTTTTGAACCATCATATATCATTTTAACAAGGATAAGTTAGGTCTATTATTATTTTACAGCATTAATTGGGGGATAATTAACTTCCAAGTATGAAGGGGTGTACAGTGAAGAAGGTGATTTGTTTCAACGATGAATCAGTTTGTGTTGCATTGGTTGCTATGTGCAATATGGTTAGTGAGTAATTCATCTTGGCCTCCAGATAAGTTCTTATGAACCAATGTTTTGAAATTTTCATAGCCAATCCAGCATTTGAAATTTTGTAACACTCCAGTGATGTTTTCTAATGTTGTTTTAGAAAATTTTATGAAAAGATTGAGGAAATATTTGCTGGTTTGAAGTATTAAGCATGATTATTATGAGTGAGCATTTGAGCTGAAAGTAAGAATTCTTTACCTTAATTTTCAGTTGATTGTGTGAATAACTTATGTTGAATTGAAAATCCATAATTTGAGATAGTATGAATGTTTCTTATTGATTCTGGGTATGAGTTGTTGAAATGAAATAGGCATTAGAAACCTTTTCTCTTCATTTTGGCAAGCCAATGAGATATAACCCTTAGGATTACCCAGTTGAGCTATAAGCTATGTTTTTGCTAAAACCTACAGTAGCATATCCTCCTTCGATTCTGTACATTTTCACTTATGTTCTAACTTCCCCGAGGTGCTTAATTCTAATTCTAGTGGACTAAATGTTAGTAAAATGGATCCTTAATGATTCAGGGTAGTAAATAGTAATTAGTATAATAGATAAAAGGAAGAAGTGAGGGATCTTTAAGCCCTGAACCTCCTGAAAGTTTTAAAAATAAATAAATAAAATCTGCCTATTGAGGAAGTGAGGGACGTCCTAAACTCTTAGCAAATAGTGAGATCCAAAGTCAGTAAATGAATATAAACTGGAATCAAGTTAAGTACTAAGAATTATAACTCCAGTTTTTTAGCCTTGACCTTTTACTGACCTAAACCCTAACCTTTAGCCAAAGACCTATTGATTAATACCTTGTGTCAAGGATTTGTGTGGGGGTGTGATCCTGTCTCAAGCCTATGGTTGCACCAGTTTAACACAAGTATGAGGGTTTCCAGAAATGCATGCAACAGTTTAATAAAGGGCAGCTCTCTTGGGCTAACTAGTGAGAATACTTGAATCAGAAAATGCTCCAACCAATTGGTTCACCTGTATAAGAATTCTCATGTGCTGAATGAACCATTGAATGGATATGTACTGCTTGCCAGGTTTTAACTCTGATGTTTAGGAACATTTAAAACACTATAGTAGGAATTACGATTGGCTATGATAAATTTCCTTTGGTTCTTAATGACCTTGCTTGAGGACAAGCAGGACTTTAGCGTTGGAGAGTGATGTAACCCTAAGTTACATCAATTTTCATAGAATTTTTCACTGAAATTCATTGCAGTAAGATAGAGTTTTGATCACTCTTGTGTACTTTTTAAGCTTATGTATTTTGTGGGAAATGCAGGCACATTATCAGTTTTGTCACTTTTCCACCATAAATAGGGTCATAAAGTGCTGAATTGATTAAAATAAGTTGGTCATTACTGGATTCAATTAATCAATCTGGATGCATATGTGTGGCTGAAAAAACAAATTCACCCCTGCTCTCTTTAGTTAATTTCAACCCTAGAATGCTTTATAAGTATATATTTTGAGAACAAGCCCGAATGACAACTTTTTGCATCATTTTCTCTACATTTTCGATCCGATAGCTTATTGTACATTCAGTAGCTAGGGTTTCTGTAGATATGGTCCCTCTTAGAACCAAGTTGTTCTAACAGTTCATAGAGGTTTAATCCCAGATCTATTCAGTCTAGGTGGAATTAGTGGATCTGCACTTGGTTAAGCAGTTTCGTAATTCATTTCTTCAATTTGGTAAAGTGCTTTTGGCTTTCTGGTGTGACAAGCCTTTATTAGTGAGGGTGAACCAGCTGACTTATGTCTTGTCAATGCTCAGCATGTAGTGTATCTGAATTCCTTTGACTTCTTATGTATTGGTGTATTTATTTCTTTTGGTGATTTGGGCTTCGCCGACTTGTTAGTGGTTTCTTTATTATACTTTTGGAGATTGAATCTTGAGTAAGCTTATTATATTGTTGGCAGTTTCCTTTGTTGGAGATTGAATCTTGAGTAAGTTTATGATCTTGTTGGCAGTTTCATTTGTGTAATATTTGAGATTGAATCTTGTTGCTCATATAAGACTAAGTTCCGAAGAGAAATAAAGAAACTGATGTTTGATAAGTACTAACTGATAGTGGAGGAGATTAAACCACCATCCCAAAATCCCAGCAAATTAGTTTTCTGCATTTGTTTGTTTTTGATTTCATCAAATCCAATTCAATATATTCCAAGCTCTTTCATGTTTGCTATTTTAATTGATACACAAGTGTTAGTGTTCCATGTGGATTCGATACCTTTTCTCTTCTACATGATAGGATTTGTGCTCCTAAATTGTGCTAAAAAAAAGTCTTTATTAGTGTTGTTATTTAAGCACATCAACTTCTTCCTTCTCGCTTCTTAACTTTCATTGTCAATGTCAACTTCTTTATCCAAATATTTATTTCTTTGATGTGGTGGCATTTCCACATTCCTCCACGGTTAAGCTTCCCTAAATTCAATCCACTCAACCTTTTTTTCCACTTCGTAAATTCTTCTTGAAAAGTCACAAAAGGAATTCTTCTCTTGTAATATCATAGCTAGTATATCCTTTTGTAGGTTAAGGGATACTCTCACCAATTACTTAAGCTCTTCATTAGAATGCTTCAATGTTTTAATGTCTCACTCTTTCTTGAACTTTGTAACAATCTTCCTCTTTTTTTTGTCCTTGTTTGTGACATTCTTCAAGATGCAATTTCCCACTTTTAATCTAGGGTCTCTTCTACAATTAAGTTCCGCAATTCAATAGTCAACCTATCATGTTCCTCCAAAATGTTCCTAGGCTTCTCTTTCTATTTAAAGCCCTTTTCGTTCTTCTTTTCACTAGAAGATTTCTCATTTTCTTTTTCCTCAATGATAGCTTCCACTTTAATGAATTCATAACTAGGTCTATGAAATTCCCTTAATGGATACATCTTGGACTCCTTGAATGAACATTCACTAACATCGACACCCTTCAAATATTTGGTCCAAGGTCTCTCCATTTGATTCTCTTGACAACAATGCAAAAATTCATTCTCATGACCACTATAGTTTGATCCCATTAAGCTTAACTTTAAACTCCCTTGACACAATTGGTACTTCACCTAATGGAAACTCAAGGTTTCCCTCAACTTCCATTTGAAACTCACTCTTAAGTATCTCATCTTGACATTCCATTGCCACTACTTCCTCTAATGAGTCTAAGGATTCCTCATTAGTTGTCTCACTTATATTTTCCAACATAAGTAGGGCATCCACTGCTTCCATAATAAACTCTTCAGTGTTTTCTCCCCATGATTGTGTGCTAGATGATGGATTTGATATCCCTTCTATCTCATCATCATCATCTATCTCCATATATTTGCAATACTCTTTATTCCACTTAAGGAGTATGTTTGCATATTCCTCTTAATCAAACTCGTCTTCTTTGAACATCATCTCATCCAACTATCTCATATACCCATCAAAACAATCCTCATAGGTCATATTCTTGATTTTCTCAATAGTTTCATAGTATCATGATGTGAGCCTAGGCTCACCTCAAGGTAACTCTACATCTTCTTCTTATGTTCATCCTAGTAGCACCTACTAAAGAGATCCATTGGTAGATATTCAAGGTCCAATGACAAGATCTAGGACGAAGAGGGTTGAAGAAAAGCTTAATTTGATGGTTCATGAGCATTATGTCAAATAGGTTATTTTCAAGGATGATCTCAAGCCCAATGAAATTATCATCTTTAGTGTTTATTTAGATCAAGGCATCACTTGAGTGTGATATATGAAGTGGCCACACCACACTAGCCCATTCGGCCACCTCACTTGGTTTTTTGGGCTACTTTTAGTTGTTTTGAGTCTTGGGCTATTTAAGGGGTTTTGTAGTCCATCAAGGTGTTGGGTTTTGTTTAGGTGTTTAATCCAATTAAACAGCGGAATCCTAAACACTAAGGATCGAGTCTTACCCTTGAAGCGTAATCGGTTGCGCACGTCGCCTGGCTCCTCTGAGAAGATGGCATTTTGTTGTCTCCAAAATCCTTCCTCGAAGGATTCTCTACTCTCAAGCACGAAAGCCTTCGCAGGTTGGTGCTAGCTAATCTTGCCTACCCGAAAAATTTGGGAAAACCTGTGTATTTTTGTCTGATGTGATTGATTCAAAAAATCCCCATCCTACAATTATATCCCTAGGATATTTGTAGAGAATTAATTTCCAAAATCAGTATTGTAATTATCCAATTATAACTTAACTGATTTTAGTAATATTCCAAATCAGTATTATTACCAAATATTATTTAACTGATTCCAAATCAGTATTTAAATAATATTTACTAATTCCAAATCAGCCTTAAATAATACCTTAATGATTTGGGTTATACACCAAGCCCATGGATCAACCCATGACCCATGGATCAGGCTGATGGATCAAGAACTTCAATTGCAATTAAGTCTCTTGATTTATCAGCCCATCCCAATTGTTTCCAGGTAATTAATTAACTATTAATTAATACCACAAAACTTTCCAATAATATTTAATTAAACCATTTAATTAAATCTTATTTATTTAAGTATAACAATTATACTTATTGTAGGCAAGAATCCTTATTCTGCATCATCGAACTTTCTTATGTGCGATCCTGTAGGCCCATTCTAAATTGGAAACGGATAACTCAATCTCATTGATTAATCCATAAGTCATTAGTGGTCTCTAGCAAGACATAATGACTACCCAATTCAGAATGAAGGGTCGAATGGAGATTCAACACAACCTTTCCGAGCAAACTGCGTCTGATCCTCTACATTGATATCCCGTTTAGCATAAGGCATGGAACCATCATCCTTATATGGCTAAACGTTTACTTGATCTCTTAGTGACACTGAATCCATCAAGCAAATGATATCCTTATCATTCTTTCGGCATGGCCATGCACTTTTCAGTTCACTATCAAGTGGCCAAGATATCATCTCTCACTTAAGAGAGATTTGTAGTCCCATCACTTCACCTACATACCTTAGCGTGTCTCACAGTGTACCCAATCATACCCGTACTTGGTAACCTGTTACGGCCCCGTTAGGCGTATGTCAAAGCACACTACAATTCACCTAAGATCATGTAGTGATTTCTGGTCTAAGGATCCTAGTACCAGTACTCCTCAAAAGAATCACTCATGATCTAATTAGTCCATGGAGTGTTTCTTTTGGCGGATCGATTTCATGAATTTAAATATGCACAAGGATATTACTATCATAAAATTAACTCATTTTATAAATAATCAATCAAGCGACAAATGTTTTATTCACATAAATACCCTCAAAGTATATTTACATAAATAGCCCTCATTAGGGCACATTCACAAACAATCTCCCACTTGCCCGATGAAGGGCTATGTCCTAAACTGTTTAAGACCAAGCTCTATTACATGTCTATCAAACTTTGACTGTGGTAGAGCTTTTGTGAGAGGATCTGCTATATTGTCGTCTGACCCTATTTTGCACACTTTCACATATTCTCGATCAATGATCTCTCGGATGAGGTGAATGAAGGAAAACTGAACAAGCCCGGGCTAAATCGAAAACCTCACTTTCGTGCAATGCATTCCAGAATCGAAAGCTTTCGACCAAGCTCAGGCTCAAATTAGTTTACCCATGAACGGATCTAGGCTTATACTTATTTAATTTATTAATCAGGACACAAAAGATTCGATCTTTAATTAAAGCGGAATGTTTAAATATACTACCTTTTGAAGCGAAGTCCCTTGCCTAAAGAAAAATCCAATCTTTGTTGCGATTTTCACAAAGAATCCAAAGAATGACTCCGATACAAACTCCGAAATAGTGTGGGCTATTATCTACGGAGTTATCCACGGCAAATTAAGAAAACCCAAGAAACTTTCTTATCATGAAACTCAATAAAATCTGCCCTGAGCAATTAAAACCAGCGGCTGCCAGTTTTCTATCTTCTCTATCGGACAGCCGGTTTTTGAACCACCAAGACCCGGCCACGATCTGTACGATGGGTCTCACGGAACACCAAGCGAACAACAGATCGACGTGAGATGACCACCAGATCAGCACCCCGAGTCTGTAGCAGTTCGCCGGTGCAAAAACTGCACGCAAAGTCGCACAGCAGCGGAAACTGAGCAGCAGCGGAAAACCGAGAAGAAAACCAGCGGCCCTCAAAATTATTTAATCCGATTGCTATATAATCAAATGGGCTGAGTTCCTTTTCGAAGAAGAAAGTTATCTTAGTCGACTTCGAGAGAAAACTTGACGAGGAAGACACAGTTCTCTCTCTAGACTAAACTTTCTCTTTCTAGCCTATACTTGGCTGCCAAGTTTCTTCTTTTAATGTCTTGCTTGCCCAACAAGTTGTATTTATAAGGAGCTTCTAAGGCGACCTAATGGGCTCTCGAGTTAGGCCTTTTAATTTGACTTTCGTTGACCGCTAAGTCTTCCCGACTAATCAACTCTAATCGACCCTTTTAAATTAATTTATTTAACCCACTTTGTTAATTTAATTTAATCAAACCCTTAGAATTAATTAATTCAAAATAGAATTAATTTCTAAATTCACTTTGTCGATTAAATATTAATTAAACCTTTTGGATTAATTAATTGACCTTGCCGATTAGTCAAATGCATAATCGGTCGTACCACTAACGGACCAATTATGGAACTACTGCTCGAAAATGACTTTACATCGCGCCATTATATTTTATTCTATCTCCCCACATTAAAGATCTAGCGCTCGTCGGTTTATCAATTTACTGACAAATTAATTCACCTACTTCTTGGTTTCTGAGATTAGTACCACTCGTCCTTTTATTATACCGAACATAAAGTTCACAAGCCGGGTTTAGTATAATAACCTTACGAGCTCATCTCGGGAGCACCATCAACCTGGTGAACCGGTACGTGGATTCCTCTGACTAGCAACGGCACGTAAGAAGCTAAACACCGCATACCCAACCTACCGAGGTATAGGCCTCAATCGACCGCACTCTTTGGCAAATCAAAGCATACGATATCCAACCTTCACGCCCGTCCCAATCTCGGGATTGAGAGACAGAATACTAGGACCGAATTGACTACGCCGATCAGTATAAGTCAATTCTATCCAAACTGGTCATGCTCAATATGCCTCGGGCATATCCGTGTGATTTAAACTAGTTTAGATAAACTAATTTCCAAACCACACAATAACCTATACCGATAGTATGTTCAGACTATCTCAGTTACGAGCATACTTTTTATATATCAATACTTTAACCAATAACGGTATCTACTGTGTCTGTCGACACCCCGTTATCTAGTTCTATGATATAAAGGAACAAATTTATACTAAAACAAAATGATATGTCAACTGTGGATATTAGTTTTTTATACAAGCCATAGCTTTTCTGTATTCAAAACTAACAATCTCCCACTAATACTCAAAGCTATGCTGAGAAGTACAAAAACTGTCCAACCCGCTATTACACTGCTATCATAAAGAAATCTCTAGAACACCTTTAAGCTCACTCACATGGCTCTCTCAAGAATCTGACTCCCATGCCCTCCACATATCTCTCGAAGACCTTTGGGGTCAATAGCTTTGTGAAAGGATCTGCAAGGTTGTCATCTGAAGCTATCTTGGCCACGATCACGTCTCCCCTCTTTACGATCTCTCGTATCAGGTGGTACTTGCTCTCTATGTGTTTACTCGCCTTATGGGCTCGTGGTTCCCTCGAGTTAGCAACTGCACCATTGTTATCACAATAAACTGTTATAGACCTAGGCAACTCAGGAACCACATCTAAGTCCATCAGGAAGCTCCTGAGCCATACAGCCTCTTTCGCTGCCTCTGAAGCGGCAACGTACTCAGCCTCCATGGTAGAGTCCACCATGCATTTCTGCTTGACACTCTTCCATACTATGGCTCCACCTCCTAGAGTAAACACAAAACCAGAGGTAGACTTACTCTTGTCCAAATCACCTTGAAAGTTAGAATCTGTGTAACCCAATGGTACAAGCTCCTGCACTCTATAAACTGACATAATATCTCGTTCTGCGCAAGTACTTGAGAATGCATTTTAGTGCCTCCCAATGAGCATTTCCAGGGTTACTCTGATATCTGCTAACCATGCCAACGGCAAAGCAAATATCAGGCCTTGTGCACAACATAGCATACATGAGGCTACCCACTGCAGAAGCATAGGGTACCACCTTCATGGCATCTATCTCCTCAGCAGTCTTAGAACACTGCTCCTTAGATAAATGCACTCCATGCCTGAAAGGTAGTGAACCCTTCTTGTAGTTCTGCATGTTAAAACGGGCCAGAATCGTGTCTATGTAGGATGCTTGAGAAAGAGTCAGAGAACGTCTCCTACGATCTTGAATAATCTTAATCCTAAGGATATGTCCAGCCTCTCCCAAATCCTTCATATCGAATTGTCTTGACAACCAAGCCTTTACGTTTGACAACACCTTCTTACTGTTACCAATAAGAATAATGTCATCTACGTAAAGTACAAGGAACACCACCATATCACCATCATGCCTGGGATAAACACACTGCTCATCCGGAGACTGAGTGAATCCATATGACTGAATAACCTCGTCAAAACGAATGTTCCAAGATCTGGATGCTTGCTTAAGTCCATAAATGGACCTTCTAAGCCTGCATACCTTGTGCTCTTGGCACTTAACAATGAAGCCCTCTGGTTGCTGCATAAAGATGGTCTGCTCAAGACATCCATTAAGGAAAGCTGTCTTGACGTCCATCAGCCAAATCTCATAATCCATATGAGCAGCTATGGCCAAGAGAATCCGGATTGACTTAAGCATAGCTACTGGGGAAAAGGTCTCCTCATAATCGATCCCTTCTTTCTGATTATACCCCTTCGCCACAAGCCTAACCTTGAAGGTCTCAACCCTCCCGTCAGATCCTCTCTTTCGCTTGTAAACCCATTTGCACCCAATAGGCCTAAACCCATCAGGAAGGTCTACCAGCTCCCAGACTTGATTTGAGTCCATAGGACCCATCTCAGCAATCATCGCTCTCTGCCAAGAATCTACATCTTTATCCTGGAGAGCCTCATTGTAGTTAACTGGGTCTGGTTCATAAGCGCCAGCGATAAAGTCCAAAGACTCACCCAAACCCATGTACCTCTCGGGCTGTCTCACAACCCTCCCAATACGACGAGGCACAGTCTGTGCAAGAGCATCATCTGTGAAAGTGTGTGCAGTTTCTTATGGTGTGTCTTCCTGTACATGTGCATCTGGAATAATGGACTGACTTCGAAGCTCTTCCAATACTACCTTGCTGCTTGACTTGTGATCTAAAATATAGTCCTCCCTAAGAAATCTGGCATTGGTGTTGATCACCACCTTCTGATCCTAAGGACTATAAAATAAACCACCTCTCGTTCCTTTGGGGTAGCCTATAAACAGCATAGCCTTGGATCTCGCCTCTAACTTGCCTGTATCTGCCTCGAGCACATGTGCTGGACAACGCCATATTCTGAGATGTCTCAGACTAGGCTTTCGCCCATTCCACAACTCTGATGGGGTCGAAGGCACAGACTTAGATGGCACAATGTTGAGGATAAAACATGCTGTCTCCAAGGCATAACCCCAAAACAAGGTAGGCAACTCACTGTAACTCATCATCGATCAACCATCTCCATAAGAGTCCTGTTCCTCCTCTCTGCTACACCATTCTGCTGGGGTGTGCCAGGTGCAGACAACTGGGTCTGAATACCCTCCTCTGACAAATAGGATCTAAATTCAATAGAGAGGAATTCGCCACCGCGATAAGACCGCAGTGACTTGATACTCTTACCCAGATGGTTCTCCACCTCAGCCTTGAATTCTCTGAACTTGCCAAAGCATTCAGACTTGTGGCGCATCAGGTATATGTATCCATATCTAGAGTAATCATCCATTAAAGTCACGAAATACTCATAACCACCTCTAGCCTGAACTGACATAGACCCACACACGTCAGAATGAATCAGCTCTAAAACCTCCTTGGCCCTATACCCCTTTGCCTTGAAAGGCCTCTTGGTCATTTTACCCTCCAAGCAGGACTCACAGGTCGAATAGCTATCAATATCTAGTAAGTCCAAAGACCCACTCTTGACAAACCTTTGAATCCTACTAAGGTTGATATGACCTAGTCTCAGGTGCCAAAGATAAGTCTGATTCAAAGGGGAGGACTCTTTTCTCTTATTATGATTCGGTGATGAGTTACTAGTTTCTGTGTTTTGCATTACTGGGGAGTATGTCTTAATTAAAAACAAATTGTCAACCAATGTACCGGAACATATAAGTTTCTGGCATTTTCTAATAAATATAGATCTATCAGAAAAAATACACTTATAACCATCCAAAACAAGTTTAGAAACTGAAAGTAAGTTATTGCGAAAACTGGGTACATAAAGACAATCTCTCAACAATAAAGTAGAGTCTGAAAAATAAAGACATAAAACTCCCACTGCAGCAACAGAAACTCTGGTAGTATCCCCAAGGTAGACCTGTAACTCTCCCTCTCTAAGCAGCCGGGTCACTTGGAACCCCTGCAAAGAATTACAAACATGATCAGTGGCTCCTGAATCCACACACCAAGTATCTATGGGAATTGCCGCTAAACATGTCTCAGTGACTAGGGAAAATTTACACATACCTCGAGGCTTTGGGCAGTCCTTCTTGCAATGTCCCGCTTTGCCACATCTAAAGCATTTGCCTTTCGGCTTCTGCTTCTTGGCAATGCCCGCCTTGGGTCCATGACTGGCTCCTGCTTTCTTGCCTCTCTTCCTCTTTTGCTTCCTGGCTTTGGGCCCAGCAGAGGAACCTGAGGGACCAATAGTAGCTAAGGCTTGCTTCTTCTCAGCGAATAGGCTCTCAGCAGACACCAATGCAGTCATGAGCTCAGAAAGTGAAAATGAGAGATTCCCCATATTATAATTCAATCGAAACTGCTCAAAACTGGGAGGCAAGCTCTGAAGGATGATATCGACCTGGGTTTCCCCATCAATCTCACCTCCCAATACCTCAATCTCATTGATGCAACCAATCATGTCCAGCACGTGATCTCTCACAGAAATGCCCTCAGCTATCTTAGCATTCATGAGTTTCCTCATTGCTGACTGCTTGGCTGCCCTGCCCTGATGTCCAAACATCTCCCTGAGGTTGAGCATCATATCGTAGGCTGAGGTCATCAACTGATGCTAGTGCTGCAATACACTTAACATAGAAGCCAAGATGTAGCACCTGGTCATCTCCTCAGCCTTCTGCCACCTCGTATATGGCTCTCGCTGCTCAGGGGTGGCATCATCGCTGGGCTTAGGGGGACACTCCTCAGTAAGCCCATACTTGTAACCCTCAGCGGTAAGGACAATGTCCAGGTTACGTTTCCAATCAATGTAATTTGGACCGGTGAGTTTGTTTTGGTTCAGAATGATAGCTAGTGGGTTGAACGACATATCAACTGAAAATAAACAATTCAAGTTTCAGTATACTTTTTCGAAAATATTAAAAATCTTCTAAAAACCAATATAATCTTTTACTGACATCTCTCACATCGGGATTAACGCATGTCACGATAGGTCAACGTCTACGCTAACCCACATTCGTTTGAGAAGAACCGAAGTTTATTAATTTCATTATCTGACCAATGATCTTACGATCAATGAAATTAATAGTCGATAATTTTAGTCGTACCCGAAAATAGCGTAACCTCGATGGGAGGGATACTAAAAACAGTACACTAAGTGTATGCCATTACGTGACTTCCTAAGTTTGTTACTTAGGATACTAATGCGCCTCGGATGGCGAGGGTGTCGCAACTTTCTCCAATTAAACTCACTATAGTTATCCCTTTAGAAATTCATTCCGGTGATATTCGTGGTTGAAAACTCATCCGATAGGGAGGAAGGTCTAAGCCAGCACGCAAGTTTAACCACATCACCAATGAACCCGTAATGGAGGCCATGGGGATATTAACCAACCCGCTCCCACTTAGATTTTTAAGCTTGAGGATTGTTTACGTTTTAACATGCAATATCTTAACTATGGATATTCGCACCCATAAAACCGTTGGAGTTTTAATGTGTGAATAATCTACCTTAGTTAATTGCACATTACCTTTTAAAAACATTTTGGTTTGGTTTTCCTTCATGCAAAATAAAACAAAAATCACACAATCAACGAAAAGTCATAAATACAGGAAATTAAAATTAAATAAAATTTCTAGACTATTATGGCCTTCTCTATCGTTAATTCCTTGACTCCTCGGTGACACGTCCTGTCATGTCGCTCCCATTCGTTATTTGGATTCCTCTCGATTCGCCCGGATTTTCTCAGTTTTCTACGTAATTAGGAATCACCCAAAATTACGATAAACCAAATCCCGCGAATATAAGTTACCCAAAATAGCGTCTTCGTCATAGTACATAAATTCCTATATGCAAAGGCGTTTTTCTAGGAATTTAAAGATGACATGATTAGATCAAATTCTACTACAAGATTTTTCTAATCCTACACGGCTTCCAGCTCGTGGTTATTACTATTACAGAAATTTCCATTCAAAAATAAAACAAGCCCAGACATGTCCCGGGGTTTATGAATGAAAATTAAATTTCTACCATAATAGTCGGGAAACCAATAACCACCTGTTTAAGCATTTCGACAAAAATAATATTGCCAAAATAAAGCTGTGTAATAAATCAAACAAGTATAAGACCGAAACCTCGCTCTGATACCAATTTGAAGGAAACCTGAACAAGCCCGGGCTAAATCGAAAACCTCACTTTCATGCAATGCATTCCAGAATCGGAAGCTTTCGACCAAGCTCAGGCTCAAATTAGTTTACCCATGAACGGATATAGGCTTATACTTATTTAATTTATTAATCGGGACACAAAAGATTCGATCTTTAATTAAAGCGGAATGTTTAAAGATACTACCTTTTGAAGCGAAGTCCCTTGCCTAAAGAAAAATCCAATCTTTGTTGCGATTTCCACAAAGAATCCGAACAATGACTCCGATACAAACTCCGAAATAGTGTGGGCTATTATCTACGGAGTTACCCACGACAAATTAAGAAAACCCAAGAAACTTGCTTCTCAAGAAACTCAATAAAATCTGCCCTGAGCAATTAAAACCAGCGGCCGCCAGTTTTCTATCTTCTCTATCGGACTGCCGGTTTTTGAACCACCAATACCCGGCCACGATCTATACGATGGGTCTCACGGATCACCAAGCGAACAAGAGATCGACGTGAGATGACCACCGGATCAGCACCCCGAGTCTGCAGCAGTTCGCCGGCGCAAAAACTGCACACAAAGTCGCACAGCAGCGGAAACCGAGCAGCAGCGGAAAACCGAGAAGAAAACTGGCGGCCCTCAAAATTATATAATCTGATTACTCTATAATCAAATGGGCTGAGTTCCTTTTCAAAGAAGAAAGTTATCTTAGTCGACTTCGAGAGAAAACTTGACGAGGAAGACACAATTCTCTCTCTAGACTAAACTTTCTCTTTCTAGCCTAAACTTGGCTGCCAACTTTCTTCTTTTAATGTCTTTCTTGCCCAACAAGTTGTATTTATAAGGAGCTTCTAAGGAGACCTAATGGGCTCTCGAGTTAGGCCTTTTAATTTGACTTTCGTTGACAGCTAAGTCTTCCCGACTAATCATCTCCAATCGACCCTTTTAAATTAATTTATTTAACCCACTTTGTTAATTTAATTTAATCGAACCCTTGGAATTAATTAATTCAAAATAGAATTAATTTCTAAATTCACTTTGTTGATTAAATATTAATTAAACCTTTTGGATTAATTAATTTACCTTGTCGATTAGTCAAATGCATAATCGGTCGTACCACTAACGGACCAATTATGGAACTATCGCTCTAAAACTACTTTACATCGCGCCATTATATTTTTTTCTATCTCTCCACATTAAAGATCTATCGCTCGTCGGTTTATCAATTTACTGACAAATTAATTCACCGACTTCTTGGTTTCCGAGATTAGTACCACTCATCCTTTTATTATACCGAACATAAAGTTCACCGGCCGGGTTTAGTATAATAACCTTACGAGCTCATCTCGGGAGCACTATCAACCCGGTGAATCGGTACGTGGATTCCTCCGACTAGCAACGGCACGTAAGAAGCTAAACACCGCATACCCAACCTACCGAGGTATAGGCCTCAATCGACTGCACTCTTTGGCAAATCAAAGTATACGATATCTAACCTTCACGCCCGTCCCAATCTCGGGATTGAGAGACGGAATACTAGGACCGAATTTACTACGCCGATCAGTATAAGTCAATTCTATCCAAACTGGTCGTGCTCAATATGCCCCGGGTATATCCGTGTGATTTAAACTAGTTTAGATAAACTAATTTCCAAACCACACAATAACCTATACCGATAGTATGTTCAGACTATCTCGGTTATGAGCATACTTTTTATATATCAATACTTTAACCAATAACGGTATCTACTGTGTCTGTCCACACCCTGTTATCTAGTTCTATGATATAAAGGAATAAATTTATACTAAAACAAAATGATATGTCAATTGTGGATATTAGTTTTTGATACAAGCCATAGTTTTTCTGTATTCAAAACTAACAGTGAAATCTTCTGAGTATGTGTTTGGTTTTCTGGTGTGACCGAGGCTCCTTAGCTTGTGCGATGGCCCCGTTATTGTCATAGAAAAGTTCTATCGGATCTTGGATACTCGGTATCACTCCGATGTCTGACACAAACTTTCTTAGCCAAACAGCTTCCTTTGCAGCATCTGATGCAGCAATATACTCAGACTTTGTTGTAGAATCGGCTGTTGTATCTTGCTTTGAGCTTTTCCAACTTATTGCACCGCCATTCAGACTAAACACGTAGCCTGATTATGACTTCATGTCATCTTGATCTGTTTGAGCAGTATCAGTGTAACCTTGTACAATGAGATGTTCTTGTGCTCCATACACAAGCATTAATCCTATAGTTTTTCGGAAGTACTTCAGGATTACTTTGACTGCAGTCTAATGATCCATCCCTAGATTTTGTTGGTATCTGCTAGTCATGCTTAGTGCATGTGCAAGATCCGGACGGGTACATAACATGGCACACATGATAGATCCTATTGCCGAAGCATGTGGGACTCTACTCATTGTATCCCTCTCCTCTCTTGTTGAAGGACCTTGGTTCTTCTTCAAGAGAAGGCCATGTCTTAATGGTACGTTACCATTTTAGGAGTTAGATATATTGAATCTTTTCAATATCTTGTCTATGTACCCTTCTTGACTTAGTCCCAGAAGCCTTTTAGACCTATCTTTATAGATCTTGATACCTAGTATCGTCTCAGCTTCTCCTAAGTCTTTCATAGAAAATACACTCCCCAACCATTGTTTGATGTCTTTCATCAAAGGAATGTCATTTCCTATGAGCAGGATGTCGTCCACATATAGAACAAGGAAAACAATCTTACTCCCACTAACTTTCTTGTAAACACAAGGCTCATCTTCATTCTTGATGAATCCGTAACCTTTTACTTCCTCATCAAAACGAAGATTCCAACATCGAGATGCTTGCTTTAGTCCATAGATGGACCTCTGAAGCTTACATACTCGATTAGGATACTTTTGATCGATGTATCCCTCGGGTTGTTTCATATAAACATCCTCGAGTAGGTTTCCATTCAGGAAAGCCATTTTAACATCCATATGCCATACTTCATAGTCAAAATATGCTGCTATGGCAAGCATAGTCCGAATAGACTTGAGCATCGTGACAGGGGAGAATGTTTCATCATAGTCTATACCATGAGTCTATCTGAAACCTTTAGCCACTAGTCGTGCCTTGAAGATCCCGCCAGGTTATAACTTGAAAATCCACTTGCAATCGACAACCTTTGCCTGAACAGGAGGGTCAATCAAAGTCCTTACTTTATTGTCCCTCATGGATTGCATTTCAGATTCCATGGCTTGTAGCTATTTATCCGAATCTGGACTTTCTAAAACCTGTTTATAGTTCGCGGGCTCATTAGAGTCCACCAAGATCAAATCTTGATCGTCAGTCATGAGAAATCCGTATCTCTCGGGTTGGTGACGAGATCTACCAGATCTTCTAGGTTCTTGTGTTCTTGGCTCAGGTTGCTCATCTTCATGAGTTTCCATGCCAACTTCCATATGAGTTTTTGTAGATCGTTCTACATTCTCTTGTGGTTCTTGAACTTCTCCGAATTCTTTTCTACTCCCACTGTCTTTCTTGTAAAGAAATTCTTTCTCTAAGAAAGTAGCTCATCGAGTAACGAACACTTTGTTCTCAGTTGGGTTGTAGAATTGATATCCTTTGGTTTTCTTAGGATATCCCACAAATAGGCATTTGTCAGTTTTGGGTTCAAGCTTATTACTTTATAAACATTTTACATGAGCTTGACAACCCCAAACTCGTAGATAGGACATATAGGGCTTCCGACCCATCCATATCTCATATGGAGTCTTATCTACTACCTTAGATGGAATATGATTCAATAAGTAGGCAGCAGAAAGGAGAGCATAACCCCAAAAGGATGTAGGGAGAGTCGCTAGGCCCATCACTGATCGAACCATATCTAATAAGGTCCGATTTCTCCTTTCGGATACACTTTTCCATTGAGGTGTTCCCGGTGGAGTCAGCTTTGAAATAATTCCACACTGTTTTAGATAGCCATCGAACTCATCACTAAGGTATTCACCTCCCCGATCGGAGCGAATAGCCTTAATCCTTCTGTCCAACTGATTCTCTACTTCGTTTTTAAACTCTTTGAACCTTTCAGAGGTTTCACTTTTGTACCTCATTAAGTAGACATAACCATATCTACTATAGTCATCATTAAAAGTGACGAAGTATTCAAATCCACCTCTGGTTGTGTGCTCATTGGTCCACATACATCCGTATGTATTAGGGCCAATAGCTCACTTGTTCTTTCACCCTTCTTGTTGAAAGGACTCTTTGTCATTTTGCCTTGCAAGCAGGGTTCGCAGGTTTCATATGATTCAAAATCAAATGAACCAAGCACTCCATCCTTGTGAAGCTTTTGAACTCGCTTTTCATTTGCATGGCCTAATCGACAATGCCAAAGGTATGTTAGACTTAAATCATTTTTAGATGATTTAGCTTTCTTTTCTATGTTATAGACTGGTTTTTCTTGGGTCAAATCCAAGACATACAGACCGTTACACATATTTTGCAACTCCGTATAAAATATCATTTCGATATAAAGATAACGAATTATTCTCTATAATAAATCGAAAACCTTTATTATCTAAACTCGAAACTGAAATAATATTTCTGCTCAAAGCAGGTACATAATAACAATTTTCAAGTTTGATATTTAAACCAGAAGGTAAAGACAGAGTGTAATCTCCAACTTCAACAGCAGCAACTCTTGCCCCGTTGCCCACTCGGAGATCTGCTTCACCTTTGTTTGTTATCCTTCTATTTCTGAGTCCCTGCACATTAGTACAAATGTGAGCCCCACAACCAGTATCTAATACCCATGAGGTGGACATAGAAAGATTAATTTCTATAACAAAGATACCTGAAACTTGTTCACGAAACATTTCTGTCAGTGACTCATAAATTCAGAACGCTTCCAAATTCGTGAACTGCTTTTGAAGCTCGCCCGTCATTGACGCGAGCATCAAGCAAGTCACATCATTGGAGTCACTTTTCAACTTATCCCAGGCTCGTTGAACAGTTGCCGAAGCATTTTGTGGTGGTTCAGGTAAAGCGGTCTCTAAGACATGTAGCTTCCTTTCTTGTTTGAGAACTATTCTCAAGTTTCTTTCCCAATCTAAGAAGTTTGGCCCAACCAATTTATCTTTATCCAATATACTTCTTAGAGTAAAGTTTAAGATAACATTTGTGCTAGAAGATGCCATTTCTACAAAAGATAATTGCAAAATATTAGAATGAGTTTTGAAAAATGTTTTCCACAATAGCCAAAATTGAAATCCCAAACAATTTTGTGATGGTGCTAGATTGTGGGCCGAAAATCCACAAAGAGTCAACCCCAGTCTTGCTTTGGCAAGTATCGTAGGGATCGGGCTGTTTTGGTAGGCAACGTTCAAATCACATTCCATGTAATCTAACACTTTCCAATTGCATACCATGCAACTTTTCGGTGATAGGATGAACATTCCAAATGTTTGACACCTTCCTACCTTTGCAAAATTAATCCCTAGTCAACTTATCGGGTCAAGCTAGGATTAATTTTCCCAAGTTAAACCACCCTCAAGGCATCACATTAATAGACACCCACACAGTTTTTCCATAACAAGTGGTAGTGATAAAGTTGAGCATCTAATACCCAAACAGTTTTTCCACTCATTAATGGTAGTGATAAAGTTGGGCACTATTATGTAACAACCCGCCGCATGAAGAAAACCTGAGGCCCTTGGGCTCTCCAAGTCCATCAGACGTTCGACACTCAAACGGGCCCTCATGTATGGAAGCAAAATCTTGGGTTTTTGGGATATAAGTTTGATCGGCTTAACATGCATTTTCGTTTATCATTCATTCGCATAAATAAAAGAATGAAATAAAGCGATGAACTGGACTCTATTCTATTACAGGGCCTTTTTAAAATCTTCATGTTTGGGCCTCCGCTCCTGGGCTCCACCATGGACCCTCCTTTTGGGCCTAACTATTACATGATGATTTTTATAGGCACGCAGGCCCAAATTCAAAATTGGCTCGCAGGCCCCAACTTTTAAAACGTTAAAATTAAAAGCCCAATTCATGCTTTGAAACACATAAAATGCATATGCTCATACAAGCCGGTTTTAATTTAAGCCGATTAATTTTAAGGATTGTGTAACTATTACAGAATTAAAATTGATCGTGTCATGATCAATTTTAATCAATCCTTCTGTTCATTTTACATTTATCCAAAATGATGCATGAACATGCTTGCATAATTATGATGCTTCAAATAAAATTTAAACAATTTAAATAAGCATCAAAATAAAATAAAATAAATAAATAATAATTCCAAATTTAAACTAATTAATTAATTAATTATTTATTTATTTATTTATCTTTTCTAATTATTTTAATCTAATTAAAATAATTATTTTAAAATTTATCTAATTATCTAATTACGATAAATTTAAACTTATAGGATAAAATTCTAAACTAATCCTATCTTTATCTAATAAGACTATATAATTAAAATCTTATTAAATAAAATTCAAAAAATTTGAAAATTTTAATTTTCTGAAACTTTTGAGGCATTTTGTAATTTAAATAAAATTATGGGCTAGGGTTTTGAGGAGGACTCAAAGTCCAGGGGCCATTCTACAATTTTAAAACCATTTTAAAATCTGGCCAGGCGGGGGCAGTTTAGTAATTTAAGCCTATTAGGGCATCTGCCTCATCCCTTTCCATTTTAGGGTTTGATAGGGCGGCGGGGGTATTTTAGTAAAATCAGCCCCTAGGGCTTCACCCTGGCCGCCGCCAGCCCTTTTTCTTCCTCAAACTCGCCGGCGGATTTCTTGACTTCCGACGTCTGACGCCGGTCGTCCCTTCTGCCGTTGTTCTCTCTAGCGATCTCCCTCTTCGGTGGCCAGATCATATCCGGTCCCCGATCAAGGCTGAATCAGGTCGTGTTTCCGATCACGAATCGTGAATTGGGTAGCCTTTATTCTGAGAACACCGCAGTATGGACTATCGTCACCACTCGTTCTATATCTGCGATCATCTAAACCCCATCGGAGATCAATACATTGGGATGAAATGCCAAATTCGAGGGGTTTCGATCGCACGGTAAGCAACGATGCAAACGTCTAGAAGAACGTCACGCAGTGGCTTTCGTCGACTGGAGACGCCGTTGTCCTTTTCCGATCACTACCTGGTTACCAGAACCGAGTAAGGACCGAAATCCAACCGGCACGTCTCATCTTTACGTCGACTACCGACAGGATAATCGAAACAAAAAACATCCAAAACTTTTCTGGTGTATTCATTTTATCCCGGCGAAGCAACCTGCACAAGAAAACACAAAACCACAGCAGCCCAAAAACTTCTGAAACCAAAACATACCAAACTCCAATTTCCGGCAAAAATTTAATTTCCCGATGAAACAAACCTAGTTGCCGGTGGCTTTCATTTTGAAGGCACCCAGTTGCGATCAAAACCACAAATCGTCCAATGAAAGGGAAAAAAAATTTCGTTCCAGCCAATTCATTCAATTTTGGCAATTTCGATTTCCGACAAAGAAATGAAAAAAAAAAACAAAAACCCAGTTTTACGGGTAACCCAAAATCCATTTTCATAAAATCAATTTGATCCCAGCCCCTTTCACGGGAAAAAATAATTTTTTCCCCTTTTGTTTTGGAATGAATTTCAAAAATTCAATTAAAATCAATTTTAATTAAGATTCAAAACTTTTAATTAAAATCAATTTTAATTTTAACACTAAAATTAGGAACCTCGCTCTGATACCACTGTTGGGTTTTGTTTAGGTGTTTAATCCAATTAAACAGTGGAATTCTAAACACTAAGAATCGAGTCTTACCCTTGAAGCGTAATCGGTTGCGCACGTCGCCTGGCTCCTCTGAGAAGATGACGTTTTGTTGTCTCCAAAATCCTTCCTCGAAGGATTCTCTACTCTCAAGCACGAAGCCTTCGCAGGTTGGTGCTAGCCAATCTTGCCTACCCGGAAAATTTGGGAAAACCTGTGTATTTTTGTCTGGTGAGATTGATTCAAAAAATCCCCATCCTACAATTATATCCCTAGGATATTTGTAGAGAATTAATTTCCAAAATCAGTATTGTAATTCTCCAATTATAACTTAACTGATTTTAGTAATATTCCAAATTAGTATTATCACCAAATATTATTTAACTGATTCCAAATCAATATTTAAATAATATTTACTAATTCCAAATCAGCCTTAAATAATACCTTAATGATTTGGGTTATACACCAAGCCCATGGATCAACCCATGACCCATGGATCAGGCGGATGGGTTAAGAACTTTAATTGCAATTAAGTCCCTTGATTTATCAGCCCATCCCAATTGTTTCCAGGTAATTCATTAACTATTAATTAATACCACAGAACTTTCTAATAATATTTAATTAAACCATTTAATTAAATCTTATTTATTTAAGTATAACAATTATACTTATTGTGGGCAAGAATCCTTATTCTGCATCATCGAACTTATTGCTCAAGGCGAGGAGAACGAGAATTCTTTCAAAGAAAAGGTTCTCAAATTTGTGTCTCCCACATCTACCATTTCACAAGTTGGAGGATTCAATTGGATAAACTAAGTCGGAGGAGATTAGGTCCCAATTGCCCATAGTCCAACGAAGGTTATTGTGATCCTGCCCATCGAGACCGGAACCCCCATTCTTTGAAGAGAGTTTATCAAAATTCTTGACAATAAAATATCAATCGAGTCAATCCAAAATTTTCTTGGTGTTCAGAGTCAGAGGAGACTGGGATATCAACTATCTTCAAAGAATATATCCATCAAACAAGGTAAAAATACTTAACTCAAAGTAGGAAGCATAGTGAAGGTTAAAATCTTTACTTTTTAACTTGTTATGTTGTGAAGGTTTGGTCTTGCTTGAATATCTTTTTGAGTTTTTTGTTTTGTGTCAAAAAATCCAGATATAATCTTTAGGTCTCTAGTTTGTTTTGTTTGAGTTCTTGGAATTTTTAGAGTCTTGCATCTATTTTTACCATACAAGAAAATTCAGCACCACAAAAAAATCAGTTTCGTATGTTTTCAATTTTTGGTCATTTTTCATATGCTACGTATTTTTGATTGTTACCAAAATTATCAGTCTAAAACTATGAGTTATAATGAGTCCATATGTATATTACTTGCATTTTTTGGAATTTTTGCATTATAGGTTTTGAAAAACAAGAAAACAGTACCACAAAAGGAGTCAGAAATTGCTTTAAGTCTTGCAATTGTTTTATTTTTGGTATAAGTGATTTCAAAATTCATCCCCACCATCATATAACATTAAAAAAGATTTAAGGTATTTTTATTTTGAGTCTTAACCATAGAGTGCATCAACTAAAAGCAATTTGGTGAGTTCTAAATAGAGAAGGTATCATTCTAGGATTGAAAAAGAGATATTCGATTAAGGTCAAGTCTTGAGAACCAAGAATTAGCTTTAAAACTGTACACTTTGTGGATTTCTTACTTGAGTTATTTAGTTTGTGTCAAAAATATTTTTGGTTTATAATTTCATTCTTGTTTTGAATCTAAATTGGCTTATGCCGCTTTGTTGGAAAAAGAACAAAAAAAGTTGTACTTAAAGAGAAAAGTTCATCAAAAAGTTTTGCTCAAAGTTTGAAAAGTTTCCAGTATTCATCACCATGACAAAAGTGTAAAGCAACAAGAAAAAGAAAAAGAAAAGAAAAGAACACCATATGTCTATAAAAGGTATCAAAAGAAAAAGACATAGCCAATTCTCAAAGAGAATCAAAAGAAAAAGTCAAGGCTATTCAAGTGTCCAAAGTGAATGTATAAGTCTACAAAACTTAAGCTTGAACTAAAGAAGGGGTTCTAAGATTAAGAGTGAGACACTTATAGGTGTCTTAACATTAGGAACCACCCTTGACTGAGTAAAGGCAAGGGGAAGGTTTCACTTGATCTTTGGGTTTAATCTTGTGTCTCCCTACTCGAAAGTTGATAACCGAAATGTGGAAAGTGAAGTGTACTTTAGAGGTTAAGCTCAAGGCCGAAATTTCTTAAACACTGTGACTAAAAATTGGATCAATTTCACACACCCTGCTTATAATGTTTTTTAATTTTTGTGTGAATTTTCGAATTTTGTGTGATTTTTTATTTTTGAATTTTGTTTTGATTTGTTTTGAATTTTTCAAAATTTGAGCTTTATTTTTATTTTTATTGCATCATTTGGTACTAGTTGCATCATTTGCTATCTTTTAATTTTTTAAATTTATTTACATCATTTGTTTTTTTTTCTTTGAGTTTTGTTTCCGATTTTTTGGTTTAATTTTAAAATTTTTTTAGTTTATCATTTGGTATAATTTTGTTACTAATCTTGGTTCATAAGGATAAGTCTTTACTTCTACCAATTTGTGAGTTTTTTTGAAGTAAACATGTCTTCACCCCAAGGAGAAACATCATCATCTAAGAGAGATCAAGAATACTTCAAATCTTTGCTCAAAGAACACACAAAAGTATTTGAGGAGATCAAAAGAGATTTGACCATGAAAGTTGACAAGCTTTCTACCTCAAGATAAGATCCACATTCAAAGCCTTATACATCTAAAAACAAAGGCATCCTTGATTCACACTCAAAACAAAAAGTTTGGGATGAAAGATGGGATGGGCCAACAATGTATAGAAGAGGCCATGGAAAAAGAGAGTACTCAAGAAGGAGAGGTCAAAATTTTGTACCTCAAAAGATGAGAAACAATGAAATTTATGAGGTAGAGTTCGATGAGGAATATCATGAATCGAGAAATGAAAGAAGAATGCACAATGAATAGTTGTAAGAAGAGCTACCAAGGAATAGGCAATCATATAGGCCTTAGGTTACATTTCCACAATTTAATGGTAAGGTTGAACCCGAAGCATACATATTGTGGGAGAAAAGAATGGATTCTCTTTTAGTTGGATGATATGAAAATGATCATGCATAAGAGATACGTACCTCTAAGCTACACAGGATCAATTCTCAACATTCTTTACAAATTTGTTCAAGGAACAAAGAGTGATGGATATTATGCAAGAGAATTTGAGAATATCAAGATTAGGAGTGGCGTACAAGAATAAGAATAAATCACCATGTTAAGATTCATAAGTGGCTTGAATCCCAAGATTGCAAGCATAATCAAGTTTTATCACTACTTGACAATGGATGGGTTGATATATGTGGCTACCTTAGTGGAATCTAGAATTAAGAATGAAGGAAGTCGAGGTTACACCACAACCAACCAAGGTTGGAGAAGTACTAGCCAAAATGTATATAGTGCTCAAGCCAAAAGTAAGTCCTAAAATGAGAGTAAGGTACAATCTGAAGCTTTTTCTAATCCTTCGAGTGTTTTTAAAGTTCATAGTGCAAATGCTACTAACAAACCTCATACCAAGGAGATTACTTGTTTTAAGCATCTAGGCAAAGGTCATATGCAATCTCAATGTCTTTATTTGAGAACTATAATAGCACTAAAAGATGGAAAAAATGTTCAGAAGAAAGAAGAAGTTGAAGAGGCCGAGATTGAGACTCAAGCAATCGGCCAAGAGGAGGAAATTAAGAGTGATGAGGGTGATGATGAAAATACATGTGAAGAAGGTTCTTGCTTTGTGTCAATCCCTAGGGCTGGTACCTCTACCTCTTCACAAGAAACGAGCCACACAAAGACCTTAGAAATTCTTGCTCGAGCAGCACGTTATGCCGAGCAAAGAGATAATGTTTTTCACATCAAGGGTAAAGTTGGTAAGGTTATGTGTTTGATTATAATTGATAGTGGTAGCGGAACTAATATTGTTTTTAACCATTTTGTGTCTCTTGTGAACTTTTCCTCCTTCGACCATCCTAACCCTTATCCATTTCAGTGGTTCAATGATTGTATTAAAGTTGACGTTAGTAAACAATGCAACGTACCCATCAAAGTTAGAAGATACAAAAATCATATTGTATGTGATGTGGTACCCATGGATGTCGCTCACATACTACTAGGAAGACCATGGCAATTGGATAGACTAGTCATCTATGATGGATATGGCAATAGATATTCCTTTACTTACAGTTGTAAAAAGTATGTTCTAACTTCCTTAACTATTTCGCAGATTAGAGAAGTACACGGAGAGATAAAGAAAGCTAGAGCAAAAGAGAAAGAATCGCTCCAAAGTTTTGAAAATGGTAAAAGAAAGAGAGGAGCAAGAATGTGGGCTATTATGCATAAGAGTTGGAAATGAACCAAGCTCAACCGATTCTAGTTCGGATAAGGAGTCTTCACCAAAAACTAAGAACAATAGTACCCCCGTAGAGAATAGTTGGACCGAACCACCTACTCGAAGGTCCAACAATGAGCTAGATTCATATAATTGTCCACAACAATCGGACTCAGAGTCTAGTGTGAATTTTTGTCCCAACATTGAAATGTGTGGACTAGCCTTTAAGACTAATTCCATTCGAATTGCATCAAAGGAAGAAATGTCAAGAAAGGAAGAAAAGTCTCAACTAAGACAACAGAAGCATCAAGTGTCGACTTCACTAAAGACGGAGCTTTCCATTCACCCTACTTTTGCATTATCTAAAAGTATTTGTGATTTACAATTTAGCATGCATAGATTAGGCATTAAAGGATTGATTTTACAAGATTATAAAGTTATTGCTAACTTTAGTGAAATAATGAAGGATACTTTCTTAGAGTATCAAGATAATGCTTCTAGGTTATTTTCTAACAAGGTTAAAATGTTTGGTTGTAGGAACCATAACCATGCAAAGGAATTGGTGAGTTACTACATCAAAGAAGCCAAGCTATTTGTCCCCCAATCTAGCTTGAGAGAGTTATTTGTTCGGGAGGCTTATAGTGGAGGTTTGCTGGGACACTTTGGTATCTTTAAGACCTTAGATATTCTTCAAGAGCATTTTTATTGGCTGAAAATGAGGAAAGATGTAGCACACATTTGTGAAAGGTGCATTCAACACAAAAAGGCGAAGGGAACTTTGAAACTGCACGGATTATCCATGCCATTTCCGATTATTACACACCCTTGGGTTGATTTGTATATGGATTTTATCATAGACCTCCCAAGAACTTCTCGAGGCAATGACTCTATTTTTGTGATTGTTGATAGATTTTCTAAGATGGCGCATTTCCTACCTTGTAGGAAGACGAATGATGCTAAAGAAATAGCCAACTATTTTTCAAACATGTAGTGAGACTACATGGCGTTCCAAGTACCATTGTGAATGATCGTGATGTCAAGTTCCTTAGCCTGTTTTGGATGATATTGTGGAGCAAGCTATGAACAAAATTGCTGTTCTCGACTTCAAGTCATCCATAGATTGATGGCAAAACAGAAGTGATCAACTGAACTTTAGGTGCATTGCTGAAAAGTTTGATCAAGAGAAACTTGAAGCAGGGGGAGGATATTTTGCTTATATATGAGTTCGTATACAACCGAACCACACGTGCATCCACGAGTCTTTCACCTTTTGAGCTAGTTTATAGATTTTAACCGCAAACGCCCTTGGATTTGCTAGCAATTCCAATCCAAGAAGTTGTAAGTCTAGATGGTGAGAAGAAAGCTAAGCTAGTCAGGAAGATCCATGAGCAAGCAAGGTTAGAGCTGATGAAGAAGCAAGAGCACTTTGCAAGAGTTCAAAGTTATGGCCGAAAGAGATTGATATTTGAGCATGGTGATTGGGTTTGGCTACATATCATAAAATAAAGGTTTCCTCAAGAGCGAAAGAGTAAGCTAAGTCCTAGAGGAGATGGTCCTTTCTAAGTGGTTTAAAGAGTCAATGAGAATGCATACAAACTTGATCTAAGAGGAGAGAAAGGTGTATATGGTACATTCAACATTTTTCATTTAACACCTTTTGAGTTCGATGAAGGCCTTCATTCGAGGTCAAATCATTTTCAAGAGGGAGAGGATGATGTGAACCTAGGCTCACCTTAAGGTAACTCTACATCTTCTTCTTATGTTCATCCTAGTAGCACCTACAAAAGAGATCCATCGGTAGACATTCAAGGTCCAATGACAAGATCTAGGATGAAGATAGTTGAAAAAAAAGCATAATGTGATTGTTCATGAGCATTATGGCAAAGAGGTTATTTTCAATGATGATCTGAAGCCCAAGGAAATTATCATCTTAAGTGTTTATTTGGATCAAGGCATCACTTGAGTGTGCTAGGGGAATTGTCCGCACCACACTAGCCCATTCGGCCACCTCACTTGGTTTCTCAGGCTACTTTTAATTGTTTTGAGTCTTGGGATCTTTAAGGGGTTTTGTAGTTCTTCATGGATGATTTTTACCCTTAAATGGTATCCATATTGTCCAAGGACAGCTGAGTTTCAAGCCTATTACATGGTACAAATCCAGCTTGAGGATTATAGAAGTTACTTGCATTAGAAGACATCCAGAAGATGAAGATATCGAAGCTTTTGCGTGTGGAGGGAGTGGGGCGGCTGCCCTAATTTATTTCCAGTAGATTTTCAATTAATTAGATTAAATTTTAATTGATTATGACTTATTCTTGTAGGGTTAATCAAGAATAAAGTCATTCCTTAATTACATAGAGTGATTGTAAGAATCTATTGAGATTAGGCAACTTTTCCTAAAGAGTTATTTCCTAATCTTGAGATTGATTGATTGATAGCAAATTTTGTTGATCCTCAAGACAATTTTCAGCCACCCTATGTAGTATAAATAGGGGTCTTACACATCATTGTAAGACACACTTTTTGCATAATACAATACACTCTTTTGAGGAGTTTTCTCTGGTGAAGCTTGCAAGCTCTTTTTTTCTAGATTAATGCATTAATCAAAACCCCCGACTTTATCAATAGTAGAGTTAGGTACTATTGTGGTGCCATTCTACCGGAATGCTTTTGAGAATTCTTCTTCGTAGCACTTATTCCGTAATCCCTTAGAGGTAACCTTGTACAATACATTCCTAAACAAACTGCCATCTTTGGAGCAATCCGAAATTCCACATCAATCCAGCTCCAGAATAGCAATTATATCTAGAACCTCCATGGTTTTGATTACAATTCCCGTCACCCCAACTTGACATACCGGCTCTAAGTGAACACTTCACTTGGGGTGGTTTTGGCTCTTTTCCATATATGCAATCTATACTCCTCATGTTGGTTTTTGGAAAGATTGTTGGGTAGTTGCAACCATTCCAAGTCTCTCTTCCTTGTAATAACTCATTTTCCTTCTCAATCTAACTACCTTACAAAAATCAACAAGTAAACTATGTAAGAATAAGTTAAGACACGAAAAAGAAGATAAATAAAGAAAATTATTGCACTTAGAACATCACTCACAAGTACACAAAAACTCATAAAAACAACTAAAAACGCAAAAACAAGTAAACACCGCAAACTTTCAACAAGAATAATCACTCAAAATAGACAAATCCCCGGCAACGGCGCAAATTTTTTACGTGTCCTTGTCATTGTAAAAGCTTTAGGCGAACACTCAAAAATAAATTTACAAATAAAAAAACAAAAATACTAAAACTAAGTATTTAAGGTTTCGTTCCCATGAAATTTGTGGTCTTAAGTGAAGTGCTTGTTGGGTTCGAGTCCTTACTTACTACAATTGCTAGTAGTTTTAGTAGCCTATGAATCTAACAAAGTAAAGTATCGGATAGTTATTTGGTAAAAGTCATGAAAAGAACAAAATAAAGAAAATAAAAATAAAATGGGTAAACGGCGGAAAATCACACCACAACCAAGATCCAATGAGCTATTGTAAGCAAATTATCATGCAATTGTTCTTGGAAACTCTAATGCCGTCATTATCGAATTTATAAGGACTAAAAATAGCCAATAATAGAAATAGAGTCGTCAATCCTATCTATTATCGATCCTCTACTTTATCTTCATTAAGATCGAGCAAAAATTACTCACTCCATCTCCACTTGTACTTTAGACCATAAAACTTGTAACACAAGATATCACTATTGTCTCAACCACATGTTCATCAAATTAGATAATCCAACAACAAAATTCAGCAATAATGTAGATTCAACATATAAATTGACAACAAGGTAATAACCTTATCTATAAACATGAATTAATCAATTCTTGCATAAAACCCACATAACAATATACATGAATAACCAAAGAAGAGAACAAAAACCACACTGAAGTAATGAGAATATCTCAACATAGTTTGATTAGTAAGAAAGGTGAGGCCTTAGCATCCATAATGCAAGATAACTCTTAAATTCTTTGAACCTCAACCATAAAGAAACACCAATCTTCATTACATCCACTAGCTTGTTCACATCTCCTGGAAATCCATTACCCCTATCACTTAGAAGGGTAGATTTTCCTAGAATCTACTTATACATTTGATGCTCTAAGAGAATTCATAGTGTGTGTGTGTGTGTGTGTGTGAAAAGGTGAGAAAGTGTATGTGTGTGTGTGTGAGAAAGTGAGAAAGTGTGTGTGTGAAAAGGTGAGAAAGTGTGTGTTTATTCCTTATTTAGCTACTCCCTTTAAACTATGAAAAGCACACCTAGGTGTAATGGTATGTGATGGTCTATGTCTTTACAAGGGGCCTTAGCAATTAAGAAAGGTTCTAGAGGACTAAAATTGGTATTAGCCAAGAAAGGTCACGTCAAGGATAAAGTTGGAACTTCAGCAGTGATTTCTGGGTGACAACCAGGTTGTGGCGCCATGGTGACGCCGTAGTCAGTGGTGATCAGGCATTGGTGCCATGTGGACACCGAGGTTGGCAATGACCAGGTGCCAGCGCCCTGTGGATGCCAGAATCGAAGTCTTCATTAATTCGCACTATTTCCAAATTTTTCTCTTTAACCTTCAATCTTGCGTGATTTCTTCCTTTTTCCAACAAAAGTCTTTAAGTTTCTTACAAAATCTCCAAAGTGCCTCCTTACTACAAAACCATGCAAATCTAACTATAAGTGCATTGAAAGCTTATAAAAGATGTAATATTCATTGAAAACCAACTAAAAATAAACTAAACATGCATAATTTTAGCTCATACAAAGGTATATTTTGGAGTCACATCAACCTTCTCCAAGATTTGTTTGATGTCTCTGTTTGTCACCTGTGTTTGTCTATTAGTCTGAGAGTGATATGGAATTGATACCTTATGCTTCACCCTATGCTTCAAAAACAGATTTTTCATGATTCCATTAAAGAAAAGAGTACCCCCATCACTGATAATTGCTTTAGGTGCACCATACCTTGCAAGGATCTACTTCTTGAAAAATTTCTTAACCGTTAGGGCATCACCTCTCTTACATGGAATGGCCTCAACCAATTTGGTAACATATTCCACAGCCATCAATATATAGCTATAAAGTTCAAACGGAGGAAATGGTCCCATAAAATCAATCCCTCAAACTTCAAAAATATTCATAGGTTGATTCGTCTGCCACAGAAACTCATTTTTCTATGTTATTCCACCAGCTCTCTGACATTTATCATACAAGGTGACATATCTCATTGCATATTTAAAGAGGGTTGGCCAAAAAATCCTGCCTGTAATACTTTAAAGGTTGTTCACTTTACCCTAAAATGTGCACCGCATGGTGAGTCATGACATTCTGACAAGATATCTCTTTGCTCTGACTCAGCCACACATCTCCTTATCACCCCATCTTTGGATCTCTTGAAAAGGTTGGCTCTTCCCAGTAATAGCTCTTGGCATCGTGCAAAAATTTGTTCTTCTGATGAAATGACAATGCTCCAGGAATAACCTCTGATGCCACGTAATTTGCAAAATTACGGTACCAATGTGACATGCTCTTGTCATTGTAAAAAGTTTTAGGCGAACACACAAAAAATAAAATTTATATAAAAACACTAATACTATAGTATTTAAGATTTTATTCCCATGAAATTTGTGGTATTAAGTGAAGTGGTTGTTGGGTTCGAGTCCTTACTACAATTCCTAGTAGTTTTTATAACTAAGAGTATAAGAAAGTAAAAATAAGATAGCGGTTTGGTAAAATCATACAAAAAAATAAATAAAATAAGATAATATGGACAAAAGGCGGAAAATCACACAACAACTAAGATCCAAGGGGCTATTCTAAGTAAATTATCAGGTAATTGTTTAAAACATTCCATTAATACCGTCGTCACTAAATCAATAAGGACTAGAACTAGCCAATAATAGAAATAGGGTCATTGATCCTATCTATTATCAATCCTCTACTTTACTGCAATAAGATCGAGTAAAATCAATCCAATCTAAGACCAATTTGTTCGACAAAACAATGAAATAACACTATCTATTACCACGTGTTCCTCAAAATAGATAATCAACAATGAATCTCAACAATAAAGTAGATTCAACATGGAGATTGATGAAAAGATAAAAAAAATGTCCAAAAATGGGACTTATTCATTCATTGCATGAAGCCCACTTAACAATAAGCATGAAAAACCAAAGAATGGAACAAAAACCACATGAAGTAGTAAGAATATCTCGGAATAGTTCAACAAATAAGAAAGGTGAGGCTTTGGCATCCCAAATGTAAGATAACTCATTAATCATTAGCATCTCCACTATATTAAAAACAAAATCATCAATACAACTATTGTCTTTGCCCATATCTATGGAAATCCACTACCTCCTATCACTCAGAAGGGTAGATTTCCCTAGAATCTACTTAGAACAAGAGTGTTCTAAGAGAATTCGTAGGTGTGTGTGTGCAAAGGTGAGAAAGTGTGTGTTTCTTCCTCCCTAAGCAAAACTCTCTAAACTATCTAAATTGTGGAAAACACACTCAAGGTGTTGTATGTGATCTACTATGTCTTTACAAGAAGTCTTGGCACTAAGAAAGGTCCAGAGGGCTAAAATTGGTATTAGGTAAGAAAAGGCATGCCAAAGGTAAAGTTGGAACTTCAGCAGTGATTTTCCAGGTGATGATCAGGCAGTGGTGTCGTGGTGACGCCGAGGTCGGCGGCGGTTAGACATCGGTGCCGTGAGAATGCCAGTGTTGGCGGTGACCAGGTGCCAGCACCTAGTGGACGCCAGAGTCAAAATCCTCTTCAATTTGTGTTGCTTCCAAACTCTTCTATGTAAGTTTCATTATTGCGTGATTTCTTCCCTTTTCCAGTAAAAGTCTTTAACTTTTATCCAAAATCTCCAAAGTTCCTCCTTACTACAAAATCATGCAAATCCAACTATAAATGCATTGAAAACTCATAAAATATGTCATATTCATTGAAAACCAACTAAAAGTAAGCTAAACTAGCATGAATTTAGGTCATAAAAAGGTATATTTTGGAGTCACTTCACCCCCCCATACTTAAGACTTTGCGTGTCCTCAAGCAAACTAGTCGAGAAAACAAATATAAAGTGAGTCCAAACTATAACAATTAGCTCTAAGATGGTTTTTTCTCCCCCTCCAAGCTAAACACGAAAAAGCATGCTCTCACTTTACACTCATGATTTCATATGACTCCTATAATTAATCAATACAAACATGATATGAATTCTCTATCATCATCAATTGACCTCATTACCTCACACTTTCAAATATTCACCCAATAATCCTCAAAGTGTATAGGTTTTGAAATATTTAACTACACTCAAGTCAGTTGCATGAAAGATCTTCAACCATAAGCTTGACTCAAGATCACCTTGCCACCCCCTATTGCGAATGTAACACATTGATCAAAAAGACTTGTAATGGGGCTAAGAAAGTTGGCTAGGGACAAGAAAATGTTAAGGCTTGAAAATTGAAGTTATTGTAAAGAGATTTGCATTGATTGGATGTTTCATCAACTACTTCTTCTTGGATTCTTCAACTACTAGTGTAGGTTTAAGACTTAAATGTCCTTTACTTCCCCATTCTTATTTTCTTCAAAATTTAAACTTTTTTTTTTAAAGACTACTAAAAACTAACAACTTAGAATCCATCAAGTATTTTTCATTTCCACATCCAATCACATACGAACTTTTTAAGGGTCCAAAAACAAGGATTTAACAAAGAAAAAGGCTCACGTTGGCTTATTGGGATAAAAAGAAAACAAAGAAAAAGATGGGGCTCAACTTGGTTATGCCTAAGGGGATAAAGATGATTACGGCTAATGTAAAGAAAATAAAAGGTAAAAACAAAAGCTAACTAATTGGCATCATCACTTCAATGTATCACAAACACGTAAAAGGTCTTGATATGTATGCTAAAGTCAAGTTCTAAATTCAATTATTGATGCAAGAAAAATCACACAACCAAAGAAAAATGAGCAAGCGAATAAGAATTGCTCAATAAAGATCAAATAAACACACATAAAATCAAGGGTTGAAATGTGATTACATCTCAAGATGTCAACTAAGAACTCACATCATACCTATCAATACTCAACCACTTCCATTATATTCCACCAATTATGCAATGCAAATACACAAAACCAGCTTGAATGGGTCCTCTTGATTTGGAAATTTTTTTATCAAAATCCACATCGAGCAAATTTTTGAAAATTAACAACAAAATGGACTCAACTTCACTACAAGTTTCTCAATTAGAAGCATGAGGACAATTAACACTATGTTTATCTTCCCCCCACACTTAAAACATACATTGTCCTTAATGTATCAAACAAAACAAAAGTAAGCTAATGGGTTACCAATTTCTTTTCCTTTAGATTCATTTATCACAATTACGCTCATGCCCACATAATGTTAGCCAAATACTCAATATAAATCAATCACACTTTAATTAAAAACATAAAAATAAACACACCAAAGCAAATAAAATAATCAAATTGCAAAGTGTCAACAAAATATAGTAAGAAAGTAATAGTGGTAAGGATTCTCAAACTCTTGTTGTGAATGAACTAAATGTGGAGGAAAACTAATAGTGCATCACTATATAAGCTTCCTCTACCTTATTAAAGTTTATCCTTCCTCTTTATCACTCCTTGAATTAAACATGTCCTAAAAATTGTAACGAATTACTGAATTTAAAAAAACAATGGCTTCAGCATACCTCAGAAATTGGCGTCCAATAGGTGTTGGCGCCTGGCGGTCGCTATCATGGGCGGCATGAAGGCGTGGTGCCAGCATGTCGCCTAGCATTAGGGCCATTAAATATAAGTCAATCTAATTCACTAAAGCAGTAGTAATAAGCATTAAAATACCACAAGACATGTTAATTAACCATATGATTAATTTACACATAAGAACACATGATTTTTCTATTAGTTTTGAATAGCTATTTGCTTGTATTAAAAACTAATACCCAGTTGACCTATCATTTTGTTTCAGTATTAAATTTGTTCCATTATATCATAGAACTAGATAACGAGGTGTAGAAAAGCACAGTAGATCTCGTTATTGGTTAAAGTATTGATATACAAAAATATGTTCGTAACTAAAATAGTTTGAACATACTATCGGTATAGTTTATCGTATGATTTGGATACTAGTTTGTCTAAATCATACGGATGTGCTCGAGGCATATTGAGCACAACCAGTTTGGATTGAATTAACTTGTACTGGTCGGTGTAGTTAATTCGATCATAGTATTCTAATCTCTTAATTCCCAGAATGGGACGGGCATAAGATTTAGATATCGTATGCTTTGATTTGCCAAAGGGTGCGGTCAATTGAGTCCTAAATCTCTGTAAGTTAGGTATGCGGTGTTTATTTCTTTGTGTGCCATTACTATTCGAAGGAATCCATGTACTACTTTGCCAGGTTGATGGTACTCCCAATATGAGCTCGTAAGCTTTATTATACTAAATTTGGCCAGTGAACTTTACGTCCGCTTTAATAAGAAAGTCGAGTGGTACTAATCTCGGATAACAAGAAGTTGATGAATTAATTTGTCAGTAAATTGATGAATCGACGAGTACTAGATCTTTGATGTGGGGAGATAGAAGAATAATAAAGTGAGCGCGATGTAAAGTCGTTTTGGAGCGGTAATTCCGTAATTCGTCCGTTAATGGTAATCAACAAAGTTAAATAATTAATTCCAAAGGTTTAATTAATTTAATTGACAAACTGGGTTATACGAAATAATCCTAAGGGTTCGATTTAGTTTAATTAATGAAATTAATTAAGAAATTAATTCAAAATGTTTGATTGGAGTTGATTAGTCTTGGGAAGACTAAGGGGTCAACGAAAGTCAAACATTAAGTCCCAACTCAAAATCCCACTAGGTCTCCTATAGAACTCCCTATAAATAGCTAATGTTAGGCACACAAGACTTTAAGAAACCTTGTAGGCAAATTAGCGTTAGAGTGAGAAAGACAAGCCTAGTGAGAAAACTTCATCTACTTCATCGAAGTTTATTTTTTGAAGTCCGTTTACGATCTTTCTTTTTTAAGAAACTCAACCCAAGATTGATCCTAGAAAATCCCAGCTAGTCCACCGCTGCCCGCCGGCCTTAGACTTTCCCGCCGTGGAGTTGGACTCGCCGGAACTCAGTTTTTCGGGTGCCAATTTGCGAGTGAAGTTCGACAGCTTCATTTTGTTTTGGGTTTTGATCCTCTTGTTGTGCTAATCCTTTGGCTTGTTCCTTTGAGTTTACCAAAGTCTAGATCTATGAACAAAGGTCATTCCTAAAGTTGGTTTTCAGATTAGGATCAGTTCCCTGGCTAAATCTATTTTTTAGATTTGTGAGTTTCTTGAAGTGAGTTTCTTCGGATTTCTTAGATCGTACTATTAGCCACTCCATAATTGATTTCTCGCACGATCTCGGAGTTGTTGGAGTCATCCAGAGGATCTTTTGGAGGATTTCACGAGTTTTCTATATTTGCGAGGGACACGCTTCAAAGGTATAATCTTTAAAGATTTCCGCTTTAATTTAAAGATTAAATTTTTTTCGTGTCATTTTAATTGATCGAACTAGTATAAGCCTATTTCCGTTTAAGGGAAATGAATTTTAGTCTAAGCCGAATCAAAAGTTTCCGATTTTAGAATGCATTGCATGAAAGTGAGATTTTTAGTTTTGCCTGGCTAGTTCTGTTTCTTTCAAATTGGTATCAGAGTGAGTGTTTTGGATTTATACTTGTTCGATTTATTACACAGCTTTGTTTTGGATTTTTTATTTTCGCATTGTCGATATATTAACAGGTGGTTATTATTCCCGGCTATTATGGTTGTTTATTTTTCATTCATAAACCTCGGGATATGTCCGGGCTTGTTTTTGGTTTTTGAATGGAAATGTCTGTAATAGTAATAACCACGAGCTGGAAGCCATGTAGGATTATATGAATCTTGTAATAGGATTTAATCTAATGTTGTCATTTTTAAATTCCTAGAACGCCTTATGTATAATATGAATTTATGTATTATTATGAAGACGTTATTTTATGTAACTCATATTCGTGGATTTTTTATTTATCATAATTTTGGATGCTTCCTAATTACGTAGAAAACTGAGAAAATCTAGACGAATGAGAGGAATCCAAATAATGAGTGGGAGCGATGCGACGGGACGTGTCAACAAGGCGTCAGAGGACGCGACTATAGAGAAGGCCAAAATAGTCGGATATGTTTAATTTTGTATTTCCCGTTTTATGTCATTTTCGTTGATTGTGTGTTTTCATTTTTATACATGAACAGAAACAAAATGTTTTAAAAAGTAAAGTGCAATTAACTAAGGTACATTATTCACATATTAAAACTCCAATGGTTTTACGGGTGCGAATATCCATAATTAGGATATTGTATGTTAAAACATAAAAATCCTCAAACTTAAAAATCTAAGTGGGAGCTGGTTTGTATATATCCCCATGGCCTCCATTACGAATTCATATCTGATGTGGTTAGACTTGTGCGTTGGCATTAGAGCCTTCCTCCCTTTCACATGAGTCTTCAATCACGAGATCACTAGATTAAATTTCTAAAGGGATTACTATAGTGAGTTTAATTGGAGAGAGTTGCGATACCCTCGCCATCCGAGGTGTATTAGTATCCTAACTAACAAATTTAGAAGTCACGTAATGACATACAATTAGTGTATTGTTTGTAGTATTCCTCCCATCAGGTTACGATGCTTATGTGTACTGCTAAAATCATCCACTATTAATTTCATTGATCATAAGATCATTTGTCAAATAGTGAAATTAATGAGCTTATGTTATTCTCGAACGAATATGGGTTGGCGTAGACGTTCACCCATCGTGACATGCATTAATCCCGGTGTGAGAGATATCGATGGGATATTATATTGTTTTGAAGATATCAATATTTTCAAAAAAGAATACTGAAACTTGAATTTTTATTTTTTCAATTTGTTGATATGTCGTTCAACCCACTAGCTGTCATTTTGAATCAGAACAAACTCACTGGACCTAATTACATTGTTTGGAAACGTAACCTGTTGGGATCGAAGGCATGTTTTTAAAAAATTTTACGCAGCGGATTCATGCCAATTCCAATTTTAGAGTTAATCAATCCTACGTTCAAAGCATGTAAATCATACCGTTGAAGCGTAATCGGTGGCTGTGTCTGGATCCTAGTTTGATGTTAGTCAAGATCCTTCTTTCCGATTGCATTTATCACCACCAAAATCTTTTCTTGAAGGATTCTCTACTTTCAAGCACAAAAGTTCTTCACAGATTCGGTGCTAGCTGTTTTTTGCCTATAGAGAAATATCGTGATTCTGTGTGTATATTTTTCTTATTCTGATTTCATCTTATTAAACGTTTTTCTCTACAATAATATCCCTACGATATTTGTAGAGTCAAGATTTCCAAATCAATATTGTAATAAATTATTACTTTACTGATTTAATCATATTCCAAAACATTATTATTACCAAATATTACATAACTGATTCCAAATCAGTATTAAATAATATTTAATAATCTGAGTTATACACCAAGCCCATGAATCAACCCATGACCCATGGATCAGGCCGATGGGTCAAGAATCTCAATTGCAATTAAGTCCCTTGATTTATCAGTCCATCCAAATTGTTCCTAGTAATTAATTAACTCTTAATTAATACCACATAACTTTTCAATAATACTTAACTAAAGCATTCAATTAAATATTAGCTTTTTAAGTATAACAATTATACTTATTGTAGGCAAGAATACTAATTCTGTATCATCGAACTTTCTTATGTGCGATCATGTAGGCCCAATCTAAATTGGCAATGGATAACTCAATCTCATTGATTAATCCATAAGTCATTAGTGGTCTCTAGCAAGACATAATGACTACCCAATTCAGAATAAAGGGTCAAATTGCTATTCAACACAACCTTTCCGAGCAAACTGCATACGATCATCTACATCGATATCCCGTTTAGTATAAGGCATGGAACCATCATTCTTATATAGCTAAACGTTTACTTGGTCTCTTAGTGACACTGAATTCATCAAGCAAATGATAATACTTATCATTTTTTGGGCACAGCCATGCACTTCTTAGTTCACTATCAAGTGGCCAAGATATCATCTCTTACTTAAGAGAGACTTGTAGTCCCATCACATCACCTACATACCTTAGCATGACTCTGTTAGTTTTGAATACAGAAAAGCTATTGCTTTTATCAAAAATTAATATCCAAAGATGACATATCATTTTGTTTCAGTATTAAATTGTTCCATTATATCATAAAATTAGATAACGGGGTGTGGAAAGACACAGTGGATACCGTTATTGGTTAAGGTATTGATATATAAAAAGTATGCTCATAACGGAGATAGTCGAAATATACTATCGGTATAGGTTATCTTGTGGTTTGGAAATTTTTTTATCTAGACTAATTAAATCACGCGGATATGCCCGGGGCATATTGAGCACAACCAATTTGGATAGAATTGACTTGTACTGATCAGCGTAGTCAATTGGGTTCTAGTATTCAGTCTCTCAATCCCGAGATTGGGATAGGCGGGAGATTTAGATATCATATGCTTTGATGTGCCAAAGAGTGCGATCAATTGAGGCCTATACATCGGTAGGTTGGGTATGCTGTGTTTAGCTTCTTATGTGCCGTTGCTAGTCAGAGGAATCCACATACCTGTTCGCTGGGTTGATGGTGCTCCCGAGATGAGCTCGTATGATTTATTATACTAAAACTGGCCAGTGGACTTTACGTTTTGTATAATAAGAAGGTCGAGTGGTACTAATTTCAGATACCAAGAAGTCGGTGAATTAGTTTGTCAGTAAATTGATAAACCGACGAGCACTAGATCTTTGACGTTGGGAGATAGAAGAAAATATAGTGGCGCGATGTAAAGTCATTTTTGAGCTGTAGTTTCATAGTTAGTCCGATAGTGGTACGACTAATTATGTATTTGACTAATCAACAAAGTGAATTAATTAATTCTGAAGGTTTAATTAATATTTAATTGACAAAGTAGATTAAGAAAATTAATTCTATATGAATTAATTAATCCCAAGGGTTCGATTAAATTAAATTAACAAAGTGGGTTGAGCAATTAAGTTAAATGGGTCGATTGGAGTTGATTATCCTTGGCACTCATGAACCAGACCCAGTTAACAACAGTGAGGCTCTCAAGGATAAAGATGCAGATTCTTAGCAGGGAGCGATGATTGCTAAGATGGGTTCTATGGACTCAAATGAGGTCTAGGAGCTGGTAGACCTTTCTGATAGGTTTTGGCCTATTGGGTGCAAATGGGTCTACAAACGAAATAGAGGATCTGACGGGAGGGTTGTGACCTTCAAGGCTAGGCTTATGGCGAAGGGGTATACTAAGAAAGAGGGTATCGATTATGAGGAGACCTTTTCCCGGGTAGAAATACTTAAGTCAATCTGGATTCTCTTGGCCATAGCTGCTCATATTGACTATGAGATTTGGTAGATGGACGTCAAGACAGCTTTCCTTAATAGATGTCTTGAGGAGACCATATTTATGCTGCAACCAGAGGGTTTCATTGTTTAGGGCCAAGAGCATAAGGTATGCAGGCTTATGAGGTCTATTTATGGGCTTAAACAAGTATGTAGATCTTGGAACATCCATTTTGATGAGGTTATCCAGTCCTATGGATTCACTCAGTGACTGGATGAGCAGTGTGTATATCGTAGGTGTGATGGTGATACGCTGGTATTCCTCGTCCTTTACGTAGATGACATCCTTCTGATTGGCAACAGTAAGTAGGTGTTGTCAGACGTGAAGGCATGGTTGTCCAGGCAATTTGATATGAAGGATTTGGGAGAGGCTGGACATATCTTTGGGATCAAGATTATTCGAGATCGTAGGAGATGTTCTCTGACACTCTTCTAGGCATCATACAAAACACAATTCTGGCCCGTTTTAACAAGCAAAACTCCAAGAAGGGATCACTACCTTTCAGGCATGGGGTGCGGGGGTGCATTTGTCTAAGGAGCAGTGTCCCAAGACTGCTGAGGAGATAGATGTCATGTATACGGTACCTTATGCTTCTATAGTGGGTAGCCTCATGTATGCTATGTTGTGTACGAGACCTAAAATTTGCTTTGTCGTTAGCATGGTTATCAGATATCAGAGTAACCTGGGAAGGCTCACTGGGAGGCAGTAAAATGCATTCTCAAATATTTGCGCAAGATAAGAGATTATGTCCTAGTTTATAGAGCGTAGGAGCTTGTACTGTTTGATTACACAGATTTGGACTTTCAAGGTGATATGGACAAGAGTAAGTCTATCTATGGGTTGGTGTTTACTCTAGGAGATGCAACCATAGTATGGCGGAGTGTCAAGCAAAAATACATCGCGGACTCCACCATGCAGGCTGAGTACGTTGTAGCAACAGAGGCAGTGAAAGAAGCTGTATGGCTCCGGAACTTCCTGGTGGAATTAGATGTGGTTTCTGAGTTGCCTAGGTCTATCACTTTTTATTGTGATAACAATGGTGCAGTTGCTAAATCGAGGGAACCACGAGCACACAAAGCGAGTAAACACATAGAGCGCAAGTACCACCTGATACGAGAGATCGTAAAGAGGGGAGACGTGACCGTGGCCAAGATAGCATCAGATGATAACCTTGCATATCCTTTCACAAAGCCATTGACCCCAAAGGTCTTTGAAAGACATGTGGAGGGCATGGGAGTCAGATTCTTGAGGAAGCCATGTGAGTGAGCTTAAAGGTGTTCTGTAGACTTCATTATGGCAACAGTGTAATAGGTGGTTGGACAATTTTTGTACTTCTTAGCATAGTTTAAAGTATTAGTGTGAGATTGTGAGTTTTGAATACAGAAAAGCTATGGCTTGTATCAAAAACTAATATCCACAGATGATATATCATTTTGTTTCAGTATTAAATTGTTCCATTATATCATAGAACTCGATAACGGGGTGTGGAACGACACAGTGGATACTGTTATTGGTTAAAGTATTGATGTATAAAAAGTATGCTCGTAACTGAGATAGTCTGAACATACTATCTGTATAGGTTATCATGTGGTTTGGAAATTAGTTTATCTGGACTAATAAAATCACATGGATATGCCTGAGGCATATTGATCACTACCAGTTTGGATAGAATTAACTTGTACTGATCGGCGTAGTCAATTCGGTCCTAGTATTCAGTCTCTCAATCCCGAAATTAGGACGGGCGTGAGAGTTAGATATCGTATGCTTTGATGTGCCAAAGAGTGCGGTCAATTGAGGGCTATACCTCGGTAGGTTGGGTATGTGGTGTTTAGCTTCTTACATGCCATTGCTAGTTGGAGGAATCCACGTACCAATTCATCGGGTTGATGGTGCTCCCGAGATGAGCTCATAAGGTTTATTGTACTAAAACTGCCCAGTTGAGTTTACGTCCGGTATAATAAGAAGGTCGAGTGGTACTAATCTTGGATACCAAGAAGTCGGTGAATTAGTTTGTCACTAAATTGATAAACCGATGAGCACTAGATCTTTGATGTGTGGAGATAGAAAAAAATATAGTGGTGCGATGTAAAGTCGTTTTTGAGCGGTAGTTCTATAGTTTGTCCGATAGTGGTATGACTAATTATGTATTTGACTAATCGACAAAGTGAATGAATTAATCCTAAAGGTTTAATTGATATTTAATTGACAAAGTGGATTAAGAAAATTAATTCTATATGAATTAATTAATCCTAAGGGTTCGATTAAATTAAATTAACAAAGTGGGTTAAGAAATTAATTCAAATGGGTCGATTGGAGGTGATTAGTCTAGGAAATACCAAGCGGTCAATGAAAGTCAAATTAAAAGGCCCAACTCAAAAGCCCATAGGTCTCCATGGGAGCTAAAGCTTATGCCTAAAGAAACTTAAGAAAATCTTGCAAAACAACTTTGTCTTTCTTGAGTGAGAAAGTTCTAAAGAGAGACTCTCCTTCCTTCATGAGTTTCTTTCAAAAACGAACTTGGAATCTCACTTCTCGATTAAGCTTGAAAGATCAAACGTTTAGATAGCCCATTATTTTTTGAGTTTGCCCACTGCTGGATTTCATTTCTTTTCGCCGGATTCTTCACATTTTTGGATCTAAATTCTGCCCAGTTTTTTCTAGTTGTTCAGCCGGTTTTTAGTTCTACACATAGGCAGTTTGGCAGCCGCATCTATCCACTCCGGGGTGCTTGATCCGGCTGGGTTTGTGTTGATCTCTACCTTGGGTTGGTGATCCACAATCCCTGCTGTCCAGATCGTGACCGGAGTTGAAGTGGGTTCGATTTTATTGGGGAGAAAAGTAGTCGGCAACAGTTTTTTGGGTTAAAGGTTTGATCTTTTGGGCAGATTTAATCTAATTGAGGGATTTTATTTGCGGGTTTCTCGTGGGTTTTGGTAGCACACCTCAATAGACTATTGCCTACGCAATATTTGAGGTTTCTTGGAGTTATCCATTGGATTTCGGTGGTGATCGCAAATTAAAGATTTGGTTTTCTTATTTGCGTTGGACTTCGCTTCAAAGGTATAACTTTTATGTTTTCCTCTTTTAATTAAAGATTGATTCTTTCTGCGTTGTTTGTCGATTTAATAAATTAAATAAGTATAAGCCTAGATTCGTTCAGGGGAAAATGAATTTGAGCCTGAACTTTGTCGAAAGTTTTCGATTCTGAAATGCATTGGGCTTGTTCTATTTTCCTTCAGACTCATATACCCAATCATACTCGTACTTGGCAACCTATTACGGCCCCGTTAGGAGTATATCAAAGCACACTACAATTTACCTAAGACCATGTAGTGATTTCTGGTCTAAGAATTCATACGAGTACTACTCAAAAGAATCACTCATGATCTAAGCAATCCATGGAGTGTTTCTTTTGGCGGATCAATTTCATGAAATTAAATATGCACAAGAATATTACTATCATAAAATCAACACATCTAATTATAACATCAATCAAATGACAAATATCTATGTACCCTTTAAAAGGGCACATACACCAACAATCTTCCACTTGCCCGTTGAAGGGCTATGTCCTAAACATCTTAAGACCAAGCTTTATTACATGTCTCTCAAACTTTGAATGTGGTAGCGCTTTTGTGAAGGGATCTGCTATATTTTCGTCTGACCCTATTTTGCATACTTTAATATCCCTTCGATCTACGATCTCACGAATGAGGAGATAACGTCTGAGTATGTGATTGGTCTTCTGGTGTGACCAAGGCTCCTTTGCTTGTGCAATGGCCCTGTTATTATTACATACTAGGTCTATCAGATATTGGATACTCGGTATCACTCCGATGTCTGACACAAACTTCCTCAACCAAACAGCTTCATTTGCAGCATCTGATGCAGCAATATACTCAGATTTTTTTGTAGAGTTGGCTGTGGTATCTTAATTTGAGCTTTTCTAACTCACCGCACCACTATTCAGGCTAAACACATAGCCTGATTGTAAATTCATGTCATCTTGGTCAGTCTGGAAAGCAGCATCGGCGTAACCTTGTACGACGAGCTGTTCTTGTCCTCCGTACACTAGTATTAATCCTTTGCATGTACTTTAGGATTGCATTGACTGCAGTCCAATTAGCCATTCCTCGATCTTATTGGTATCTGCTAGTCATGCTTAGTGCATGTGCGACATCCGGGCGGGTACATAACATGACGTACATGATAGATCCCATCGCATCCCTCTCCTCTTTAGTATAAAGACATTGGTTCTTCTTTAAGAGAAGGTCATCTCTGAATTGTACCATACCATTCTTAGAGTTACACATATTGAATCTCTTCAATATTTTGTCTATGTACCCTTCTTGACTTAGTCCTATAAGCCTTCTAGACCTGTCTCTATAGATCTTGATACCTAGTATCATTTCGGCTTCTCCTAAATCTTTCATAGAAAATACACTCCCCAACCATTGTTTGATATCATTCAACATGGGGATGTCATTTCCTATGAGTAGGATGTCATCCACATATAGGACAAGAAAAACATCATCGCTCCCACTAACCTTCTTGTAAACACAAGGCTCATTTTCATTCGTTATAAAGCCGTAACCTTTTACTGTCTCGTCAAAATGAAGATTACAACTTCGAGATGCCTGATTTAGTCCGTAGATGGACCTCCGAAGCTTGCATACTTAATTAGAATGCTCTTGATCAATGTATCCCTCGGGTTGTTTTATGTAAACAACCTCGAGTAGGTTTCCATTCTGGAAAGCCATCTTAACATCCATCTGCCATATCTCATAGTCGTAATATGCAGCTATGGCGAGCATAGTCCGAATGGACTTGAGCATCACGATAGGGGAAAAGGTTTCATCATAGTGAATGCCATGAGTCTGTCTGAAACCTTTAGCCACTAGTAGTGGCTTGAAGATCCCGCTAAGTTTTAACTTCAAAATCCACTTGTAATCGACAACCTTTGCCTGAACAGGGAGTTCAATCAAAGTTCACACTTTATTGTCCCTCATGTATTGCATTTCAGACTCCATGGTTTGTAGCCATTTATCTGAATCTGGACTTTCTAAAACCTGTCTGTAGGTCGTAGGCTCATCAGGGTCCACCAAGATCAAATCTTGATCGTCAGTCACTAGAAATCTGTATCTCTCGGGTTATTGACGAGATATACCAGATCTTCTAGGTTCTTGTGTTGTTGCCTCAGGTTGCTCATCTTCATGAGTTTCTATGCCAACTTCCTTCTAAGTTTCCATAAATTGTTCTACACTCTCTTGTGGGTCTCGAACCTCTTCGAGTTTTATTTTACTCCCACTGTCTTTCTTGTACTGAAAGTCCTTCTCTAAGAAAGTAGCTCCTCGAGTACAAACATTTTGTTCTCAGTTGGGAGGTAGAATTGATATCCTTTGGTTTCCTTAGGATACCCCACAAATAGGCATTTTTCATCTTTATGTTCGAGCTTATTACTTTGTAAATGCTTTACATGAGCTTGACAACCCCAAACTCGTAGATAGGACATATAAGGATTTAGGCCCATCCATATATCATATGGACTCATATCTACTGCCTTAGATGGAATACGGTTCAGTAAGTAGGCAGCAGAAAGGAGAGCATAACCCTAAAAGGATGTAGGGAGAGTTGTTTGGCCCATCATTGCTCGAACCATATCTAATAGGGTCTGATCCCTACTTTCAGATACACCATTCCATTGAGGTGTTCCCGATGAAGTCAGTTGTGAAACAATTCCACACTATTTTAGATAGCCATCAAACTTATCACTGAGGTATTCACCTCCCCGATCAGAGCGAATAGCCTTAATCCTTCTATCCAAGTGATTCTCTACTTCGTTCTTAAACTCTTTGAACTTTTCAAAAGTTTCATTTTTATGGTTCATTAAGTAGACAAAGCCGCATCTACTAAAGTCATCGATAAAAGCAACGAAGTATACGAATCCACCTCTGGCTTGTGTGCTCATTGGTCTACATATATCCATGTGTATTGTGGCTAATAGCTCACTAGTTCTTTCACCTTTCTTGTTGAAAGGACTCTTTGTCATTTTTCCTTACAAACACGGTTCACAAGTGTCATATCATTCAAAATCAAATGACCCTAGCACTCCATCCTTATGAAGTCTTTGAGCTCGTTTCTCATTTGCATGGCCTAAACGACAGTGCCAAAGATAAGTTGGACTCACATCAAATTTAATTGATTTAGTTTTCTTTTCAATGTTATAGACCGATCTTTCTTGGTTTAAGTCCAATACATATAAGACGTTGCACAAATTTTCAACTCTGTATAAAACATCATTCCGATATAAAGATAACGAATTATTACAAATAATAAAACAAAAAACCTTTAATATCCAAACAAGAAATTGAAATAATATTCCTGCTCAAAGCAGGTACATAATAAAAATTCTCAAGTTAAATGTTTAAACTGGAAGGTAAAGATAAAGTGTAATCCCCCACTTCAACAGCAGCAACTCGTGCCCCGTTGCTCACTCGGAGATCTACTTCACCTTTCCTTGTCATCCTTCTATTTTTGAGTCCCTGCACATTAGTACAAATATGAGCCCCATATCCAGTATCTAATACCCATGAGGTGGACATAGAAAGATTTATTTCAATAACAAAGATACCTGAAGTTGAAGGATTCTATTTGCTTTCAAGAAATAGTTGATAGTCTCTCTTCCAATGACCTTTCTGTTTGCAGAAGAGACATGTATCATCCTTATAAGGTTTTGTCATAGCAGGTGGAAGAGCTTGAGGTTGGGCATTGGCAACTGTCTTGCTGCGAGATTTCTTGTTTTGCCCAACTTTGGCCTTGCCTTTAAACTTCCTCTTGTTCCTTTGACCTTTTTCTACAACCATTACTGGTGTGGCCTTCCGAAGGGTTTGCTCAGTGTTTTTCAGCATCCCATGAAGCTCAAGAATGCTCCTCTCCATGTTATGCATGTTGTAGTTCACCACAAAGTCATTGTATTCATCAGGCAGTGAGGCCAAGATGATGTCAATGGCTAAGTCTCTAGCAAGATGAGCATTTAATCATTCAAGGGTATCAATATACCCTTTCATTTTGATTAATTACGTGCTTACTGACAAACATCGCCATCTTGCATGAGATCAATACCTTGATTATAACAAACCTTTCGTTACGGGTTTGTTTATGAAACATTTCTGTTAGTGGCTCATAAATCCGGAACGCATTCGAAGTTATGAACTACTTTTGAAGCTCGCCTTTCATAGACGCAAGCATCAAGCATGCCACATCGTCAGATTCACTTTTCAGTTTATCCCCAGCACACTGAACAGTAGTCGTGGTATTATATGGTGATTCAGGTAAAGCAGTCTCTAAGAAATGTAGCTTTCTTTATTGCTTGAGAACAATTCTCAAGTTTCTTTCCCAGTATAAGAATTTTGGTCTAACAAATTTTTCTTCATCCAAAATACTTCTTAGAATGAAGTTTGAGACAACATTAGTGTTAGATGATGCCATTTCTACAAAAGAAAAAAATACAAAATATTATGATGAGTTTTAAAATCATTTTCGACAATAGCCAAAATTGAAATCCCAAACAACTTTGTGTTGGTGCTAGATTGCTGGCTGAAAATCCACAAAGAACCAAACCCCAGTCTTGTTTTGGCAAGTATCGTAGGGATCGGGCCCTTTTGGTAGACAACGTTCAAATCACATCTCATGCAACTTAATGCTTTCCAATTGCATCCCATATAACTTTTCGGTGATAGGATGAACATTCCAAATGTTTGACACCATCCTATCATTGCAAAACCAATCCTAGTCAACTTATCGAGTCAAACTATGACCAATTTCCATAAGTCAAACCATCCCTCGAAGCATCACATCAATAAATACCCAAACAGTTTTTCCACATAGGGGTAGTGAGTAAAGTTGGGCACCCATTATGTGACAACCCGCCTCAGGAAGAAAACCTGAGGCCCTTGGGCTCTCCAAGTCCATCAGACGTTTGACGCTCTGGCGAGCCCGTAGTGTGGAAACAATTTATAACTTAGGTTTTTAGGGATTTAGTTTGAACAGCTTAACATGCATTTTGGTTTTCATCAGTCACAAAATATAAAGTGAATAAATGCAATGAATTGGGCTCTAGTCTATTAGAAGGCTTTTAAAATTTTGTCTTCATTTGGGCCTCCATTGTTGGGCTCCAACTCCATGACTCCGTCTTGGCTTGTTGGAATTTCTTGGGTCTAATTTCTAATCTATTCTATTACAATAAATTTTAATAGGCTCGCAGACTCCAAATTAAACCAAAATAAATAAAGCCCAATTCATGCATGAAAAACACATAAAATGCAAGTGCTTGGTACAAGTCCATTTTAATTAAGCCAATTAATTTAAAAGATTGTGTAATTAAATATTTCCAAAATATTCTATACTATTAAAATTGACCATGTCATAATCAATTTTAATCAATCTTTTCTTTTCTTGTTCAATCATTTGTGAAAAAATGATGCATGAACATACCAAATATGTATGCAAATATTTAAAATATTTAAATAAATCATACCATATTTGAAAGCATAAATAAAGGAATAAAATTAAACAACCACATTAATTAATTATTCTATTTACTAGCTAATTATCCTAATATTATTAAGATAATTGATTTAAGATATTTTAAAAATCTTAAAATGCAATTTTAACATTTTAAAAATAAAATTTTAGAAGATTTTTATCCCAAAATCAAAATTTTAAAATCTTATCAAAATTGAAAAATAAGAGAAATTTTTTTTTAAAAAAATTTTGGGTCAATTTCATAATTAACAGAAGTTATTAGCTTATGGTTTAAAGGAATAAAACTGCTGGGGCTTGTTTCTAATTTTAAAACACTTTTAAATTCCAGCTGCCTTTTTAGGGTTAGGGCGCGGGGCAATTTTCTAAATTCAGCTATAAAGCCATTAGGGTTTACCCCAGCCGCCCCCAACCTTTTTTTTTCCCCAATCCCGGCGTCGGCTACTTCGAATTCTCCTTCCGGCATCCCAGATTTCCCAGCGTCCAACGCCTGTCATCTCTTCCGGTCGAAGAATCCCATCTCCGATCGATGACGAAAACCATCACCCACCGAAGATAAACCCCGAAAAGAAAAACTGATATTGAAAACAAAACTCTCGATTTTATTCCGAAATCAAAGCAGAACATTTCCGTCTTCTTTTTTCCGATCGAAAATAAAACCCAAAAACCCTTTTAAACATTTACAAAACCCAGAAAACAATTTGTCTGTTGTAAACTTTAAAGACCAAATTCTGACTCCAGCAGCTCGTTTTTTTCCGGGAGAAGGACAAAACCAAGAAACAAAATAACCCAGAATCCAATTCCAGTGAAAAGTTTAAAACCCAGTTTCTAGCAAAAAAAATACAAACCCAAAAGAAACCTTTTTTACTTTTGAAGATTTTCCGATCAAAACTAACTTCGGTAGACCTTTTGGAAAAAAATCTTTCTCGTATGCCAATTTCTGAAATCAGCCAGAATAAGGAAAATACTTTTCAAAATTTTGGGCAAATCCAATTTTCCAACCAAAATTAATCGGAATTGTTTCTGGCACGTACTTCAATAAAAGAAAAAATTATTTTTTTTGGAAAACAAAATATTGTTTTAATTCATATTAATTTTTGAATTCATACTAAAACTAAGCTTAGCACTGATACCACTGTAGGGATCGAAGGCATGTTTTTCAAAAATTTTACGCAGCGGATTCATGCCAATTCCAATTTTAGTGTTAATTAATCATACGTTCAAAGCATGTAAATCATACCCTTGAAGCATAATCGGTAGGCACGTCTGAATCCTAGTTTGATGTTAGTCTAGATCCTTCTTTCCGATTGCATTTATCACCACCAAAATCTTTTATTGAAGGATTCTCTACTTTCAAGAACGAATGTTCTTCACAGATTCGGTGCTAGCCATTTTCTGCAGAGAAATATCGAGATTCTGTGTGTATATTTTTCTTATTCTGATTTCGTATTATTAAACTTTTTTCTCTACAATAATATCCCTAGGATATTTGTAGAGTCAACGTTTCCAAATCAGTATTGTAATCAATTATTACTTTACTGATTTAATCAGATTCATCATCAGTATTATTACTAAATATTACTTCACTGATTCCAATCAAAATTAAATAATACTTTAATGATTTGGGTTATACAACAAGCCCAAGAATCAACCCATGACTCATGGATCAGGCTGATGGGTCAACAATCTCAATTACAATTAAGTCCCTTGAATTATCAGACATCCCAATTGTTTTTAGGTAATTAATTAACTCTTAATTAATACCACAGACCTTTTCAATAATATTTAACCAAACCATTTAATTAAATATTATTTATTTAAGTATAACAATTATACTTATTGTAGGCAAGAATACTTATTCCACATCATCGAACTTTCTTATGTGCGATCATGTAGGCCCATTCTAAATTGGTAATGGATAACTCAATCTCATTGATTAATCCATATGTCATTAGTGGTCTCTAGCAAGACATAATGACTACCCAATTCATATTGGAGGATCGAATAGTGATTCAACACAACCTTTTCGAGCAAACTACGTACGATCCTCTACATCGATATCCCGTTTAGCATAAGGCATGGAACCATTATCCTTATATAGCTAAACATTTACTTGATCTCTTGGTGATACTAAATTCATCAAGCAAATGATAATACTTATCATTTATTGGGGACGACAATGCACTTCTCAGTTTACTATCAAGTGGGCAAGATATCATATCTCACTTAAGAGAGACTTGTAGTCCCATCACTTCACCTACATACCTTAGCGTAACTCATAGTTGAAGGAAAATAGAACAAGCCCGGGCTAAATCGAAAACCTCACTTTCGTGCAATGCATTCCAGAATCGAAAGCTTTCGACAAACCTCAGGCTCAAATTCATTTTCCCATGAATGGATCTAGGCTTATACTTATTTAATTTATTAAATCGACATCTAACTCACAAAGATTACACCTTTAATTAAAATCGGAAGGATTAAAGCTTATACCTTTGAAGCGAAGTCCAACGCAATAAGAAAAACCGAATCTTTACATGCGAATACCATCGAAATCCAAACGATGACTCCACGAAAACTTCGAATATTGCGTGGGCAATAATCTATCGAAGTCTACTCGCAAAGCCCAGGTAAACCCACAAGAAAGTCTGTCAAAAATCGGATTCAAAACTGCCCAAAAGATCCAATTAAACTGCTGCAGCTTTTCGCCAAAACTGCTGCTACCCACAAAAAGTACATCACCAAAATCGATCTAAAAATCATTTCTTTGTCGTGATCTAGCAGCCAAAATCATGGATCACTAAAAAAGAGATCAACACAATCAAAAAGCTGAATAAAAAGCGCAAAGATTGGATTTTTTCTTCTCAAAAACCGAGAAAACAAAACAGGGCAGCTTAGGTGAAAAAACTTGAAAATTCGGCCAAAAAAAAAAAACTGGGCAGCTTGTGTGTTTAATCAATTTGGGCTGAATCCAATCTTCGAGCAAGTGAGAAATCTAGTTAGTTTTTTGAGAAAGAATTCTTGAAGATGGAGGAATTCTCCCTCTAGAACCTTCTCACTCAAGAAAGCAAGAGTTGTCTTGCAAGACTTCCTTAATGTTTCTTTGGCCTTAAGTTTTCTATTTATAGGGAGCTCTAATGGAGACCTAGTGGGCTTTTGAGTTGGGTTTTTTAATTTGACTTTTGTTGACCGCTTAGTCTTTCCTAGACTAATCAACTCCAATTAACCCATTCGAATTAATTCTTAATCCACTTCGTTAATTTAATTTAATAGAACCTTAGGATTAATTAATTCGTATAGAATTAATTTCTTAATCCACTTTGTCAATTAAATATTAATTAAACCTTTAGGATTAATTAATTCACTTTGTCGATTAGTCAAATACATAATTAGTTGTACCACTATCGGACTAACTATAGAACTACCGCTCAAAAATTACTTTACATCGCGCCACTATTTTTCTTCTATCTCCCCACATTAAAGATCTAGTGCTCATCGGTTTATCAATTTACTGACAAACTAATTCACTGACTTCTTGGTTTTCGAGATTTGTACCACTCGACCGTTGTATTATACCGGACATAAATTCCACCGGTCGAGTTTAATATAACAAACCTTTCGAGATCATCACGGGAGCACCATCAACCCTGCCAATCGTTACATGGATTCCTTCGACTAGCAACGACACGTAAGTAGCTAAACACCACATACCCAACCTATCAAGGTATAGACCTCAGTTCACCGCACTCTTTGGCACATCAAAGGATACGATATCCAACTCTCACGCCTGTCCAATCTCGGGATTGAGAGACTGAATAGTAGGACCGAATTAACTAAGCTGATCAGTATAAGTCAATTCTATCCAAACTGGTCGTGCTCAATATGCCTCGGGCATATCCGTGTGATTTAATTAGTCTAGACAAACTAATTTCCAAACCACACGATAACCTATACAGATAGTATGTTCAAACTATCTCAGTTATGAGCATAGTTTTTATATATCAATACTTTAACCAATAACGGTATCTACTGTGTATTTTCACACCCCGTTATCTAGTTCTATGATATAATGGAACAATTTAATACTGAAACAAAATGTTATGTCATCTGTGGATATTAGTTTTTTATATAAACCATAGATTTTCTGAATTCAAAACTAACAATCTCCCTCTAATACTCAAAGCTATGCTAAGAAGTGCAAAAACTGTCTAACCCGCTATTACACTGATGTCATAATCAAATCTACAGAACACCTTTAAGCTCACTCACATGGCTTCCTAAAAAATCTGACTCCAATGCCCTCCACATGTCTCTCAAAGACCTTTGGGTTCAATGGCTTTGTGAAAGGATCTGTAAGGTTGTCATCTGATGCTATCTTGGCCACGATCATGTCTCCCCTCTTTACGATCTCTCGTATCAGGTGGTACTTGCGCTCTATGTGTTTACTCGCTTTGTGGGCTCGTGGTTCCCTCGAGTTAGCAACTGCACCATTGTTATCACAATAAACTGTGATAGACCTAGACAAATCAGGGATCACATCTAAGTCCACCAGGAAGTTCCGGAGCCATACAGCTTCTTTTGCTGCCTCTGATGCGGCAACATACTCAGCCTCCATGGTGGAGTCCACCACGCATTTCCGCTTGACACTCCGCCATACTATGGCTCCACCTCCTAGAGTAAACACAAACCCAGAGGTAGACTTACTTTTATCTATATCACCTTGAAAGTCCGAATCTGTGTAACCCAATGGTACAAGCTCCTGTGTTCTATAAACTAGGACATAATCTCTCATCCTGCGCAAGTACTTGAGAATGCATTTTACTACCTCCCAGTGAGCTTTCCCAAGGTTACTCTGATATTTGCTAACCATGCCAACGGCAAAGCAAATATCAGGCCTTGTACATAACATAGCATACATGAGACTACCCACTGCAGAAGCATAGGGTACTGCCTACATGGCATCTATCTCTTCAGCTGTCATGGGACACTGCTCCTTAGACAAATACACCCCATGCCTGAAAGGTAATGAACCCTTCTTGGAGTTCTGCTTGTTAAAACGAGCCAGAGAATGCCTGAGAGAGAGTCAGAGAATGCCTTCTACGATGTCAAATAATCTTGATCCTAATGATACATCTAGCCTCTCTCAAATCCTCATATCAAATTACCTGGATAACCATACCTTTACGTCTGAAAACACCTTCTTACTGTTGCCAATCAGAAAGATGTCATCTACGTAAAGTACGAGGAACACCATCGTATCACCATCACACCTGCGATAAACACATTGCTCATCTGGATAATGAGTGAATCCATAGGACTTGATAACCTCATCAAAATAAATGTTCCAAGATCTGGATGCTTACTTAAGTCCATAAATGGACCTCCTAAGTCTGCACCACCTTGTGCTCTTGGCCCTGAACAATGAAACCCTCTGGTTGCTGCATAAAGATGGTCTCCTCAAGACTTCCATTAAGGAAAGCTGTCTTGACGTCCATCTGCAAAATCTCATAGTCCATATGAGCAGCTATGGCCAAGAGAATCCATATCAACTTAAGCATAGCTACCGGGGAAAAGGTCTCCTCATAATCGATACCCTGTTTGTGAGTATACCTCTTTGCCACAATCCTAGCCTTGAAGGTCTCAACCCTCCCGTCAGATCCTGTCTTTCGCTTGTACACCCATTTGCACCCAATATGTTGAAACCCATCAGGAAAGTCTACCAGCTCCCAGACCTGATTTGAGTCCATAGAACCCATCTCAGCAATCATCGCTCTCTGCCAAGAATCTACATCTTTATCCTGGAGAGTCTCATTGTAGCTAACTGGGTCTGGTTCATGAGCGCTAGGGATAAAGTCCAAAGACTCACCCAAACCCATGTACCTCTCGGGCTGTCTAGAAACCCTCTCACTACGACGAGGTACAGCCTGTGTAAGAACATCATCTGTGATAGTGTGTGCAGTTTCTTGTGGTGTGTCTTCCTGTACTTGTGCATCGGGAATAATAGACTGACTTCTAAGCTCTTCTAATACTACCTTGCTGCTTGACATGTGACCTAAAATATAGTCATTCTCAAGAAATCTGGCATTGGTGCTCACCACCACCTTCTCATCCTGAGGACTATAAAATAGACCACCTCTCGTTCCTTTGGTGTAGCCTACAAACAGCATAACCTTTGATCTTGAATCTAACTTACCTGCATCTGCCTCGAGCACATGTGCTGGACAATCCCAAATCCTAATATGTCTTAGACTAGGCTTTCGTCCAGTCCACAACTCTAGGGGTGTTGTAGGCAAAGATTTAGATGGCACGAGATTAGGGAGATAACACGCTGTCTTTAAGGCATGACCCCAAAATGAGGTAGGCAACTCACGATAACTCATCATCGATCTAACCATATCCAAAAGAGTCCTGTTCCTCCTCTCTGCTACACCATTCTGCTAGGGTGTGCCAGGTGCAGACAACTGGGTCTGAATACCCTCCTTCGATAAATAGGACCTAAATTTATTAAAGATGTATTCGCCACCACGATCAGATCACAAGGCCTTGATACTCTAACCTAGATGGTTCTTCACCTTAGCCTTAAACTCTTTAAACTGCCAAAGCATTCAGACTTATGGTGCATCAGGTATATGTATCCATATCTAGAGTAATCATCCGTGAAAGTCATGAAATACTCATAACCACCTCTAGCCTGAACTGACATAGGCCCACACAAGTTAGAATGAATCAACTCTAAAACCTCTTTGGCCCTATACCCCTTTGCCTTTAAAAGCCTCTTGGTCATCTTACCCTCCAAGCAGGACTCAAAGGTCGGATAGCTGTCAATATCCAATGAGTCCAAAGACTCATTATTGACCAACCTTTGAATCCTACTAAGGTTGATGTGACCGAGTCTCAGGTGCCAAAGATAAGTTTGATTCAAAGGGGAAGACTCCTTTCTCTTACTATGATTCGGTGATGAGTTATTAGTTTCTATGTTTTGCATTACTGGGGAGTATGTCTTGATTAAAAACAGATTGTCAACTAATGTATCAGAACATATTAGTTTCTAGCCTTTTCTAATAAAAACAGATCCATCAGAAAAAACACATTTATAACCATCCAAAATATGTTTAGAAACTGAAAGTAAATTATTACAAAAACTGGGTACATATAAACAATCTCTCAAATGTAAAACTGAGTCTGAAAAATAAAGACAAAGAACTCCCAATGTAACAACAGAAACTCTGGTAGTATCCCCAAGGTAGACCTGCAAGTCTCCCTTTCTAAGCAGCCGGATCACTTGGAACCCCTGTAAAGAATTACAAACATGATCAGTGGCTCCTGAATCCACACACCAAGTATCTGTAAGAATCGCCTCTAAACACATCTCAGTAACTAGGGAAAATTTACACATACCTTGAGGCTTTGGGCAGTCCTTTTTCTAATGTCCTGCTTTGCCATATCTGAAACACTTGCCTTTCGGCTTATGCTTATTGGCAATGCCCACCTTGGGTCCATGATCAGCAGCTCCTGCTTTCAGGTCTCTCTTCCTCTTTTGCTTCCTGGCTTTGGGCCCAGCAGAGGAACCTGAGGGACCAACAGTAGCCAAGGCTTGCTTCTTCTCTGCGAATAGGCCCTCAACAGACACCAATGCAGTCATGAGCTCAGAAAGTGAATATGAGAGATTTCTCATATTGTAGTTTAATCGAAACTGCTCAAAACTGGGGGGTAAGCTCTGGAGGATGATATCAACCTGGGTCTCCCCATCAATGTCACCTCCCAATACCTCAATCTCATTAATGCAGCTCATCATGTCCAGCACTTGATCCCTCACTGAAGTGCCCTCATCCATCCTAGCATTCATGAGTTTCCTCATAGCCGACTGCTTGGCTGTCCTGCCCTGATGTCCAAACATCTCCCTGAGGTTGAGCATCATATCGTAGGCTGAGGTAAACAACTGATGTTGGTCCTGCAGTACACTCAACATAGGAGCCAAGATATAGCACCGGGTCATCTCATCATCCTTCTGCTACCTCGTATATGGCTCTCGCTGCTCAGGGATAACATCATCGCTGGGCTTAGGGGGCACTCCTCAGTGAACACGTACTTGTAACCCTCGGCGATAAGGACAATGTCCAGGTTACGTTTCCACTCAATATAATTTGGACCCGTGAGTTTATTCTAATTCAAAATGAGAGCTAGCGGGTTGAACGACATATCAACAACTGAAAAATAAACAGTCAAGTTTCAATATACTTTTTTGAAAATATTGATATCCTCAAAACAATACATTCTCCAACTGACATCTCTCACATCGGGGTTAACGCAGGTCACGTTGAGTGAACATCTATGCCAACCCACATTAGTTTGAGAAGATCCGAAGTTCATTAATTCCATTATCTGACCAACGATCTTATAATCAATGAAATTAATAGTCGATACTTCAATAAGCAGCATAACCTCTTGGGAGGAATACTACAAATGGTGCACTAAGTGTTTTCCATTACGTGACTTCTAAGCTTGATACTTATGATAATAATGCACCTCGGTTAGCGAGGGTGTCGTATCTTTCTCCAATTAAACTTGCTATAGTCATCCCTTTAGAAATTCAATCTAGTGATATCTCGGGGTTGAAGACTTATCCGTAGGGAAGAAGGCCTTTGGCCAGTGAGTCGGTCTAACCAGCATCACATATGAATCCGTAATGGAGGCCATGGGGATATTTACCAACCCTCTCCCACTTAGAATTTTTAACTTTGAGGATTTTTCCGTTTTAACATGCAATATCTTAACAAAGATATTCGCACCCATAAAACAGTTGGAGTTTTAATATGCGAATAATCTACCTTAGTTAATTGCACTTTACTTTTAAAACATTTTGGTTTGGCTTTCTTTCATGCAAAATAAAATGAAAAACACACAATTAACGAAAAGAAATAAATATGGGAAATTAAAGAAATAAAATTTCCCGACTATTATGGCCTTGTCCATCATTGATTCCTTGACGCCTTGGTCACACGTCCAGTCATGTCCCCCCCACTCGTTATTTGGATTTCTCTCGATTCGCCCTGGTTTTCTCGGTTTTCTACGTAATTAGGAATAACCCAAAATTATGAGAAACCAAAACCCGCGAATATAAGTTACCCACTATAACGTCTTCGTCATAATATATAAATTTCTATATACAAAGGCGTTTTTCTAGGAATTTAAAGATGACATGATTAGATCAAAACCTACTACAAGATTTTTCTAATTCTACACTGCTTCCAGCTTATGGTTATTACTATTACAGATATTTCCATTCAAAAACAATACGAGCACGGACATGTCCCGGAGTTTATGAATGAAAAATAAAATTCTACCATAATAGCCGGGAAACTAATAACCACATGTTTAAACATTTCGAAAAAAATAATAATGCCAAAATAAAGCCGTGTAATAAATCAAACAAGTATAAACTCGAAACACTCACTCTGATACCATTTTCAAGGAAAATAGAACAAGCCCGGGCTAAATCGAAAACCTCACTTTCGTGCAATGCATTCCAGAATCAGAATCTTTCGACAAAGCTCAGGCTCAAATTCATTTTCCCATGAATGGATCTAGGCTTATACTTATTTAATTTATTAAATCGACATCTAACACACAAAGATTACACCTTTAATTAAAAGTGGAAGGATTAAAGGTTATACCATTGAAGCGAAGTCCAACGCAATAAGAAAACCCAATCTTTGTATGCGAATACCACCGAAATCCAATAGATGACTCTAAGAAAACTTTGAATATTGTGTGGGCAATAATGTATCGAAGTCTACTCGCAAAGCCCACGAAAACCCACAAGAAAGTCTCTCAAAAACCGGATTCAAAACTGCCCAAAAGATCTGATTAAACTGCTGCCCCTTTTCGCCAAAACTGCTACTGCCCACGAAAATTACATCACCAAAATCGATCTAAAAGTCCTTTCTTTACCGTGATCTAGACAGCCCACATCATGGATCACCAAAAGAGAGATCAACACTATGAAAAATCCAAATCAAACGCGCACAGATTGGATTTTTTCTTCATGAAAACCGAGAAAACAAAACTGGGCAGCTTGGGCGAAAAAACTGGAAAATTTGGCCAACAAAACTGGGCAGCTTGTGTGTTTAATCCATTTGGGCTGAATCCAATCTTCGAGCAAGCGAGAAATCTAGTTCGTTTTTTAGAAAGAATTCTTGAAGATGGAGGAATTCTCTCTCTAGAACCTTCTCTCTCAAGAAAGCAAAAGTTGTCTTGCAAGACTTTCTTAATGTTTCCTTGGCCTTAAGTTTTCTATTTATATGGAGCTCTAATGGAGATCTAGTGGGCTTTTGAGTTGGGCCTTTTAATTTGACTTTTATTGACCGATTAGTCTTTCTTAGACTAATCACCTCCAATCGACCCATTCGAATTAATTTCTTAATCCATTTCGTTAATTTAATTTAATCGAACCCTTAGGATTAATTAATTCATAGAGAATTAATTTCTTAATCCACTTTGTCAATTAAATATTAATTAAACCTTTAGGATAAATTAATTCACTTTGTCGATTAGTCAAATACATAATTAGTCATACCACTATCGGACTAACTATTGAACTACCGCTCAAAAATGACTTTACATCGCGCCACTATATTTTCTTCTATCTCCCCACATTAAAGATCTAGTACCACTTGGTTTCCGAGATTAGTACCACTTGACCTTTTTATTATACCAGACATAAAGTCCACCGGCCGGTTTTTGTATAACAAACCTTTTGAGCTCATTTTAGGAGAACCATCAACCCGGTGAACCGGTACGTGGATTCCTCCGACTAGCAACGACACGTAAGTACCTAAACACCGCATACCCAACCTACTGAGGTATAGGCCTCAATTGACCGCACTCTTTGGCACATCAAAGCATACGATATCCAACTATCACACCCGTCCCAATCTCAGGATTGAGAGACTGAATACTAGGACCAAATTGACAACGCTGATCAGTATACGTCAATTCTATCAAAATTTATAGTGCGCAATATGCCCCGGGCATATCCGTGTAATTTAATTAGTCTAAATAAACTAATTCCCAAACCACACGATAACCTATACAGATAGTATGTTCAAACTATCTCAGTTACGAGCATACTTTTTATATATCAATACTTTAACCATTAACGGTATCTACTGCGTCTTTCCACACCCCGTTATCTAGTTCAATGATATAATGGAACAATTTAATACTAAAACAAAATGATATGTCATCTGTGAATATTAGTTTTTGATACAAGCAATAACTTTTCTGTATTCAAAACTAACAATAGTCTACCCAATCATACCCGTACTTGGCAACCTGTTACGGCCCCATTAGGCGTATGTCAAAGCTGAAAGATTATCTGCCTGGGACCAGTCAAAAACTTTTTTTTGTGCTACCCCTTCCAGAATTAGAATCTTTGACCTGGCCTAAAGTGTAGCATAATCATTATTCCGATCCTTGCTTGAAATAACATTGTGCAGGATCTTGGTATGTACTGATGCGATTTATCACGCAACAAAATAAATTGTAATAAAAGACGAAACATAGAAAGTACCTCTTGAAGCGTGTTAACTCAGGTGATCACTTGTATGACTCAAGACTATGATCACATGTTGTGTGGGTAATGATCTAGCAACCAATTGATCAGCAATCAACATAATTAAGCTCGCCGGAAAAATTCAGCAGCTCATCGCCTCCGAAATTTCAACCGCTGCCGCCGCTGCCTGCCAGAATTGATCACCGGCCGTCACTTTGGGACAAAATTTGGCCGCCCAAAGTTTATTCTAGAGGGAGAAAATTATTTTTTTCTCTCTAAACTTTCTCTCTCTAGTTCTCTTTTCTTGAAAACTTATGAGTTGTGTGTTATGTAATTGCTAATCCCTTGTCTATATATAGAGTTACAAGAGAGACCCCAAGTTGGTTTCAGATTGGTCTTCCTAATGGGTTTAGGTAATTAATTAATTTCCAAATCTAATTAGGTAACTAATCTAATAGGATAGACCAAATCCAATTCGATTTCCTAATTTCTAGGATTTCCTAATTCTAATTAAAACTAAAGACTTAATTAATTAATTATACTTTATTAATTACTTAACTAACCCTTGGGAATAATTAATTAAATAATTAATTATACTTATTCAATTAACCCATTACAAAATTAATCATACCACCAACGGATTAATTTTGGCACTACCATCCTATACTAGAATTACTTATGGAACAACTAAATTAATTTATTCTTAATCTCCCCACATCAAAGATATAGTGCTCATTAATTTATTAATTTACTGATAAATTAATTAATTAACTTCTTTAATTCCAAGACTAGTACCACTCAATCTTTTTACTATACAGGACATAAGTCCACCGACCCGGTTTAGTATAATAAACATAACGAGCTCATATTGAGAGCAGCATCACCCCAGACGCATCGGTACATAGTTTCCTTTCGACAAGCAGTAGCACACCAAGTAACTAAACACGCGCACCCAACCCACCGAGACTATTGGCAACAATTAACCTTACCCATTGGCAGATCAAAGTACACTATGTCTAATCCTCATGCCTACTCAAATCTAGGGATTAAGAGGTAGAATACTAAGAACGATTTGTCTATTAAATCAGTACAAGAAAAATCATTCTAAATGGTCAAGTTCAATACGCCCAGGGCATATCTATATGATTCAATTAGTTTAGACAAAGCAATTATCCGAATCATATAATAACCTAAACCGATAGTGAGTCCAAAGCTGCCTCGGTTACGAACCTCATTTATATATCATGTCTTTTAACCAATGATGAGATCTACTGTGTCACACAAGACACCTCATCATCTAACTACATAATATAAATGAAAAAATATATACACAACAAATTAACCAAAAACATTAAATTGATATATTAACTGGGAAAATGTACAATACAAGCACACTACAATTCACCTAAGACCATACAGGGATTTCTGGTCTAAGAATCTTCGTACTTGTACTACTCAAAAGAATCACTCATGATCTAAGCAATCCATGGAGTGTTTCTTTTAGCAGATCGATTTCATTAAATTAAATATGCCCAAGAATATTACTATCATGAAATTAACTCATCTGATTATAACATCAATCAAACGACAAATATCTACATAGCCCTTGAAAGGGCACAAACACCAACATAACCTAGACATTGTCTTTACTGCTAAGGGTTACAAGTACGTGCTTGTTGAAGAGTGCCCCCTAGTGCCCACAGATGATTCCACTCATTAGGAGAGAGAGGAACACTCTAGGTGGAAGAAATTTGATGAGATGATCAGGTGCTACATCTTAGCTTCTATGTCGAGTATACTGCAGCACCAACATCAGTTGATGACCTCAACCTATGAGATGATGCTTAACCTTAGGGAGATGTTCGCACATCAGGGCAGGGCAGCCAAGTAGTCAGCTATGAGGAAACTCATGAATGCTACGATGGCTGAGGGCACTTCAGTGAGGGATCACGTACTGGACATGATCAGATACATCAATAAGATTAAGGTATTGAGAGGTGACATCCACGGGGAGACCTAGGTTGATATCATTCTCCCAAGCTTGCTCCCCAGTTTTGAGCAGTTTTGGTTGAGCTAGAATATGGACTGTTTGTTTTGAATACAGAAAAGCTATGGCTTGTATCAAAAACTAATATCCATAGATGACATATCATTTTGTTTCAGTATTAAATTATTCCATTATATCATAGAACTAGATAACGGGGTGTGGAAAGACACAGTAGATACCGTTATTGGTTAAAGTATTGATATATTAAAAGTATGCTCGTAACTGAGATAGTATGAATATACTATTGGGATATGTTATCGTTTGGTGGTTTCTCTAGACTAATTAAATCATGCAGATATGGCCGGGGCATATTAAGCACGACCAGTTTGGATAGAATTGACTTATACTGATCAGAGTAGTCAATTCGGTCTTAGTATTCAGTCTCTCAATCTCGAGATTGGACGGGCGTGAGAGTTGGATATTGTATGCTTTGATTTGCCAAAGAGTGTGGTCAATTGAGGCCTATACCTCGGTAGGTTGGGCATGCGATGTTTAGCTTCTTAAGTGCCGTTGCTAGTCGGAGGAATCCAGGTACCGGTTCGCCGTGTTGATGATGCTCCCGATATGAGTTCAAAAGGTTTGTTATACTAAATCTGGCTGGTGGACTTTATGTCCGGTATAATAAAAAGGTCGAGGGTACTAATCTCGGATACCAAGAAGTCGGTGAATTAGTTTGTCAGTAAATTGATAAACCGATGAGTACTAGATCTTTAGTGTGGGGAGATAGAAGAAAATATAGTGGCACGATATAAATTTGTTTTTGAGCGGTAGTTTCATAGTTAGTCCCATAGTGGTACGATTAATTATGTATTTGACTAATCGACAAAGTGAATTAATTAATCCTAAATGTTTAATTAATATTTAATTGACAAAGTGGATTAAGAAATTAATTCTATATGAATTACTTAATCCTAAGGCTTGGATTAAATTAAATTAATGAAGTGGGTTAAGAAATTAATTCGAATGGGTCGATTGGAGTTGATTAGTCTAGGAGCGGTCAATGAAAGTCAAATTAAAAGGCCCAACTCAAAAGTCCACCAGGTCTCCATTAGAGCTCCCTAAAAATAGAAAACTTAAGGCCAAAAAAATTACGAAAAACCTTGTAAGACATTTTGTCTTCCTCTTGAGTGAGAAAGGTCTAGAGAGAGAACTTCTCATTCTTGAAGTTTTTTCTCAAAGTCGAACTTGGATACTCACTCTCTCGAATGAAACTTAGCTCAAAGATCAAAGCTTTATTGAAGCCCATGGATTGAAATGCTGTCCGCAGGAATATAGGTTGCTATCCGACCAGTTTTTCAGCAAAAATTTGCTGCTGTTTTTCAATTTTTGTGAGGTCAAAGTTCAGTTCTTATAGGGTGCTTGATCCGGGTTCATCACAATTGATATCTCTCTTTGTGATCCGTGATTGGGCTCATCCAGATCGTGGCTAAAAGGCTGGATATTTGTTGTTTTTTATTGCGGATTGCTGCTGGTGGCGGATAGCTTATGGGTTGATGCTAAGATCGGATTTTGAGCAGGTTTAGTTTATTTTGAGGGGTTTTTCTTAGTGGTTTTCGTGTACATTGCGAGCAAACTTCGATAGATTATTGCCCACACAATATTCGAAGTTTTCTTGGAGCCATCTTTTGGATTTCGGTGGTATTCGCATATAAAGATTGTGTTTTTCTTATTGCGTTGGACTTTGCTTCAATGGTATAACCTTTAATCCTTCCGTTTTTAATTAAAGGTGTAATCTTTGTGCGTTAGATGTCGATTTAATAAATTAAATAAGTATAAGCCTAGATTCGTTCATGAGAAAATGAATTTGAGCCTGAGCATTGTCGAAAGCTTCCGATTCTGGAATGCATTGCATGAAAGTGAAGTTTTTGATTTAGCCCGGGCTTGTTCACTCATATTCACTTCCTGAGCTCATGACTACATTGGTGTCTGCTGAAAGGCTCTTCACTGAGAATAAGCAAGTTTTGGCTACTGTTGGACACTAAGGAATCCATCGAATGACTCCATCTCCACCCCGAAATCGTGTGGGAAACTATCCAAGGGGTAGCTAAGACACTAAGGAAAAAATCCAAACGAAACCCACTTTGAAAAACTTGTCAGATCCTCATCAGATCGTTGTCCGAAGATTAGCTGCCTATTTATTACCTAGTGCAAAAAATCTAAGAACCATAACCAAAATAATTCTCCCACCACGATCTAGACAACCACCGCTATGGATCACCGATCAAGACTGAGATCTACAAAAACGGAGGTCGAATCAAGTGACTAGGAGAATGAAAAAGTCCAGCGGCACAAATCGAGAGACTGTGGTGAATAGGAAATCGGTGATCCAAAGGGCTGAGCTTTTCGAATATAGAAGGATCCTAAGCCAAACTCGAGATAGAACACAAAGAAGAAGAGATATTCTCTCTCTAGGCCACTCCTTCTCACTCTAGGAAACTTAGTATTAGTTTTCGGTACAAGCCATAGCTTTTCTCTGGTGAGGTTACGCTATTTATGTGTACGGCTAAAACCATTGACTATCAATTTCATTGATCGTAAGATCATTGGTTAGATTGTGAAATTAATGAACTTCGGTTCTTCTCAAATGAATGTGGGTTGGCTAGACGTTCACCCGCGTGACCTTATGTTAATCTCGGTGTGAGAGATGTTGATGGAGATTATATTAATTTTGAGGATATGAATATTTTTGAAAAAGTAATACTGAAACTTGATTGTTTATTTTTCAGTCCTTGGTATGTCGTTCAACTCGCTAGCTGTCATACTAAATCAGAACAAACTTACGGGTCCTAATTAGATTGACCGGAAACGTTACCTGGACATTGTCCTTACCGCTGAGGGTTACAAATACGTGCTCACTGAGGAGTGCCCCACTAAGCCCATTGATGATGCCACCCCTGAGCAGTGAGAGCCATATACTAGGTGGTAGAAGGCTAATGAGATGACCTGGTGCTACATCTTGGCTTCTTTGTCGAGTGTACTGCAGCACCAGCATCAGTTGTTTACCTCAGCCTATGATATAATGCTCAACCTCAGGGAGATGTTTGGGTATCAGGGCAGGGCAGCCAATCAGTCAGCTATGAGGAAACTCATGAATGCTAGGATGGCTAAAGGCACCTCAGTGAGGGATCACGTATTGGACATGATGAGCTGCATTAATTAAATCGTGGTATTGAGAGGTGATATTAATGGGGAGACCCAGGTCTATATCATCCTCTAGAGCTTGCCTCTTAGTTTTGAGCAGTTTCGATTCAACTACAATATGGGCAAGCTCTCATATTCACTTCCCGAGCTCATGACTGCATTGGTGTCTGTTGAGGGCCTCTTGGCAGAGAAGAAACAAACCTTAGCTACTGTTGGTCCCTCAAGTTCCTCTGCTTGTCCCAAAACGAGGAAGCATAAGGGGAAGAGAGGCCAGAAAGCAGGAGCTGCTAATCATGGACCCAAGGCGGGCATTGCCCAGAAGCACAAGCCGAAAGGCAAGTGTTTTAGATGTGGCAAAGCAGGGCATTGGAAGAAGGATTGCCAGAAGCCTCGAGGTATGTGCAAATTTTCCCTAGTTACTGAGACGTGTTAGCAGCAATTCCCACAGATACTTGGTGTGTGGATTCAGGAGCCACTGATCACGTTTGTAATTCTTTGTAGGGGTTCCAAGTGACTCAGCTGCTTAGAGAGGGAGAGTTGCAGGTTTACCTCGGCGATACTACCAGAGTTTTTGTTGTTGCAGTGGGAGTTTTATGTCTTTATTTTTCAAACTCTGTTTTAAATTTAAATGATTGTCTTTATGTACCCATTTTTCAGAAGAACTTGCTTTCAATTTTGAGACTTATTTTGGATGGTTATAAGTGTGTTTTTTCTGATAATTCTATATTCATTAGAAAGAACCTGAAGCTTATATGTTCCGGTGCATTAGTTGAGAATCTGTTGTTAATTAAGACATACTCCCATGTAATGCAAAATAAAAAAACTAATAACTCACATAGTAAGAGAAAGGAGTCTTCCCATTTGAATCAAACTTATCTTTTGCACTTGAGACTCGGTCACATCAACCTTAGTAGGATTCAAAGGTTGGTCAATAATAGGTCTTTGGGCTCATTGGATATTGAAAGCTATCCGACCTGTGAGTCTTGCTTGGAGGGTAAGATGACTAAGAGGCCTTTCAAGGCAAAGGGGTATAGGGCCAAGGAGGTTTTAAAGTTGATTCATTCTGACTTATGTCAGCCTATGTCAATTCAGGATAGAGGTGGTTGTGAGTATTTCGTGACATTCACAGATGATTACTCTAGATATGGATACATATTCCTAATGCGCCACAAGTCTGAATGTTTTGGAAAGTTCAAAAAGTTTAAGGCTGAGGTGGAGAACCATCTGGGTAAGAGTATCAAGGCCTTGTGATCTGATCGCGGTGGCGAATACCTCTCTAGTGAATTTAGATCCTATTTGTTAGAGGATGGTATTCAGTCCCAGTTGTCTACACCTGGCACACCCCAACAGAATGGTGTTGCAGAGATGAGGAACAGGACTCTTAATGATATAGTTAGATCGATGATGAGTTATAGCAAATTGCCAATTTCATTTTGGGGTTTAGCCTTGGAGTTAGCATGCTATCTCCTTAATCTCGTACTATCTAAGCCTGTGCCTTCAACCCCAGTAGAGCTGTGGACTGGGCGAAAGCCTAGTCTGAGACATCTCAGGATTTGGGGTTATCCAGCATATGTGTTCAAAGCAGTTGCAGCCAAGCTAGATGCGAGATCAGAGATTATGCTTTTTTTAGACTACCCCAAACAAACGGAAGGTGGTAAGTTTTGTAGTCCTCATGATCAGAAGGTGGTGGTGAGCACCAATGCCAAGTTTCTTCGGGAGGACTATGTTTTAGATCACAAGGCAAAGAGCAATGTAGTATTGGAAGAGCTTAGGGGTCAGTCCACTATTCTAGATGGACGAGTACCGGAAGACACACCACAAGAGACTGCACACACTATCACAGATGATGCTCTCACACAGGCTGTGCCTCATCTTAGTGGGAGGGCTATCAGACACCCCGAGAGGTACATGGGTTTGGGAGAGTCTCCAGACTTTACCCTGGCGCTCATGAACCAGTCCCAGTTAGCTACAATGAGGCTCTCAAGGATAAAGATGCATATTCTTGGCAGGGAGCGATGATTGCTGAGATGGGTCTATGGACTCAAATCAGGTCTGGGAGTTGGTAGACCTTCTTGATGGGTTTCAGCCTATTGGGTGCAAATGGGTCTACAAGTGAAATAGAGGATTTGATGGTAGGGTTGAGACCTTCATGGCTAGGCTTGTGGCGAAGGGGTATACTCAGAAAGAGGGTATCGATTATGAGGAAACCTTTTCCCCGGTAGCTATGCTTAAGTCGATCCAGATTCTCTTGGCCATAGCTGCTCATATGGACTATGAGATTTGGCATATGGACGTCAAGACAACTTTTCTTAATGGAAGTCTTGAGGAAACCATATTTATGCAGCAACCAGAGGGTTTCATTGTTCAGGGCCAAGAGCACAAGGTATGCAGGCTTAGGAGGTCTATTTATGGACTTAGGCAAGCATCAAAATCTTGGAACATCCATTTTGATGAGGTTATCCAGTTCTATGGATTCACTCAGTGTCCAGAGTGTGTATATCGCAGGCGTGATGGTGATACTGTGGTGTTACTCGTACTCTACATAGATGACATCCTTCTGATTGACAACAGTAAGATGGTGTTGTCAGACTTAAAGGCATGGTTGTCCAGGCAATTTAATATGAAGGATTTAGGAGAGACTGGAAATGTCCTTGGGATCACGATTATTCGAGATCGTAGGAGACGTTATCTGACACTCTCCGAGGCATCCTACATAGTTACGATTCTGACCCGTTTTAACAGGCAGAACTCCAAGAGGGGTTCACTACCTTTTCGGTATAGAGTGCATCTATGAAAGAAGCAGTGTCCCAAGACTGCTGAGGAGAAAGATGCCATGCAGGCAGTACCCTATGCTTCTGCATTGGGTAGCCTCATGTATGCTATGTTATGTACGAGGCCCGATATTTTTTTTTTGTTGGCATGGTTCGAAGATATCAGAGTTGTTGGAGTTGAACACAGAAGCTATGCTTATATTGTACATTTTCTGATTTAATATATCGATTTATGTTTTGGTTATATTTGGTTGTGCATGATTTGTCCATTTATATTATATAGTTAGATGATAAGTTGTCTTGTGTGACACAGTAGATCTCATCATTAGTTAAAAGACATAATATATAAATTAGCTTCATAACCGAGACAGCTTTAGACAAACTGTCGATTTAGTTATTATGTGATTCGGATAATTGGTTTGTCTAAACTAATTGAATCATGTAGATATGCCCGGGCATATTGAACTTGACCATTAGGAATGATTTTTCTTGTACTGATTTAATAGACAAATCATTCTTGGTATTCTATCTCTTAATCCCTAGACTCGAGCGGGCATGAGGATTAGACATAGTGGACTTTGATATGCCAATGGGTGAGGTCAATTGTGGCCAATAGTCTCGGTAGGTTGGGTGCGCTTGTTTAGTTACTTGGTGTGCTGCTGCGTGTCGAAAGGAAACCATGTACCGGTACGTCCGGGGTGATGGTGCTCCCGAGATGAGCTCATAAAGTTTAATATACTAAATCTGGCTGGTGGACTTATGTCCGGTATAGTAAAAAGGTCGAGTGGTACTAGTCTCGAAATTAAAGAGGTTAATTAATTAATTTATCAGTAAATTAATATATTAACAAGCACTATATCTTTAATGTGGGGAGTTTATGAATTTAAATTAATTAAGTTGTTGCGGAAGCAATTCTTGTGTACTGCCATAAGTAATCCGTTAGTGGTATGATTAATTATGTATTGGGTTGTTGATAAAGGTAGATTCAATTAATTAAGTAATTAATTAATCCTTGTGTCAATTGGTTGTGAATCATACCAGGAACTGGAATGGGATAAGTGAATCCCTGTATCAGTTGGTTGTGAATCATACCAGGAACTAGATTGGGATAAGTGAATCCCTGTATCAGTTGGATGTGTATCAGTCCAGGAGCAAGATTGAAGGAAACAGAAACCCAGTAGGAAGGCAAATCCTAAACCAACTTGGGGTCTCTCTTGCAACTCTATATATAGACAAGGGATTAGCTATTCCACAATATACAATTCATAAGTTTTCAAGACAAGAAAACTAGAGAGAGAAAATCCTAGAGAGAGAAAATTTCTCCTCAGAGTTTTTGAATTTTTGAAGCCTTTTGGCCGGCTGAAATTTGTCCAATTTGGCGGCGGTGCGTGGTTTTCTCTCTCCTCCTAGGCAGCACGTGTAGTACACTTTCCAGGTGCGGTGGTGCTGGAATTTTCTGGCAGGTGGATTGTGGTGATTAGCTGATCAATTGCTCGTTACATTGCTGCCCACAAAGCATACAAGCAAAGTCTTGAGGCATACAAGAGAATCACCTAAGTGAACACTTCAATATGTAATTCTTATGTTTCCGCTATAATTAAGAATTTTTGTTGCATGGTAAATCGAATGAGTGCAAACCCAGATCCTGCGCAATGTTATTTCAAAAGTGTTTGAATAACGATTGTGTTAGCGACTAGGCCTGGCCAGAGATTCTGATTCTAGAATGCATAGCACGAAAGTGAGTTTCTGGCTAGGCCCGGGCAGATAATCTTTCAACTAGTATCAGAGCCTGGTTTTGGGTTTTGTGCTTGTTTGATTTATTATATGGTTTTATTTGCAGGTGGTTAAGAAATCCTGACTATTATGGTAACATTTGTATTGGTTTTGATTAAACTCCGGGATATGTCCGAATTTGATTTTATTATGAATGTTTGTAATAGTATAACCACGTGCTGGAAGCCATGTAGGATTAGATCAAATCTGTAGTAAGATTTTTTCTATGTAATTTCGATTCTTTAATATTCCTAGAAAGCCTTGTAGTAGAAGAATTAATTTTTGTAATCGAATGCGTTATGGTGGGTAACTTGAATTCGTGGGTTTTGGGTTATCGTTAATTCGTAGAAACCCAGTAAAACCCAGAATGAATTGCAAGCACACCAAATAGCGTAGAAGAAGCGAATGAAGGATTGGTGGCAGGGGGTGAAGCCAGCGACAACTCGCCGGCAGGAGCCGCTACGGGCAACCACCCGCGGCCGCGTGAGCGGTCTGTTTGGGCCGTGTTTTGGCCCGTTTTTCTTCCAAATTTGGTTTTTCTGAAGTTCAAGACTCTCTCCATCGAGTTACATGGTGGGACACGATATCAAGGCAGAAGATAGAAGTGATTAAAACTATAATAGTCAAGAAATTTAATTTTCGCATTTGTTTCCCATGTTTATTGTTTTAATTTTTATGCTTTAATTTTGTGGGTTGTATTTTAGGTGCATGATTTTAAATCATGATGATTTTATGGTTGCATATAACTTAGGGTTAGTTAATTGCATGTTAAAACCGAAAAAACCCTCAATTTAGAAATCTAAGTGGGAGCGGGTTTGTTTAATATCCCTACGGTCACCATTATGAGTTCATATGCAATGTGGGTGGCTTGCATGTTGTCATTAGGGCCTTCCTCCATTCGGATGAGTCCAACAACTAGATCGCTAAATTATGAATTTTTGAGTAAGATGGCTAGAGTAAGTTTAACTAGGAGAAATGCGACACCCTCTCTATCTGAGGAGTACTATCCTAAGGTGACAAACTCAGAAGTCACGTAATGGCACACACATAGTGTATGATCTGCAGTATTCCTCACATCGAGGTTACGCTGCTTATTCGTACGACTGAAAGCACCAACTATTAGCTACATTGATCAATTTATCATTTGGTCAGATAGTGTAGTTAATGAATTTGGTTATTTTCAAATGAATATGGGTTAGCATAAATGTCCACACTATCGTGGCTTGCGATAATCCTGGTGGATGAGATGTTGGTGGTTTAAAATTATTGTTTTGAGGGAAGTCAATAATTGTTAGAATTTCCTTGTTTTTGAAATTCTAGATTTATAAACTGAAACATTCTTTGTTTATTTATTTTACAGTATTTTCGATATGACATTCAACCCTTTAGCTACTATATTGAAAGACAATAAGTTAACTGGACCTAATTATGTCGATTGCAGTCGTAACTTGGACATTGTCCTTATGGCTGAGAGCACTCCTGTAAGAGATCATGTTATTGGTGTGATTAGTAACATCACAAGGTTGCGGTAGTAGGAGGTGAAATCTTTGATGAAACCAAAGTTGTTATTGTCCTCTGGAGCTTGCCTTAAAGCTATAAGCAGATTCGGTTGAACTACAACATAAGTAGATGTTGTGTACTTCATCCGATCTCTTGGCAGAGTTGGTGGCAACTAAAAGTCTTTATCAAGAGAAAAAGCGAGTTTTAGTCACAGTCAAAGCTTCAAAATCTTCTTTTAAGCCTGAGGCTGGAAAGAAGAAGGAAAAGCTTGAGGAAATAGCTCAAAAGGCACGGATTGCGCCTAAGCCAGATATTGCAAAAAAGAAGTCGAAAGACAAGTGCTTCAAATGTAATAAGATGGGACATTGGAAATCAGATTGTTCAAAGCTTAAACGTACGATAGTTTCTGCCTTAATTACTGAGACATGTTTAGTGGCGATTCCCACAGATACTTGGTGTGTGGATTCAGGTGCCACTGACCATGTTTGTAATTCTTTGCAAGGGTTCCAAGTAACCCGGAAGCTTAGAGAGGGTGAGCTGGACATCTACATGGGTGACACTACGAGAGTGTCAGTAGAAGCAGTGGGAGTAGTTACTCTGAATTTTGAGAATTCTAGTATAGAGTTAGTTAATTGTCTTTACGTACCGAGTTTTAGAAATAACCTTATTTCGGTTTCTAAACTCTTAAATAACGGTTATAAGTTTATTTTTTCTGATTAGAAGGAATGGAAAACTTATTTATTCTGGTTTATTGGCTGACAATTTGTTTGTGGTTAATTCTAACTCCCATGTTGTGCAAAACATAGAAACAGATAGCTCTTTATCTAACATTAACAAGAGGAAGAAACCTTATGAAATGAATCAAACCTATCTTTGGTTCTCAGGCTAGGTCATATAAACCTTAGTAGGATTCGGAGGTTGGTCAATGATGTACCTTTAGGTTCATTAGAGATTGACAGTTATTCAACCTACGAATCTTGCTTGGAAGGTAAAATGACCAAGAGACCTTTTAAGGCAAAAGGTTATAGAGCCAAAGAAGTACTAGAGTTGATTAATTCTGACTTGTGTGGACCAATGTTGGTCCAAGCATGAGGTGGGTTTGAGTATTTCTTGACATTCATGGATGACTACTCAAGGTACAGGTATATTTACCTAATGTGTCACAAGTCCGAGTACTTTGGCAAGTTCAAAGAGTTTCGGACAGATGTGGAGAAGCATCATGGTAAGAGTATCAAAACACTGCGATCAGATCATGGTGGGGAGTATCTATCCCACAAATTTCGAGAATACCTCAGTGAGGTCGGAATTCAGTCTCAGTTGTCTGCACCTGGCACGTTACAGCAGAATGGTGTAGCAAAAAGAAGGAATCGAACTCTCATGGAAATGGTTAGGTCGGTGATGAGCTATAGTGATTTTCCATGTTCATTCTGGGGATATGCCTTAGAAATGACGGTGTATACTTTTAATCTTGTACCATCTGAAACTGTGCCATCAACCCCAGTAGAGTTGTGGAAAGGGCGAAAGCCTAGTCTAAGACATCTAAGAATTTGGGGTTACCCAACACATGTGTTTAAGGCAGATGCGGCTAAGTTAGATACAAGAACATAATTAATGTTGTTTGTAGGATATCCTAGGGGAACGAAAGGTGGTTTGTTTTATAGTCCTAAAGACCAGAAGGTGGTGGTTAGTACCAGCGCTAGATTTTTAGAGGAAGACTATATTTTAGATCACAAGCCAAAGAGTAAGATAGTACTAGAAGAGCTTAGAAGACAAACTAATCCTGATGCACCAGCACAAGTAGATACACCACACACTGCACAAGAGATCACAGATGATGCGTCTACACAGGTGGTGCCTCATCATAGTGGGAGGGTTGTAAGACAGCCCGATAGGTTAATTTGCATAGGAGAGGCCTCAGACCTAGTCCCAGGTGCGCAAGAACCTGACCCAGTTAACAACAATGAGGCTCTCCGAGATAAATATACAAAATCTTGGTGTAAGGCAATGATATCTGAGATGGGGTCAATGGACCACAATCAAGTGCGGGAGCTTATGGACCTGCCTGATGGGTTTAAGCCCATTGGATGCAAGTGGGTCTACAAACGTAGGAGAGGACCTAACGGAAAGGTGAAAACCTTTAAAGCTAGGCTGGTGACGAAGGGGTATACTCAGAAAGAGGGAATCGATTATGAGGAAACCTTCTCCCCGATAGCCATACTTAAGTCGATCTGGATTCTTGTAGCCATAGCTCCTCATTTAGATTATGAGATATGGCATATGGATGTCAAGACAGCTTTCCTAAACAGACGTCTTGAGGAAACCATCTTCATGCAGCAACTAGAGGGATTCATTGAAAAATACCAAGAGCATAAGGTTTGCAGGCTTAAGAGGTCTGTTTATGGACTTAAGTAGGTATCCAGATCTTGGAACATCCGGTTTAACGAGGTAATCCAGTCATACGGATTTACTTAGCGTCCGAATGAGCAATATGAGTACCACAGATGTGATGGAAACTCAGTGGTGTTTCTTGTGATTTACGTAGATGACATTCTATCGATTGGCAACAACAAAAAAGTGTTCTCCGATCTAAAGGCATGGCTATCCAAGCAGTTTGATATGAAGGACTTAGAGGAAGCGGGATATATCCTTGGGATCAAGATAATTCGAGATCGTAGGAAATGTTCGTTAACGCTCTTCCAAGCTTCATATAGATACGATTCTGGTCTGTTTTAGCATGTAGAACTCCAAGAAAGGTTTTCTACCTTTCAGACACGGAGTGAATCCGTCTAAAGAACAGTCTCCCAAAACTGTTTAGGAGATAGAGGCCATGAAGACAGTTCATTATGCTTCGACAGTAGGAAGTCTCATGTATGCCATGTTGAGGATGAGGCCTGATATCTGTTAGGCTGTTTGCATTGTAAGCAGATATCAGAGTAACCCCGAGAAAACTCATTGGGAGGCATTCAAATGCATTCTCAAGTATTTGCGCAGAACGAGAGACCAAGTGTTGGTTTATCAGACGCCTGAGCTGGTACCCCGAGGTTAGACGGATTCAGATTTCCAATGTGACAGGGACAAGAGCAAGTCTACCTCAGGGTATGTGTTTACCTTGGGAGGTACAACCATAGTTTGGTAGAGTGTTAAGAAGAAATGCGTGACGGAGTCTACCATGGAGGCTGAATAAGTCATCGTATCAGAGGCAGCGAAGGAAGCAGTGTGGCTCAAGAACGTCCTAGTGAACTTAGATGTGATTTCTGGTTTAAAGATATCTATCACGGTGTATTGTGATAACAATGGTGCAGTAGCAAACTCGAAGGAACCACGAGCCCACAAGGCGAGTAAACATATACAACGCAAATACCACCTAATACGAGACATCGTAAAGAGGGAAGACGTGGCCATGGCTAAGATAGCATCAAAGGATAACCTTGCAGATCCTTTCACAAAAACATTGACTATAAAAGTCTTTGAGGCTCACGTGAAGGGCATGGGAATCAGATACTTTGGGGAACCATGATAGTTTTTCTAGTTATATAGTAGCAGAGTGTATAGGCGTTGAATGCAGATGTATACTTAAAGCACAACTTAAGTATTAGTAGGAGATTGTTGGAGTTGAATACATAAGCTATGCTTGTATTGTACATTTTCCCAGTTAATATATCGATTTATGTTTTGGTTATATTTTGTTGTCCATGATTTGTCCATTTATATTATGTATTTAGATCATGAGGTGTCTTGTGTGACACAGTAGATCTCATCATTGGCTAAAAGACATAATATATAAATGAGGTTCGTAACCGAGACAGCTTTGGACAAACTATCAGTTTAGGTTATTATGTGATTTGGATAATTGGTTTGTCTAAACTAATTGAATCATGTAGATATGCCTGGGGCGTATTGAACTTGACCATTAGGAATGATTTAATGATTTAACCATTAGGAATGATTAAATAGTTTAGTTGCTTGGTGTGCTACTGCTTGTCGAAAGGAAACCATCTACCGGTGTGTCCGGGGTGATGGTGCTCCCGATATGAGCTTGTAAAGTTGATTATACTAAACCCGGCCGGTGGACTTATGTCCGGTACAGTAAAAAGGTCGAGTGGTACTAGTCTTGGAATTAAAGAGATCAATTAATTAATTTATCAGTAAATTAATATATTAATGAGCACTATATCTTTGATGTGGGGAGATTATTAATATAAATTTATTAAGTTGTTCCGGAAGCAATTCTGGTGTAGGATAGTAGTGCCATAATTAATCCGTTAGTGGTACAATTAATTATGTATTGGGTTGTTGACAAAAGTAGATTTAATTAATTAAGTAATTAATTAATCCTTGTGTCAGTTGGTTGTGAATCATACCAAGAACTAGATTGAGATAAGTGAATTCCTGTATCAGTTGGATGTATATCAGTCCAGGATTGAAGGAAACAGAAACCCAATAGGAATGTCAATCCTAAACCAACTTGGGGTCTCTCTTGTAACTCTATATATAGACAAGGGATTGGCTATTCCACAATATACAATTCATAAGTTTTCAAGACAAGAAAACTAGAGAGAGAAAATTTATTCTTAGAGTTTTCAGATTTTTTATGCCTTTTGGCCAGCTAAAATTTGTCCAATTTTGACGACAGCGCATGGCTTTCCCTCTCCTTCCAGGCGGCACGTGTAGTACACGTTCAGGTGCGGTGGTGCTGGAATTTTCAGGCAAGTGGATTGTGGTGATTAGCTGATCAATTGCTAGTTAGATTGCTGCCCATACAACATATAAGCAAAGTCTTGAGGCATACAAGAGAATCACCAGAGTGAACACTTCAATTTGTAATTCTTATGTTTCCGCTTTAATTAAGAATTTTTGTTACGTGGTAAATTGAATAAGTGCAAACCCAATCCTGCGCAAGGTTATTTCAAAAGGGTTAGAATAGCGATTGTGCTAGCGTCTAGGTCTGGCCAGAGATTTCGATTCTGGAATGCATAGCACGCAAGTGAGTTTCTGGCCAGGCCCGAGCAGATAATCTTTCAAGAGTAGCCCTGGAAATGCTTATTGGGAGGCAGTAAAATGCATTCTCAAGTACTTGCGCAGGACGAGAGATCTTGTCCTAGTTTATAGAGCGCAGGAGCTTGTACCATTGGTTTACACAGATTTGGACTTTCAAGGTGATATGTGTTGGTGTATGTGCCCTTTTGAGGGCTATTTATGTAAATAAACTTTGAGGGTTATTTATGTAAATAAGACATATGTCGTTTGACTGATTATTTATCTGATGAGTTAATTTCATGAAATTATATTCTTGTGCATATTGAATTTTATGAAATCGATCCGCCAAAAAGAAACACTCCATGGATTTTTAGATCACGAGTGATTCTTTTGAGTAGTACTCGTACGAGGATCCTTAGACCAGAAATTACTGCATAGTCTTAGGTGAATTAGAGCGTGCTTTGACATATGCCTAACGGGACCGTAACAGGTTGCCAAGTACGGGTATGATTGGGTACACTATGAGTCACGCTAAGGTATGTAGGTGAAGTGATGGGACTACAAGTTTCTCTTAAATGAGAGATGATATCTTGGCCGCTTGATAGTGAACTGAGAAGTGCATGGCCGTGCCCAAGAAATGATAAGGGTTATCATTTGCTTGATTAAGTTCAGTGTCACTAAGAGATCAAGTAAAACATTTAGCTATATAAGGATGATTGGTTCCATGCCTTATGCTAAACTGGATATCAGTGTAGAGGACATTACGTAGTATACTCGGAAGGTTGTGTTGAATCACCATTCGTCCCTCCGTTCTGAATTGTGTAGTCATTATGTCTTGCTAGAGACCACTAATGATTTATGGATTAATTAATGAGATTAAGTTATTCATTGTCAATTTGGAATGGGCCTACAGGATCGCACATAAGTGAGTTCGATGATTCAGAATTAATTTGCCTGGTTTTAAGTATAAGAGTTATACTTAAATTGATAATATTTAATTAAATATTATTGAAGAGTATTATGGTATTAATTAAGAGTTAATTAATTACCTAGGAAGAATTGAATTGGGTTGACAAATCAAGGGACTTCATTGTGAATTAAGGTTCTTGACCCATCAGCCTAATCCATGGATCAATGGGTTGATCCATGGTGTTGGTTAAACCCAACTCAGTAAATAATAATTATTATTAATTATTATAAACAGATACTTCTCAAATCAGAGAAGTATCTGGTGGTTGAGAGTTTTTAGAAAAATGGTTTTTTAAAACACGTTTGAAAGATTTAAAAAAAAAAAGAAAAGGACTCTCTCAGACTCGAAGAACAGACTCTTCAAAACCTTTCTTCCAGAGAAAAACGTTTTCTCTTTGACAGGCACTTTTAGGCTAGCACCAATTCTGTGAGGCTCCGGTGCAAGATTGTAGAGACAATTCACGTGAATTGTTGGTGAACGCCATCTTCTCAGAGGAGCCAGGCGACTGCACAACCGATTACGCTTCAAGGGTAAGACCCGGATCCTCACAGTTTAGGAATTCCGTTGTTTAATTAGATTAAACACCTAAACAAAATTCCAACAGTGGTATCAGAGCCAGGTTGTTTCAGTTTTAATTAAAAGGAATAATTTGAGGTCGGGGTGGTTTCCTTCATGTTTTGGTCGGTGTTAGTATTCCTTGGCCAGAAAAAAATGCTTACATTTCTAAACTCTTGATTTTGGTCGGATTTGACCAATTTTGGCCGGATTTCAAGACGAAAAGGAGGACTAATGTTTTGCTGTTTTTTTAATGTCGCTGGATAAACGATGGTCATTTTTTTTCCGAAGCCAAATTCTGGGTTTTGAAAATATTATCACTGAAAACTGGGTTTTTCTTGGGCTGTTATAATTGTTCGCCGGAATATAGAGTTCATATGTCTGGGTTTGTAAATTTTGGCCGGAAACTCATACCAGGAGAAACGAAATTTTTTTGTTGTTGTCTACTTTGGTTTAAATTTCATGCTGGGCTGAATTATTGTTTTATTTCCTTGTCGGAAATCTGGGTTCAAAACGTGTTTTAATTTTTTGGGTTTTGTTTTGAAAAGTTGTTGCCGGAAAAACAGGGCCGCCTGAAAATCGTTTTCGGGGTTCGTTGGTTTCAACATCGAAATGATTGCATGGGTTTTCTAACCGGGAAGACAAGGAACGCCGGGATGGTCTCGGATTTTGGTTTAAGTTTCCCGGATTCATTCATCGGAAAACCGGGCACCAAAATGTTTTTCTCCGTTTCTTGATTTTTGTCGGCAAATTGGGACTGGGTTCCCTCGGGTCTCCCTTAAAATGGCTGCCGGCTTGAGCCGCTTCTGTTTTGGTGCTTCATCTTCGCCGGGAATTTTTTATTTATTTTTTTTTGCCGAAGAAGATGATCGGAGATGGCTGGTTTTCGCCGAGGAAGAAGAAACGGGTTGCGGCGGGTTGGCTGAAGCCCTAATTGGCTAAAATGACGGAAATGCCCCCGCCGCAAGCCCAAACCCTAGCTTCCAAAATTTAAATGTTTTAAAATTACAAACCAGCCCCTAGCATTTTTGTTTCCCTTATACCGTAAGCCCAAAATTTTTGTTATTTACAAAATCGACCCAAATTTTTCAGGAATTTTTTTGTGGTAAGATTTTAAATTTAAATTTGGAATAAAATCAAATCTTATCAAATTTTAGTTTCAAAATATTAAAATTAGATTTTAAGATTTTAAAATATCTTAAATTAATTATCTTAATAAGATTAGGATAATTAGATCATAAATAGAATAATTAATTTGATTAAGTTTATTCTTTATTTATACATTTAAATATGGTATGATTTATTTAAATGGTTTAAATATTTGCATACATATTTTGGTATGTTCATGCATCATTTTGGATAAATGTAAAATGAACAAAAGGATTGATTAAAATAGATCATGACACGATCAATTTTAATTCTGTAATAGTTACACAATCCTTAAAATTAATCGGCTTAAATTAAAAATGGGCTTGTATGAGCATATGCATTTTATGTGTTTCAAAGCATGAATTGGGCTTTTAATTTTAACGTTTTAAAAGTTGGGGCCTACGAGCCAATTTTGAATTTGGGCCTGCGTGCCTATAAAAATCATCATGTACTAGTTAGGCCCAAAAGGAGGTTCCGAAGGAGTCCATGGTGGAGCCCAGGAACGGAAGCCCAAAATGGAGGCCCAAAAGAAGTTTTTTTTCCATAAAAGGCCCTGTAAAAGATTAGAGCCCAATTCATTGCATTTCCGCAATTTTATGTTTTGTGAATGAATTAAAACGACAATGCATGTTAAGCCGATCAAACTTAAATCCCAAAAACCCAAGATTTTGCTTCCATACTTGAGGGCCCGCCAAGGGCCTCAGGTTTTCTTCATGCGGCAGGTTGTTACATAATAGTGCCCAACTTTATCACTACCATTAATGAGTGGAAAAACTGTTTGGGTATTAGATGCTCAACTTTATCACTACCACTTGTTATGGAAAAACTGTGTGGGTATCGATTGATGTGATGCCTTGAGGGATGGTTTAACTTGGGAAAATTAATCCTAGCCTTACCCGAGAAGTTGACTAGGGATTAATTTTGCAAAGATAGGATGGTGTCAAACATTTGGAATGTTCATCCTATCACCGAAAAGTTGCATGGTATGCAATTGGAAAGCGTTATATTACATGGAATGTAATTTGAACGTTGCCTACCAGAAGAGTCTGATCCCTACGATACTTGCCAAAGCAAGAGTTGACTCTTTGTGGATTTTCGGACCACAATCTAGCACCAACACAAAATTGTTAGGGATTTCAATTTTGGCTATTGTGGAAAATTAATTTTAAAACTCATTCTAATATTTTGCATTTATTCATTGTAGAAATGGCATCATCTAGCACAAATGTTATCTCAAATTTCACTCTAAGAAGTATATTGGATAAAGATAAATTGGTTGGACCAAACTTCTTAGATTGGGAAAGAAACTTGAGAATAGTTCTCAAGCAAGAAAAGAAGCTACAAGTCTTGGAGACCGCTTTACCTGAACCACCACAAAATGCTTCGGCAAATGTTCAACGAGCCTGGGAGAAGCTGAAAAGCGACTCCAATGATGTGATTGCTTGATGCTCACGTCGAGGACGGGCGAGCTTCAAAAGCAGTTCATGAATTCGGAAGCGTTCCGGATTTACGAGTCACTGATGGAGATGTTCCGTGAACAAGCCCGTAACGAAAGGTTCGTTACGATAAAAGCTTTAATTTCGTCCAAAATGGCGAAGGGTTCGTCAGTAAGCACACATTTGATCAAAATGAAAGGGTACATTGATACCCTAGAGCGATTGAATGCACCTCTTCCTAGGCAATTGGCCATTGATATCATCTTGTCATCATTGTCTGATGAATATAATGATTTTGTGGTGAACTACAATATGCACAACATGGATAGGAGCATTCCTGAGCTTCATGGCATGTTGAAGAACACTGAGCAGACCCTTTGGAAGGCAACACCAGTGTTGGTAGTGGAAAAAGGTAAAGGGAAGAGGAAGTTTAAAGGCAAGGCCAAAGTTGGGCAGAACAAGAAAGCTCGCAGTAAGACTGCTCCCCAACCACAAGCTCCTCCATCTGCTAAGACAAGATCCAAAAAGGATGATACATGTCTCTTCTGCAAACAGAAGGGTCTTTGGAAGAGAGACTGCAAGAAGTTTCTCGAAAGCAATCCTTCAGCTTCAGGTATCTTTGTTGTAGAAATTAATCTTTCTATGTCCACCTCATGGGTATTAGATACTGGTTGTGGGGCTCACATTTGTACTAATGTGCAGGGACTTAGAAATAGAAGGATGATAAAGAAAGGTGAAGTATATCTCCGAGTGGGCAACGAGGCAAGAGTTGCTGCTGTTGAAGTTGGAGATTACACTCTGTCTTTACCTTCTGGTTTAAACATCGAGCTTGAAAATTGTTATTATGTACCTGCTTTGAGCAGAAATATTATTTCAGTTTCGAGTTTGGATAATAAAGGATTTCGATTTATTATAGAGAATAATTCGTTATCTTTATATCGAAATGATATTTTATACGGAGTTGCAAATATGTGTAACGGTCTGTATGTCTTGGATTTGACCCAAGAAAAACCAGTCTATAACATAGAAAAGAAAGCTAAATCAACTAAAAATGATTTAAGTCCAACATATCTTTGGCATTGTCGATTAGGCCATGCAAATGAAAAGCGAGTTCAAAGACTTCACAAGGATGGAGTGCTAGGGTCATTTGATTTTGAATCTTATGATACCTGTGAACCATGCTTGCAAGGCAAAATGACAAAGAGTCCTTTCAACAAGAAAGGGGAAAGGACAAGTGGGCTATTGGATCTAATAAATACGGATGTATGTGGACCAATGAGCACACAAGCCAGAGGTGGATTTGAATACTTCGTGACTTTTACTGATGACTATAGTAGATATGGGTATGTCTACTTAATGAGGTATAAAAGTGAAACTTTTGAAAAGTTCAAAGAGTTTAAAAATGAAGTAGAGAATCAGTTGGATAGAAGGATTAAGGCTATTCGCTCCGATCGGGGAGGTGAATACCTTAGTGATGAGTTCGATGGCTATCTAAAACAGTGTGGAATTATTTCACAGCTGACTCCACCGGGAACACCTCAATGGAATGGTGTATCCGAAAGGAGAAATCATACCTTATTAGATATGGTACGATCAATGATGGGCCAAGCGACTCTCCCTACATCCTTTTGGGGTTATGCTCTCCTTTCTGCTGCCTACTTATTAAACCGTATTCCATCTAAGGCAGTAGATAAGACTCCATATGAGATATGGATGGGTCGGAAGCCCTATATGTCCTATCTACGAGTTTGGGGTTGTCAAGCTAATGTAAAACATTTACAAAGTGATAAGCTTGAACCTAAAACTGACAAATGCCTATTTGTGGGATATCCTAAGGAAACCAAAGGATATCAATTCTACAACCCAACTGAGAACAAAGTGTTCGTTGCTCGAGGCGCTACTTTCTTAGAGAAAGAATTTCTGTACAAGAAAGACAGTGGGAGTAGAATAGAACTCGGAGATGTTCCAGAACCACAAGAAAATGTAGAATGATCTACAGAAACTCAGATGGAAGTTGACATAGAAACTCATGAAGATGAGCAGCCTGAGTCAACAACACAGGAACCTAGAAGGTCTAGTAGATCTCGTCATGAACCTGAGAGATACGGATTTCTCGTGACTGATGATCAAGATTTGATCTTGGTGGACTCTAATAAGCCCGTGAACTACAAATAGGTTTTAGAAAATCCAGATTCGGATAAATGGCTACAAGCCATGGAATCCATAATGCAATCCATGAGGGACAATAAAGTGTGGACTTTGATTGACCTTCCTGTTCAGGCAAAGGTTGTCGATTGCAAATGGATTTTTAAGTTAAAACCTGGAGGGATCTTCAAGGCACGACTAGTGGCTAAAGGTTTCAGATAGACTCATGGTATAGACTATGATGAAACCTTCTCCCCTGTCGTGATGCTCAAGTCCATTCAGACTATGCTCGCCATAGCTGCATATTATGACTATGAGATATGGCAGATGGATGTTAAGACGGCTTTCCTGAATGGAAACCTACTCGAGGACGTTTATATGAAACAACCCGAGGGATACATCGATCAAGAGCATCCAAATCGTGTATGCAAGCTTCAGAGATCCATCTACGAACTAAAGCAAGCATCTCGGAGTTGGAATCTTCGTTTTGACGAGGCAGTAAAAGGTTACGACTTCATAAAGAACGAAGATGAGCCTTGTGTTTACAATAAGGTTAGTGGGAGCAAGATAGTTTTCCTTGTCCTATATGTGGATGACATCCTACTCATAGGAAATGACATTCCCATGATGAAAGACATCAAACAATGGTTGGGGACTGTATTTTCTATGAAAGACTTAGGAGAAGCCGAAATGATACTAGGTATCAAGATCTATAGAGATAGGTCAAAAAAGCTTCTGGGACTAAGTCAAGAAGGGTACATAGACAAGATATTGAAAAGATTCAATATGTCTAACTCCAAAAATGGTAAGGTACCATTTAGACATGGCCTTCTCTTGAAGAAGAACCAAGGTCCTTCAACAAGAGAGGAGAGGGATACAATGAGTAGAGTACCATATGCTTCGGCAATAGGATCTATCATATATGCCATGTTATGTACCCGCCCGGATGTCGCACATGCACTAAGCATGACTAGCAGATACCAACAAGATCCAGGAACAGATCATTGGACTGCAGTCAAAGCAATCCTAAAGTACTTACGAAGAACTAAAGGATTAATGCTAGTGTATGAAGGACAAGAACAGCTCATTGTACAAGGTTACGTTGATGCTGCTTTCCAAACAGATCAAGATGACATGAAGTCACAATTAGGCTACGTGTTTAGTCTGAATGGCCGTGTAATAAGTTGGAAAAGCTCAAAGTAAGATATAACAGCCGATTCTACAACAGAGTCTGAGTACATTGCTGCATCAGATTCTGCAAAGGAAGCTGTATGTGCCCTTTTGGGGGCTATTTATGTAAATAAACTTTGAGGGTTATTTATGTAAATAAGACATATGTCGTTTGATTGATTATTTATCTGATGAGTTAATTTCATGAAATTATATTCTTGTGCATATTGAATTTTATGAAATCGATCCGCTAAAAAGAAACACTCCATGGACTTATAGATCACGAGTGATTCTTTTGAGTAGTACTCGTACGAGGATCCTTAGACCAGAAATCACTGCATAGTCTTAGGTGAATTAGAGTGTGCTTTGACATATGTCTAACGGGACCGTAACAGGTTGCCAAGTACGGGTATGATTGGGTACACTATGAGTCACGCTAAGGTATGTAGGTGAAGTGATGGGACTACAAGTTTCTCTTAAATGAGAGATGATATCTTGGCCGCTTGATAGTGAACTGAGAAGTGCATGGCCGTGCCCAAGAAATGATAAGGGTTATCATTTGCTTGATTAAGTTCAGTGTCACTAAGAAATCAAGTAAAATGTTTAGCTATATAAGGATGATTGGTTCCATGCCTTATGCTAAACTGGATATCAGTGTAGAGGACATTACGTAGTATACTCGGAAGGTTGTGTTGAATCACCATTCAACCTCCGTTCTGAATTGTGTAGTCATTATGTCTTGCTAGAGACCACTAATGATTTATGGATTAATTAATGAGATTAATTTATTCATTGTCAATTTGGAATGGGCCTACAGGATCGCACATAAGTGAGTTCGATGATTCAGAATTAATTTGCCTGGTTTTAAGTATAAGAGTTATACTTAAATTGATAATATTTAATTAAATAGTTTAATTAAATATTATTGAAGAGTATTATGGTATTAATTAAGAGTTAATTAATTACCTAGGAAGAATTGAATTGGGTTGACAAATCAAGAGACCTAATTGTGAATTAAGGTTCTTGACCCATCAGCCTGATCCATGGATCAATGGGTTGATCCATGGGGTTGGTTAAACGCAACTCAGTAAATAATAATTATTATTAAGTATTAGAAACAGATACTTCTCAAATCAGAGAAGTATCTGGTGGTTGAGAGTTTTTAGAAAAATGGTTTTTTAAAACACATTTGAAAGATTTAAAAAAAAAAAAAAATGGACTCTCTCAGACTTGAAGAACAAACTCTTCAAAACCTTTCTTCCAGAGAAAAACGTTTTCTCTTTGACAGGCACTTTTGGGCTAGCACCAATTCTGAGAGGGTCGGGTACAAGATTGTAGAGACAATTCACGTGAATTGTTGGTGAACACCATCTTCTCAGAGGAGCCAGGCGACTGCACAACCGATTACGCTTCAAGGGTAAGACCCGAATCCTCATAGTTTAGGAATTCCACTGTTTAATTAGATTAAACACCTGAACAAAATTCCAACAATATGGACAAGAGTAAGTCGACCTATGGGTTTGTGTTTACTTTAGGAGGTGGAGCGATAGTATGGCGGAGTGTCAAGCAGAAATGCATGGCGGTCTCCACTATGGGGGCTGAGTACGTTCCTGCATCAGAGGCAGCGAAAGAAGTTGTATTTCTCCAGAACTTCCTGGTGGACTTAGATGTGGTTCCTGAGTTGCCTTGGTCTATCACAGTTTATTGTGATAATAATGGTGCTGCACGGGCGGCCTGTTCAAGTTGTGTTTTTGGCTTTTTTTTTTCTCCAGTTTTCATTTTTCAAGATGAAGACTCAATCCATCGAGTTGCATGGCGGGACATGAGATCAAGGCAGAAGATGGAAGCGATTAAAACCATAATAGTTGGAAAATTTAATTTACACATTTATTTTCTGTATTTATTGTTTTAATTTTGTTCTTTAATTTTTGTGTTGTATTTTATATGCATGATTTTAAAACATGATGGTTTTATGGTAGCATATAACTTAGGGTTAGTTAATTGCATGTTAAACCCGAAAAGACCCTCAATTTGGAAATCTAAGTGGCAGCGGGTTGGTTTAATATCCCTACTGCCGCCATTACAAGTTCATATGTGATATGGGTAGCCTTGTGCGTTGGCATTAGGGCATTCCTCCTTTCGGATGAGTCCAACTCTGAGATCGCTAGATTATGAATTTCTGAGGAAGATGACTAGAGTAAGTTTAACTATGAGAAATGTGACACCCTCTCAATTTGAGGTGCATTATCCTGTTGTAACAAACTCAAAAGTCATGTAATGGCACACATGTAGTGTATGATCTGCAGTATGCCTCCAATCGAGGTCACGCTGCTTATTTGTACGGCTAAAAGCACCGCCTATTAGCTACATTGATCAATAGATCATTTGGTTAGATAGTGTAGTTAATGAACTTGGTTCTTCTCAAATAAATGTGGGTTAGCGTAAACGTCCACACTATCGTGGCTTGCGAGAATCCCGGTGAATGAGATGTTGGTGGATTATAATTATTATTTTAAGGGAAGTTAATTATTATTAGAATTTCCTTGTTTTCAAAATTCTAGATTTAATAACTGAAACATTGTCTGTTTAATTTACAGTTTTTGATATGGCATTCAACCCCTTACCTATTATATTGAAATACAATAAGTTAACTGGACCTAATTATGTCGATTGGAGTCGTAACTTGGACATTGTCCTGACGGCAGAGACTGTATAAGTTTGTGCTCACCGAAATATGTCCATATGTGCCTAACGATGACTCTCCTCAAGAGGATAGGGATGCCTATGCCAGGTCGAGAAAAGCAGATGAGATGGTGCGGTGCTATATTTTGGCCTCTGTGTCAAATGTGCTGCAACATCAGCTTCATCCCATGGTCTCTGCCTTCAACATGATGGCTCACCTATGGGAGATGTTTGCTCATCAAGGTAGGACTGCTAGGCAATCAGCCATGAGAAAGTTGATGAATACTAAAATGGCTAAGCGCAGATCGGTGAGAGATCATGTGCTTCACATGATCAGTAACATCAATAAGGTTGAGGTAGTGGAGGCGAAATCGTTGGCGAAACCAAAGTCAAATTGTCCTCCGGAGCTTGCCTTAAAGCTATGAGTAGATTTGGTTGAACTACAACATAAGTAAGAAGTTGTGTACTTTATCCAAGCTCTTGACAGAGTTGGTGGCGACTAAAAGTCATCTTCAAGAGAAGAAGCGAGCTTTAGTCGCAGACAAAGTTTCAGAATCTTCTTCTGATCCTAAGGCTAGAATGAAAAAGAGAAAGCTTGAGGGAATAGCTCAAAAGGCGCAGATTATGCCTAAGCCAGATATTGCAAAGGAGAAGTCGAAAGGCAAGTGCTCCAAGTGCAATAAGACGGGACATCGGAAATCGAATTGTCCAAAGCTTATAGTACGATAGTTTCTGCCTTAATTACTGAGACATGTTTAGCGGCGATCCCCACAGATACTTGGTGTGTGGATTCAGGTGCCACTGATCATGTTTATAATTCTTTATAAAGGTTCCAAGTGACCCGGAAGCTTAGAGAATGTGAGCTGGATATCTACATAGGCGACCCTACAAGAGTGTCAGTAGAAGCAGTGAGAGTAGTCAGCCAAAATTTCGATAATTCTAGGCTAGATTTAGTTAATTGTCTTTATGTACTGAGTTTTAGAAAGAACCTCATTTCGGTTTCTAAACTCTTAAAGAATGGTTATAAGTTTATTTTTTTTTGAAGAGTCTGTATTTATTAGAAGAAATGGAAAACATATTTGTTCTGGTTCATTGGCTGGCAATTTGTTTATGGTTAATTCTAACTCCCCTGTTGTACAAAACATAGAAACAGATAGCTCTTTATCTAACAATAATAAGAGGAAAAAAACTTCTGAAATGAATCAAACCTATCTTTGGCATCTCAGGCTAGGTCATATAAACCTTAGTAGGATTCAGAGGTTGGTCAATGATGGACCTTTAGGTTTATTAAAGATTCACAATTATTCAACCTGCGAATCTTACTTGGAGGGTAAAATAACCAAAAGACCTTTTAAAGCAAAAGGTTATAGAGCCAAGGAAGTACTAGAGTTGATTCATTATGACTTGTGTGGACCAATGTCGGTCTAAGCACGGGGTGGGTTCAAGTATTTCGTGACAAGTTTGAGTGCTTTAGCACAGTTCAAGGAGTTTCGGGCAGATGTGAAGAAGCATCATGGTAAGAGTATCAATACACTAGGATCAGATCATGGTGGGGAGTACCTGTCCCACGAATTTTGAGAATACCTCAGTGAGGTAGGAATTCAGTCTCAGTTGTCTGCACCTGCACACCACAGCAGAATGGTGTAGCAGAAAGAAGGAATCGAACTCTCATAGAAATGGTTAGGTCGATGATGAGCTAGTGTGATTTGCCGAGTTCGTTCTGGGGATATGCCTTAGAAACAACGGTGTATATTCTTAATATTGTACCATCTAAAATTATGCCTTCAACCCCAGTAGAGTTGTGGAATGGGCGAAAGCCTAGTTTAAGACATCTCAGAATTTGGAGTTGCCCAGCACATGTGCTTAAGGCAGATACGGCTAAGTTAGATGCGAGAACTGAATTAATGTTGTTTGTAGGATATCAAAGAGGAACGAAGGGTGGTCTATTTTATAGTCTAAAAGATCAAAAGGTGGTGGTTAGTACCAACGCTAGATTTTTGGAGGAAGACTATATTCTAGATCACAAGCCCAAGAGTAAGATAGTACTGGAAGAGCTTAAAAGACAAGCTAACAATCCTGATGCACCAGTGCAAGTAGATACACCACACACTGCATAAGAGATCATAGATGATGCTCCTACACAGGTGGCGCCTCATCATAGTGGAAGGGTTGTGAGACAGCTCGACAGGTTTATTGGCGTGGGTGAGGCCTCAGACCTAGTCTCAGGAATACCTGAACCTGACACGGTTGAGGCTCTTCGAGAAACAGATGCATATTCTTGGCGTAAGGCCATGATATCCGACATGGGGTCAATGAACCACAATCAAGTCTGGGAGCTTGTGGACCTGCCTGATGGGTTTAAGCCCATTCGATACAAGTGGGTCTACAAACGAAAGAGAGGACCTGACAAAATGGTGAAAACCTTTAAAGCTAGGCTGCTGGTGAAGGGGTATACTCAGAAAGGGGGAATCGATTATGAGAAAACCTTCTTCCTGGGGGCCATGCTTAAGTCTATCCGGATTCTCTTGACCATAGCTGCTCATTTAGATTATGAGATATTGCAGATGGATATCAAGACAGCTTTCCTAAACGGAAGTCTTGAGGAAACCATCTTCATGCAGCAACCAGAGGGATTCGTTGAAAAGGCCAAGAGCATAAGGTTTGCAGGCTTAAGAGGTCCATTTACGGACTTAAGCAAGCATCCAGATCTTGAAGCATCCAGTTTGATGAGGTAATCTAGTCATACGAATTTACTTAGTGTCGGGATGAGCAATGTATGTACTGCAGACGTGATAGAAACTCAGTTGTGTTTTTGTGCTTTAAGTATATGACATTCTATTGATTGGCAACAACAAGAAAGTGTTATCAGACGTAAAGGCATGGTTGTCCAAGCAGTTTGATATGAAGGACTTAGGGGAAGCGGGACATATCATTGGGATCAAGATGATTCGAGATCATAGAAAACGTTCGTTAATGATTTCCCAAGCTTCATACATAGATATGATTCTGGCCAGTTTTAACATGTAGAACTCCAACAAAGGTTTTCTACCTTTCTGACACGGAGTGCATCTATCTAAGGAACCGTATCCCAAGACTGTTGAGGAGATAGAGACCATAAAGATAGTTCCTTATTCTTCAGCAATAGGAAGTCTCATGCATGTCATGTGTACGAGGCCTGATATCTGTTAGGCTTTTGGCATGGTAAGTAGATATCAGATTAACCCCGGGAAAGCTCATTGAAAGGCAGTAAAATGCATTCTCAAGTATTTATGCAGAACAAGAGACCAAATATTGGTTTATCAAGCGCCTGAGCTATTACCCCGAGGTTACACAGATTAAGATTTCCAAGGGGATAGGGATAAGAGCAAGTCTACCTCAGGGTATGTGTTTACTCTAGTAGAAGGAACTATAGTTTGGCGGAGTGTCAAGCAGAAATGCGTGGCGTACTCTACCATGGAGGCTGAATACGTTGCCACATCAGAGGCAAAGAAGGAAGCAGTGTGGCTCACGAACTTCCTAGTGGACTTAGATGTGATTCTTGGCTTGCAGAAGTCTATCACGGTGTATTGTGAAAACAACGGTGCCGCAACAAACTCGAAGGAACCACGAGCCCACTGTTGGATTTGAATACATAAGCTATGCTTGTGTTGCATATTTTCCCGATTTAATATATCGATTTGTGTTTCAGTTATATTTTGTTCTGCATATTTATGTCCATTTATATTATGTAAGTAGATGATGAGGTGTCTGGTGTGACACAGTAGATCTCATCATTGGTTGAAAGACATAATATATAAATGAGGTTCGCAACCGAGACAGCTTTTGACAAACTATCGGTTTAGGTTATTATGTGATTCAGATAATTGGTTTGTCTAAACTAATTGAATCATATAGATATGCCCGGGGCATATTGAACTTGACCTTTAGGAATGATTTGTCTTGTACTGATTTAATAGACAAATCGATTCTTGTATTCTATTCTAAATCCCTAGACTCGAGTGGGCATGAGGATTAGACATAGTGTACTTTGATCTGCCAATGGGTTAGGTCAATTGTGGCCAATAGTCTCGGTAGGTTAGGTGCGCGTGTTTAGTTACTTGGTGTGCTGCTGCTTGTACCGGTGAGTCCGGGGTGATGGTGCTCCAGAGATAAGCTTGAAATGTTTATTATACTAAACCCGGCCGGTGGACTTATGTCCGGTATAATAAAAAGGTCGAGTGGTACTAGTCTCGAAATTAAAGAAGTTAATTAATTAATTTATCAGTAAATTAATTTATAATTAACGAGCACTATATCTTTGATGTGGGGAGATTAATGAATATAATTTAATTAAGTTGTTCCGGAAGCAATTCTAGTGTAGGATGGTTGTGCCAAAATTAATCCGTTAGTGGTACGATTAATTTCGTAATGGGTTAATTGAATAGGTAGATTTAATTAATTAATTGGTTAATTATTCCTAAGGGTTAATTCAGTAATTAACAAAGTGGAATTATTTAATTAAGTAATTAACAAAGTGAAATTATTTAATTAATTAATTAAGTCTTAAGTTTCAATTGGAATTAGGAAATCCTAGAGATAGGATTTGGTTTATCCTATCAGATTGGTTACCTAATTGGATTTGGAAACTAATTCATTACCTAAACCCATTAGGAAGACCAATCCTAAATCAACTTGGGGTCTCTCTTGTAACTCTATAAATAGACAAGGGATTAGCCGTTCAAGATACACAATTCAATAGATTCATAATTCAAAAATCTAGAGAGAGAAAATCCTAAAGAGAGAAAATGTTTCTCTCTCCAAGTCGGATTTTCAAGAAACTGTGCAGCTGGTTTTTGGGTTTCTAGTGGCTGAAATTTTGGCCTTGGTTTATACCAGCTGCGCGTAGCTTTCTCTCTCTGCGGGCGGTGCGTTTATAGTACGTTTTCTAGCACAATTCAATAGATTCATAATTCAAAAATCTAGAGAGAGAAAATCCTAAAGAGAGAAAATGTTTCTCTCTCCAAGTCGGATTTTCAAGAAACTGTGCAGCTGGTTTTTGGGTTTCTAGTGGCTGAAATTTTGGCCTTGGTTTATACCAGCTGCGCGTAGCTTTCTCTCTCTGCGGGCGGTGCGTTTATAGTACGTTTTATAGTGCGTTTATAGTGCGTTTATAGTACGTTTAGGGGGTTTTGGTACTTGTTCGATTTACTACATGGTTTATTTGTAGGTGGTTAAGAATCCCGACTATTATGGTCATGTTTGTATGGGATTTAATTAAACTTCGGGACATGTCCGGATTTAATTTTATTATGAATGTTTGTAATAATATAACCACGTGCTGGAAGCCGTGTAGGATTAGATAAAATCTGTAGTAGGATTTTTTCTATATAATTTTGATTATTTAATTTTCCTAGAAAGCCTTGTAGTACGAAATTTGGTTTATCCTATCAGATTGATTACCTAATTGGATTTGGAAACTAATTCATTACCTAAACCCATTAGGAAAACCAATCCTAAACCAACTTGGGGTCTCTCTTGTAACTCTATAAATATACAAGGGATTAGCCATTCAAGATACACAATTCAATAGATTCATAATTCAAGAATCTAGAGAGAGAAAATCCTAGAGAGAGAAAACGTTTCTCTCTCAAAGTCGGATTTTCAAGAAAGTGTGCGGCTGGTTTTTGGGTTTTTAGTGGCTAAAATTTTGGCCTTGGTTTATACCAGCTGAGGGTAGTTTTCTCTCTATGCGGGCGGTGCGTTTATAGTACGTGCCAGGTGCTGTGGTGCTAGAGTTTTCTAGCAGGTGGATTGTGGTGATTGGTTGATCAATTGGCTTCTAGTTCATTGCCCACACAACGTGAAGTCATAGTCTTGAGGCATACAAGAGGATCACCAGGTGCACGCTTCAAAGGTAACTTTCTAAGGTTCCGCTTTTAATTAGAAAATTTTGTTGCGTGGTAAATCGAGCAAGTGCAAACCCAGATCCTATGTGGCAAAATTCTTTCACCCACAGGGTAAATAAACATA